>JAIUSX010000006.1:0-1245164 GCA_026573805.1 Hesperophylax magnus | reverse complement strand
ATCACATAATACGTATCCACGAGCGCTGGAATGGGAGCTATTTTGAAAATAGATTTTTTTAACTCTTAGGACGCGATGTTTCACAGAATTTTAACAATTCATCCAAGTTCTGTAAGAGTTCTATTCAAGTTCTATTCGTGTTCTGTTTTGTGAAACAGCTAACCAATAATGTTATAACGACAGAAAATAAACCGAACCTTCACAGAACTTGAAAATCAACCTTGATATTTGATGAATTGTTCAAATTCTGTGAAACAACCCATCCTAAATGATTCAAAAACCAAACAAAATACAGAAGTGATCATTAATTTTGGAGTTAAAAAGAAGGTATCTATCTACAGGTAAACATTTGTCTTCCCTTTTCTCAAATAATAAGCTAGCAACAAGACCAAAAAACAAAACCTCGTCCTTTTCCATCTGGGCATAGTGCGCGTCCATCGTTTAATACTAGCCAGATGGCCAGCCCGAGATTGGGGTGAAATGAATATAAATTGGCTACGGAATACCACCCTCACCATTGCCAAATCCGGCAGATTACACCGCCGATATTGAAGGCATGTTTATGAGACGGCTTAAGCCGGCGGGGCAGATCGTCACAAATAATGTGCGCTGAGGAGGCTGTGACACAGCCAGGGAGCTGCTCGCTGCTTCACCCACTGGACTGCTGGACCTGGACCCGCCGAGACACTGGACAGACACACTGCGAATGGGGAGTTATGCTTTCTTTAGGGTTACTTATACCTTTAAATAGCAAGTTAAAGGTGTACCAACTTGGATTTGGGAGTTTTGCTTTATTTCATTTTATTTATACAGATAAATAGCATGTTGAAAATTATTTATTTTAAATGTTGTTTAAAGTAGATATGTTATTTTTCGCATATATGTTACACAAAGTTGTGGCAGAATAGTAAGATCATTTACTCTGAACTAAAAGTTCAAGAATTTTATTTAAATACAAAACAGTATTTGTAGCTACTTCCTTAGAAGAAAGGGGAAAAGGTTGCTTGAATTTGCTTTATATATGTTAAACAACCTTACTTGAAGCCATAGAGATACTTCTCAATCTTCCCTTTCCTTTCCCCTTATCTTTTATTTTACCATACAACATTAGAATCAGATGACTAAAAATAAAAACGAAACTTAGTTATTAAACTGGAAAATCTGTATCAAAGCGATAGGTTAGAAAAAGTGATAAAAAGGCAAAGTTTCAAAAGATGTAAAACATGGAGTTATATTATCGCGGAAGAGTTATCCATAATGTCAGAAAAATAAAAGTCATATATTTTCATAGTTTTTTTTTTCAATATAATACCAATTTACTCATTTCATATTATTATGTTTCCCTACAATATTTTTAAATTACAAAAAGAACCTTATGAAATCGAATCTCGAGATTGTGGCATGAGCTCCGCGGAATTTATAATCAACCCTCTATCATGCATATTTAATACACACATCTTGAGAAGTACCCCCGGGCGGGTGGAAAAATAATCCGGCGTTTCGGAAAACTGTCACACGCGCCCATCTCACTTCCGCCTCTGACAATCTTCCCAAGGCACCTGCGCCGGCCCTTATTCCTTGCCTTTATTCCAGAGCTTCTCAACTCTTGAGTCGGGTAAATAAAATATTTTCTTAATCTCAAAGTTTTCAGAATGCAAAGTTTACACATCTGAACTATAATACAGGAAATCTGTTTGCTGAAACTGCATAAGCTTGGGAATGTGGCATCTCCACTAGACGCTAGTTCTATCAATCACAATTCACAATGGAACGAAAATTATTAATATCGTTTTTTTATTAAAAAAATTTAACAATTAATTTTAACTTACCTCAAACTTTTGTTGTAAACAATGCACAATACGCCTGAAAACTTATCGTCATATTGTTTGACATTTTTTTCTAATGTGAGTAAAGCTAAAGGTATTAAAAACCTTAAGAAAAATTCTCGTACTCCGCATTCCTCTATTATTAAGTAAGAGTTGAAATTACACTTATTTTTAACTTAATTAGTACAAGAAACAACTATGTAAGTCGAGGGAAATGTATGGGTTGTTATACAAAATGGGTTATTAGGTTCTTTGTTCGGGAAATTTAAATAATTTGTGCGTATTTAGATTGAAGCGGATCCTTTCGGCAAACTTCACTAATAAGATCAAAAATGGCGTCGAAACATGGGAAAGTGTAGGTGTATTAATTTTAACTACTTAAATTGGAAGTTTATTGCATCTTTTTTCATCTCCTCCGACGTACATAATTGTTTCTTGGAGTAATTAAATTGAAACTAAGTATTATTTTAATAATTTGGGAGAAGTAAGTGGAGTACGAAAAATTTTCAACATTTTTGACATATCTAAGGGCGTGACGGCTTCGTGGTAGATGGGTAAGGTCCTCGACTCTCGGACTAGCAATCCGAGGGTCGCGAGTTCAAATCCCGGCATGCGCAAGTAAATTTAATTTGATAAAATGATTGATGATTTTATCGATTTGAAATAAGATATAGTATACTTGCTGCACGTTCCAGAGTGGAAGATACTCTCAGTATTGCCCTGGTGTAAGACCACCGTTCAAATTCAGACAAGATCTGAATAGCCAGGTACCGTTTCCTCATCTCCCCACTACCTTCAGCCTCACAAAATACCCCAATTGGGGACGCCATAGTCTCGCTGGCTCCAGACGGTTGAGAGCAGTTGGGTCTGCGGAATTTGTATAAAATGTACAACGTTTAACAATTTAAAAAAAACAAGAAAATATTGACATAAAGTTCTTTGAAACAACAACAAAAAATAATTTATAGTTGGCTTTAGCCTTCGAGTATGAAAGATTATTTTCTGGGATTTTATATTTGGAAGATACATTAAAGC
Source organism: Hesperophylax magnus (assembly GCA_026573805.1). Lineage (NCBI taxonomy): Eukaryota > Metazoa > Arthropoda > Insecta > Trichoptera > Limnephilidae > Hesperophylax > Hesperophylax magnus. The sequence continues at coordinate 1,242,303 of JAIUSX010000006.1, read as the reverse complement.
AACAATAAACCAATTTATGAGAAAAAAGTTCTCTAAGAAATCTCAGCACTATCTCAGAACAGTTGAAGAATCTTTAGTTTATCCAGCCAGCGGGTCCCAGGGGTGCAGATACGCCCCTGGTCAGCTAAGGCTGAACCCGCCCCGTAACGTATGATAATACTAAACTGCATAATGTAGTATCGATGGGAAGAGCGGTCACTGCCGCCCCTTCCTTCCTCTGCGACTTATTCTACAACGGACGTCACGGGGATTTGACGATTACAATGTAGATGTTATTGTCCTGATTTAAGAGAGTTTGGAAATTAAGCTTGTTTCGTATTCTGGTGGCATTGTATTTTAGATATTTTATTGTAATGTATTTCATTGGTGAATTAATCTTTGTTTCATATTTGATTTTGTGTTACGGGTATTTCAAACATGTCCCCTAAAATATAAAAAAACGAAAGAATTAAAGGTTTTATGTAAACAACAGTTTGTTTACGTAGGCTTATTTTTGTTTAATTTTTTATCTTAATTTATAAAAATTACGTGTCACTGTGTTCGTATACGCTAATCTCTGAAACCGCCCAACCGATTTTAATGAAATTTTGTGATTGGTTCCAGTTTGAAATATATGATAGTTTTGGACCCGACGGATAGCGCTACATCTAAAAATATATATTTTTTAAATTTACTACATATTTTATTTTAGATTTCTCTTTCAAAAATACATACAAGCACAAATTTTAACTTCCCTACGTAGAGGCGGACTGTGGCGGGATAACGTCTTATTACAAAAAATGGCATTATTGCTGTTGTTTTTTGTTATTTTTCGAAAATTCGTTTGTTTCTATGAAGATTCAGGAAATCCGTGCCTCGCAGGGCCAAACTGAAATTTCCTGAAAATCTTCATACAAAAAATCGAATTTTCGAAATCGTTCACTTTAAAACACAATTGATATAACTTTAGAGCCACGGATAACATTGTATGTTCTTGTACCGTTACTTTAATTCCTATTTTATTAATGTAATACCATAGTTACATAACTATAAAAATAATTTCTATGTTGTAATTTTACGCTATAATTTGTTGAAAACTAAAGGGTAATCACTACCGTTTGTTTAAGAAATAATGTATTTCTATGTAGATAAACGCTACGTTATTGAATAGTTGTACATACGAATAGTAGCTATTCTCTTAATACTAGCCGGTTAGAAATGGTCTAGGGAGTTAGTTCAACCACTATAGTGCAAATTTTACAAACATTGTAAAATTACACAAACATACACGTGTTGGTTAGATGTGTTTGTGTAGGTAGAGACCCACACACGTACGCGTGTAGCGTGTAGCGTGTACATTAGTCCCGTGTCAAAGTTGGCAAATCTCCCTATAAAATGAATTTACCATTAAATCAAAGCCATCAGGAGCGAAGGGTCAAGCCGCAGCCTAAGCCGACGGAGTCTTCAGGCGACCCTCGTCTCCGGAGATCACGGAACAGGAGGCTAGATTTACTCCTTATCTTATAACAGACTATTACTAGCAATAGTGAGGCGATAGACTGTGATTTACATGTCAAGTGTTTCATGTGCGCATGCCGCATGACTACCTGCTGCCTGCTGACTGCTATATGCCTACCTACTACCAAACTAATATTATAGGTACAGATACATTCATTATTCCATGCAAAGCTAGAAAAATTTAATTTAATTAAAAAATTGTGCTATCAATGTGGTGATTTCATACCGAATTACGTTTTTTTATCCTCATTCAACATATTAATTTCGGAGGTTGGTGCGTGGGTAAGTAAGTAATGTGAAATATTCCTGCAAATGCGTGACATAATTCCAGTACAAAGAACTTTTAATTTTCAGAAATGAAACCACTTTTCATATATGAGATAAGCGATAACGTAGATACCAACATCATTTTATGAATTAATAACTGTTTTTTCGAAATGCTTTTTTGTTTTGTTCAAATGCTAATTGTAATTGTAAATTTTAAGGTTTAATAACATTTGATCGATAAATTAAATGTTTTTGAATGTAATTTTTTTTCTGGCTTTCATCATTGAAGTGTTTTCTAAGTCATCATTCTAAATTATGGAGAGAGGGGAGGTGAATTTATGCGTTAATTTTATTTCAATCTGCGAATTTTGTAATGATATGGAAGATGGAAGTCGTGTTTTCCTGAGACTAATATTTTTTATAAATGCTTCACAATACCTACAATTATATTATCCTGTGATTTTTAACGGTTCTGCTCTACTACTACATAAATTTCTAAAGGACATTTACTATTTCAACAAATATCGCTTTGGTAAAACCCTTCAAGCCACAAAATGAAAACCTTACGGGAGACGATAAAAACGAATATTTACGAATTCCTAAAAGTAATTAAAAAGTCTCGAATTTTATATGAAAGTGGTTTTCAAAATGTTTTTGTAAAATTTTAAAATTCTGTTAATAATTTTGAGAAATTTGAGGTTCGAGTAATTTCTTTTACTGTTTATGAAATAAGGAAAAAATTACGCATAATTTTAGTTTTTAGTATTAAATATGCCTTAATACCATGTGATATTTTTAATACTTTTCAGACTATTTGAAACCACTAAAAGGTGACATTCCCAAAAAATGTTGCTTGAAAGGTTTTACCAAAACGCAGTCTATATGTTATGGATGATTTTTAAAACTGATTATAAATAATTATTATTTTTTAAACAAAAGAAAACATTGAGGCTTACACTCGTAAATTGTCAATCTAATGATGTATGCATGGTAATATAAAATAAGGTTTTATAATCGTACAATTACAAATTTATTTACTTTTGCCTAATCCATTTTTACTTTTTACGATCGATGAGTAACAAAAAAATGGTTTTCACCTTCTCATAGTCTTAAAAGACTTAAGAAGGTCTCCAAAGACCTTTAATATTTTGTCCTACGTGTAAGTGAAAAAAGAATTCTTCATAATGTCAGAAAAAATATTATGAATCACAAGTACATGCGAATTTCTTTAAAATAAGAAAATAAACCACAAGCTATAAGAGTACATGGTTTTTAGCTGGTTCAATCTATGTACGTCAGTCCCCATTAACTTCTTTAACGCATTAGACGAGGTTCTAAATACCTAGAGAAGAAGATAATGAAACAAGTGTTAAGTACCTAATATTTACTAAGTACACCTACAAGTATTTAGACGACTTTCGGCTAACGCGCTGATAATCATCGCCGTGTTAAATGTTCTGAAAGAAAGATACTCTATGAGGGCTGCCATGCCAGCAGCTAGCAGCAAACAGGTCTCGGTTCATATGTAGGTACCTACCTAACTCACAGTAAAGATCTGCAGGCCGGCGTGACCCTAACCGTTTAATGTCCGGCCCCGGCCCGGAATGGAGGAAAATTGGTTTGAAACAATCAAAATATGTTTATATTTTTTATATGTTAATTTGAATAAATTGTATATGTTTAATTGTAAACCCGTAAACGTTAACAAACCACAAATGATTTTAATAAAATATTATTTCTGAAACTTAAAAAGGAAAAACAAACTACTTTTTTATTTTGTGAGATATCGCAGAAGATTCCAAAACACTCGGAAGCAGACATCCACCATACATTTACGATAACGCAAGCAATCATTTGGCTACGAACTGCATTCCAGACGATATCAAAAAGAAAAAAGTCTTGTATTAAAAAAAAAGTCCTTCAGTAATGAAATTAACAAAATAATTATGTTATTTTCGGAGCCCGCACACGAGAGATTTTATTTGCTGCGACAGTAAGAAGCTATTCGAAAATCCATTACCTCCAAAATATATCGTAATGGATTTTGATGCACGCAACTGTATTGAAGAAGATAGCTTTAGATTGTTAACTAAACATACTGTTAATTTATTAAAAATCAGGTAAAATCTTTTGTTTTCCTGTTAAAAACGGGACCGCAAGGCCTTGACGAATGAATTGACAGAGTTCCTAAAAAAGCATCTGTTAAAAACCAATGTTATATGAGGACGACGGCGACCATAAAATCAATCAATAAAACAACAAACTATATGATAAAATATAATAATATTAACCGTTAGTAATGTATCGTTCTAAACTCTTGTAATGTTAGCGAATCCGTATAGGATTTGCTATAAATCTATTTATTATTATTATTCTTTCATCACATGTAAACAATGTTTTTTATCTATGGAAAAGCACTTTACACACAAATTTCGTGTTAGCTTTTGAAAATAGTCATAGTACTGCAAAAATTAACAGGAAAGATCCATACGACTTTTTTTTTAAATTTGTCAAAAAATTTATAAAACTCAAGATAATGTTCGTGATTTAATTTTTTATAACATTAGATAGAGAAAAAACTTCTTCTCAATCTGAGTTACTATTATAGTTAAACTACGTAGGATTGATAAATATTTTGAGACTTTTGTAAATAAAAATAATTACAGAATTATCTGGTAAAATTGTCTATATTACAAAAACGTCATTTTGAACCAAAAAAGTTATTACGAAAATAATATTAACCGGCAAATAGTGGGACGCTCGACATTTTAGCTGACACACTGAGGGTTGAAATTCGACATTGTTACTTTGCCCACAAAGTGAGCAAATTTCAGTCTCGGGCCGACCCTGAGCTGCATGGTTTTTGGGTAGGACAAAACTTAGGGTGGAAAACGCCACTTCTTCCAGACCTCTAACCAAGCACCCGCCATCTACAGTCACAGTCCCCAAAATGCCCCATGCAGGCCCAAATCTCTTCTAATTACCCCCGAGGACCGCGCTGAGCCAGCCGTCTTAATAACAATTTAGGCCTGGCCTACGAACACCAACAGAGATTTATGCGGTGAAACTTGATATCTATTGTCACACTGGATGACGTATGGCGCTTCAAACTTAACCAAGGAAAATTATTTTCACTGTACGAGTGCGCGTATCATATGGAGTGCGTTGTCTAAAGTGAAAATCTCACTCTCATCAGATTCAGATTTCATTGGCGGCTATCCAGGCGTTTAGTACTTTATCTTTTAAATATTTAACACAATATTTATTGCGTTACCTACCTACATCATTAGACAACGTCCATTCTGAGGTAAACGGACAACTCAACACTGTGACAATTCAAAATATCTTTAAAAGGTGATTTAAAGTCCTGAAAAGCCATGGAACAAAACTAGGTTGAATAGGTAACGTAGGTTTGGTTTACAGGTTAGTGTTTTTAACTAACTAACCAACACGCCGTTTCCCTGCGCAGGGGTAGGCAGAGAGGACAGACCGCCAAACAACTCGGTCTTGTTTTCATCGCTTTTGATGACTCTATATCACTTTTCAAAGGTGTGTTGTATTGTTATTGTGTTGAGTTATCATGGAACCTTGTTCTGAGATGGATAACTGGAATATTTAACACTTATTTTTGCTTAAATTTTGCCTTTATATGTTCAATTATATTATTACAAATTTACAAGTTCTGCTGTGTAATTTTTATGACTCCTGACAGTTGTTTCGCCTTTCGAAAACAATATATAACATTGTAATTCCTTCAGAAGGCAAAACAACTGTAACGTGTAATTCTAATAATTACACAGCAACTAAACAAAACTTGTTTATAAATAAACAGTTTTTTTATAAATTGAGTAATAAAGTAGAATTTATAAAAGAAAATGTCAAAATTTAAATGGCGTTTTACAAATTGAACTTGATGACGATAAATAAATATTAGATGCGTTTGTTTTTATTTACTATTAAACAAGAAATGCGATACTTTAAATTTTTATCGGCATAGTTTACCGAATCACAGATTTTTTTATGGCTAGCAAATTAGGTATTCATAAATCAAAATTAATGTAATAATCATGCAATTTTGATGTAGAGAAAACATCTTAATTTATCGAATTTTGCCTTATGTGCACTTTACTCTGCATAACTTAACGGCGATATACAAATTAATAGTGTAACAACAATATTGCAAATCAATAAATAAAATTAATCTAAGGATGCTCTCTTTGCATCAAAGTACTCCCTTAGTAACGTTTAATCAGTTTAATTTACCCATAAGTTATGTAGGTATAAAAATAAACAGTTCATAGATTAACAAATTAAGCTTCAAAAACTAAGTAGGTTGGTAGCTATCAAATATTATTAAATAACCAGTCAACTCTATAGGAAAGTTAACAATCAACTAAAAATATTTCAGCAAGCAAAAACCCTTTAAGCGGTGCTGTTGTTTAATTTTTGTAGAAAAAACACATTAAATAGACAAATCCAATTTAGTTTAATATTAAAATCAAACATATTTTAATTGCTCCTTTTGTTGGTTGGTTTGCTGATCATGCAATCGATATTAAAAATTAATGAACCTAAGAAATTCGATAATTCTCTGTAGTGTAGATTATTGTTAATATTATTAATAATTTCCTCCCAAAGTTCCATCAACAAAGAAACATTTTGCGCAAAGCTAGTCTATTCATAACATTAATATTTCAACATGATGTGAACAGAATACTTTTAAGGCTGTTTAATACGCGCTTAATATTAAAATAGAGGTTTCAGCTTAAAGCTTAAAGCGATCACAGAAGTGAAATAAGCGTTAAGCATTTTCACAAAGGTGTCTCTGGAAGGCGTAATGAAATAGTCCCCTTAATGGATTACGCCGGGGACGGCCATGGAGTACTAAAATACGTCATCACACTTGAATTATAGCTAACCACCTTGCACTTAAGTAAATGTTGCGACATTAACATTAATTCAACATTTTATTTACGACTCGGATTAAGAATCTACCTGCTTTTTGCGAGCGTTACAGAAACATATCTACCATTTAAATCGCAATATAAATCTTCAGTGAAGACAGGACGAATATTATGTTTGAAAAACGATTTCGTTCGGGGATCATCTTTATACGTTTTATGTTTGCGGGTAATAACGAATGCTTTAAAAAGTATGTCCGGTTATTTCAATATCCTGAATTAAATAGATTAGACAACCTGATAATTTACGAATAAGCAATTAATGCACCAGGGAATGTGGAGTGTAAAAAGGTTATAAAGTTAGATGATTATGTATATCATATATAGCAAATATATATAAGAGAGTGATCTTCTTAAGATGTAAATTTTAAAAAAAATGTTAAAATTAAATGCTTTTTTTTTTTTTTTTAAAGAAAGTCAAACATTCCCAGGTTCCGAATAACCTGACAATATTTGAAAATCTCCTACTACCACCACAGTAAGCTGAAAATGTTGCTTGTGTTGTGATTGAGGGCTTAGCCAGCCGAGGAATTGAACACACTACGCCTGGGTGGGACCCAAACGCGATGTCAACTCGGCCACAAATCAACCAAGATTTTTTTTTAGGAATCCTTGCCAAAAAGACTAATTTAATAATTAAAAATATCTACATATTCTTAAGAATTGGAAGGAATCTTTTGGTGAATTGTCTAATTAATGACCTCGTGGAAAAATATTTTTTTAAACCATTAGTTTTTTTTTTTTTAAGAACGAAATATTCTCAGGTTACGAAATCTCCTACTACCATCACACAAGCGGAAAAGTTGCTTGTGTCACGATGACATGGCTGGCGAAGCTAGCCAGCTGAGAAATTGAGCTCATTACGCATAGGTGGGTCCCAGGCGTGATGCCAACTCAGTCACTTACCGGCGGAATAAACATACTTCATAAACCTGAAATATTTTAAGCGATTCCTACTGAAAATTTTAAATTCTTAAAAATCTCTGTATTTCGTCAAGGACTATTTTTTGTAGTAGGGTGATCTGTAAGTACCCTAATACATTTGGTTGTAGTAAGTTAGTAGCTTAATATTAGCCCAAGTTAAAGTAGTGGACATAATTCAAAAGCGCCTCCCCTTTGGTAAGCAAGTCCCCCGTAAGATGCTTGTGATAGTTTCCATATCATTAGTTAGCCATTACGATTGTTATTAATGCGACTAGTGTTTATTTATGGTTGAAGGGTTTTGCCATCATGGGCTCTAAGAAGCGAGACACTTTGCCAAGTAATAAAATCAATTATTGGTCACGAACTATAGACATTAGCAGAGGGCAAGCGTGGAAGTTTGGGGACACCGCATAACGGCAGTTGCTTCTTATAAACCATACATCGTTGCTATGACGTACATGATGGCCGATCTAAGCTTCTCAAATTTATCTTTATGATTGTCTGTATAGTTGTGCGCCAAATATATCTACCATGGTACTTTTTATTATTTTTATATCGCACAAGAGTCCCAACTACTGCCAACCGTCTATGTGAGACTATGACATCCCCAATTGGGGTATGTTGTGAGGCTGAAGGTAACAATTAAGATCTGGTCACTAAACACCGCTAAAGCAATTTTAAGCAACGATTCAATTCTAAATGGTGGTCTTAGATCAGGGCAATACTTAGAGTATCTTTCACTCTGAAACTTGCCGCAAGTATACTATATATCATTGTAAATGATATATAGTATAAAAAAAAAAAATATATAGTATAAAAAAAAAAACTCTGTGCAAAAACGGGCGGTCCGTTTGATAGATTCCCCAATCTTAACAAACGGACTGCAATCTTTAGAGCACAGGCGTCAGGTAGGTATGCTGTCCTTGTTCTATCGGTATTACAATGGAAGATGCTCTGAGGAACTAGCGTCATTGATCCCTTCGGCACCGGTGCGTAGTCGGGATACACGCCAAACGCGTGCCCAACATTTGTACACGGTTGACATTTGTCACATGAGAACGGGTCGCTTCTACGATTCGTTCTTAAGTTCAACAGCTCGGCTGTGGAACGAACTGCCGGCCTCTGTGTTTCCTCCCTCCTACAACATGGGACTCTTCAAGACCCATGTTCACTCCTTCCTCTCCACAAAAAGACCCCCCACACAGCATCCCCAAAGATGACATAGGCCCTGAGGGAAATTATTTTCTTCAGGGCCTCCTGTGTGGAGTTAATATAAAAAAAAAAAAAAAATGAATAAATTGTGAAATGACACAAATCAATGAAATAAAATTTGTTTATTTTTTGGAATAACTTTATTGAGTAAAACCTCAAATTGTAATATTTAATTTTTGATGACAATATTAGCGATTTTTAAAGAATAAATAATTAAGTAAAATTTATTTGGGCACGCCGGGATTTGAACCCGCGACCTTCGGCTTGCTAATCGAGAGTCCCTCGACCACGGAGGCCGTCGAGAAGGTTCTTTATTCAATCTAGCAACTAAACATACGCAGTGTCCTGTCTACTGCAAAATTATGGTTTATTTTATTTCTAAAACCGCGTAATTTTTATCTAATAACATAATAAATCAGTTCTAGATCATTTATCCCATAAATCGTTCATAATTAACTTATTTTTTAGCATAAAAAACCACATTATATTTACCCGATGAATTACCATAGAAAATTCTTTCAAATTGATTAATGTCCATAAAGCATTCCCTTTCTTGAATTGAAAGTTAATCAAACGAAAATAAAAGTCCACAACCGTGACACTGCACTCCGCCATAGTGGAACAAAGTTTCTTTAGCCCCAGGCATTCAGAATTCAATAGTCATTAATTGGCTATCCCTCGCAAAATATCCTCAACTCTTTCTGCTCCCCCGCCACTCTCTTCACCGCCCCCTTTACTCCCGGGGAAGGCCCCGCCCCGGCAAACCGCCCCACACCGGCGACATAAAACAACAATATTTCATCTTACACCGTAACGCCACAAATCGAACTAATAACGCGGCCATTATGAACATAAACTCAAGGCAAAGATTTAAAGTTTGCACATAAATTTGATATATATAATTACGTACCGCGAGAAGCAACCAAGAAACGAACCGAAGGGGGCCTTCTTCCCATTTCACCCCTCCGCCCACTCCCTCCAGAAGAAGAAGGGGTGATAGTATAGAGACGGGCATAGATAGAAGGGATTGGCAAGAAGATGTACACGATCTATATATTATTACGTAAGAACCAACCCTAAACTTCAATAACTCTAACCAAAGTTTCATGCTCATATTAAGCTATGCTTCTTCCACGAGTCGGACTTGTCGTATCGAGAAACAATTGAAGACATTCCCCACTGCAGCTGTAGGTGGCTTCATTATTAGGTACCCTAAACAAATATTACCAATTATTTATGTATGCTCTTGTTTACTAGGTATTTGTATTCTTGAAATAAATAAAAGTATTACTAGTTAAAAATTATATTGAAAAGAATTTTTAAAAATACATTATTATTACGTCCAGTTTTTGAGCGTATTACTTATGGTTCTCTAAATACATGTATGAGTGAGTAAAAACCTACAGAAAGAATATTCATGCTTACCAACGTTTTCGACAAAGTTTGTAATATCAAGGGAAATAATATTTTTTGACAACATAAAAATAAATTAAATTTCCCGAGCCGGTGCAGACATTCTGAACAACTGGCGAAGTAGCTTCGTGAACCATTACCAGCAGCTCGAGACTTTTGATGCAATTAAACATTATTTGTTCCGGCTCATTTACTCAGGGGCTCTAATATTATATTGTAAAGTGAGGGCGGAAGCGGTTATAATTATTATTATTGGATTCCACGATCTCTGAGGAATGTGTGATCTTAGATAGAACGTTTCCAGATAAGTCTGGAAGGTTTTGTCATTTGCAAATAAAAATATTTGTCGCCCGTATTTTTCTATGTCAATCACTTATCAAAGACACGACTCTTTTTTTTTGTTCTTAGAAGATTTTCAGAAGTTAATAATGTAATCTTAATCTATGTGGTGAAATAATATGCGTCCGTACAATACCAACGCTTTTGAATAGTTTTAAAGTTTAGTATTTTCTAATTTTTGGTGTGTAATTATTTACGCACACTGCGAAGTCAAGTCAACAAGAAGATGTCCCATTGGCCATTGAAAGGATCGAAACACCGGGTATTGGCATTCGGCATAAAGCAAACCCAGAAGTAGAGAAGAGGATGAGGGAATTACCAGGGTGGCATATCGTGAGGTTACAGTGGGTTGTTTTCCTTACTACTCAGCCAAGTCAGTGGCCTGAATAACTCCGAAGAAAGGAGAAGATTACTTCCTCACATACACATCTTATAATAATTCCGGGCTCGGTTTCAACTTTGGAGATTTCGCGTGATATAGTGCGCCGATTTCATTGTTTTGCGTTTAGATTACGATATAACCCGGGGTAGGTAAATCGCGCACATAAATGAAGGCATGCCGGGAACCTTTAAGAGCGAGAATAGCAGTTAAAGACTTCGGAGAATTGTTGGTAAACGTTTCGCGGCTGTGTGTGTACCTCGCGACTTAACTACTTAAGGGGCATAGTTTACCTCTAATAGTTACTGCTTGGTTTTCGTCTTATTATTGTTAAGCACTAATGTGCCCTGCCACCGGGCCCGAGCCCGAGCCATTGTGTGCATATCTTGTTAAACTTGGAAACTCTCGGTGGGAATACACCTAACTCCATACCATACACCGAGGCTTTAGCCAGCGCGGCGCGGCGAGGACGATATATCACCAATATTTGGACTGACGATATAAACGTTCCATTACAATACACATTAGGAAACTTTCCAATAATGGATTGACTTTATAACTTCACACACGGAATTTTAACTCGTGATTTATAATAATTGTTTGATATTCAGAACTTGTGGGGAGGTCTTCCTTATATTGTGTTTATTGTGTGCTTCCCTCGCTGTTTTAGATAACTTAGATGGGTATTATAGATTTATGATATTTCATGAATATAATAAACGGAATCATGTAGACAATCTGAAGGGATATAATCATGGGTTGGGAGGTTAACCAAACTTGAACTATACAAAGCAAGAACATACGAGTAGGCCTGATTTTTTTTTTATAGAGCATAACAAAAATCACTAAAGTTTGTTAAATGCTATAGAAAGTACATAATATTGTTTCAGTTTCAGTTTCAGTGCCGCTAATTCGACGTTTATCAAAATATTGTTAACAGTTTCATACAATGTAACATAAGTATCTGCGATAATAATATTTATATGTCGGTGTATCAATACATATATTTATAGTTTATTCAATTTATTTATTGGAAATACTAAACACACTAATTTTTTTAAATATCTAAAAAAAAATGTCCGACGTAATATGCTAAATCATTCAAGTTCAGTGAACTTTTAGTTATGTTCAAAATTGGAACTGAAAAGTAATGAATCGTTTCGGACAAGCGATAAAGTTCATACTATCTTTATTTAATTTTAATAATTAAGGATAATTTTAAATGTGGATTTTTCGGTTTTCATTTTGAACAGATCTAAATTTGAATAATGATTTTTAAAGATTACTAAGGACGGGTTGTTTCGGAGAATTTAAACAATTATTCAAATTTCAAAGTTAATTGTCAAGTTCTGATATTATTTTAGTTCTGTCAAGCAACGAGCCCATAATGGTATAATAACAGAACTTAAATAGGACTCTCACAGAACCCGAAAATGAACGTTGAAATTTGATGAATTGTTCAAATTCTCCGAAACAACCCGTCCTAACGGTGTTCATTCGAATGGCAAATTTCTGATGGTCTCTATTTTTTTTTTGATAGGCAATGATCTTGAGGCATATATTTTATAAATACTTTAAGATTCACAAAACCTACAGTTATTATATCCCGTGATTTTACACGGATCTGTGCTATTGTAATAATAATATATGTATACTCAATAAAAACTATTTTCCATCTGTCATATTTGGGACTAGATCGGCTTCACCCAGTCCTTTCAACTTTAAGTACAGTATAAATTATTATTATTATAGAAACGCGAAATATTAGGTTTCAAAAACAAAATTTATATACCTATGTGTTTATAACTACGTTGACAATTCATTTTTTTTAAATAGTTTTTGCTCTCCTTATAGTTTAAAGAAGTTATATAACTAACGTTTAACATCACCTTATACGAAACGCATTTTAGTGACATCACTTTAGTTTATCCTAAAGGGCTTGAGAGGGAAAATATTTTCAATGAAATTCAACCCATACCTTCCTTTGAAAGGAGAGAGGCGCGAAGGAGTTAAGGGGAGGTTCGCCGATTCTAATGAGTTCCATTTAACGTCTCTTGCCGTGAGCAATTGCGCTATTTAAACAATTTGTGACTTGAAATAACATTAAAATCTGTCGCCCCCACCGGCGGACGTGTTTACGGGCCAAATCCGAAGAAGATTTTGCACCACCCTGTTTTTGAGACAACCCTACGAAAGTTAGACCGGATTAGTTCTGCTGAAAATTTGTGCAGTCATTGTTCGATGCAATCTGAATTACTAAAAATTTACATCAAAATCTATCTAAATTACAATATATTCAATATCGTCGATGTTTGGAAGGAAAATACAGATAAAAACTGTGTTTTATTGCGGTGTTCTCAGATTTTCAAAGAGCTTTTGAAACAATAGTGTGAAAAAGAGTTATTAAAAAATGGAATAAAAGGGAAAGAATTAGAATGATTTAAATATTATTTAAACAAGAGACAGCAAAAAACAAAGAAAAAAATACATAAAATCCGTTTGAAAATACGCTGAGGGTACCGCAAGGATCGGTATTGGACCGACATTGTTTATACTTTACATAAATGATATAAGTAAAAATACAACTTCACAAAAAATGCAGACTAAACAATTAAAAAAATTGCAGAAAATATTTATTTTCTTGGCAGAATCAGAAACAAAGTACCTACATAAAGTAAAATGCCAGATAATATATAATACAATCATTGCACCACACTTCAATTACTGTTCAAGTATTATTTTTCTCCGCAATGAAGAGAAAATAAAGAATATGCAAATACTGCCAAATAGAGCAAATTATAATAATACTGAAACGCAATTTATACACACGGATAAGAGACATTTTAAAGGAACTAAATTTTATGACAGTAAAGCAAACTATGTATTTGAATGTATTTATTTTTAAACATAAGGATGATGTCTAAGGAAATAAAAGGAAAAATATATTACAATCATGAGAATCAGGCTGGCTCTAAGCCAAACGGCGCCTCTTGAGAGTAAAATTTTGTCGCCCCTTTATCAAAACCAATAGATGCCTAGGTAGGTGATCACTGTAATCAATAATATGATAATCGGATGATTTGTATTTTTGTGTAGCGCCATTTCGATGAAAAATAATCTCAAGGGCGATGTGTTGGGGCTGTTGGGTGTTAGTTTTATCAGCTCCTTGGCGCCCTGGCGAATCAGCGCCAGGAGCGACCAATTGCGGCCCCGTAAGGCCGTCCCTAGATACATGGACATGAGACGAGAAATACAAAGCAGATTAGATTGCGCACAAGGAAGAAATCAAGCACCCAGAATATATATATATATATATATATATATATATATATATATATATATATATATATATACCAGGCTGTTCAACTTTACATTAAAATCCTGAATGAAATTATTGAGATTAAAAATATGATTATTTTTTTTAAGTATCGATGTTTTGTTCGTGTTTTATTAATATATTTAAATTTAAAATATTTAATGATGTATTATGTTTGTAATTAAATAAACGGTTCATTATTTATTCAAATTTAGGTGCCTACTGATTAAGAACACATATTATGAAAATTAAACAGTACCTGTATGTAATTAATCAAATATCGTATGTTTCGTTCCAATTTCAACGAGCTGCTTTTGTTCATTATATCTACCAACTATCTCTTGTTTTTTTTTCACAATCAAAAAACAGTTGTACTGCAAATTCGGTTTCTTGTCGGCTCCCTTTTCAAAATATAATAACTTTTTATTTCATGTAAAATCAGTGTTATATTGACAAAATTTGTGGTTTTAGTATTTCAAATAAATTCTCAGCTACTAAAAATGCGTGAAATTGTGCATATGCAGGCGGGGCAGTGCGGGAACCAAATTGGTGCTAAGGTAATTGAAATATCTTTCGTTCTTGAAACATAATCCCTTTTACCAATAAAGTGTCTTAAATTTTACACAACTCATGTCCAACCATTCACCCGACATTAATGCTTGTTTGTTTAAGTATGCCATAAGAAGAGAACATTTTTGCAGAAATTTGATCTTATTTTGAACAGCGTTCTTTTTTTTAATTAATCTAAAACTCTTGCAAACTCTTGTTTTCACGATATTTGGGAGGCGGGTATGGGTACCGCTGCCCCGGGAATCATTTATTTATTATTATCGGGATCCATTGCCCTGTACCACAGAGGGAGAAATAGATCGGTACCTCCTGGATACGCCGAAACCTAGATTCCTACCCACCCCTCATACATTTTTCCTTCCCATAATTTTCTCTCCTTCCTTTCCTTAAAAAAACCCTCCACACAGCATCCCCACAGATGACATAGGCCATGAGGGAAATCGTTTTCCTCGGGGCCTTCAGTGTGAATCTAATGTAAAAAAATTAAATGGACTTAATCATATATTTATTTGTTCAACAGTTTTGGGAGGTGATATCTGATGAGCACGGCATTGAACCAACGGGCACCTACAGCGGAGATTCTGACTTGCAGCTCGAACGCATAAACGTCTACTACAATGAAGCCATCGCCGGAAAATACGTCCCTAGGGCCGTCCTCGTCGATCTGGAGCCTGGCACTATGGACTCAGTGAGATCTGGGCCGTTCGGGCAAATCTTCCGCCCAGATAACTTTGTATTCGGCCAGTCTGGAGCTGGTAATAACTGGGCAAAAGGACACTACACTGAAGGCGCAGAGTTGGTTGATTCCGTGCTCGATGTCGTACGCAAAGAAGCTGAAGGCTGCGACTGTCTTCAAGGCTTCCAAATGACTCACTCCTTAGGCGGTGGCACCGGCGCTGGCCTAGGGACATTACTCATCTCCAAGATCAGAGAAGAATACCCCGATCGTATTATGAACACCTTCAGTGTTGTCCCATCTCCTAAAGTATCGGATACTGTTGTAGAACCGTATAATGCAACTCTGTCAGTCCATCAGCTGGTGGAAAATACTGATGAATGTTTCTGCATTGACAACGAAGCTCTGTACGATATCTGCTTCAGAACTCTGAAGCTTGCAACTCCCACGTATGGAGATTTGAACCATCTGGTTTCAGCGACCATGTCTGGCGTGACTACATGCCTGCGCTTCCCTGGACAGCTGAATGCGGATTTGAGGAAGCTGGCCGTGAACATGGTACCTTTCCCCCGACTCCATTTCTTCATCCCCGGGTTCGTTCCTTTGACGTCTCGTGGAAGCCAGCAGTACCGCGCATTGACAGTGCCCGAGTTAACCCAGCAAATGTTTGATGCCAAGAACATGATGGCGGCTTGCGACCCTCGCCACGGTCGCTACCTCACCGTGGCAGCCATTTTCCGAGGCAGAATGTCCATGAAGGAAGTAGATGAACAGATGCTCAATATTCAGAACAAGAATTCTTCTTACTTCGCTGAATGGATTCCCAATAATGTGAAGACCGCAGTTTGCGATATCCCGCCAAGGGGATTGAAGATGTCGGCAACGTTCATCGGGAACTCCACTGCGATTCAAGAGCTCTTCAAGAGGGTTTCGGAGCAGTTCACAGCCATGTTCAGGCGCAAGGCTTTCCTGCATTGGTACACCGGGGAAGGTATGGACGAGATGGAATTTACAGAGGCGGAGAGTAACATGAATGATCTGGTTTCAGAGTACCAACAGTACCAAGAGGCCAGCGCCGAAGAGGAGGGTGAATTCGATGAAGAAGAAGAAGGTGGAGAAGATTGAACCTTCACTTGTAATATTCCTTGAGTGGATCTTTTATCTACTTAATACTTCTCATTCGTTAATATAATCAATTTGTTGGATTTTTATTTTTTTGATACTGTAAACCTAAATCTTTTTTTGTCACACTCATTGCTCACATGGTGCTAGATTAGAAAGAGCTTCCCTCACCCGCGAAGATGAAATTGTTATTTTATGTTTAAAACCTTCGATTCTTTTAAATCTTATGTATTTGTTTCTGACGCAATAAATGGTAAAAATATTTTATGTCGTTTTTCTTTGTCAAATTTAAAATTGTTTGGTTGATAATAATTCGAGTGATCCAAAATGTCTGTTTTTTTCAACGGCGAGCGTTGTGACTGAGCAACATAAAACATTAACAATAATTATCATTAATCGAATTGTTTCTTAGGTTATGTTCTTTTTCTTCTTATATGATGTTTTATTTTGTTTATTTGGCTGTTAGAAATAAGGATTTTCTAAACGTTCTGAATAATGTTAAATGGTAAAAATATTTTATGTCGTTTTTCTTTGTCAAATTTAAAATTGTTTGGTTGATAATAATTCGAGTGATCCAAAATGTCTGTTTTTTTTCAACGGCGAGCGTTGTGACTGAGCAACATAAAACATTAAAAATAATTAACATTAATCGAATTGTTTCTTAGGTTATGTTCTTTTTCTTCTTATATGATGTTTTATTTTGTTTATTTGGCTGTTAGAAATAAGGATTTTCTAAACGTTCTGAATAATGTTAATCTAATGCTAGTCCCAGCTAGAAATCTTGCGTGACGTCATCGTTCTAGAAACATCTGTATTTTTCGTTTTCAAACAAGACGCATGAGAAGGCAGAGGACGAACGTCGATGACGTCCGTACGAACTCTCGCTGGGGCTATTTTAAACAAGTTTCAGTCGCGTCAGAAGTAGGGGTATAGGTATGCATTTATTTTTAAATGTGCTTTTGAAATTAGCCGATATTATTACGTTGCCTTGATGATTATTATGACCTTGATTATGATCAGTGTATTTATTGTATAATTACATATAGTACACTATTAATTCATTGTATAACTTTGTATTTTAATCGACCAAACATAGTTTTTTTTATGTTAGTACGAACAAATTTTTAACCCTTTGGAATACCAATTTTAATTTCAGATGATAAAATGAAAACTCCGCGAAAATAATTGTTGCCTGAATTATCCCCACACACTGTTTTAAGTAGAGCCCGGCGGATTAAGGGAGGTCTCCTTAATATTCCTAAAAAACGTGAACAATATCAAAATAAATCATGCTTAACGGCAGCAGCTTTGGAAATGTCATGTGTCCTTATTTATGAAGTACTTTTCTCACGTTGTATTTTCCAGTGTAATTAAAAATGGAAGCGATTTCTAGCAACTGAGCCTCGCTGCCAGATGACAAAGTCCAAATAAACCAAAATATGTTTAAGTTTCATCCTGTAAAAACGAAATGTAGAGTGATTATTTAATTGACACGTGATTATTGAGTATCATCTTAAGAAAAATTGTTATGAAATGGAAACAACGGTGACACAGCGTAAACTATGCATTGAAAAATCACATTAAATTATACCTAATATGTAGGCTAGATCAATATAATTATAGCCGCGTACTAATCATTCGTCGAAACGTGTTCCGCCATTAGAACGCGATAAGCGGTGCGCGTAGATCGGATTCGGTAGTTTTTGTTAGAGCGGTGGGAGAGTAGGAGGTCACTTGGAGGAACCTATTTTTCGTTTCATGTATATAGGCACATTTTAATATTATTGAAAAGTTTTGTTAAGTACGGTTCCTTCTTTTTAATTTTGAAACTATTTTAAAATGTCGATTAACAATCTGAACTACTCGTAAATATGACCATGATCACCATTAATGATTTAAAACCAGATCTGAAATTGCACAAAAAGGTTTTGTCTTAAAAATTTGTGCAACAAGAAAACTGGGGCAGGGCAGCAATGTTTTTCGTGGCCGATGGAAAACAAAAACGCTGTGGCCCCGACTCAATTTTTGTTTTTTTTTTTTTTTTTATGTGAAACTGTACAAGAGTTCCAACTGCTCCCAAACGTCTGGAACCAGTGAGACTATGGCATCCCCAATTGGGTATGTTGTGAGCCTGATTTTATCGATGAAGGGAAGGAGATTGGTAATAGGAAGGTGGGGGATAACCTGGACATTCATACCTTGTCACCAAACACGGCCAAAGCCATTTCAAGCAACGTTTCAATTCTAAATGGCGGTCTACCAGGGCGATACTGATAGTATCTTCCTATATATTTTTTAATGAGGAATTTGTGAAATAACACAAGTAATCAAATAAAATTTACTTGCGCACCTCGGGATTTGAAACCGTGACCTCCAGCTTGCTAGACGAAAGCCTTACCCCTCGATCAAGGAGGCCGTCATTTTTTCCTATGTTTTGAAATAATTTGACAGGAGACCCCACTTAAGTTATTATTCTAAAATCAATAAAATATTTTTTCAGCTTCTGATAAAATCCTCCTTCAAAATATATAAAAAATTGGTGTCACGCGTATTTGCTTAAAACGTTCATTTTTATGTTTTAATGCATTTAGTAAAATCTATATTTAGTTTTTGAAAAAAAATTACGTCAAAATATTTTTTCTTGTTCGTGGTAACCGCGAAAAACGTGTCAAATATATACCCTCACACATTCCAAAATATTTTAATATTTGTTATTATATACCCAACTGCGTACAAAAATATTTCAGGGGGATACTGTTAAGCAACGGTAAATTCACCTGCAAAAATTATATGGCTAAGTATTCTCTCGGAATGAAACTTTTATCGTCATTAACTTTATTAGGCCCATAGTTCAGCGCGGCTGGGATTAACGCTGAGCTGTCGAACTCGGGATCCACCTCTTCGCAGATTAAACGTCAAGAAGGCAACGAAGGCGCGATAGCGATAGTGCGACGGTGACGGGCTATAAGAACACTGCAGGGGAGGACAAGACATAATGGCGAGCTGATTTCAATTAACTACGGCTACAAATCAAACAGGGCCCTTTCCAGCAACTGCTTTTACCTTGCCTTTACCTAGTACCTACCTACAGCTGATAGATGCCCTACCAATTAAAATACGTCAGCAAGAATTGGCTAAAGTGTTGTTTTAAGACTGAGAGACGATTTTCGTAACATTTTATGGCTGATTCGTGTTAGATATTTTTACAGGTAGGTACATTTTATTATATTTGCAAGGTGTCCCAATCTCTCCACACAGGAGGCACTGAGATAATAATAATCTTTATTTTTTGGAAAACTTTATTGAGTAAAACCTCAAATTGTTATGTTTAATTATTGAAGACAATATTAGCGATTTCTAAACGAAAATCTGAAACAGAAAAATCAGAAAATGATACGGTCACATCTAGGACTCGAACCCAGGACCCTTGCCTTGCCGGGGCACTGCTCTACCACTGAGAACCTATCTCCTTTGGTCATATTTTACTGTATCATACTTCGAAAAAGAACTACCAATATTGTCTTCATTTTTTTCCACCTGTCTCTCTGTTTTTTCGCTGTTTGCATTTAGTTCGGGTCGAATCTTGCGATCATACATAAAGATAGTTGCCAATAAAAAATGTACATACTTTGGGGATGCTGTTAAATTATCATTAATGATTTAAAATTTGTCATTTTCGATTTGCCGCCAATACGACATTTTCGTTTTTATTTGTGAATATGGCGGCTTTGACGTCACGCCGAGCGACGTTGGTTCCAGCCGTCTTACTTGCCAGTGGCGTTTTGTATTGTCATAATGACGTTGTAGCCAGTTAGAACGGAATGTGCGGTTTTATATCGTTTTTAAAATCAATAATTATGAATAAAAATATTAAAATTACGCATTTTTAATACAATGCTCAGAATCAGTAAAATAAACTTTACGCCTTCCACACATTTTTAACAAAGAATATCAATAAGTACGTATCCATTCGTTTCCACCCCTGTTCAATTTGATTCACATCTATCGTTCTAATTCACCGAATTGGTTACATGTTCGGTAATAAATGGCAGATCCACCCACCGCTCTGTCTTCTCGCAACACTATTCATACCACAAGATAGAGGGAGGTGAAGGAGGTGGGACACGAGGAACTCTTTCATCCCCACTGTGCTGTGACAACTACCTAGCGCTGATTGCTTCTGACAAACTTTTGCCACAGAATACACTACTTGGGAAAGGTTAAACGATACATTTCCGAGTAATTCAATAATTTATAGACTTTTTCCGAAAACAATACAATGAAAAATTAAGTAGTTTTTTTTTTACAAATGAAGTCTTACATCTACTGCGCGCAGGCTACGTGTTAGAAGACGAGTTATACTGTATTCAAATATATTAATTAATTTCATCAATGTGATATATCTGCAAACCGTTTATACGAGATGTAAACATTTTCTAGAAAACGCACTTTGAAATCTTTGCACCTTGAAAATGTATCAAGTTAAATTTAATCATATTATGTATTGTTTCTTTTGTTTTTGTTAAATAGCATAAATTACGCATTTGCTACATAATTTGTTTTACGTATATTTCTTTTACATAGGTAATGAATGAATGAATTTGATTCCTAAATAATAGATACTAAATGATTAATGTAATAATAATGTTAATAATTAAGTCAATAATACTTTACAGAACGTTCTTTCGGGATTAGTAACATTTAATAATAATAGCTAAGAGTGCCAGGTTATTCTTAGAAAGCCGCTCGATCGGCGAGATGACAGAGGTTAGTATCAATGTAGTACCAAGTACTAGGAATTGGGTTGGAATAAAAAACGTTATCAAGTGAAAAAAAAAACTGCTGGTGGTCTTTTCCAGCAATACTAATTAAATTTCAAGCTTATCGACATGTTGATTTACGGCAAAGCACTCTTTCAATTCAAGAAAGCTGATACCCGCTATACCTGGTCGCAGGTCGCAGCTAGATATACTCGTAGCTACGGAGCTGGGTATAGCTGAGAACATTGGCTCGGGTCACTGTTTCCCAGTGACTGCCCCGCTGCTGAAGTGTAATCAGAGGAATTAGCGCTGAGTAACGGTTTGCTGATGCTGCCTCTCCTCTCTTCTTACCCTTTCCTTTTATCTTCCCTTGCCCCAAACACTTCCCCCATCGACACCACTTCCCCCTGCCTCACTCACACATTCATCTTCTTGATTCTATATTTTTATCCACTTCCCAAACAAACATTATTCAAGAAAAATCAAAGAATCGCGAACTAATTATCCGGAGCGCATAAATTCCAATCGGTTATTTTACCCCTTTATAAAATTCAAACATTTTTTGTGTATTTCCTGAAGAAAAGTATTCCAAGTTTTTCGAGTGGAGACGTACAATAATTATGGATTCTCAATAAAGGGAGCATTTGCATGTTGCTATCAGCGAGTTTTCGATCGCAAAATAATGCAAAATGAGTTACTAAAAGTTATGAATATTTACGCGAAGGAGTTAAAAAGGCTTCAGGCTGTCGTACTGTGAACGATCCGATCATTTGAATAATGACCGTATATTTTAATTTTTATTCATTTTGTTTCCTTTACAAATCTGCACTTGGGAGATTATTTTTGAAAATTGCTTAAAGAATTTTGGACGTTGATTTTAATTTTGGACTATGAAAAAACTTCGTAATTAATTAACGTGAATCAATTTTATTTTTTTATTCGAGACACAAACAGGACATTTAAAGTACATTCTTATGGTTAGTATAAAATAAATTTTAATAAGCCACCCGTCCATTTAACTAGGTTTGTACGCAAATTCATGAAGTAAATATCACACTCCGTTCATGTTTCATGTTGCTACGCTACCTGTAAGTTGCAAACAATATTAGTTCGTCATTATACATATTATTATTGAAATAAATATGATCGATTTTTATGAACAACTTTTTCTTTTAACTTGATTTGAAGGTTATACCCATAAATGTAATATATCATTGAAGCAGAAGATAATTCAACTAAATCAAAACGAAACATGAAACAGTACAAGACACAGAAAAATAAATATATAACAGTCATAACTAGGAATTGAACCCAGGATCTCTTGTCTTACTTACCAGGACGTATCAATGTCTTACAAATGTGTCAATGTCATATTTCAAATTCTGAATTAATAATATCATCTTGCAACTAATGTTTCCCATATTTTTGGCGACTACTTTTTTAAATGGAAACAAAGTTTCTAATTAAATTGTAACCTAGATAGTGTCTCTCATAAACATATTCGATTTTTATTAAAAAACCTATTTTGTGCATATTTATTTAAACCCCAGACTAAAGAGTTGGGTAATTATGTACCTACGACCTACTTTTTTAATGCGCCTAAAATAAAACAATAATTTGATTCAACTTAATGACAATAAACAACAACTTTTTGCATTTACGATTTTGAAAAATATTGATATTTAATATTATTTTCGTAAATAATAATTTACGAGAAAATTTGGTTTATTTTTAGGGTAATATATCGTGCTATGCTACTGAGGGTAGACGAAACGTTGCCTAAAGGAGGTGATCGCTGGACGCAACACAGAATAATACCCCAAAAATAAATCACATTAACACCGTCAGGAAACTTGAAAAATCACCAAATCTGTAAAAAATTCAAACAAAGTAAATAAACACTTCTAATGCAGAAATAATTATTTGAATATAGATTGATAATTAACACAATCAGTTTCATTTTTTTTTATTTCATACCGTAAATAATTTCACGCAGTAATATTTCACTTCATGCACCGACAACCGAAATTAGTATTTTCGATAATGATGTACGTAATTTCCGTTGTGTGTATGGAATATTTTGAATTTTTTACGTATTTCTGGAACTTTAAAATACATTATCATTTTGAGTACATAATATAATGAATTTATTTGGCAGTTTATTTTTGTACATACCTTGTATGTAAAAAAAATCTTGTGTAATTTATATAAAAATCTTGTCATAATAATATTTTTGCGATTTTAGGTAAGATCCTACTCGAACGTTTAGCATAAATCAACTTTCGATGGATCTTGTTTATATTTTTTCGCCACCATAGTTTTCCTTGAGTATCGCAAGTGTAAATGCGATCTAAATGATTACTGCTTCCGCCCTCCCGCTACCACCCCACCCCGGAACCACCCTCTCCATTAGGGGAAGGTAGGCACCATTTGGGACTAATTAGACGAAAGATCGAGTCTTCCGAGGAGTGAGTCGCTCAGACGTGTAGGTATCGACAGATTACTACTTTCACTATATTACATAGGCAGTTCTACACGGATACCAAGAAGTTGTTTAACTGCCATTTTTAATTAAAAAACGTTGATATTTTTACCATTTTTATATTCATCTTTATATCTATGTACACAATTTCTATCCTTACTCATTCATACATTTCGATCCTCCCATTCAATAATATGTCGTTTTACCATTACCATTATATTATCAATGCTTTCTTTCAGACTTCAGTCATTGTTTCAACATGTAACACTTATTCATAAAGTAACGTTTTTACATTCTTTGGCAGTGAGTTCAATATTTTAGGTAAATTGTATTCCAACCTTCTTTGTCCGTTCTTTTATTCCGGAACTTTTAGGTCCAGTTCTTTCACAGAAATTCAAATTTAAGATTGTCATCAAATGGCTATTCAACGCCATTTTGTGTTTTTTTTTTTACATTTAAGAGATTCCTGTTAAGCTTAAAATATAGTAGTTGTCTTCTTCTATCGATCACAATTTGTTGTTGTAAACAGAATAGGAATCGGCATTTAACGGGAACCTCTCAACTGTCACTGTATGTGAATGTTCCAATTTCTCTTTGAACATTCAAAACAATTATTGTATGGATACTGTCTTAATCTAATGGAAGATTCGTATAATATTACATTTATGAAAACAATCTCCTCTGCATTCCGCCATTCGTCTCATCGAGCTGGCATTAGTTGATACTAACAACCGTAATCATAAAAAGTTAAAAAAATACGTTAGTGTTAGTTTCTCGGATATTATAAGAATATGGGCAAAAGATTGTGATAACTTTAAGAAGAATCATGGAAGATTTAGTACGAAAATACGAGTTTAGTATATACTTGAATACACAATTATGGCGGGTCTCATTACTTATGTAGATCACTGTTCGATTTTAATTATTGTTATAATTCATTTTAATACAGAATCCTTGACTCGACTGAGAGTTAATTTTTCAAAAATTTACAGGCAATATAACATTAAAAAATTTAATATAACAATATTTATCTAATACAGTATAAGAAAGTGGTAAGCATCACATAAAGTAAGGAAAGGCATTATTCCAAGTAAATGTATTACTAAGAAAGAAAAATTATTTAAAAATTAGCCAATCAAAAACCTGGGCTCATCCTTGATAGATTTAAACCTTTTTTGCTCTGCATTGATTTATTATACTTAAACCAACCTACTTATTACTAGATTATTCAACGTCGGTTCAACATTGATATAGTGCAGAAAGCCTTTGCCCAGTTTGCCTGCTTTAATCCTCCCTGCGATGTTATTCAAGTTTTTCACAATTCCAACCTTACGCGCCGCGAAATATTTACATCGCGAATGTAAATAAAGGGATTAATACACCTTCAAAAATTGCTAAATTTCCCTAATAACCCTTAAGGGCTTAAAGTGGATCTACGTAAAAGCAAGTTCTGGATCACCGTGCAGTGAAGCGAACAGGAAAGTGGGAAATACAGGAAGAAAACGCTTTTAATTAACATTCCAGGACACCTCCCCGAAATGAGGAGTCGAGGAGTTGCAAATTAAAGCCAATATCATTCGCTCGCTATTGATAGCTCTCGTTCGGGTTACGTCAACATTGATAGCTGCTTGGTATCCACTTATTAGAATTTCTGAATTAATCTTTTCTACGTGCAAAACGGGTTCAATTTATAAGTTCCAAGGTAGAAAGGAAATTGCTCGAATTAAAGGAAGAATTTCGTCTCTTGTATTTTGAGACGTTAATAATTATGATTGCGGCGCAGAACGCTTTTATACCTCTTCAAATTGAAAGATTTTTTTTAATGACTCGGAATGTTTCATACGAAAGTGTGAAATAATTCATCAGTACGTCAAATATCGATGATATCATCGACATCGATAAAAACGTTCTAAAATATCTTTTAAAAAATGGAAATATTATTATATTGAATTTGAAACTATTAAATATTTAGACAAAATACACAGAGGAAGTCTAAAAATTTTATATTTGTTGAAAAATCTCATTAATTCAACCACCACTTCCAATAAAAAGATGATACTAATATAAAGTTGTTTAACAGGCCTAGAAAATTGATCTTTCCGAGGGCTTTATTTTAATTAATTCTGATAAAAGTATTATTGAAATCTCAGATGTTACCTCGGGAATTTACTAATTTATCTCCTAAAAAAATGAAATCCCATCCAACTTTTCAATTATTTTGTAGCTATTTAAATCTAACTGTCTCTATTTATTTTAATAAATTAACTTAAAAATTTTACTTTATGATAAATAATAAGAAAAGTACGAGCAGAATAAATGAGTAAAGGAGAAAATGAACTAAATAGAGGCAGGGATGATCCCAGAACTTATAACATTTAACTCATCACATCTAGGCAGACGTATTTTTCGAGTAATTCGATCAAGCGTGTTCCAAACAAAGTTTCAAGCTGTTCAGATCTCATAAGATGGCGACACAAACTCCGGGCAGGATTCCCTGCTAAATTTGATAAAATCGTTTACGATAAGTCATTGACAAACTCTACTCCGAATATTTCTAGCTGCCGAACTTTTGACATAAGTTTTTCCGCCTGCCTCCGTAATGTTTGATTGGTGGAAGGGGTGGATTGCGGATTCAGGGATCACAAGTTTTAGCAGTTCTCATAATTACTATACAAAAATTCAATGTAGAAAATGTTGTGTTAAATGATGATTTTCTTCATCTGCCACCTTTTACCCAGCCTAAAAAAATTTATCCGTTAATTCATAATTTTATAAAATTTGTTTTTCAACATTTACCATTAATTGCGTCATCATGTCAATGATTGCCACAAAATTCCCGTGTATTTATCTCGAAATTATTTAAAAACATCTGAAGTAACTTGTTCCTATGTAAAAAAGAACAACTTTGTCTTTAAGCTTCTAACTGTGTGAGAATGTTTATTTGAAATTTTTGATTCAGTGCTATGAATTTGTATAAAAAACTTGTTTTTCTGATGGAACAATAGGTGTTTGTGTTGGCAGTCACCACCGCTGGCAGATTGGTAGCCTGAGTAATCGTCAGGGCGCCACCAACGCGACACTCGACGCCTTCTAGATTAAATGACACAACTTTGTCTTTCAAAACCACCCCTTCACCCATCCAGCCCCTTCTCTTCCCCTCCTCCTGCCGTCCCCCTGTCCCAAAAGTCAACCAGACAACCCCTTGGATCCAGCACTGCCATTTAAAAACTCCGGGAACGGACTTTTTGAGTTAATGAAATCTTTGAAGTATGTAGGTGGTATTTTGTTGTTACTTTTTTTAAAGTTCTCATTTTTTTGTTACACATAACGCATTATTTTTACCTAACTATTATTATATGTATATGTTTTAAATGGCAGTAAATAAAATGATTCTAATGTTGTGACTAAGTGAACATTAGTAGGTAGACTATGATTTTTCATGTTGATATTAGCACTTATCTGAACAGATTCTCAGTTCTAAAGAACACCAATAAATAAATGTGTTAATTACTATTTAGTTCAAATGAATCTTCGGCAAAGTTGAATGTCGCCCGTTTGGTGTGATGCGCGATCATAAGATTTGAAAGTCGTGATAAAAAATCTGAATTAACTACACAGAAATTCAGTATTGATAAACAAATAAAATTTTATTAAATTATATTTTTTTAAACTTTAACGATGTTCAATATAATCTATTATTGAAAAACAACAAAGAAAATAAAAGAACTGGAAAAATCATGTATAGGTTTTGAAAAGAAATATCTAATACTATGTTTATCTCTGTAATGCCGTTTTTATTTGTACATTAGCTCCCACAAGAGGCTTTGAGGAAAATAATTCCCCTCAGGGCCTATGTCATATTTGGGGATGCTGTGTGGTGGGTCTTTTTACGAAAGGGAGGGGGGGAAGTTCTGGGAAGAAAAAGGTGAGGGGTGGTTAGGAATCTGGGGATCAGTATGTCCAGGAGTGACGAACGTATGAATCCATCCTTCCCACTGCAGTACAAGGCGATGTTTCAAGATAGTCCTGTTGGAGAGATCAAAGGGTTTCCCTCGACCAGTCTCTCCTGATCCGGTCTACCACACAGTTATCGGGCAGACACATCTGTCGTCAAGACCCGGACAAACTTATCCCCACGATCCCGAGCACCCCTGATAAGTCACCAAACGTAACAAACCACTCAGAGGTGTTGGGCGGGGCGGGGTTACCCATACCCGCTTCCCAAATTTAAAAAAAATACTTTTAGTCTTACTAATATGTTCCCCTTTACTAATGATTTTACACAATTGATAAACAACCTTTCTGTGTGTATCAGATGTGTAAAATTTAAACCATGTTTTTAGTAAGGCACATACTAAACAACTATGATTTTGAGATCATTTAAACAGAATATTAGGTTTTGTCTTAACGTATTTTATAACTATTTTCTTGCATAATTTATAGAAAAACTTTATGAAAAAAATTATGTAAACCAAAATGAATACGTTCTCGTTAACCCGTCCACCTTCAGTCCTACACCTACAAAGACATACCTCCGCCTGACGAATGAAACAAAGCACCTACCCCGTGCGACGCGACGGTGGAGTTAAATGTTAAACGGCGGTTACCTCTTTAGGATGTCTGTTATCCTGTCTAGGAGACCACATTGACATTTCCACAAAGGCGAACTTTGTCTTACGGGACAAATGCAATCAAATATTTCGTCGTTGCGAGGAATGAGGAATTAGATGCGGTTTGTTTTGTGAAATGGTAGAGGAATCAAAAATGGTTAGAGTGAAAGAATTTCACCGTTTGACATATAAGCTGTACATAACTCCAAATTTA
The DNA here is from genome assembly GCA_026573805.1 of Hesperophylax magnus. Classification (NCBI taxonomy): domain Eukaryota; kingdom Metazoa; phylum Arthropoda; class Insecta; order Trichoptera; family Limnephilidae; genus Hesperophylax; species Hesperophylax magnus. The sequence goes on along the minus strand of JAIUSX010000006.1, from coordinate 1,213,561 downwards.
AAATACCTATTTTTAAAACATTATTTTGCTGTCCCGTATTAAAGCGCACATTTTATGTCGAAACATAACTTTAAATAATCCATATAATGAATTTGGCATATCAGATATGATTTGAGATTTTAAAGTGTCATAGTAATTTATTTTTGGGGTATTATATCTAAATCTACTGAAGGTTGATGAAACGTTGGCTAAAGAAAGAGGTAGCCAAACACGGCATAATACCACAAAAATAAATCACTAAAATTGAAATATCAGATTTTTATCTGTACTGTAAAGTACATTGTGTTTTTTTGTTACTTAAACAAATAATTTAAATTGTGATTATGTCGGTAACAAATGCATATAATGATATCCTCACTAGGATCTCCCTTACTGAGGATTTCATTTACATATGATTACAATTTAGTAGTATAGATAATATAAAGTAATTATAAGTATATTAAATGGTGTTATTTTTCTGAAATAATTATAAATATTTTACAAGGTGTTTTTTGTTCAGTTTAGTGGTTTCGGTTTCAGTCTGCATAACATATTGAAATTACAAATAATCAACGTACATAAAATACGAAGGCAAAAGATGCATGAAACATCATTTTCATTTATAAATCTTATCTCTTTTATAATCAGAATTTGGATGTTCTATGACACATGTTATTTTTATTGAATCATGCAAATACAGCAACCAAATAAATTTGTTTTGATTTTTATTTATGCATACCTATCCTCAAAATTAAAACCTAACGTATGTTCCCATCAACGCACTGCAACGCGATAAACCAATAAACTTGACTATTTCACACACCACACACATTCTAACTTAAATATGTGTTCACATTGCTCACCTAACTCTGCGAAAATTGAATCCAACGCTACATTTGCAATTAAAAAGAAAAGCAAATCACCAAAGAGCGTAACTCTGACTCTCTCCCAATTAGTATCATCTGTGACACTGTCATATTGTTTATTTCTGAATTTACACAAATTGTGTTCAGTTAGGAGTGTGGAGGGTGGGTATGGATGTAGATATGGAAGGGGTACGAAAGGGTGTTGGGTCTAGCCCACACCAGATGGGCGGGAGGTCGTCATGTTTTATTGGGTTTATCGCGCAATATAATCATCCCCGAGTATTGTTCCGTTATGTTTATCGGCCGATTAAGAAAGTATGTTGCGTTTATTGTCGTGATAGACAATAATTAAGAGCACTGTTGTCTAGATTGAGCCGTTAATGTATGTGTCATATGGGCGCCGAGGCTTTCATGGCCGTCACCGTATCAGCTTAACTGGCGGCACTTTCTGCTCGGCTTGTCTTAATACTTCTTAGTAACCCGTTTGCAGAATCTGTGCGGCAATCGGCACCCAGATAGGCCGTTTCGCATCCCCGTTACACCAGCCATCCAACCAACCCGCGGTGGAACTGAAACGTCAATTGTGCCTAATTTAAATATCCATTTCTGAGAAACTGTGTTTGCAGTTTGGTGGGTCGTGTGAGAAATGATAGTGTGTTATTAGAGCTGGAAACGCATTATACCGGGAAGTTACTTGAACTGTTTAATTTCTCGTGTTTACGGGAAGGTTGAAAATAATTTTGTACTGAATGTAGTGTTTGACAGTGTTACACCAGAAGAACCGACGTTTAATGTGTAAGATATAGGTATACACATGCAAGTATAATTCATCTAAAAATATGTAAATAGAAAATTTGAAAAAGTTCAAAATTAATTTTAGATAATTAGAAAACAAAGGTTATGCGGATTATAAGGATGGGTTGTTTCGCAGAATTTGAACAATTCAACAAATTTCAACGTTCATTTTGGGTTCTGTGAAAGTCCTATTCAAGTTCTGTTATTATATCATTATAGGCTAATTGCTTAACAAAACTAAAATAATAACAGAACTTGAAAATTAACTTTGAAATATAAAGAATTGTTCAAATTCTCCGAAATAACCCGTCCTTAATTTATTCACCCATTTATTTATTTAAAAAATATGAACGTGTGAATAATTTATTCCGTTGCTTATTTATTCATTCGTATGAGAATATTTGAATCATAAAAATTCGTAGGGAATTGTTTGAAAATATTCATTTCTGATACTATAAAATATATCGACAATTCCCATAATATACGAATTGTATTATGGGAATATTCGTCCAAAATTCACAGTTGCTACTTGGCATTCCTTAAACAGATTATTCCTTAAACAACCAAACCGTAAAAGAACCAAAAAAACTATATTATGATGACAGATTTTCAAAACACGATAGTTTTCACTAACAATACGCTGGCAAATAACCTTACGTCGTCGATCGACGCCGTTCGAGTAGCAACAAGACGTCTTGCGTCGGCGTCTCGCTTTGGTGGCATCCCGACGGCGTCCTCCGAATAAATCGGCCGACACTTGCAGCTAAGTGCCACCCGCTACTACCAGGTACCGCCACGGAATCCATAAACACCGACAATAATTTCCTGTACACTTTACTTTACTCCCAGCAATGTAAGACTGTTCGAGAGGGTGTACACTGCACAAGCGAGCGGGTGACTGCTTACCGTCTATAAGCGCTATGTAAGTCTAATCTCACACCTCAAACACCAACCCTCAAGCATCAGTTAATATTATATTTTAAACCTTTTTTTAAAGATAAAGATGTGTATAGTTTTCGTTTAGATGAAGAGTGATTTTGATGGTCCATTGGTATCAGGAAAATTATGTTACAATGAGCATTTTATTATATTTATAGATAGTTAATTTATTTATTTACTAGCGCAGAACCGTGAAAAATCACGGAATATTGTAATTGTAGTATTTGTGAAGTTGAAATTATTAATAAAACATTTGCCATAGAATCATTGACTTTCAAAAGAAGTCATTTACTTATCAACTGTTGGTAAATTTGAAAACTTTAGAAATCTCTCCAATGAAATTATAAAAATACAAAACACGTTATATTCTTACTAGAATTCGGCTAAGTTTAATATTAGGTCAAAGTATTTTTTTTTTAATTTATAAAATATTCTAAAAGTTCTCAGAAGTTCCAGAGCCAGTCTCTGAGGATGAAGAAGAACCAAAAAACATCTTTGAAATTTTCCGGTCCGAGAGATGGTGCAACTAGGTCAAAAATTCAAAATAAATATATTACAGTAAAAAAACTTGTTTTTCATGGGTTGATTTTTTAACCAATTTTAATTATAATGTTGGGTCGGAAATCTGCAACGGTGGTTACTGGTAAAAGTGTAACCTGCATTCCCAGTATTTCCGTCCTTTCCTCGCGGGGCTGTTAACTGTTAGGAAGGTACCACATCCACAATCCAGTCTGAGCACGGAGGAATGTCTTCTTCACCAGCGCTTAATGTTTATTGGCCACTAACGTCTTCCGCGATTAACTTTGTCACCTTAGGAATTAGTGAGTCAATATATCCCGCCGCGAGTGTGGAGAACACTTCGGTACAAGTTTTAGACAAATTTACTTTGCATTCTGCAATCTCAGGTAGATTACTCTTCGTAATATCAAACGAATAGGATTAAATATTAATTCGTTAAAATTATTGCAAAATTAATGACTCAATTTAGTAAAATATTCTTAAAATAATTATCAATGACTTCATTCTGTAAAATGTGTACAGAATTGATGACTTTAAATTAAATAATTCATTAAAATAAATTTATATGAATTTTAATTTGAGGGCTTAACTAACTCGACACGTCAAGAAATTGTAGAATTAATGACGTATTTTTATAAAATAATTGTACAACTAATTTTAACCTAAAAAACAATTTACGTGAATTTATCATAATAATATAAACACGTCATGTTTCACGTGTTTATATTAGTAGAAACTGAACACAATTGTTTTTATATAGCTGTGGAATGATTAAAAAAGGAAATTAAAATTTACTAGTTAATAAGTATTTACGAGTACTTAAGGCAAATCATTAAAAAGATACCATTATTTGTATAGCGGTGTACTGGATGAATCAGAAAATATTTTTTTTAATAATAATGTTGTTTTTGTTAGGAAGCTAAACAATGATACAGAAGACAGAAGAATCGCAAGTGTAAATAATCTATTTAAAATAAATTGATAAACGCCGGTACGCACCCATCATCTTAAGGCAGTTCCGGGGTATGAGGGGACTAGTTCGAAAAACTTTCGATACTATCGGTGTGCACCAATACATTCAAACGAGTATTTAAAATGATTTGCCTGTAAGTGTGTTGCAAATTGTCGCGAATAGTTTCATTTGAAAGCGATTTTCTAATTTTTAGTGAGGGTCTATTCAAGCGGTCATTAAAACGAACTCTGGAAAACATATTTTTACGGGTAACACAAATATAATTTTACCACCCCCGCCGGGGAGCCCCAGGGCCGAAGGGGGGGGACTAACAATAAAGAACCAAGGGGTTATCACCCCCTTCAAGGTGTATGTATAACAAGCAAATGTGTAAACCCCTATCAAAAATATACAAATAAAATGTGAAGTTAAGTTGGCACCACTTAAAAAGAGATGATCTCAATAAAGAAAGTATTTATTGTGTGATGGTTTTTCTTTTTACTTTTTTATGAAGTATCTGTAATTTGTTGGTGTTTTTGCGTGTTGGGAAGCAGCCTTAATGTCAGGGCGCCACTTGGCCGATATTACCTTTATGCTGTGTTATCCCTTTTCTAATTATCCCCATAACATAATGCTAACTGTGATATGTGTTACCTCCAGCGGCCGTATGTTTAAATGTGTGAAATCATATTCGCGTATATTTTAATTACTATTTTGTTTCGGGCCTCCCTCATTTGGAATCCGCCATTATTATCATTTGGAGTTCGCCGTGTGCGAACGGATTCCAATAAACAGCTTTCTGGGGCGGCCATTAAAGGTGTACAGAGGATATAAGATTGTGACAAATGGGGCCATATTTTTATGCCGCCATGTTTGTATTGTAACACACGGGTTCACATAATAAGGCGGAACTTTGATTAGGACCGTTTTTAATTAAATTTTATTACTCAACCCTAATGAAGGGTAAACATTTTACCCGGCATTTAAGACTGCTGAAGTTTTTTTCTTGTTCAATTCTTTCCCTTAATTATTTAAACTATGCTATTGGATTATCAATTACGGAGTTTGATATCGTGCTCCACTGAATAGATAATAGGTACACTCTAGAAATGTATTCCATGTACATTTTAATGTAAACGAATTTCGCCACTGGCTTAGCACATTTTGGTTCGAGTCCATTTAGCTCGCGTTCTGTCTCCCTTAGGTACACTGACATCGTATATCGCTATCCTTCTTGAAATTCATAACGGTTAAAAATTATTTTGAATGGGAAATTTAAGGCCCGATTTGCCTCTGATGAGAACTTCAGATCACGAAACACGCCCACATAGCATTTCTTGTGTTCTTCTTTAATCTATGGCGTGCTCTCAGTACTCTCTGAATTCAGTGCATATATTATGTCATATTTTGTCAGTAAATTTTTCACAGATGTTTATTTTTTTTGTATATTTACGGACAAAATACGTTATTTTAATTTTATTTCCAAATTACTCAATTACTTTCCTAATCAACTTGGTATGAAGAAGAAAATCTGTGAACCGAAGCAGCAATATCTCTCAGAGAATGAGATTTGGCGTCATTAAATTTTCGCAAAGAATTCTGTCTGGAATTTATAAAATAACCCAATTATATTCAGCACACGATATCACTTTCAGAACCAGCTTTAGGGGTTTGAAATTTTCACTCAAGTATCGAAATTACGTCATTTGTTTGTTTCAAATTTGTCAATTAACCTTTTGTCAATTCTTAGGTAAAGCCGGGTACTAACTACTGGAGAACTGTAATATTCATAAAATCAAGTAAATATCTTCATAAAAAAATAATTACGTTTTACCGTTTGCACCATCTAACTGCATTTAGTCCAACCGTTTACAATGAAGCGTTTTTTATTCAACGCCGAGAGCGCCGATGGGTTCTGCACTTCGATACTAAGTGCGGACACTTCTCCGTACTTTAGTACCGCCACTAATTGGAAAATATTGACAGAGAACTAATTTCCGTTCAGGCGGATATGTGCCGGTTAATTAGTGGCAACTAACGCCATCTGATGGGAATTGATACAGGCGCGGGCGGCCGCCGGAGAGAACTTTTTATGAAAAAATCTTGCTGCGGAAGCACGGGTACGATTGTCATGGAGGGTCAGAGGATTGTGAAAAATTAAAGAAAAAGGGCATTGGCGTCAATGTACGAAATCTTTCAAAAATATTTGATAAATAAGTTAATGTTAGATAATAAATAACTTAGATAATAGATAACAATTAATTTAGATGTAGTAAACAAATCGTATTTTGCGTAGTGCGGGTCAAGGGTTGGTAAAAATTAAAGAGAAAATGACATGGTGTTAACGTGGGAAATCTTTTTAACTTGGGGTGTATATTGTGTGATCATCATTTATGTATAGCTCAGATAAGTATATACCATAAAATACATGTGTAGTTACGTAGATTATACAGGGGATGGAATAACACAACAATTAATTTGAATTTATAGTAATGGAGAATAAACGATGCAAATGTGAATGGTAGCAGAAGTCGGGGACGCCCGAGGAAGACATGATACGTCCAAGTGAATCAGATACTTGAGTCGGGCCATTTCAAGAGTCAGAACAATAGAAGAGTATGCATGAGACGATGTATGAATGTGAATGAGGCAAGGAGTGTGTGCCAAGACCGAGTTGTTTGGCGGTCCGTCCTCTCTGCCTACCCCTGCGAGGAAACGGCGTGATGGTTAGTTAGTTAGTAATGAGTTGAGCACGGGTTGCATATACTTTCAAATTTTCGAAGCATTATAACAATTTATAGTGTAACAAGCTAGATCCTGCCACGCGATGGCGCTGTTTTATTTTAAACTTGTTTTTACCGATATGGACATCTTTATGATACGGATATATAAAAACATACGAGTATTCAAATGCAACGATGTGTCAAAATTTCAAAGCAATCGTTAAAGAACTTTCGGAGATTTAAGATTTTGAACTAACGAAAATTTAAGATTTTTTACAAACGAACATTTACATGTATATAGAAAATATTTATAAAGCAAAGCAAAGGCATCGTTCACCCAAAGGCACGAATATTAGAATGAATTAATGGTCTGGATATTTCAATTTAGGTTTATAGAGTTTCAGGAGTCGTTACAAAAATTAAAAGTAAAACAATAAAGAAATTTGGTAGCACAATTTTTTTTTCGTTTTTATGCAAATAGAGATTTTAAAGGTTTTTTATTTTCAGTTACATATAAATGAGAAAAGACAAAATTGCAAACCACAATTTTTTTATAAAAATTATCCTCAGTTGAATGACAAAATTAAATATTTCAAAGATTTTTCGTTTATATTTTGAAAACTTCCTTAAAATTATTTATAAAAACAATAATAATAATATTTGGCTAATTTGTATAACGCCGTTTTCGTGAAAAATCACTTCAAGGGCGCTGTAATCATAATAATAAAATAAAATAATAAACTATGACAAATAATACATTGTATCCTGACAAGAAATCATTGATTGTGAAAAATGTTGAAAGTTATTATTAAATAGTGGTGTGAACAAAGTTTGTTATTTTATTTTTTTAATGAAACCCCACTAAGTAATTTGGTGTTTTTTTAATCATCAATAGTCAGATTTCTGCCAAGCATAATTATTCAGCATCAAAATCTCTAAAAAAATAATGCACACCATCCAAAATATAAAATCAATTAATTAAAAAAATATATTGATTATGTTATTTTATTACTGAAAGTTAAACAACAATAGCGGGGTACATTTAAATTCTTCGGGCGCGTTCTTTAATACCCTACACGTGCAGACCTCTGATATTTAGAGCGCATCCATAGATTCAATTAAAGCGGCCCGGCGCCTAAAACCTGCAACAAAATATGATGGCGTCCAAATTTCAATATCGGCGCCCGCTCCTCGGACCCCGGACGCCCCTGATAAAAGTCTACTAATTGCTGCACTAGGAAACGGTCAGGCCAATGTCTACGTGTTAAGTTAAATATCCTTTGTTTGACTGTACCCTGCACGAAGGGGCGTTAGGGCTTAATGGAATTTTATTGTTGAAGTCTCATTATGTATATATTTTAACTTCACATAATGAAGTAAATTAAACAGTTATTTTTGTAAAACAAAGTATTTGTTAAATAATTAGAAGCTACCTTTATTATTTTATTGTTTGATGAAAATTTACATAATTAACATATTTTCAAAATTCTTTCTTCGCCATGCAGTTAGCTGAAAAAAATGATGATCAGCAAAACGCCTCATCTGTCCATGAATCCATAAAACTTCAAATTTTGCTTTCTGCATATTTAGTAGACGTCTTAAAAAGCTTAATCTGTCATGCTAAACCTCACACAATGATTCCATTGTGAAAAATGAAAGAAACTTAATACTGAAATAAATGTAGGCAGGATTATTGTAAAGCCTTTTAATTTTCGTTTTGTCGACGCTTTTGTGGGTTGCGCAGATACGGGTATTTCTTTGAGGCAACCAACCGCGACACAAGCACAGTGTCAATTTGGGATAAATATAAAGCCTCCCCCGGAAAACCCGCTCCCATTGAAGAGTATCCGCACTTTCATTAAAATATATTTTCAAATTTTAATGTTAACCGCCCCCTTACTGTTGCTTTAAGGATCGTAATGTCGTTAAGCGTAAGTACCGACCTATTGGATCCGTTACGTGAATGTTTTTAGACTTAATTAGAAACAATATGAAATAATATGGAAATACCTCCGCAGACCTTTTGTGCGGGCTTAACATTTCTGTCCTGTGATTGTAATTCATATTGCAATAAATAATGGATTATGGCGAACAATGGAATTAATATAAAGAGGGGTCACGCCACAATGAGCGCAGCCATGTCTGTAAGAAGCTATGTTATGTGTAATTGAAATATTAAATCATTAATGGATATTCGAATTAAAACGGGCCATTTTGTGCCCTAACCTGGATTTATTATTTTATCCCCGAGAGCTGGATATTCAATGCATCCGAAACATGACTACTTATCATCGTCTATTTAATTCATTGAAAAATCAATTAAGAGCTGAATATTATTATATAATACATTGGGCATTCTGTGCTGCGGAACTTGACATAAATTTGTCTTGCGACGTTGTCGATTGAAAGTATAAATAAAGTATTATAGTAAATACTACACTTTATCAAGTGGACACGGAAGACATAAACATAGATCACGTCTAAAATGAAGAATCTGAGAAAAAATAAGCCGCGGTTATTCTTTATCTATCAGGGCAGCATGTCGAAACAAAGATGTATGAAATATTGCTGACAGTAACCGATAATACGTTAGTTTGGACGTAGGTACGTCTCGCGGATAATTCCTTGTATAGCAAACTTCTTCGCTCCTGCTGCCAGCCTGATAGATAATACGAAAGTTGCTTACACAAAATGCCATAAATTTTCATCCACCAGTCATTTCGTATTAGTTTTTCGACATAAATCATAAATATGGACGGTCCACGCGGGTGTGTGAGTGCGTGCGCCTGTATTACGGCTACGGACGAGAGACCCATCAAACAAGTCGGTAACATAAAAACGTCAAAGTGAACTACTGCCAGGGATCCATAACACAACACAACACAACACACAACACAAGCTCCATACAATATTACTCGTCTTGCTGACGAAGCTTTGCCTCAAATACTTACTCCGAATTTATTTTGTGATATCATAAATCCTGGACAGCGATACGTCTAACATGTAATTTATGACGCATTTGTTATTTTCCTGATGTCATATCTGCGTTCAGTATTTTCAATTTACTGCCAACTGAAACTGCTCGAAGTCTTACAAACATGACAAAAGAAGTACAGACAATCTGATTTTGGAGTATTTTAGATTCAATTTTATTTTCACAACAAAAACATTTACTCGTACTAGCATATCTAGAAATAGATCTACCCAAATACAAAACATTTCGAAAACATATGAATAAGTACCTACCAATTTTAATAATCGCTGGCAAGAAAATTTTAAAGTCATTTTTTTTATATTATGGTAACACATATTTCTTATCACGCTTCACTAAGTTATGAAGTTTTTAAACTTTTGCCAAATCTTTGAGTAAAAGTTGTGTGACATCTGATTTCATTTCCCGCCCCACGCCAGATATGGCAACACTAAAATTCCACGCCATAAACCAATCAAATCGATTCGTGATAAATTGCCAACCATAAATAAAGTAAATGGCTGCCGTGGAATTGGCATGATGAGTTATGCATCCAAACAAGCAACTGTTCCGAGAGCACCGCTAACTTTTCCCGCCGAAAAACCTCGTCTTCCCGCCAAAACGGATGTCAGACGTCAAACAGAGGCGCGCAAATCCCAAAGTTCACGTTCGACCGCTATTTACAAATTACAACAAACCCTTCAACATCAATTGATTCTCCCTTACCTGTTCGATATTTTACACCAGTTTTACTAAAAATTTAAGAATGAAAAACAGTTAGTAGAAGTAATTTACTTCTCGACAACGGATGATATCTAAAATTCATACTTGTACATCCATATCATTTTAAAGATACCCTTGCTTGTGTAGTGGTGTACTGCACAGAGTGAATAAAATTTAAATTAATTTTGGTTTTTTTTCTTCATTTATTTAGCATTTGCACAAAGACTTTATACGCCATTTCCTCAGTTTGACTCAAGGGTCGTAAATCCTGGGGTTTGTGTTTGTAACTGAACTTATTGGTGTAGATAATAATAAACTTATTAGATTTTAATCAGATGAAAACACTTTTATTGAGTTACATTTGCTCTTAACCTAATCACTTCAAACCAAACATAATTTAATTAGTATTTTCATGTGAATATATCCACTTAAAATATATTATAATTGTTTAACTATTTAGTAATATTTCAAAATACTTACATTAATTATTATCTACGTTTTGTTTTGTTTTATTCTCTTTTCGTCTTAACTTTTTTTTATTTATTTATTTTTTTTTTTTATTAGTAGCTATATTATACATTTTTTTACATTTTTATAAGAATATATATATAAAAAATAGATGTTGATTATATTCATAGTCCTCCTCACTAGGAGATCCTGTGCTGAGGGGGACTAGAAACTGCTTCATTAAGTTCACTTCATGTGGTATCCTCAGCTTTTCTTTTGACTACATGGCACTGCATTCACTAGATTGTCTATATTATATTATGGTGTACTTTTTATTACAAAACTAAATTAAAATGCAATACCGCCGCCATGGATGGAACTAGTCTCATTGAAAAAAATTTTTGTTTACATGTGACGGCAGAATAATTCTTCACCTAAAACATGCGAACATCTCAGAACAGGTTCTCCTAGGCATAGTTTCACACTCAAAAACATATCAATAAATTTATCATTCATTCGGAACGATTGTTTTATTTCACACTCAAATGTTAGATTATACTAACAATATATTTAAATCATTTACTTAGTGACACTATTCATTATGCATATCGTATATCAACTTATGAAAGTAGAATGGTCAGAACTCTTGCAACAAGTTAATTATTATAAGATTGTCGTAAGTGACTGGTCAGCCGCTTATAATAATTAAAACTAATTTTAATGTGTTATTTACATTGAATAGATTTGAAAGAAAATCGATGTACACAATTTACATAGGATTAATTTCTAGATTCTACTCTAACCTATTTTCATACAGTTACTGATTACTTACAATTTTTGTACTACTGGAACTTATTATCTATGTAAACTGTAATCATCATAAAATGTATGTATGAGTATTGAAATAAAATAAAAAGGTGAAATCACATATTAAATTACATTAAATAACTTAAAATGAGATTAACTCTTCCGTTGCCAACAGATGTACCCAAAATATTCCACTCACAATGTTAATTGCAGACTTAAAAGTTTTGTAAATGTATAATTTTTTACAGCAAAAAAAATATATGCATTTAAGTATCATTCCTTGCTACAAATAGTATTGCTTGCATGCTGGAACCATATCACCGGAGTTTCTAAGCACAATGACTGCTTAGTGGGTAAAGCGTGCCATCTCACTAGCTCGCACTATTACCTATGCTGCATGAGGGAGTAAGTTAAGCATCGCCCACCGTTCAACGTCATACAATAACATCATACGCGCCAAGTCAATCCAACCACAGTCATTGGCCGGAGGCCACGTGCGTTAATTAATAGTTTTTTTTTATAAAACGAACTATATTTTTTCCCCGAACACTCGTTAAATGCGTAAACTATAAGAACAATTTGCAATTATGTTTATTTAAAAATTTCATGTAAATGATAAAATGCGTGGGGTAACAAAGACACCCCTCACTTTACGTCTACGATTGAATAAATTTATTTAACAGTATTTAGTTTTGTGCTAACCACACTTTCATGGATGAATTTATTTTGTCGTTTTTTTTTGTTATTTGGTAAGCAATCAAAAAAATATTTAAATGATTTATTAATTTAACTTGTTAAATATTACTATTTTTAAAACACTTTAATTTATCAAATCCAATTTTGCATTTATTTTTTATCTACGTCTGAGTAATTTTTTTAAACAGTCTTATTTTTTGTGTTAACCACACATTTATGTGTGAATTTATTTCAGTTTTTTTTTTGTTATGTGATAAACATCTAAAAATTATTTATATTATTTATTAATTTTTGTTCTTGAATGTAGCTATTTTAAAAATATTTTATTCTGTATTGTATCGTATTGACAAAAAATGCATTTTAATAAGCTACCTCTCAAAACAATACAAAATACGTAAATCTAACTTATGCAACAAGGAAATTTTTACAAAGAGACACCAAAAATCAGATAAAGTTCTGTGGTAACTAGGAATGCTTATAAAAAAATCATATCAGATTAGGCTCGAACAACACCAGGTATTAATGGTGGACTATGTCCACGTTCTAATTTAATTATTCCATTGGTAAACCGAGTTGAAATATTCACCCAAAACACTTAAAAGGGGTGATAAAATTTCCCAACGAGTATTTGAATAAAATAAAAAAGTATGTCGGTTGTATTCGAATCAATAAAACAATAATCCGGGACGGGTCGCAAAGTGATATTGTCAATAATTTTGAAAACGGTTGTGATCAGGTGACGCCGTGGTCTCCCTCGATATTTATTTTACCCGAAATTGGACAGAAAAAATAAATGGTTTTAAATTTTGTATTGCTTATCATCTATCATGCAACGTTTGTCTTAAACAACCCGTATTTTGTTATTTAGCGTAATATACGACCGGGCCCCCTCCCGGGCCCCCTCCCCGGGCCGAGTAGTAACGAAGGTCCCGGAACCGCTATTCAAACAGGCATAAAATACACCGTATAAATTACCGAGCAAAAAAAGATTATTAGATTTTTGCGCGCCAAGTTTACGTCACTTGAAGCAGAAATATTAATATGAAGCGTAAAAGGTAGGTTATAATTTTCTTTTTTATGGACCATTATTTATATGCGCAGAATCCCTTCAGATATATTTTCCTAATTCCCGCACCCATAAAAATCACAATCAAACAGTGGCGCACGTGACGGGGGCGCACATCTGAGGGCCGCGGCCCTAAATCTTCATTAAAAAGTCCGGCGGCCCCCGCGGGTGGACCGCCCCGGGGCCCGTGCGCCACTGGACACTGTACAGGGTGGATTTAATGACGAGCGGACATCAGCGCGGGAGGCCAATTTGAGATACTTGTATGAAAACTTTATTGTTTTTTGGAAAATATGTGATGTCTCTTAATTGTTAGCAAACCGAGTATATTTGTTGAACGGTGGGTCTGGGTACTTGTACCTACATTATGAGTAATTATGTTACCGCCTACAAAAATTAGTAAATTTGATTAGCTTTAATAACTTTTGACGATTTTAATGAATTACGAGTTTTATCTATAAAAATAAAATAAATAACTTTGTGTACAATACTATTTAATCAACATATTTCAAAACAAATAATTTCTTCGTCTGGATAATGAAAATTAACTTATTTTTTATAGGCTTCCCAAAAAGCAGTGACGTGTGTTCTTTTCAGCAGTAGGACAATTTATTAATCAAATTGCTATTTCTATACAGGGTGTCCGGGGGTAAAGTGCACTTACTTCGAGGGGTGATTAGGGATGATACGTGATGAGCAGAAAAAAAAAGACAAAACTTTTTCGGAAATTCTAACTTTTTCTCCATCCAAAAGACAAACCAACTAAAAATCCTTAGTGTGAGGTACAAACTTACCCGGTAATTTGCTGTGAGCTTACCGAAAACGAGTGTGGCAAAGCTGTGGTTAGTCCGTATTTATGAAAACCTCATGTAAACAATAACATTAGACCGAGAATTTGACGTTTACAATTATGCTAAAATATCGTATGTTTTAAACCAAAATCAAAGAGAGAACTTCATAAAATTTAACAAAATATTGTTAAACTTTTATCGATAAAATTATTTAACTGTTATTCACTAATGTCATTTCTTTTTACCAGTCCCATACGGTGGACCAATTTTACGTTTTTACCTGAAAATTACCCCTAAAAGTTAGAATTACTAACAAAGTAATTTGTCTTTTTTACTCACAGGTACTATCACGTAGAATCAACTCCCAAAGTGAGTGCACTTTACCCCTGGAAACCTTTATATTCAAATTTTTATTATTTATAATTTTCAAGTTTTGTATCGCTGCACTTATATTGTATTATGGGGATTTTTATTAGAAACAAAATATTTTATTTAAATTTAGGGTGTGAATGTTTTTTTAAAGGGAAATTAATCAAATAAAATGTATTTGCGCACGCCAGGAAATATTTTTAAATTATATTACAGTATTAATAGCTACGTTTAATAGTAAATAGCAGTAGAAAATTTCCTCTTGAATGAACCCTGCACACACTGTACAGCGAACAGTGTACAGTACCGCTCCCGGTGAAGTATCCAACATCTCCCATCTCCCGTGTACCGTCACGGGCACATAACTGGCCGAAGATAGCTCCATCTGTTAGCCGCTTATTGCAGTGTGGTATAGCGAGTAAATCATTGGGCTAACTGCCCCCCGCTGTACGCCGCTGGCGACTTGCGGCTAAACTTGTGATCATTATGCGCTATTATTGGATAATTTCGTCAGTAAATTGCGCAATTATTGTATGTTTGATTCAACCAAGATCATGCGAGGGCTATTCTCTGTGATGGTGCGGGGTCTTATCATTGAAAATTGTGCGAATAAATTTATACTCATTTATAACAATCTATTTAGCTATTTAAGTTTACCATGGCAGTGTTGTACCATTTATATCAATCGATGTAGCTAAGTTTACTTTGGCAGTTTTGTACCATTTATAGTAATCTATGTAGCTAAGTTTACTATAGCAGTGTTTTACCATTTATATCAATCTATGTAGCTATGTTTACCATGGCAGTGTTGTGCCATTTCTATCAATCTATATAGCTAAGTTTACTATGGCAGTGTTGTACCATTTATATCAATCTATATAGCTGAGTTTACTTTGGCAGTGTTGTACCATTTCTATCAATCTATATATAGCTTAGTTTACTTCGGCAGTTTTGTACCATTTATAGTAATCTATGTAGCTAAGTTTACTATGGCAGTGTTGTACCATTAATATCAATATATGTAGCTAAGTTTACTTCGGCAGTTTTGTACCATTTATAGTAATCTATGTAGCTAAGTTTACTATGGCAGTGTTGTACCATTTATATCAATCTATGTAGCTATGTTTACCATGGCAGTGTTGTACCATTTCTATCAATCTATATAGCTTAGTTTACTTCGGCAGTTTTGTACCATTTATAGTAATCTATGTAGCTAAGTTTACTATGGCAGTGTTGTGCCATTTATATCAATCTATGTAGCTAAGTTTACTATGGCAGTGTTGCACCATTTATATCAATCCAAGTAACTAAGTTTACCATGGCAGTGTTGTACCCTTAGAATCAAATACTTATGCAACATGTAAGCGAAATATCAACTGCTCAAAACGTAAATGACATTTATTTAAAAAATTTAATCTGTATGATATGAGAAATCAAATTATTCATTCCAGTGATAGCTGAAAACATATCTTATTCTGAAGATTTTGAACTGCAATATGGTATTTTCATTGTATTTTTTATTCTTCAAAAATTAACATAATTAAGGTATTTTTATAATGACGAATAAATTTTCCATAACTATTTAAAATGTGCCATTTTCGATTTGCAGCCAAAACAACATGTTCGTTTTTACAAGTGAATTCCAGCTGCATAGACGTCACTCCGGGAGACGTTGGTTACAGCCGTCTTACCAGACATTTTCTATGTCATAAAAACGTTGTAACCAGTTGAAACCGTTTCGGAATGTGCTGTTTTAGATCGTTTTTTAAATCAATAATTATGAATGAAAATATCAAAATTACTCATTTTTAGTACGATAATCATAATCAGAAAAATAAAGTTTAAATATTTAAGAAAATTTAACGGTATTCATAGTTTTGTGAAAATACCCCATTCTCTTTGCACATTATATCTGATTAAATTTAATGTTACTAAAAAACAGAAGTTTAATTGTAAACTGATTGGTGGTGTGGCGGAAATAAAATGTCTCCCATTATCTGGAGGCAGCATACGTCCCACGTATTTGAATGCATGCAGGAAAAGCGTTGCTAAAATATAGACAATAACAATAAAAAGTAAAGGCGTACAAGGCACACAACAAACTGCAACGTAGTGGACTATTTCAGCCCCGTTTCCTTTTAATTCAGATACTGGGGAAGCTTAAACGAATGCATAATTTTTATTTACATTCAAATAAAGTGCAAACCGCAACATTGTAAGTTACATCCGAACGCGCTTCCATAGAGCGATTCTCATAATAACTTCAACCGAAGGGGAATTACAAGTAATATATGGTGTTAATTCCAACATGGCTGGCCTCGCCATCCCCCTCCCCCACAGCCCTCCTGGACTATCTCCTCCCCCACCCACGAAACACCCTCTATCTTCTGCTTTAGACAATTTCCATCCAGCTTTGCCAACCACACGACGTTTGGACAATAAACCATATTTTACTATTCGCCTAATAGGCACGACACGACTACTGTTATTACTGCTTTGACGGGCAAATACTTTAATCCAATAAATTCTAGAATCTGCACTCAAAGGTTTTAATCTGAGGGTCGCCTCTAATTTGCTTAGGATAAGTCATTATTATGAATCATTATTATAGAAAGCTCGTCCCTCCAGCGCCAGCATCTCGGATCATCCTTCATAAATTTAACTTAATCACAAGACATGTTTTCGGAGATAATCACTTCTATAAGATGGATTGATTATTGTTTGCTCTTACTGGACAATTATTTATCTTCTTAAATTTAGGAATTATTATGACACTATAACCTTTTGAAGACAAGATTTATATTTTATCTTTAACGTTCTTTCTCATCACCAAAATTATTTAAAAAATCTTCAGCTTTCAGATTTCTCCCTTTTCCGTTAAATAATGTTTAACTCGAGCGGCAAGCATCTTTACCAAATTGTTTCTTTTCCTCTTGTATCTCGTATCTGCCAGCCGCGCCTATCCGCGATCGTGGAGAAGGCTACATTATCCCTCGCGGGTCTCACTTTAAACAGAGGAGAGGAAAATATCCCATCCACTCAAATCAAATCTAAGTTCGATACCAGAGTGAAAGACAAGGCCGGGGTGAAAGACAAAGACAGAGACTCAAACCAACCAACCACCAAGCCGAGAACAATTATTAGCACTAACTTTAACTCGGTTTGGCAATAGAGAAGACCTCTGATGTCATAAATAATGAAAATGTGCCGCTCCTTGCTGGCGGCATCTCCCTTCCCCCTGCCCCTTTCATACAACCCCCATCCGCTCCCCGAAGCCTCCCGCCGAAGTTATGAGGAGTCGAAAGGCGTTACATCGTGGAGATATTCCGCACACTGACAATATGTGACACTATTGATTGACTTATGTTCAGTACTGAGATATCGCAAGTACCCCCGTGTCATAGCAATTTTCGCGTGATGAGGAGTCGATGGATCTGAGCGGATCGTTCCCGAACAAACTCACTTGATATTAAACTCGTACTGGGTCCATAATAAACTGTATGTCAATATGTGCCTTTTATACGTAATCTGTGTAATATAAAATATGTCTACCTTCATTAGATAAATAATTTTCGTTTTACTTATAATGTACTTTTATGGAGATTTGTTCGGCATTATAAAGTTCGTCGATGCCTTCGGGAATATCTCAGATATGAAGAATTGAATAGAATCTGCAAGTGCGACCCGCCCCTGGGTGATCTCAGCTATAAAGCCTAATATACGTGACGTTTTGCTCATCTGCGCCTTCATTAGCTATTTAGGTTTGAACGTTTGTTTAGGCATGCACAAGATATTATCTGCGAGCGATGGTTGTGGTGGTAGCGCACCTACACACCGACATTGCGTGTATTACGCAAAGATAAAAGTTAATGTGTACAATTTAGGCTTAATTTATTATTACTGCTGAGATAATGTAGGCTTAAGAGCGGCCGAGCGGGAAGTGCGGAACTTTTTCCCTCCTCCGCGGCCGGGCCATAACGGCTCTAATGGAATCCTTCAGTCCTCAGTCCTCAGTCCTCAGTTCGCAGTTCTATCCAGCCTCCGGTCTCCGCGCCTCGACTGAGCGATGAAAGATAAAACTTCCAGCGCGCTCCGTTCTTAACGGGTGATATCGAGCCTTTGTTGTCATGTAATATATATGAAGCGGAGGAGGCGGCGCGGCGCGGTTATTCGTATCGACGCCAACACCGACGCCTTTGCACGTGAGCGCGAAACCGACGTCGCTTCTTTGCTACACCCATGAGAAATCATGCCTCCCATTCATATGTATGTTAGGAAATAACATCGGGCATACGAGATGGCTCCCTTCCTTCAGCCGAGACAAAATCCAGTCAGACGCCTTTGTGCTCCATGAACCAATCTGCCTTTACGGCGCGCATTTAAAACACCATACTTAACAGAAGCTCGCCGGGGCCTGAAAAACTTCCAGAATATTTCACTTTGTTTGATTGAATTCCCAGATAGTGTTATCTGCCGATATGCTCGCAAATTCGAAGATGCTTTTTCATCAAATAACAATGCTGCCGGCACTCCGAATAATGAATTCACACTTTTAGCGTGTTCTTTAGTATATCGTTGAATAAATAGGTAGCTATTTCTTCAATATATTTACAGGGAAAATTGTATGTTCACCGTACATAATATATAGGTGCATAAAAAATCCGTCTTAAAATATACAAGGATGTTAATAAAATTGTTTTTTTTTTACAATGTTCTCTTACCAGAACGCGGTATACGATTTTTTACTTATAAATACATCGATTACCAATATTACTCCAAAAACGATATCAATCACGTACAAAGAATATATGTTTATATAATACCTAAAGAAAATATATAAATTTTTCAAATAAGTTCCTTTAACGGGAAAATTAATAACAAGGAAAAAATTCCAATGCAATTTTTCTTAAAACGAAGGAGATATAATTTGTATTAATTCTCTCGAGGTTCGATGTTAAAATAATAAATAGGTGCCGTGTGGGTACTAAATCAACAAAAATAAGTTTTTAAATTATTATATGGTTATTACCACATATTATTTGGCCTTTGAAACATCATGTTTTTCTAATAAAGTAATAACGTAATACGATTCAAACCGATACACTCGTACAGTTCTTGACTAGCCCGATGGTGATAACTGTTACATTCGATATACTCGTACAGTTCTTCACTAGCCCGATAGTGATAACTGTTAAATTCGATATACTCGTACAGTTCTTCACTAGCCCGATAGTGATAACTGTTAAATTCGATATACTCGTACAGTTCTTCACTAGCCCGATAGAGATAACTGTTAAATTCGATATACTCGTACAGTTCTTCACTAGCCCGATAGTGATAACTATTAAATTCGATATACTCGTACAGTTCTGTTATTTTTTTACTATTATGTTTGTAAAAAAAACAAGTAAATAACTATGAAAGTTTTTAATTGATCCTCGTGTTTTTTTTAAACAATGACCTGCGGGCCCTGAGTTAAATGACTCACCGCTGCACAAAGGTGGTATTTTAAGTTAATTAGCATCACCTGACATTTATTTATTTATTTATTTATTATTTTATTTACGCCCTAATGGGCTTTTACATGAAAATATACATTTACATTGATTACAATAATTGAACATAAGAAGATAAATGGAGTTAATTGTAAGAAAGCAACACATATAATAAAATTTTGTGCAAATTAGCAAAACACTAATAAGATGGATTCAATATAAAATATACCCAAGCATGAAATAGTAAGTAAAAGAAAGTTCAACATAAAAAGTAAGTAAGTGGGTGTGTTTAAACCCAGTATTAATTGTGTGTTTAACAAATCGATAAACCAATATAAATTAGAGTGTAACTTACTCGTGAGGTAAAGAACATTATAACAGAGATTTAAAAAAAAAAATAACAAAATAAGAGTTGCACCTGTAAAAAGCAAAAACTAATAGAATTTAGCAATATCGACATGAATAAGAAATAATAAGATCTGAGATGGAACATAGTGTTATGTATAAAAAGTAGTTAGTAGGTATAAGCATACAATTATAAGTGTATAGTAGAGCAAATAAAAAACAAACAAATATGGATATAATTTACTTGAAAGGTTTCGAATGGGAGAAGATGTAATAAAATTATTAAAGCTATAAAAGTTAATTATTAGCCGATAGAATCGAAATAAGTTGCCTTTTAAAGCTCACAAAATTGTCAAAACCAAATATATCTATAAGTTCACAGTATTTATTCGCAAGGTTGTGAATTCTAGGAATTGGTGAACAAATAGAATAATTAGTGTTGAGGTTCTTGTTAAATTTAAAAGTATCTTTACTGCGAGTTTGCCTAGCAGGAACATTAATGCAAATAAGTTCCAACAAATTAGGGCTGTCAATTAAAGATTTAATAATTTTGAATAAAAATAGCAAATCAATTAACACTCTTCTATCAGATAATTTAAGAAGTTTAGTTTCAGCAAGCAAGTTATTGTAATTTATAAATTCGATTGGAATTTTCATTTTAAAATTAATGTACCGAAGGAATTTATTTTGTACCTTTTCTAATGATTGAGAATGGACCTTGTAGTACGGTGACCATACGGTGGAATTGTATTCTAATTTGCTTCGTACTAACGAGCAATACAGATGTTTTAATGTTGACATACTTTTAAAATTTGCTCCCATTCTCAAAATAAAACCTAGTATTCTCATCGCATCGCTTGTTATTTCATCGATGTGTTCGTTAAACTGTAGACTCTCGTGGAATATAACACCAAGATCACGAATCTGTGATACACGAAGAAGATTAGCACCATTCATAAAATAGGAAAAATTAAGTGGATTTTTGCCTTTGTAAAAACTGATAATCTGGCATTTACCTAAATTTAGTTGCAAATCATTGACAGAACACCACGCACATAGTTTATTAAGGTTCAACTGCAAAATTGCGCGATCGTCATCGTCTTTGATTATTCTGTATATCTTCAGATCGTCGGCAAATAACAGGACTTTAACATTAGTAAAAATATTAACAATATCATTGATAAACAAACAAAATAATATTGGGCCCAAGTGAGATCCCTGTGGTACTCCGCTCGAGGCAGCAAATGTATAAGAAGTAAACGAATCTATCTTGACTGCTAAGTACCTTCCTAATAGATAACTCTTAAACCATTCCAACATACTCCCTCTTATTCCCAACGATTTTAGTTTACGTAATAATATTTTGTGGTTTACTTTATCAAATGCCTTACTGAAGTCAGTATATATGGAATCAGTTTGATGTGATGCATTAAGGGCATTAACAATATCATTCGTGTACAATATCAAATTGGTAAGAGTAGATCTACCTTTAATGAATCCATGTTGAAGGGGAGAGATGGTTCGATTGATTCGGGATATCAACTTATCTAGTACTAGGCTTTCAAAAAGTTTGGGTAAAGTAGACATTATACATATTGGCCTATAATTTGTTACTTCGCTCTTATTACCTTTTTTGAAAATGGGCGTTAAAAGACTAAACTTCCAAAGGTCCGGGAATACACCTGATGAGAGTGACTTTGTAAATAACTTATGAATAGGATATGACAATGTATGCATACAATTTACTAAAAACCTGGGCGAAACATTATCAGGTCCTGCGGATTTTCGGGAATCAAAACTCTTCAGCTTAGATATAATATCGTCTATGGTTACATTACAGTCAGATATATCAAGAGTTTCAACCAAATCAAAGCACGAAATATTGCTGTCTTCACTTGCATTAATGTAAACGCCGCTAAAAAAATCAGCAAAAAGATTAACAGTTTCCTGAAGATTTTGGGATAATTTAGAATCGAATGACACACTACTAGGTATGTAAGTACCATTTTCTTTTTGGGATTTAACATATTTCCAAAAGAAATTTGGGTCGTCCATGATAGAGCCTTCGACATCACTAATGTAATTTTTGTAACATTTTGCGGAGAGCTTATTGCACTCTGCCCTCAATTTTTGAAACGCAGTATAATCGATGGCCAGGCGACTTTGTTTGAATCTCTTATGAGATAATTTTTTAAGGTAAATTAAGTCTATCAGGTCTTTTGAGAACCATTTTGGGTATAGAGTTTCTCTGTAAGTCGTTAAAGGAACAAATTGTTCAATTGCAGAATTAACGATGAAGTAAAATTTTTTAAGGTGTACATTAATATCATCGTCGCTATCAAAGAATGACCAGTCAGTCTGTTTAAGGAAATTTGAAATTTTAACATAGTCAGCTTTTTTGAAATTTCGAGTTTCTACTACCTTTTTTACGATAGGAATTGGTTTAAGATTAGACATGCATATTTCTAGTGGTGGATGGTAAACATCGACAGGTAATAGAATTTCGGTACTTCTCACAACACAGATGTCAGACACATTTGACAGTGCCAAATCCAACGTACGACCTCCTATATTATGAACATTATTACACTGTGTTAGACCTAAGAACAGTGCCATATCTCTAATAACACGAATATTAACATTAGAACAAGAATTGACAGAATTCATATTACACCAATCATAATGTGGCAGATTGTAATCACCAACTAGAAGTAGTTTAGTATTAGGATATTTAGCACAAATTGATTCAACCTCGTCGCAGTGATTGCTGTAGCTTTGGACATCAGAATTCGGAGGTAAGTATGCACATCCCACTATTATTTTACCTCTAGAAGTGTTCACATTGACAAATAGTTGCTCGATGGATGTGTTTTTTGTGGATATTTTTGAAGAACTGAGATTTTTTGAGATAGCAATGGCTACACCACCTCCTCTCGTTTTGGCACTTGTTTTAGAATTCCTATCCATACGGTAGATGTTGAAATTAGGGAAGCCTAATTCGGCAGAATTGATTCCTGAGTCGAGCCATGTTTCGGTTAAAATGAAGATATCACTGCTGATAGTTGCCGCCGAAGTCAGCAACATGGGAAGTTTAGTGCGGATCCCTCTCACATTTTGGTAGTAGCATTTTATTTTTTGTTGTTTCAGTTTTTTGGCGCACATTCAATAATTTTAGGTACAGAGTTCACATATTTGATAGTTATATTGGTTTCACCGTTGTTCTTCCTCGTCTCGAGTTGTTGGCGTAAATCTAGAAGTTGAGTCCTCTGCAATGGTGTTTGGTCGTTACTGGCCTTTATACCGTTTTTCAGTTTTGCGTTCCTGGTCAAAACCTCACGAGCCGAGACAGAGTCATTGAATTCGACCTTAATCGGTCTAATTTTGTTGGACTTTTTTACACCAAGTCTGTACGACTTAACCACACTCGGTATTAATTCATTATTTATATCACTAATCGCTGAAACTACTTTATCGCTGTCCATTTTAATAATTGTTGTTGTTGATTCTGAAATACTTTCGGGAACATTAAATAAAATAATGTTCTTTGACCGGGTTTTTCTTTCCTCGGCCTCTGCGAGCAAATCATTTATTGAAGATGAAGTATTTGTCGGGTTAGTAACAATAAACTGAGTATCCGTTACACTTTTTAATGTTGACAATTCTCCTTCCAACATTCCCATACGAACAGCCATCAATCCTGTGGTTCCTAACAGATCCGTTGTTATCGGGGTAATTTTACCCATTTGCTCCTTCGTAAATTTGTTGCCGGGGTCATTAATAATTTTTATCAGCGAACAGAGTAGATCCTTGGCCTTGGTCATATAGTTAAGAGAGTTCTCGTTTAAATCCATATTAAAATTTATTTAAAAAGAGTTAAAAATATGTTAACTTTATTCGTAATTAGTTTATACACAAACGCCTGTTTCCCGCAAACTGTTTAGCACTATTCAAAAGTGACGACACTTTCGACCAATGGCGATAGTAATGACGGACTGATAATGCGCCTGCGCGTTTGGTATGTTTACCAGTTGAAAATTGTTATTTTAATATTTTTAAAACACAGCACTGCACAGCACACACGATAATTTAAAAATCTAACTGATTGAATAT
Organism: Hesperophylax magnus; assembly: GCA_026573805.1. Taxonomy (NCBI): domain Eukaryota; kingdom Metazoa; phylum Arthropoda; class Insecta; order Trichoptera; family Limnephilidae; genus Hesperophylax; species Hesperophylax magnus. The sequence goes on along the minus strand of JAIUSX010000006.1, from coordinate 1,188,968 downwards.
TTCGAAGATGAAGTGATTTAACTACTTCGACACTTTATGTTGTGTTTACTTGCAATTTTCTAATGTTTTGGAAGTTTTAATGTGGAGCGTATTCACTATCTGTGTAATCAATGACGGTATATATAATGTATGTATGAACGTATACATGAACCTAACTTGAAAAATTTACTTTAATTTTATATAGGTACGGTTAATAAGTCCTTTATACATTCAGCTTTTACAATAGATCTTTTATTATACAATCCTTGAAATGCCTTCATTTACATTCGGGGTAAAATCGGACAATAAAATCACACGTGGTGGTCCATCCCCAATACCTGCGGACACCTCCATCCTCCGCTCATCCTCCCAAACCACCCCTCCCGATCTGTGAGTCAAGCCTTCGCACGAGAGGTCAGTGGCGTGACCACTGCTTAACCCTTGTATTCAAGCAAAGGAACACAAAGGTACTAGTTATTCACCCCGCGTTACAATATTATGACGGGGTGGTCGTTTTGATGGCGGGTGTAAGCGATATTGCAACAACGCTTGCCAAGTGATCGAGAAGGTTAATCAATGTGGATTCAGCGCTTGAATAAATTAAATTAATAAAAATACTAAGCCTTACTAACCGGCTTCGCCCGTTTCTTTTTCTCCTTATCTAACACTTAAAAATATGAAACAATCTAAATGGCCTCACGTCTTAATTTTACACACAAGTGGAAAATTCGAAGTTAGTATTATAAAATAACTTAAACAGCAGGGCTTGTTTTAGAAAATTATATACAGTTATTTTTTGTACAGCTCATAAACCTAATCTAACCTAACCTAACACGTGTGTATATAAATATTATTATTTTACAGTCGATATTTTTTTCCAGTAATATTATATGTTTCCAGCTTAAAAAATATATATGTTGTATAATGTACAAAATTTCTCAAAAACATTGCAGTTTCATGAAAACGTGTCATTCGACTTTTCTATAAAACAAAGAAAATTAGGATAAATTGCGTATTTTAGTTCAATCGCCATTATTACTAAAGGTAAACCATTACAAGATATCTATGTTATTCAAAGATATAGTATACCTACATAGGTGCCTAAAAAAACTCACTCAATTCCTAAACATTTAAATTTTTTTTTTTTACACATTATATTAGTACAATGAAAACTTCTAAAACACATAATTTATTGTTTCCTTTCCTTACTTACGGCGACACATACTACTTTTGACACACATTTATTGTTAAAATTGAATTAAAACGTTTTCCCATAAAGGTAACCCCAGGTACGAATATAAAGCGGGAATGGTAAGGTGTGCCCGACAACCCAAGCGACGTTTTGAAATTTAATTTAATTCCGTGTCAAACTACTTTGCCATGGACATGTATGTAAATGGGATATGTAAAACATGGCCGAACCGGACTCGGACAGACGCGTACGTCGCGGTCGGCGGAGGAAGCTGGGAATAAGATTCGTTATACACGTATAACGAATATGTATATTAGTAAAATCATGATTTTCTGTTCCTATCTTGAGAAGATTCAGGTCGTGTTTTTATTACTAAAAAGTTCGTACTATAAACATGATGATTGCTGTACAACTTAGCGGCCCTTTCACACACAACTTCATTTTGAATTTTAGGCTCAAGTTCCTAATCATCCAAACTGATTTTTTTTTTCAATATAAGCCATTAAAGAATTCATTTTTTCATGATTTTAGAGCCAACTTTGGCATTTTTTATTTAGAATTATTGACAAATTTTGCCCTATTTACTTTGTAATTGTGATAAAATAAATAAAAGGATTATTATTAGGAAATTGCATTTTGATGGAACACAAATTTCTTAATTAGTGAATCGTCCATTTTTTATGTTTTACATTTTTTCATCTATATGTCATTAAAATATAAACTCAGTAATTTGTTTTAATTCAACCGTTTGGCATTGCTTCTGTCTGTAAATTTGTTTGTACGTTCCGTTTCCAGTTTCTAAAATCTGCTTCATCCACTTTATTATCCAACCAAGTTTTAGTTCGACAAGATGGAATGAATGAATGAATTTTTCAATATTATGTTACTATTGTCACGTTAATTTGGACGTTAATTTCGGTAAATTCCTTACTTGAAATTTCTTTAAAATGTTACATAAAATATTATGTGGTTTATAATTAAGTAGTTTTAGTACCTACTTACTAATCTTCTGATTTCTTAGGAAATTATGGTTTTGATATATTTAATAAGATACTTTTTTGGTCGCTCGGTCTATTCAGTAAGTTTTCACAGAACTTCTCGTTATGTTAGGTTAGCTTACAACCTAACCTAACGAGAAGTTCTGTTCAGCAAGTGTTCACGGAACTTCTCGTTGGGTTAGGTTAGCTTACAACCTAACCTAACAATAAGTTCTGTTCAGCAAGTGTTCACGAAACTTCTCGTCGAGTTAGGTTAGCTTACAACCTATCCTAACAATAAGTTCTGTTCAGCAAGTGTTCACGAAACTTCTCGTCGAGTTAGGTTAGCTTACAACCTATCCTAACAATAAGTTCTGTTCAGCAAGTGTTCACGGAACTTCTCGTCGGGTTAGGTTAGCTTACAACCTAACCCAACAAGAAGTTCTGTTCAGCAAGTGTTCACGGAACATCTCGTCTGGTTAATGAAAAAAATGTAGTTTCCTCTAAAATGATGAAAAATCGAATTATTTGTATTTAATTATTGTAATTCAAAACATAAATAAATTTTAAAAATTAAATCACATCCGTACTAGATATTTTTCATATATTATTTTTTTTATAGTCAGTTTGGTTGGGTGTTTGGCACCTAATCCAAAATTAAGCTTTCATATAGAAAAGTCCGCAAAGTTATTATTAATAAAAAAAAAAAAACTACTTTTACTTTTTCTACGAGATTATGCTACATTATGATTCGTGAAACATGTTAGAACCTCGAAAGTAATTTCTTTCAAAAAAGATATTAATATTAAAAACAAAACAAACGGAATATTGTTTTAATTTTGCTATCAATGTGATTATTCATGTATTAATGATACATTGATTATAAAAATAAAGACTGGATTATGAGCAGAAAATATATGAAAGAATGTTAATAATATTCTGGCTCTGTGGGTCCGAATCGGCTGAAATTTTCGGATTTTCTATAAATAATGGTACCAAAATGGTTCACTGAAAAATCTTCAATTATATATTCAAAATATTGCCAGTCTAATGTTTGAACGATAACTCGGAAAACGACAGACATTAGCTTATTTTTTCGAATAAATTAATTTAGATTTGCTAGGATTTTCCATATTATGTAGGTACTAGCGCAGATCCACGATAAATCACGAGATATTATACTATATTTATATATTTATTTTTATGTGACACCTTACAAGAGCCCCAGAATTGAAGTAAAATAAATACACATTTCAAATATAGAATTATTATTAAATAAAGGTTCCTACTTTATCGCTTGGTTCCCACAATCAGTTCCAATTTTGAATTTCGTAATATTTCACATCATCATTGACAACCGTGAAATTAAATTTAGCATGTTTAGTTTTACAAATTTGCATGAATTCGACAAATTAAAATTTTGTCACAGTTGTCGGGAAACTATGACGATGTTCTTAATATTTGGTCATACCTTAACAAAAAAATCATAGAAGTTGTATATAGTCAACGGTTTCCGTGGTCGATAAGTAAGGTACTCGACTAGCAATCTGGAGGTTTTTGGTTCAAATCCTGGCATGCGCAAGTAAATTTTATTTGATTAATTTGTGTTATTTCACAATTTACTCATTTCAAATAATACATGGTTTATTTGCGGCATTTTCCAGAGTGTATGATACTCCAAGTATCGTCCTGGTGTAGGACCACCATTCACAATTGAAACATTGCTTGAAATGGCTTTACCTGGGATTTGGTGACCAGAACTGAATAGCCTGGTACTTTCCTCCCTCCTTTCATGTCCGCCTTTTCCCCCACTAGCTTCAGCCTCACAATATACCCCAATTGGTGGATACTATAGTCTCACTGGCTCAGACGGTTGAGAGCAGTTGGGACTCTTGTGTAGTTTCACATAAAAAATATATAATTGTACATATATTTTCATTATTTAAACTTCTGCAAGACTTCATTTCTTAAAATTCTTGAACAGGGAAGAAATATTTTGTTGAATACGTACATATTGTTTTTTGTTGTTGCTATAGTGGGGAATACAGTTTTTAAATTAAATGGGGTAGTTACCCACTGTCATACTTTTGCATTTATCATTTTATAATCTGAATTGATTGGATTCATTGGTTTCTTTGAATTGTATAGCATTGCAAAAGTTGCATATTCCAGACGGTGAGGGGTATAATTAATTAATTAATTGATATAATTAAAATATTTTGTGATTATTGATTATTGTACCTTATCAGGTCGAAATTATTGGTTCCTAACTAGGCAAATTGCCCGTTCCAAGAAACCAAAAAATATGTGAAAGTAAGTGTGTGATTTGTCTATGTCTATAATATATCTCATTAATGTTTTAATTTGTGATGTTTAATCGTTACAATCTTATGATAGAGTCGAACTTGAGCTGTTGTGTATGTTTCAATTGTTTCAATTGTGGTGCTATGTATAATTAATGTATAATTCATCTGCTGTATATGTTGCCTTGAGTGAAGTTGAGTAAAATAGCAAATATTATTTCAGTATTCAGTACAAAGAAACCATCCATTTTTACGAGTCACAACCAATTTATACTGGTTCTACTTTCAGTACACAGTCCACGTATAGTTCGAAAGTACCATCCATAACATTAATACTTTCCCGATGAACTTGAAACTATCGCTTAAACTTTTCAGCTTTCCGCAAGACAGTGCTGAAATAACTCAAAATCAATTCAGAAAACAAAATCCAATAATGGGCAGAATTAATTCAATTCCCATCCGCGAGGAATTAAGGCAATCAAAGGAGAGGGTTGTTGGGAGGGTGGATTGGGGATCACTGTGGGTAAGTCCGTTGGTAGGATGCAGGTATGGGTACGTGTACGAGTGGGAAGGTTTCTCAAAGCTGTGGATATTTTCGTGCAGGTTTAATATGCAGTCCAGGTCCAGACAGATGCAAATGGATGCTGGGAATCAATTAAAACAATGGAGAAAACCTGCGGGATATTTCAAAAGCTGTGCAAATGGGACTGGGTGTGACGTCAAGATTCTTCCTAGAATTAGCACTTGAATTACTGCATGGAAATATTAATTGAAAGCGTTGACGTGTAAATATTCCTATTTTTCCGTGCTTAACTTTTACACTTCAATGGTTTACGTTCGATAACGTGTTCGAGTAGGTATGCAGTTCTGTTTTGTCCGGGTATTTTTTTATTATTTTTTATTAGGTACAATATTTTTTACAATTCAGGTTTTCCAGTAATGTAGGCCTCACTGGGTGGCTTGCCCGTGCTGAGGCCTTCATTTTATAATATTAAATATAAACTACATAATAAAATTTTTTTAAAAATTTAAAATTTATTAATTAACCATCGTTTTCATCTTATTTCGGGCTTAAAGTTAAAGATATTAAAAAATATATTATTTACATTTTTTGTTTTATTACTAAACTAATGACCGGTTGTTACACAGAATTTGAACAATTCATCAAATCTCAAAGTTAATTTTCTGGGTCTGCAAAAGTCCTTTCCAAGTTCTGTTATTATATAATTATAGGTTAGTTGCTTGACAGAACTGATATAAAAACAGAACTTGAAAAAATTCTTCACAGAACTTGAAAACGAACGTTGAAATTTGATGAATTGTTCAAATTCTCCTAAACAACCCGTCCTAAGTTATGTAAAATTCCATTCAATTCTGTTATTATTTCATTTTTTACATTTTGATTCATAGAATTTGAATAATCCACCAAATTTAAAATATGATTTACAAGTTATGTGAAGATTCCGTTCAAATTCTGTTATTATATTATTATTGGCGATATATTTCACAAAACTGAAATAATCACAGAACTTGAATAGAACCTTCACAGAACTGTGAAATCAACTCTGAATTTTGATGAATTGTTCAAATTCTGTTTAACAACCGGTGTTTATCATACAGGTAGTCAGTCAACAAACATACCTGACTTATTTTAACCAGTGATTTCACAGTTAACTTGTAGTAATAAATGTTAACGGTATTTTGGTCTTCAGTGATTCTTTAGTTGTTTTAATTCACCTAAACGCATAAAAAAATCAATAGGTATTAGAAAATTAGGATCGGGGTGGGGGGAGGGGGTTGTCTAGTTTATCGGATAAGCAACCAGTGACAACGTGTAAAATAATAATAAATAAATAAAAACAATAAAAATACTTTTTGCTCCAAATAACGTCAGGAATCCCTTGTTAAAATTCGTCAGGTACGTCCCTTAACATACGTATGTTATCTGTATATTAATTTGGGGTGCAGGTAATATAATTTATTGTGTTTTATTTTTTTTCATTTTTTATTTGCCAGAGTTAAATCAAATGAATTCACATATTATTATGTAATGTTTTAAATCTTTGATTGTTTAATTTTGTCAATTCTTATTTCAAGTCTTTGATAAATTAAGCTACTGAAATAAAGTATTTTGGTGTAATTATAGAACAACAAATTGAACAAACACATTTGTGAACTTGTTAAGCGCATTAGAAAATGTATATATTTATTTATTAGATTCAGAAATATTCTTAAGTTAGATAGCGCTGGTGCAGTCATTAATTCAGAATGGAATTATTGGATGGGGAGGTGCATATGAAAAAATTGTAAGCCCTGTAAAGGTGGAACAGAAACAAATTATTAAAGTTATTTTGAAAAAACAGCATACATTTCCTTCAGCAACATTGTTCAAAATTTTCCGAAAAAAATGCCAAAAATTCAAAACATCCATAAAAAAGACTCAATATTACAAGTATTCAAACATAATACATTGTAGCATTCAAAACTTAGTTCATCATTAAGACATAAAAATAACATCGAAATTCCTCTATTTTCTACACAACAAAAATATTTAGAAAGGGATAAAATATTTTAATAGTCTTCCGGAAGAATTTAAAATATCAGATTATTATTAAAGAAAAAAGGAAAATTATATTTTAAAAAAACTGAACACGCGTAACATCATTAATAAAATGTAGTAACTTCATTTCCAAGCATATTTATATTAAACTCAAGAGCTAGTTCTCTTCATTGGTGTAGAAATACTAAAAAAACATATTTTTTCACTATTTTGTTCTTATGCCATTCACTGTGTATTTTTGTAACAATATTATATTTTTTTTACGTTATGTATTTCAAAAGAATAAATTGTGAAAATGATTCTTTTCGAAATAAAAAAATAAATAGTTTTTTTTTTTATTTATTTCATCATAAAACTGAACGAAAAGTTTTCGTTGCCATCCATTAATTTTTGTTCTATAGTTTCGGAATCGACATTAAGATTTAAGATTTTCATGGATTGAATGTGACTCTTTTATGTCATGTTTATTGAATTGAACTATTTTTCAAAAAACCACGATATTCCTGAGGTCGCTAGTAACAAATGATTCACATTATAAATGCACAAGAAAATTTTAGAAATGATATTTTTTTTATACAACAAAAAGAAACTTATTTTCTAACATTTCGCAAAAAAACATACCGTTTTAAATAAATACATAGAAACAATCTAATGTACATTAGGGTTCCTAGATATTAATTTTAGGCACTCTTTATTCTATAATTTTAGGTATGTATATTTAAAAAATAAAAGCACCGCAAGTTTAACTTCGAAAACTTCAAAATATGAAACGATGTTGCTAAAATAACCGAGGATGGTTTTCTCCCGCGTCGCTATTTGGGACGACTAGAGACATCTAGCGGTGAAAATACCTAACTATACTCTCAGAAGAAAACTTCAATACTTCTGAAAGAACATGATTTCCAAAACTTTTGTAGGAAAAGTTATATCGGCTGCTTGTTGGGATAATATTTAACTTTACGGACTTTGATACAAACATAGATAAATTTCTCTAAATCCTTACACATTTAAGGAAGGCTTTAATAACGAACTTAATAAAATACGTGTATTGCAATATTCAAACCTAAATATTTCACTATTCAAAAAACAGTTCACTTACGATATTTGTTAATGATTAGGACTGTAAGAAATTCGAGCCTAAAATAATAAATATACTTAAATTGTAACATTATACAATCCCAGCACTCATTAGTTCTAAAACGAGCGTGACAGCTCAAAAAAGATAATTAAATTGAAACACACTTTTATAAATTAAATCACTTTTTACGACTAAAATTATATTTTATTAAATATAAAATTAATATTTCAGTAGCAACCACTGAACAGATAAGCCGATAGAAGTGTGCAGCGGGCGTCCCCGTGAGCCGGAAGTAAGCAAAATTAGCCCTTACTTCTGTTGAAATCGTCGAATATTTTCCAATAACGAAATTCTTAATCATTTTCACAGGCCTTTGTTTTGGAGTTTGGGAATCGAAAGGACTTATTAGCTATAACAGTTTATTTTGCAAATCAGTATAAATTACGCTTCTTAAAATTATGCGTTCAGTGTAGCAACACATTTGCAACAACCGGCCATCCCGCCTAATAGTGAAACAGCAATGGCGTCCGTTCGGCACGGTCCGGCGCGGCGCTGACTGGTCCGGCATATTGTATTTAAGTCCGATGGGAATGAAGACATTCAGCGCCGTGTTATTGAAGTTTTCCCGCCAAATGCGCGCGTATACCCCATAGACACATTCGTGGAAAATGTTATGATTGGGTAACTGAAAAGGCCGCAGAATGCAGATGAAATTTGTTCAAAATTGCTTTCAAATCACCTCACTGAAACTGGCTTTTCAGATTTGAAACAGACATTTGAATCAACCAATTGTTCAATTTTTAATCAAATTTTAAAGATTTTTAGTGTCTTCTTATCAAAATATATTATATTCAAATAACGTGAAAGTTTTTATTTTTCTCTTTTATTTTGTTCAAATTTTTTAAATATCATAAAACGACGTTTTCAGAACGAGATTATTATTTTTTACAGTAGTATAATTATGAGTTACATTTTACACATGTTATTTATTACACAAAATATTACATTTAAGTGCATTCTTGGGCATATCCATAGACATATGAATATTAGTAGACCTGCCCTAAGAGATTAAAAGCGTATTATTCCCCACTCCCCATACCGGTTCCATTGGAGCCGGCTGGGCTCGCGTATGGCCTCCCATGAATTTAGAAAACGTGACGTCATCATTCTTGTGCGAACTATGGTCGAGGCATCATCGGTTCATTTTACGAAATAACACGGCAAAATGATGGCTTGCGCTATGAAAACTTGTAAAAATAGAAGTGAAAAAGAGAATAAACCCAATTGTCTTATTACATTCCATAGGTAAGCATTATTTTAATTTGTTGTAAGCTGATTCACATCGTATAATATGGATCAGTTTTAGATACATATACTATCACGCGATGGACGCGACACACAAAGCCGCGTGCACAAGAATCAGGGATGTGCTGTTTACTGGGGTAAGTAAATTATGAACATTCGTAAAAGTGTCTTGACTCAATAAGGAAACAAAATATTCGACTCTGAAAATAGAAGAATTTTTTTTTGCCGAATTTAGACATAGCAAATTTGTTCATAACGTGGCGAGTAATTTGCGCTCCCATGTAAAAATGTCTATTCATTCAAAAGCAGATTTTACTTTTAAGAACTAAATGGTGATATCATAATGCGAGATGCCTATTTACTGTCAGATTGATTTATTGACGAATCACAGTCAGCTTTACCCCCTTCGTTCTTCAACAGTTGATTTTACCCCTCGCCATTATCTTCTCGTCTATTAATATTCATATGTCTGTGGGCATATCAGAAAATGGGAGATGTTGTGTCCGATCAGGGGAGCCACGAGTCTTACTTTGGTAAGTACATAATTTTGCTATTATTTATAAATGTTATAAAGTGTTTAATTTAGAGTTTTTTTTATGAATTGTTATGGCTTGGTAAACATAATGGTTTTGCTTTTGGGTTGTTTTTAATTAGTTGTTATAAATTGGTTTCCATTTGTAATAATTCCATATTTTCTTCGAGATATTTTTCATCGTCCGTTTTTAAAATAGAAACTTGCTTAAATGTATCTTCAACATTTGGTACTGGAAACATAATAAGCAATTACTGTTTCTCTTAGTACCTCTTCTACCGGAGGAGGGCTATAATCAGGGCAACCTCAACCTGCAGACTACAAAAGTACGGAACAACTCGCGGAATTACACTCGTTCCAATCACGTCAATTTTGAATCCACGAGGTACGGCATTTCCTTCGCTATGTCTTCCATCAACCTCTTCTGGATTATTAGTTGTGTAATCTTCTATTTGTTGCTCCTCGTGATATGAACAGATATTTTAGCAGTGTAGTTATCTTCTTTTAACCATTCGATGAAGAATTCGTTGGTTAATCAGCGTCACAGCACTACCCACCACTGATTTGGCTTCCACACGAATGTTCTCTGCTGGCACCAGTCCCTAGCCATTCTTCTCCAGTTGTAACACTTCCAATTCTGCTTTAATCTTTTTTAAGTAATCAGTCCACTTCTTCCTTGTTAATCTTCCCAATCTTCTATACATATATTATATTTATAATAATAATAATAATGCTTGTTTATTTCAGCTGATAGAGCGGTTGTTCGAGGAACGAACAAGGGTTGGGATAGCCGTACTTTAAAGGGCTATTCCATACAGATAAAGCATAAATGAAGTCTATGGCTTGTGACAGGCGAATGCGAAAACACAATTCGTAAGGTTAATTCACAATCAACTTACCGGGTGGCGAATGAAATCTGCATGGTGAGACTCATCTGTCAGCACTGGAACGGCGACCGTGGTTCGTTAGCACTCGTTATTTTAAATTAGATTGCGATAAAATACGTATTAAGTGATTATTCCGATAAAGAATCGGCGATGGTGTTTTGACAGGACGAACGGTTTTTGTGCGACTGTTCGGCTCACGGCCCTCCGTGGTTATAGCTGACGTGTGCGAATTTAAACTACACAGTTCAATTTCTGACCATACGATTGGTTAGCACACGGCCTGTCAAAGCAAATGGCGTGACGGAACAGCGGTGATTGCAATACTCTGTCGACCATATAAAAATATCTAAATGAGTACATCACATGATATTGATAAAATAAAATAAAACATATTTAGCACTTAACACTGCGATTACGGTGAAATTGCTTGAGGGAAATTCTCTATCTATAGTGTAGAGGCGCCCCTTGCCACTGGGAAACAACCTGCGCAAGAGTGTTTTCCAATCTCAGGTAGCGCTGACTCGTCCCGGCTACTCTGTGGCGCATCAAGGCAGCATTCGCCACCGAGATCTGCATAAATTTCACCACATAAACCTAAGCCACCAGTAGCAAATCAATTGAGGTGACCTATAGCAGAGGTGCTGGTTATCCAATGAATGGTTCCCGGTGCGGCGGTACCCTTACTCGCCTCCCAAATTTGCAATATATCCTGAAATCTATTATTTTTCCCATATTCTATCATAGTATTTAAGAAATACACTAAACCCATCAATGTTTACCGGTGTTTTTATTTAAACTTCTGTCACAACTAGAGTCAGACAATTACGTCGCTCTAGTTCGTTTTTGTCCAACAGACATTTTTTGGCGAAATTCAGTTAAGTATGCAGTTGTTCTCAGAAATCATTTATTAATACGATACAAGTTTTAAAAAAAAATAACAAAATATTTTTAATGTGTTTTCAAGACGCAGTTTGTCTAAAGTCCACCAAAATTAAACAAAATTCCGAGGGTGTTTATCCAACATTTTGTCCTACATCTAAATTAAAACGTGTTTTCAAATTAAAAAATGTGAATTTTACTTAAAAATGATAATTTCTATCACTTTAAATAATTTTAGTAAGCTTACAATGGGCCAATTTCATTGTATATGCGTTTTTCGAAAAAAACTTTGAAGCGCCATTTCTCCCGATTTAGGTTTTGGTCTGTTAGATAAAAACGAAATAGAGCGAGTACCATGAATTACTAGTTTGTAAAACAAAGATAGGTTCTACAAGGCAGTTTTCCAGGTGAGTTATGAAATCACCTTCGATGTTTTCTACGTGTGATATCCAATCCTCGGCGATATTTTCATCGTTTCCCATAGTCAGTAGTCATGTTGGTAAGTACAGCATAGCCCTATTTCCTCGTGGGTCGTGAGTATCATTTTGTTATTTGTACACAGCTAGTAAAACGCACCGGTGACGGCCACAGATGTATTTAGAAGCAAACGGTCAGGAAAAGATAGGCGAGGTTGATTCTACTCCTGAATTATAATTAATTATAATTGTAATAGAAGAATATGACCGAGACTCCGATATTTCATACAATATATTTTAGTTTACAGCATAAAAAAATTATATACCGGAAACCTTAGAAAATAGGTACAAAATTTATTTGTGGTAGAAGTATACAAATTGTGTATTATTGAGTGCTGACCGTGACAAATCTCGAAAGTGGCAGTCACTTAAACATGCAGATTTTTATGGAAACCAATATCGCCAGTGACAAAATTAGAAACATTTATTTATTTTCAAAATCTAAAGACGAGTTGTTTCACATAATTTGAACAATTCATCAAATTTCAAAGATAATTTAGCCATGTGAAAGTTCTGTTATTATGCCATTATGTGCCAGTTGCTTCAGAAAAACTGAAATAATAACAGAACTTGAATAGAACTTTCGTCGAATTTGAATAATAACTTTAAAATTTGATGAATTGTTCAACGTTCATTTTCAGGTTCTATGAAAGTCCTATTCAAGTACTGTTATTATATAATTATAGGTTAACTAGCCGACAACTAACTAACTGCTTGACAGAACTGAAATAAAAACGGAACTAGAAAAAATATTTCGCAGAACTTGAAAATGAAATTCGATGAATTGTTCAAATTCTCCGAAATAACCGATGTTTATTGATTTAAAAGTACACTTTGCCTCAGTGTTCCAAGTTTAAATTAATATTTAATAAAAGGCGTGAGTCTATAGATAATTCAGGTTAGTTTTAAAGTATCTATTCTTCGAAGTTCTCAGTCTTCATTTTACAAGTTATCCGAATTGCTTCACTGTCGACATTCGTGGCTCTCGTCAAAGGCGTAAGTAGATACCTTTTAAAAAGCTGAGCCTGACGGACATTTCCCGGCAAATGAAACGTGGCAAACTGGAAAACTTTTAATTTAAGTATCCAAGTAATATTATCTGAAACATTGAGCCACTAATAACGTTCAAATAATAAAGTCTTTCCTCAGCGCGATAGCGGGTCACTTCTGATTAAATTAACTGGAAAAATTTGTACAGTTCTCGACTCTGTCATAATGCAAAACTTTATCTCGCCGTCAGAGCTTTTCCAGGAAGCTTCTAGGTGGCTTCTCTGGGCTATAATATAGGTAGCTACTGAAGCTACTGTAGCTAGATGGAAGGGTGGAGATCTACTCACCTAGATGGCAACATCGCTAGATGGCTAGATGGAAGGTTGTAAAATTCAGGAATATAGACTCACCTACAGCTTTGAAGCGGAAATGTGTACAGGTTGGGGCGAAACTTTTGAAAACCTCTTGAAATTGTATGGAAAATTAAAAACTATATATTTAAAAATGCGTTTTTTGTATGGTCGGTTACAAATTTACTGTGAAAATTTTATGATGTATTTAGATTTTATATCAAATAATCGAGACCTCTGATCCATAAATTATATTTTATTAAGATATTTACAGAGGATATATTTAAAGACAGGGTGTCTGGGGTAAAGAAATAGTATAAGTAAAAAAGATTAAAAAAACATTTTTCGAAATTCCAATGTTTTAAGTTGGTTTTTAAGCAAAAAAAAGTTAGATTGTTTGTAAGGGAAAATAAACATTGGAATTCATAAAAAAGTTACAACCATTTTTACTTATATCATCATGTAGAATCACCTCACGAAGTTACCGCACTTTACCCCCGGACTCCCGTATTAAATTATCAGATTACGCGACTGCCTGTTTCATGGTGACCAATGGAATATAGTTATTTTTTATGAAATCTGGTGAAAACATATGGATTAAATATATAAACATTCTGAAAATTGGAAAAATTATAATATTGAGTAGAAAAAGACATTCATAAGGATTAGATAACATTAATATACAAAATATATTTTTTTAGTTTTTCCAATATTCCTGGTACACTAACATATATACACACATACACAAAAACACACACGCATATTATCTACATATATAGTTAGTAATAACATAGATGATTGTAGAAATTTATTATATATTTGTACAGCGCCCTTGAGGTGATTTTGCACAAAAACGGCCCTATTAAAATCATCCAAATATTATTATTAGTATTCATATTATACTCACACATACGTACACACACATAGATACATACATACGTAGTCTTTTAGCGTCATCCATTTTCAAACTAAAGATGTGCATAATATGTTGCTTAATTTAAACCAAAGCATGTTAACCTTTTGCCTGTTAACATGCTTTTATATCAAATATTGTCTAAAAATCATAGACAATATTATATTTTGAAGCCGTCAGAGGTACATCAAATAACAAGTAGTTTCTAAACTGATATTTAGCGCGAGCGATTCGGACCTTGTTTTCATACAGTTCCTTTATACATGAGGGTTAAAATCACTTGAAAATCCATGTTGTTTAACATAGCACAGTTGACAGGAAGACTTTTCTTAAGATGGTAAAATCCATCGAGATATTTAAAAAAAAGGATATGGCAAGTTTTTAAAGTAAAACTAATTGTAAAATCTTTCCAATTTTATAACAGTTCACATCTTGTTTACCAGTCATTTTAATTATGTACCGTTTGTTTCTAAAATAATTAAAGTAAATAACATGTGGAAATTAAAATATCGACATTCAAGATTTAATAAATAAAGCTACACTAGACAAATTTATTTGAATTTATAACATAATCAATCGGACTATAAAATTGAGTCTTTTTTTCGGGAAATTTGTATAATTTGTGCCCCCGTGTACACAATGTAGGTGAAATGGAGGTGGAAGAAGAAAAAATGTAGGCGGTAGAGTTGTGACGGAGCCCCATCAGCCGGGCAGCAGTTTGTATGCTAATGTGGCCCCACGGCGAGGGGGCCCCCATCCCCTCCCATCACAACGAGTGCAGGGGTACAAAACAAAGAGATTTGTTACATCGTAGGGTATTGTAAGTAATCTTAATTATTTTTGTCCTGGAGCGTAATTTAAGATTATGTAGTAAACAAATTTACAGTTTCACGTGAAACAATATTGATAGTAAAAAAACTCATATTTTCTTACAGTAGAATGTGAATGAGACAAAGAGTTATTTGGCGTCTTTCCTCTCTGCCTTAGTTATTTAGTTAAGTATACATATAAAATCCTAATGCTACGTATACATACGCGAGCCGAACTGAACTTCAACTTATGGGAAAGGAATGAAGCAACCGCAAATGGCGCGTAACGTCGATTTCGGATCACAAAGGTATACTTACCATAAGAGATCCTGTGCTGGGGGGACTAGGTTTTGGACAGAAATTTTTCAGCGACTTCTAATCTTCTATACGTTTTTAAGTAAGTTTTTTTCAGTAACTTCTAAGACGATGTTTATAATACCAGTCAGTTCTTTTTTCCAATAATTCCTTTAGTCAAGATTTATCAGACTTAAAGTAGTTATTTTTTGTTTTAATTTGTTTGATACTGGGTGGAATTTTTTTCCCTTTCTTTCAAAAAATCAAACGACTTTATATAGAGTAATTTCTTTACATTAGACAAAACGGTTAATTGTCTTCTAATAATTTATTGTAGGTGAAATTTGGTTAGTTACCACTTGCCCAGGGCACAATTCTAAGAATTTAAAATTTTCTGTGTTTGTTGTTAGGATACTTATTTTAAGTATTAAGTGGGTTTTTTTTCTATTTATTTACTTTATTTAAACTAGAAAATAGTTAACTTGTATATAACATTTCTCTTTTCTTGTATTTATTCCGATTTTTAAAACAATATTGCCATTCAATTTACACCTTCCACAATTTTAATATTTACCTATCTACCTAAATTTTTCTTTAATTCTTTTATTTTTTTAATACAATCTGTTTAAACAATTTTACTCTTTACTTCTTTAATGTCTTACAAAATATTTTAACGATAATGATATTTATATTTGTACACCGTTAGCGAGCGTACTGGAGAATCCATTCAATGAATTAATTTAGCCCGACACTCCAAGACAAATATGAAAGAATTTTTACGGTGCATTATTTTTCAGAAAACGAGCAATTTAGGAGGAAATAAACAAATAAAATTTCGAATTAACTAAATTTTATTGGAGTCCGCAGTACGATCTCTAGCGGCATGTTTATAAAGTAAAAATTAATGTTAATTTAATTGCTGCGAGAATTGCCTGCGAGACGCAAATGCAAACATCTTTCAAAACGCAAACATTCCTTTAAAAATTCAAACCGATCTCGCTCCGGGCATAATCCGCATTTATACTCCCGCCCCCCTCTGTTCTCCCGGCCCCATAGCCGTGACGCAAACCGCCATCAAGGGCGCAAACCGCTCCGGATGGATGTATGGAGAATTGCTTAGATACAGACAAAACGGAGCAATAAAAGTGGAAAGTTATGTCTTTTGGCTAAATGAAAAACAATATTTTAACGAAGAAAAAGAGATAAGTTCACACAGGGACTGTGCGGGTAACCGCGGTGAGGGAGACGCAAGAGGAAGCTGTTTCCATCTCTGTCTTTGGCTTGTGCTAAGCCAACAGCACCAACCTACTAGGATTGGAAGTAGGGGTGGGAGTGGGAGTTATCTGAACACATTGTGACATATTTACTATTGCTGGAAATTTCCAAATTGGCTGGATACATTTTATACATCCGTTGTTAAATTAAAATATTTTCATTTGTAATAAAGACAATTAACTTGTTTCTTAGTGATGCGTGAAAAAGTCGTGTAAAAACCTGAAAAGCTTTAAAATATCAAATATAGATAATATATGTTAAATTCTACAAGCATAGTTTGCCTTATTGGTATTATTTATTTATTTTTTGGAATAACTTAGTGAGTTAAACCTCAATTTTTTTTTTCTTTATTTATTTTCATTTCTTTACATATATTATACATATTAATAGATAGTATATAATAACATAATATATAATACCAAATAGTATACACAAGAAATGAAAACCCAGTAAGGCACTGCCTGAGTGTGGGTAATATAAAACGATTACTATATTTCAAGTACCTAAAGTATAATATACATCAGTAGAAAAAGTTTTTTTTTTTGTTTATAGTGATTATAAAAAGTAAAGAGAAAACATTATGTACAATAGTTTATTAAGTTTCAGCAAGTGAGTTGTAGAAAGGATCAATAAATTTATAGTAAAAGCGTTTCAATATCTGCGTCATTCAGCCATAATTTTACCTCTTTAATATATTCTATCTTTTTATTTATCATTTGAGTTTGTAGTGGTAGAAGGTTAAATGTACGAGGACCAATGAAGCTGCTATGTGTCTGCATTAATTTAGTATTGGTTTGGGGGTGTAAAATATATTATTTGTTCTTTTGCTCATTTTGTTTTCATTTATTTTGAAATTATTTTTGTTTTTAAATAAATATTTCATAGTTTGTAATATAAATAATTTACGAATGTTAAATAATTTAGATTCCTTGTATAATAGGTCGGTCGAGAATGTTTTATTTTTGTTATATATGACTTTAATTATGTGTTTTTGAATTATTTGTAGAGGCTTAATAAATGTATCAGGTGCACCACCCCATCCTATTGAGCCATAAGTGATTGCAGATTGCACCAGGGAGAAGTAGATCATTTTCTATTTTTCAGCGTTTAAAATTTCCTTGAGTCTATAAAATATGTAGGTAAGATATCTTAGTTTAGAAGTGGTTTGATTAATATGTGATTTCCAATTAAGATTAATATCTATTAATACTCCTAAATATTTTATATTTTTGACATTAGCGAGTTCGTTGCACAGGAAGCACATTTCTCGATTGCAAGTTGTATTATGGATTCTAATTTTAAGGTTTTCTTTTGGTTTGTTTCTTATGTTTTTATAAAAAGGTAAGTAAAATGTTGTGCTGTAGTTTAAGACAAGTTTGTTGTATTTTAACCATTTTGAAACAAGTGAAATACATACAGTTGCTTTCGAAAAAGTTTCTGTCCAATTATTACCATCCACTATTATTGCCGTGTTGTCGGCGTAAGAAACAATTTTACCGGGGATTACAAAATTACATAAATCATTAATATAAATTAAGAATAAAATCGGGCCAAGAACAGTTCCCTGCGGAACTCCGTTTTTTATCTGTGTCTCTGAACTATAATTATTCCCAATTTCTGTTTTTTGTGTTCTGTCTTTAAGATAGTTTGATAGTAATTTTAGTGTGTCTTTTTTGAAGCCCAGTCGAGTTCTTTTTTTAATGAGTAAATTATGATTAACGGTGTCGAAAGCTTTTTTTAAATCTAGGAATATGGCAAGACATTTCTTTTTTTTTATCGATAGATGTATAAATATTTTTTGTCAATTCATATATGGCATCCTCAGTGCTTAGATCTTTACGAAAGCCGTATTGGTTTTTCGATAGAATTTTATATTTTTCTAAGTGTTCAATGACTCTAAATTTGATGCATTTTTCGAATATTTTTGATAGGTTTGAAACAAGGGATATTGGTCTGTAATTGTCTAATTTATGCGTATCCCCAGATTTATGAATAGGTATTATAGTGGAGATTTTAAATTGTTCTGGAAAATGACCATCTTTGAGGCATATATTAAAAATATGTTGTAATGGCGTTAATACATGTTGTTTTTATTTTAATGTATCACATGATAGTCCATCATTTCCCTTAGAGTTGGATGGTTTAAGGCTATCAATATATTTTTCAATTTCATTAAATGTAATGGGAGAAAAATATTCTATAGAGTTAATTGAATCGTTATTAGAATCTAATTGAGGAGATGTCTCCATATAATCATCATTAACATTAATGCCGGAAGATTCAAGTACCTCGTCTACTATATTTGTAAAAAAGTTATTAAAACATTCTGCAATGGTCGATTTGTTAGTTATTATTTCATTATTTATTTTAACCTTATTTACAATATTTGAAGACATAATATTTTTGTTGGCAATTTCATTTATAATATTCCAAGTTTTTTTAGTATTATTTTTAGCATTTTCAATTTGTTCACAATAGTATTTCTTTTTGCAGTTTCGTATCAGACTATTTAGTAAGTTTCTTTGCATTAGATATTTTGTTTTCAGATAAGGCATTGTTCTGAGATTATTATTTTGGCAATCCATTTGATATTTTAACATTTCTCTATATAATTTATCCCTTTGTTTAATTGATTTAATCAATTTAATTGTAACATTTAATTATTGAAGAAAATATCGGCGATTCCTAAACGAAAATCTGAAACAGAAAAATCTAGGACTCGAACGCAGGATCCTTACCTTGCACCGGCAATTAGGAATATCACTAATATTACCTTCGATGGTTAAATATTATTTATTTGTTGTTACCTAGTACTTTCAGTTTCAGTATGTTTTATTGCAGAAAAGAAAAATACTTTATTACGTACGTATAAATGTAGCTAAAAAACTGATTTGCCAAAGAATACTTTATGTGGATAGGTGCCACACTTACCTAACAACTTTATTATTCAAATGGAAAATTACAACAAACAGTATTCTATGAAAGACCAAAATTGCAAAAATTAAAGACAATTTTTTTTTAATATTCTTGATTTAATATTTTAGTGAAACATTTTTTTACATATTATTACAATTTACAAGAATTCTCTCCACTACCATATATAATATTTTAGGATCTTGCACGTATCATGGTAGTCGTACGTAGATTATAACAATGTAATAACTATAATAATATTGAGTAGAAACAAAAAAAAACTAATACGCTAATCATAATAAAAATAAAATAGAAATTAAACTGAATAATTAAATAAATATTTTATAGAACATATAAATAAAAGCATTTTTTTAATACTTATTAAAAGTAACAGTTAAAATAATTGATAATTTAATCTCAAAACTTAATACAATCTACAGAAGAGTATTTATTTTTTCAAATATTTTTAATATTATCTGTGGATAAATCTATTCACATGATTATTTCTAAGCCAGTTGAAAATGCACGCAAGAAGCTCGTGGCGTAGTTTTGTCGGTACATCCATCTTCTGTGTGAATAAAAACTAAGTACGAATCCATAACGGACATAATACAATACACAGTAAACACAAACAGTATAAGTACTAGACTAGATAGCAGAGGTCATCAGACAGATCGTCCCCTGTCTGACAAACATTGACAATAACAATAATACCATCGAGCAAGTTTCTCCATTCCGAATAATGTATAAAACATTAGAGGCCATTCGTCACATTTATTATCCGCACATTAAGGCATCCGAGATCCCGCATTAAAAAGCGTCTCAGTCCTGCACAGGGCATAAACTTTATGGCTTTATTACACTCTTTGATGAATCGCGCCGGGACTCTACTGGGGGCAGATTAAAAAGATTTTAAATATATCTCGTCGTGACTCCGCCTCCAGGAAGATTACATAAATATTGGAAAATACGCCGTTTCCTGTGTAATAATAAATATACAGCGACAAATATTGTAATCGTTAAGACGTACCTATAACAACCAAGTTGTCCGAATTGGTAGGTACTGGCGATAAATAATCGGAAGCTAATTTCTAATTATAAATACCGATATTATCTCCAAAGCAATTTTTATCATTACGTAAAAATGCATTAAGATGACATGTTCAAATTTACTAGTGTCTTATCCCCGCTTTTGCCCGAGATTAAACACACTTTTACTAGTGTCTTATCCCCGCTTTTGCCCGAGATTAAACACACTTTTACTAGTGTCTTATCCCCGCTTTTGCCCGAGATTAAACACACTTTTACTAGTGTCTTATCTCCGCTTTTGCCCGAGATTAAACACACTTTTACTAGTGTCTTATCCCCGCTTTTGCCCGAGATTAAACACACTTTTACTAGTGTTTTATCCCCGTTTTCTCCCGAAATTAAACACACTTTTACTAGTGTCTTATTCCCGTTTTCGCCCTATATTAAACACACTTTTACTATCTTATCTCCGCTTTCGCCCGAGATTTAACACACTTTTACCTATCTTTATTCGGATTGAACAAGTATATAAAAATATATGAAACAAGCAGTATGACGTCTTTTATTGTATGTATAAATAACTTAAAACCATACTTAACATAATTTATTTGTATACGCAACCAAGGACCACTCGACCATACATTGGATGCCCAGCCGAACACCGCTTTATCTCAGAGGTAGTCATGATTATACATTGGATCCGCAGTCAAGAACCGCTTGAGGTCGTTATGATTACACATTGAATCTACAGCCAATGACTGCTCGACCACGGGGGTATTATTAATAATAATAATAATTGGATGACTTGTATGGCGCCGTTTTTGTGCAAAATCACCTCAAGGGCGCTGTACAAATTTATGTTGTCATGATTATACATTGGATCCGCAGCCAAGGTCCGCTTGACAACGGAGATAGTCATTTATTTTTATTTATTTTATTTTATTTGGTACATTATTTTGTTACAATTTATGTTTTCCAGTAATGTAGGCCTCACTGGGTGGCTTGCCCGTGCTGAGGCCTTCATTTTTATAATATGAAAATCTAGTCTACATATTACATTTAAAGAGAAGATAGTAAATTTGAAAAGAAAATAATAAATTTAAAATTAAAAAATAAAAATACATAATAATACATTTAAAATTAAAAAAATAATACAATGAAAATAATCTTGTGTGTTTGTGAGTGATGTGTGTTTATGTTGGTTTTGTGTGTTACGTGTAGGTTTTATTTTTATTTTATGCTATGACATTTTGGTAATATTGTCTTTTTTGTTGTTTAATCCATTTTGTAATTTTGTGTGTGAATTTATTTTTATTTTCCTCAATTTTAATTTCAATTTTTAGACTGTTGAAAGCTTTTATAGCATGGTATTGGTAGTGTCTTTGTCCAAAGGTTGAATTTACTGTTGGAGTTTTAATGTTTTCTTTGTACGCTTGTCTAACTGGTCTGTTAGTGTTATTTTGTGTATGTTGAAATTTATTTTTTTTGTTAAAAATGTAGTTTAGTAGTGTTTTAACATATAATTGGCGTATATCTAGTACGTCACAGCTGTTGAATATTTGGTCTGTATCGGTCAGTCTATGTTTTTTTCATTATTATACATTGGATCTACAGCCACACGGAGAAAACTTACTGGTGTAACATATTCTCTTCAATTATTCGTATTCCGGTTAAAAACAGGTCTGCAGGCCTTTAACGAATGAATTGACAGTTTACTAATAAACTATCAGTAAACACGAATGTGTTATGGCGATGTCGGAACGCGTCTTCATAAAAATACTAACATTTTCGCATATCGTCATTATAACAGTATAGGTCATCCTAGTGAGGAGGACTAAGAAATATGATTTACTATACATATATTAAATATCATATTTTGTATGTAAAATGATTAAATAGTCGCTATTATAAAAAAAAATGTACTATCACGACAAACGCAGGTGCATGAACACGTGTTCCGATATATTATGAATGTACTAAAAGTTTATTAGGAAACGGCATGCTGACAGATTTTAATAAATAAGCAATACTAATTTTTCTCCATGCAGGGCTCGCTCGACCAAGGAGTTCATCATGATTATAAATAAAGAGTCAAGAAATGCGCGACCACGGTAGTCGTCATAATTATATTGATTATTTATTGGACAATTTGTATAGCGCCGCTTTTGTGGGATATCACCTCAGGGGCGCTCAATCTTTTTTTCATTAAATAATTTACGAAAGTGAAAAACTTCAATAAAAACAAAAAAAAATAAAACCAAGTTAATGTCCGCACATTGCCACCAACGTCACACATTCAACAAGATTATTGCCAAAAAACATCGAAAATTCCCTCCCTTTCAGGGAACGCCATTGTCAGGAAAGGTAGGGATGAATGACGGAAGATTAGCGGAACATAACGACGATGCACACTATATCATGAAATCAATTATTTTATTTCAGAAAACAAGTTCACACATTTCCCACACGTCACACATTCACAAAGATTATTCCCCAAAAGTTCCGTAAATTCCCTTCCTTCCAGGGAATGCTATTATCAGGAAAGGTGAGGACGAAGAGTGACGGGAAATAACGACGGTCCCGGTCCCGGTCCCGGCGATATGTAACAATTTCCCCGGGCAGTTATCGCTGAATGATTCCGTGATACCGACGGAATATACCAGTATTTATTAAGGGTTTTTTCAGCTCACGGCATCACTACTGGTCGCTGGTCGCTGGTCATACTGACGACATTACATAAACTTGCTAGATTACAGCTGGGTACTGGGTAGAGAGGAGATATCACTTCGTTACAGGGAATTTAATTCTATACGTAGGAAGCTGTTCGTTTTTATATCCCTTTTTGATGGCTCTAGTTGGAAATTTATTTCATTCAGATTATGCGGAGGTTGAAATGTAAAAGTCCATCTTGAAAATATTACATCTTATGGGGTCGACCTAAACGCACTAATTGGTGAGAAAATAGTTTTTTATAAGGATACCGAGTTTCAGTTGCTTCCCACTGTGCGGAGCCAGTGGGGCTATGGCATCCCCAATCTCAGTATGATGTGAGTATGAAAAGAGTGGGCAAAGGAAGGAGATAGGAAAGTAAAGAGATGGGGAGGAGGAAGGTCGAGAAATATCTAACTATTCATTATCTGGTATTTACCTATCACTCTGGAATGTGTGGCAAATATAATATATATTAATTCAATGTGAAACATAATAACATTAACAGTTTTTTTTAAACTAAGAAATAAATTCATAAAATTCAAAATATTCGTTTATGGAATACTGTCAATTTTGTATGCAGTTGTATACGTTATAGACATCCGCACACATCCCTGTTATCTCTGCTGGAATGCCGTAATGTTTAGCTCCTTAATTGGGTACCGAAATTCAGACACGAGAAACTAAAAATAAATAATGTTTTAGCAAATATATTATAATACCTCATCCTTCGTGGTAGGTAGATACCATATTCACCTAGTACATACGAAAGGCATCAAAAGAAAATAGCCAATGATGATTGCCTCGCAGAAGGCCATAAGTCCATTACTAACCGTACAGGTCTAGAGAGAATGGATGGCAGTCGTCATCACACCGTCACACCATCGCATCATCACATCATTACACCATTACACTATTACACCATTACACCATCTCACCAACCCCAGTAATGCGGAGGATAGAGAAACCAACTGGGAAATATGATTGTATCGGCTCAAAAGAGATTTCATCCCAACGTCTTACGTTACAATTTTCTGGGAGCTTTGTCGCAATCGTCTCTATTTCTTTTTACAGGGTGTCGATTATTGGTAGCCAACTTATCCCATCATATTGTTAACCACTCTTGTCTATTACGGTGGCTTAATAGTAAAATAAATAAAAAAAGTTTAATTAGATTCTATTTACTCGGTTTTAAAACTGTTGACATACTTTTTAAAATTATTATGGTATGAGGAAGTTAAAAAATACGTTTTCAGTTTGTAAAACAATAAATACAACAAACAAACAAAATATTTTATTTCTTTATATCTTATGTTATTGCTTTTATCATTGAGAAATATTTCCCAGTTACCAGACTATGAAATATGAAATTTGCCTTTAAATTGACACTTTTACAAATCAGAACTTGTTAATAAATAAAAATTGTAAATAAATAACAAAAAATACATGAAAGTCATAAAAAATTTAGATTTAAAGGAAGGTTGTTAAAAATAAGTTATTCCTAGATAAGGCAGGCATTTTGAATGTGCATGGTGTTTAGTTTTGGGATTTTCATTTCTGATATCTTGCTGACATATTAAATTGTAATTTAATTAACTGTTTTTATTTAAAAATATGTTATCTTGAATATTGTTTTATACATTTTGTCTATTGTAGATACATTAAATATTGTAAAAAAAATGTTAGAAAATGTAGATGGTTTTTCAAACCTTTGAACTACTGTTATTTTAGATGGATTTAAAGTGTCGTCGTATGTATTATATTATTTAGTTCAATGAATTTTTTATCATTAATATATCTTTATTATTTTTGTCATTTAATATTAATTCTGCAGACGTATTACTAGGGAGATCTATATTGATTATTAATATTTTTTTGAAATACATAAACGTCCTGGACTCATACAAATAAAATTTTAATATAAATAGTTTTGGGTTGGACCAAAAAAGTATGTTCTTTTATAACCTGTCATATAATAATGTGTTAACGATAATAATTATTTGCCAATAAAATAAATTTAATTTTTAAGTCTTTTTTTTCACTACAAAATAGAACGCGTTTTTTGAAAAAAAAACGTTGTTGGGGTACACATATTCTATATTGCACAAATGTAAGACATTACCATCAATCAGAGTGAATGAACCCATTCTAGGAGTGCCTCCAATCCCTTCACACACATCTCGGAAACTCTGGCGATCTGTTCCGCGGATCCATTTCCTCAGTGCGGGCGCCTGACAGGTACGAGATTTAGTGCCCGCGTGGAGTGCTCGCCACCCGCGCCCCGCACGTGCTCGCACCACGCCTGCACCCCGCACCCCGCACTAACCACACATTAGGCGCTACTAAGAACATGATCAAATATGCAAGTATAGGGCACCTTGCTTGCGAAATGTACAGATGTTTTACAGATCTTGGAAGCTATATACATATAGCATGATGATATCGGATTTGATGTACGCAAATATTGGGTGCGCCATAAGTTTTCGCGTTTATGAAAACTCAATAAAAAGAAAACTACTAGACGTGTAAAATAGTACGCTTATTTTCGTAAAAGTAGATAAACAGGAAAAAAATAATGATGTCGTCTAAATATTCACCATCGCACCGATGGCATTCCTCGAATCTGGGAGCAAGATTTTTAAAAACTCTTTGAAACATGGCGCGCAGGTTGTCGGCGAAGAATATTGGTTTTAAGTTGAAGTGTTGTGGTTGGTTTATTTACGTGAACCCGATTTTTGAGATAATCCCATAAAAAATAGGACATATACTTGACATCCAAGTGCGGGCTGCAGGGAGGCCATTTTGATAACATAGCCACCCAAACCATCACTTTTGAAAAACATAGAGACTTTGATGTTTGATTGTAGGGTTTTTCTTGCTCGACAATCTGCATATTTTATTAACATAGCCGATCTGATGAAAATGGGCCTCGTGTTTTGAGATAACACAAGATTTTGTAAAACTGGGGAACTTTTAAGCATTGCTTCATCAAATATGTTCCATAAAATTAAAATATTTGGTTCAATATAAAATAATATACAAATATTTCACCAACAAATGAAAATATAATATGTCTCGACGCCATCTAGTGAGAAATTTAGCACTAACAAAACCTTTCCTTCAAAAATAAAGTTGGTTGTTTACAGGTGGAAAAAATATAATAAGCAGTAATTGTTGATTGAGGTCCTAGTACATATTGAATTATTTGGCAGGTTGGAAATAAACCGACATATCTCAGTGGTTTCAGAGCACCTGACCGGACATCAGAAGGTACGGGTTCAATTCCTGTTGGCGGCATTTATTTTTAATCGGGAGATATTTTCAATTTGTATTGATATTTCATGCGACTAATTATTGCTTACAATTATTTGTTATCCAAAATATTTGGTTTAAATCCTGCACAAATTAGATCTTGTAAGTGGTGTTATTATAAAATCTATTTTAACATTCGACGTAAAGATTCGGTTATCATCGCTCTTCCTGTTCTGTGACAGTCTTGTTTTTTCCCACTTTGGGTTGAACCGGTCATTTTGAACTTACGGATTCATTTTTAATCAATAATGAACATGAAACAGGCGCCGAAAATCACGTGGGAACCGTTGTTTGTAATTTTTTTACACAGAAAGCGCGGTGTTACCCCGTAAGTCAAAAAAATCCAAAAACCGAGCAATTGCAAAAATTTATGGCGCACCCTGTACAAATCCTTTAGTAGTGGTTACATATCTAGTATCAAGATAAAATGTATGTATTTGTGGGTTTTGAGGCCGGTTAATAGAACTTAGTGTGTGTGTTTTTTTTAATAGAGTCATCAAAATCTTTTTTTGTTACATTATTTCGTATTTTATAACAGATTTGTAACGTTATTGCTGTTTCAGCTATGAAGAACGTTTCAAATGGACAGTTTTCTTTTTCAAAATAAAATATGCAACGTACTTGGAAAATAATGATAGTTCTATGCATGTTTACACCATTGGTTATTAAGTCTTTCCACACAGCGTTCTAGGCAGTTCACAACCATTCAAAAAATGTTGTGAAAAAAGGCAAACACAATCAATTGTGACCTTAATAATATTTCGGGCTAATATTTATATAAAGTTCACTCTAACAATATAGAAAGAGTTCAGCACAAATTACTTAGGTACGTAAATTTTAAGCTCAGAATTCCAATTGATTATATTAATTATGTCAGTATGATAAATCAATTGCATCTAATAACACTGTCTGACTGGAGAATTATTTCAGACCTGGTTGTGTTACACAGAGTCATTAACAACTTAATTGATAGTCCTACCAAAATAAGACAAAATATAACTTTTTTTGTATTTCTTGGGCATTAACTATGTAACAATTTCTAGACATTTTTGTTTTATTAAGTTTTATTTTTCAATGTAAATTTGTTACTTAAATTTCGTTTACTTTGCTACTGGTTTCGACACAACCGTGTCATTAACTAGCAATCTTAAAACTAACTTAAATATTATACAAGTACAGAAAGATTTAGATTTTATACGGTGAGTGGGGTGATTTTGGTCCAGGGGAAGAGGGGGGCGGGGGAGAAAGGCGGGAGGAGTCAAGAAAACAGGGTAACATTGTCAATAAAGGAGACTTACAGGGTGCTATAATCTTGTTAACTAAATAAATTTTTTAATTTATTTTTTTGTTGATTTCTAAGGTTTCTCAAGTGCACAAATTGAAATATGTATTAACGTTTGAATGTTTAAATTTTTTTTTTCTTTGTTGAAGCTATGGCCTGTCTCTATTAAATGGTTAGTAAACTCCGAATAATATCACTAAATATAACATTCTTCTCCAATACATACACAACCAACTAACAGACACACTCACTGACCAGTAGGATGCATGATCTGGGCAACAAGTATGAGGGTACTATTTATTTATTCATTGACTCCATTTATAGAATCAAGCGTAATCTATACCAGCACTTTGTTGAATCTTACAAATTACAGTAGCGTTGGTAATGTAGTTTTAGTGATTTGTCTTGTATGTAGTATTGTTCTAGTTTCTATCATATTGTATGTTACTAATGTTATTTTATATTCACAATCATAAAAATCAGTAAATAATTCAAACCTCTCAGGATTAATCTCTTAAATTTATTCGTAGTATATTTTATTCAAAATTATCTAGCTTCACTTTTGTCTGTTTTGTCTAACAAAATCCGTCCATCCCCTAGTCACAGCACAGCACCTACCTTGGCAGCACTCAAAGGGTGCAAAGGTATCGCGTAATTATACACTTTGCCCAGTCCACTCTGTTAAAGGCCAACCAACCAAAGTAGATAATTATAAACCCTCATTCAAATAGACTCATACGAAACTGCTTGCGCCATCGTGTTTGTTAGCTTTAGGACTAAGAACTTTGGGGGCGCGGGTGCGATGTTTTTAATAAATATTTGTAAATAATTTATATGGAGTGTAATGCTTTTGATTATACTTTAATATATTAAATATTGTTTATAATTATTAATGCATTGTCCAGATTATGTAGAATGGTCAACTCACGTCAAGATCTTGATTTTTTTGGTATAAGTCAGAATTTTTTTGTCGCTCCCTATGCAATTGAGGATATTTTGTATCACTTTAGTTTTAGCAAGGTCTTGACTTGACTTAACACTTCTATTTTCATATGTTTTCCCTGTTTGACTCTGCCTTCATAAACCATCCCTTACTCTTGCATTGTACATTGTCCCAAATCGCGTGTCGGTTTGTAATATATTGAACGTAAGTCCGTTAATTAATTAATAAATAAATAAATATAGGATATTGGAATCAACGAAATTTTTTCCTCAGCACTAATGGTAGGTACTCTCTACACGTTTTCACTGTTGGCATAACGGCGGAAAGGGAATTGTTAGTAGGATATGATCGACCAGGAAAGAAATGAATTTGGTGAAATATGGCTTTTCAATTGTTTTTGAGATAATGCGAGATTACGAATTGATTATACGAGAGGCGCACTTTTAGCGGTTTGATAAGCGATAAGTAATAGACAGTAAGCGGTTTTTAAGGAACTTCTGTTCTGGACGGCGACGTAAAATGTAAAATGAACTGGAGGTAAACAAAATACTTTCCTGACGTGTGACAAAAATCAAGTAAGTGCACCTAATTCGTGCAACTATACTTTTGTCATACCAACGTATGGACTTTTATCAATCTTAATAATGCATCTTTTTATTTTAACTTTACGCGTTACTACGCTTATACTCGTAAATACTAAATCTTATTGTAATAACTTTTTTAATTACTTTTGAAGGTTATATTTTATATATTACTCCAATGTAATGTTAATCATTGAAGAATAATATAATACTTATAAATTTAAACGAAACGTAAAAAGACACAGAAAATAAAAAAGTTAACGGTCAATAATGGGAATCGAACCAAGAATCTCTTTTTTACAGGGACATCACAAAGATAAGAATCATTAATAGGTTTAATAAGACAGAGATCCTGGGTTTGATTTACAGTTGGACAATTACCTTTTTTATTTTCTGATCTGTTTCATGTTTCGTTTACATTTATTACTTCAATGATTTATATGAATACGAGTCACATCACGTGTATTATTAATTCAATTCAGTTTTACAAGAAAATCGCGGGAAAACTTCTTAAAGGGTTTTTTTGTAATATAATAAATTTTAAATAAATAAATTGCCATGATCGAGAATCAAACCTTGATCATCTGCTTGAAGGGCAACTACGCTGATCAATCCACTACCCTATTGCAAGAACGGCGGCCTAAATACATCACATGTACTGAAAATAATAAGATGAATGTATTTACGTAGGTGCACACATCCGAAATTATATGTTGAATGTGTGAGATATTTGCATTTTTTTAATACATATTTTTGCTATTGTTTTTTTAAATTTTATTTGAGACACAAACAGGACATTTAAAGTACATTCTTGTGGTTAGTATAAAATAAATTTACATAATATAAATGTCCCCATACTAATGTGTCTGCAGCAATCATATTTGCACATTCACTAAAGGAAACACAACAATATCGGTATTTTTTTTTACAAAGCTTAAAATTACAAGACATAATAATTTTAAAAATATTTTTTTAATTATGTATATATTAGAAAATATCAAACCATCAAAATCAACAGACAATATTTGTTTTTTTTTTGGTACAGACATTGTGGAGATATCTCTTCAAACAAGTTATATTATTTACGAATATATCTATGCAAGCATGTGTTTTAGCAATATCGTTGTATGGTCGAGACATTCTAGACATAGAATTAAAATAACCAGTGTTATTAGTAAAAATTTCGGTCCAAAATATGTTAAGGTTTCTAGTGAATTTGGGCCTGGCGTTTAACTTGATTTTATGGACTATATTACTATCTACTTGATTATTCACAATTTTGTAAAGCATTGAGAGGTCATTTATGTTTCGTCTTTTAACTAGACTCTCTAATTTGAAATATGTAAGTGTTTGTTCGTAACTGTCTAGTAGATGGTAGACACCTGATCGATAAGACAAAATCCGTATAAATTTTCTTTGGACAGATTTAAGTCTAGATACCTGTGTGATATAATGTGGATTCCAGACTGTTGACCCATACTCAAGAACACTGCGGATTAACGAATTTAATAGGCTATTAGAATTCTTGAACAGTTTAGTTGATCTTACAATAAAACCAAGTAATTTAAAACTATTGTTGCGTTGATATAAATGTTAGATTGGGTTTTTAATTCGTAAATTAGCGTTCATTTTTGTTTAAACAAAATTATTCCGAATCAACAGAAAATGGTTAGCGGGGGTTTGTAAATACGGGCCGC
This sequence comes from Hesperophylax magnus, assembly GCA_026573805.1. Taxonomy (NCBI): domain Eukaryota; kingdom Metazoa; phylum Arthropoda; class Insecta; order Trichoptera; family Limnephilidae; genus Hesperophylax; species Hesperophylax magnus. The sequence continues at coordinate 1,157,703 of JAIUSX010000006.1, read as the reverse complement.
GGCGCTGGAGTAGAGTGTGGGAGTGGGCCGGGCTGGCCGCCCCAAGTAGCGATGCCGGTTCGGAGGAGATTCGTTTAACGCGCGCCGGCCCGCTATAAATTGTCGTTTAATTACCCCTGGCAAAGCGTCACATCAGCCGCGTGACAGTTTTATGACGATTTACGGCGGCATTTCGACGCTCCGGAGGATTGCTTCCCCTCGGCGAGGCGGCGAGGCTCGCGGACACGTCACACAACCTTTTTTGTTCGATATTCTAATAACTTTTTACAACTCCCTCTTACAAGTTTCCATAGGAAATATTTAGTTTTACTTTAGTGGGAGTTTTTCAAATGCAGCCTCATTATTTTGATGGACGGTCAAATCGGCAATCAGTACCATTTTGATTTTTTATTTGAACGGTCGTCGTTTAATGTTCGCTCTGTTTGCATGATTTTTGCAATTTTAGTCCTGGGTTTGGGTTTTCAATAATCAATGCAATACGAATAGGTACGGTATTTACATACGTATTTACGAATTAAAAGTTTTTATGTATTATTAAAAATATATGTAAACGTGTCCTTTTTTCTCGTAAACTTGATCTCGAAGTTTTTTCTATCATCTTAAGCATGTGAAAAATCCTGAAAGTAGCAATTCAAACGCCTTAAAGTGTCACCTACAGTAAATAGTAGCAAGCGTCTCGACGTCCCACGCACGGCGTCGCGAGCCCAAGACGGCGCAGGGCTTGCGGCGTAATACCGCCATGACTGACGGACGAGCATGCATTCAAATGGCTTGCTTTAGCCGCGACAGGGCCGTATCTATCTGCCGGGGAGGCGTCTTACCACCCCCTCCTGCCACCCAGTCAGGGGAAATAAGACCATTGTAAAAAGAACGGAATTTAATAGTAAGTCTACAATTTATGGATGAATCGGAAGAATTTCATATTAACTTATAATGAAAAATTAGTTAGTAGGCAAATATGAACTGGAAGGTATTTGTGATATTATTATATTTATTAATTTAATGCTTTTTTCATAAACGCTCAACTTTTCGTACTTATAGGCTCTAGAAATGTTGTTCCCATAATACGCATGTGTGTTCTAACGGTATTTCAATCAAAGGTGCTCCGAAGAACTAGCATCACTCGGTTCCAGTGCACAGCTAGAAGACTCGCCAAACTGACGTTCAACGTTTGAACAAATTTAACATTTCCCTCTAGGAACGTAGGAACGGGTCGTTTTAACCTTGGCGTTTTCTCTACTTACTAGCTATTCCTAGTGTTGTCTTTCTTTTTAAAAACATGTATAGATAAAAATAAAAAAACAAAAAACGTATAAATATATATATTTTTTTTAGTCGAAAGCAGTCACTCTGAGATTTGACGTAACAAAAAAAATAAAACAATTACTTCATAACTACGGCTTGTTATTTATTTAATTTGTTATAACCGGCCGGTTTCGCTTAGCACAAGCATCTTCAGAGAAAAAAATAAACTTATACCCTTAATATGCCTCGTGCTAAGCGAAATTGGTCGGTCATAGCAAATTAAATTATAAAATTTCATAGTTATAAATAAAGTAATTGTTTTATTTTCGTACATATTTAATAATTTTCTCTATCTAATTATTAAGATCCTCCACAAGGCAGATCCGATTTTGGTATAGACCATATTACGCGCTAAGTGTACATTAACATTACCTTAGGATGGAGATTATATCAAAATGAAAATTGATCCCCAAATGTCTACTATTGACAAAAAATAAATAAATACCTCAGCTCAGCTCAGTTCACATAAAAAGCTTTTCTAATTTATGAAATTGTGTTACGTAAGCTATTCTTAAAATTTGTCTCTTTCTGTAAAAAATCATCATTGCCCATTGAACAGCACGAAGACGTAGCCGTTTGTTTCTTTATTCCAGAGGAACGAGATACGCTGGCCACTTTATTTTCAAACCCCCTTTGCCCTCTATTCGCCTCAAATTTTGAAGCAACTCAGCCATGACCAAATTTGATGTCGTCAGCAAAGGTTTCATAATTTAAACACAATTAACTTTAATGATTAGGGGGCCAAGATGCGAAAAAAACTGTAGAGAAAAATTGACTATTTTTAAGTCGGTCTTGTAAAGCAAGAAACGCGGATAATGAGTTACCCGAAAGCCTTAATATTTTTAAAATATGTATTTTGATTATCATTCAGCTTCTATATTTTAGGGCTGGTGTGTATTTTTTACGAAAACCTGAAACACTTTTCTTTATTCTGCGGTCACACGGCCCCGGTACAAATTGATTTCGTGTAACGAACAGCAGCTACATCGTCATAATTTTTCGTCTCCCCTTTGTCATTCAGAAAATCTACTTTCTTTATACGTCGATATATAAGAAATGATGTCGGGAGCTTTTGTGTCTAGTGCTGTCGCAGGTGAGTTTTAAGGCTTGTATTTTGTTGTATTATTTATTTATTTACGGGGGATTCTTCAAATATGATAAGGGGCATCCCGCCCAAATCTGTAATCTCGCGTCTGCCGAACGCGCAATAAATTAAAATTATCTCCCGCGCACCCTTTCCATCGTGAGTGACATAAATCAGTCTTTATTGTACGGCTTGATGCATTTAAATTTTTATTACCTTCGTTGCATTATCGTAGTGCAGGGAGAGTTTGCAATTTGCATAGATTAGCCATTAAATGACTTATGTGCATTCAAATGACGGTATTCTTCCCATTAGCCATAAATAACGATACAAATTTCAAATGAGTTCGGGGGAATATTTTATCAATATTTTTTTAAAATTTAGGGAACTTTTAGCAAGGAGAATGAATATGTGCGACTTCTAGCGATAAGTATTATAATAGTATTCATAATATTTGTATTAACATTATACCTAAATCGGTTATGTAATAATATGTATCTTCACACTGAAATTGGATGACTGTGCATTATTTACATTTAACGATTTGGAGAAACTAAATAATGTAACTATTTAACTTTTCATAAATCACGAAATGGTCTTAATGAGTGGAAAAAATAAATTATACATACAATCTCGATCCGACGATAATGTCGCTACAAATTTCGCAGCAAAGAAGGCTTAGCCCCCTCAGGGGATGTTTTAAGGGGATGGCTTCGAATTCAGCTGACGGGGTGGAGCGGTGGAGTGGCGGGGGTGGCAGGAGGAGGCGGGGGATGTGAAGCATTCCATTAAATAAGACACTGGGTAAATTATCCCCTCCCCCTCTCTCCTCACGTCAGGCCGGTTGATTTACTCGCGGGCACTAAATATCGTCCTCAGCGACAACCAGTCTTCCCATAAAGAAGGATCTGTTCCGGAGGGTTGATGGCGCTGGGGGTGTGGGCAGGAGGATGTGGGGTGGCGGATGGGGTGAGCTGTTTCATGGAAAAAATAAGACTATAGTTGATTAAATTAGGATAACAATCGTAATTATTGCAGCGTAGGAAGTGTATTAGATAGTCGTTAAAAATCCATTTCATAGTATAAGTTAAGTACAAACTTGTAAGGCATCTAAACCTACTACTTTTTGATAACTGTACCCCAGAAAAATAACAAACAAAATATATTTTTCACAATAATTACTTAATTCAAGTTCAGTTCAGTTAAGTTCAGTTCGGTTGATTTTTTTTTAAAATCAAACCGAATTTTATTCGTAAAACCCAATTTTATTTGCGTAAAATTTGTACAATTTTATTTAGTTTTATTTTATCTAGATTTCCAAATTCTGCCGTGATGGTAATTCGCAAAAAAAAATATTTTCACACCAAAGAAGAAAATATTATAATCATTATCACGATAAGATTATACTCATTACCACGAAAAGATTATACTCATTATCACGAAGAGATTATACTCACTATCACGAAAAGATTATAGTCATTTTCACGAAAAGATTATACTCATTATCACGACAAGGTTATACTTAATATCACGGAAAGATTATACTCATTATCACGAAAAGATTATACTCATTTTCACGAAAAGATTATACTCATTATCACGAAAAGATTATACTCATTTTCACGAATAGATTATACTCATTATCACGAAGCCTGTTATATTATTTGTGGGGCACAAAAGTAAAATATCCAAATTTTTAACAAAAAATCATCATTAAAAATGTTAAGGAAATCTTATTACGAGTTATTCATTATTGAGCATTTAAATATTAACAGGCGTAAGAAAACCCTGAACGCCAAAGTTAATATACAATAAAGCACGTCAAATTTTAACATTAACCAGATTACGGCCTCTTTCAAACCGGCGTTTCCTATTTTTTCCAAATATTTACTCGTGGCAAAACGGCAGCGTCGTGAAAAAAAATACACAAAATGTTAATGTGAACAATTAAAGCCTTAACCCTCCATCCCCTCTCGGAGGCAGTAGGGAGTAGGGTGGGGGGAGAGAGAGGCACCTTCTTCCTCTCCACCAGTCCTCAGTCCTCATAGTGTACGATAATCGCGGCCCGAATCAGGGAAAATAGCTCCCGCCGCTTGATTTATATGTACAGTTTATTGTCGCTCATTCCGCCCAACTGACTTTTATGGATGTTTCTTTTTTCTCCGAAGGCCCGTCCCCACCGCTCCAAAACCACCCAAAAATCCAGCAAGACATCGGCACCGAAAAAATACAGTCCTTTTAACCATTCCTAGATATTTTACCGCTTTGAAGCAGGAAAAGTTTTGCTTTGCGCGCAACTTAGCTTGCTTTTCTATTTGTCTCGCAGAGAACGGGTTCTTTGTACGTTGTATATGTAGGTTCATCTTGGCCAGCCTTTTCGTCCTACCTATGTTTTACTTTTTCTTTTCGGGGAGGTTTGGGTGCAGGATTTATGGGAGTGGAAGGTGGAATGGGGGGAGGGGTGGATGGCGCTGGATGGATTTGGGACACGAGGATTTGAACAACGACCGTAGCCTAAATAAAAAGCAGTATTAACCGTTTCGGGCTATTGGCCGCATCCTCCTCCTACCTCCTGCCTCCTGCCTCCTGCCTCCTGCCTCCTGCCCGCCTTCTTCGGGAGTAGAGATCAACATTGACATACTTCAAAAGAAAATTGAAAAAGTTTTGTCTAAGACAATAAATAGGTTGCTCTAATATCAGAATTATTATTGTCTGCCTTTATATTTTTAGCTGTATTTCAAATTTGCCATTGTTTTAGTTGCCGTCATAACACATCAATAGAAAGTGGGAAAATTTTATTTGTTAACAAAGTGGTAAAATACAAATATATCAATTATTGAATTATTATACAATATAGGATAGATTTTGCACACTCAATTATATAAGATACTGTTTATAAAAAATTAATCTTAGCTGAGCATCGTAAGAACATTAATTATAAGTCATTATGATTAACATTTCTATTTTTGATACCCTACAATTCGTGGTGGAATTCCATCATAATAATATAATAAATGACCATAGTGGATATATTATTTGATGATTAAGATTAAATTTTCAATGAAAGTTTAAAATTACACCTGTCATTTATCAAATAATTCAATAAACGGTTTAATATTAAATCCAACCGAGAAACCAGAAATGCAAATGTATCACTAAAATGTTAAATAATAATTGAATATGGTAAGTGAAATGCGTGTACACGTTCATTTTCTTGTCTCGTCACAGTTAGTCAAAATGTCATCAATCATCTGTCTAAAAAACGCCGCTCCCGATTAAGAGCAGTGAAAGGAAAACAAAAAGCTAAACCTCGCGGGTAGGTGGGTAGGTAAGCACTCTGTTCGCTACGCTCGCGCTACAAGCTCTACGCTGCTCGCTCTACGCCAGTGTTCCCGGGCCAGGGGTAACTTGCGGGGCGCGGGCACCAAGGGGGCATTCCACAGGTGGCCCATAAACCAGACATTCGCATATCACTACACAGGATTGATAGACCTCCAATCTGACAGCCGAATAACGACCGCACGGAGACGTATCACAGAGGCGGTTTTCCCATACGCTCAAGTCTCGGTGTCAGTCTAATGGGGTGAGAAACACCAGCCGTCTGTTGTGTCAAGTATCTGACAGTTTATAAAACTTGTTACGTCATTATGAAGTCGGGCGAATTGCTAAATTGTTTGTGATGTTAAATTTGACTTGTCGCTCCCCCCAGCGTCAACTTGTCGCTCACTAATAAATTATTCAGATGTTCTCACGGTGTGATTTTATGCCCCGTCGCGTGATGAGCATGAACCGCGATAATGATTATGTTTGAATTTGGGAACAACACACCTCACTTATATTTTAGTGATAAATAAATAAAATAATAATGTTTTTAATAAAACTTAAGAAATAATTAATTCAATATTATTCACATTAGTTGAAAATGTTTATTAAAGCAGAACAGAAATCTTCTAGTGAGGCGGGTTACTTTCATGTTTGTAATATTGATCGTGTTATTACAATAAACGTCCGGGTTGCCGGCAATTAAAAAAAAAAGCTTATTTTAAACTTCTAAATTTACAACTGCAAAAATTAGATATTTGAGGAATGATTTCGGCATAAGAAGTTGGGAGCTCTGAAAAGAAAAGTTTACATTGTTTAACATCTTACAATTATAATCTGAGTAATAATTCAATGGTTTTAACGGAATTAATTATTCCAAAGTAAACCCCTAAAACTAAACCATAACAGTAAATTCCGAAGGTAACATTACAAACCCATTCAAGCATTTAATAAGTTGAAGAAGATTATCTTGTAATAAGGCACTTAATTTCAAATACGGTTAAATAAATTAATGTTCTCGAGGAAGTAAAATCATATCTCATTATTACGGCCCATTTAATTTGCACATTTAAGAACACTCAGGTAATAAAAACTTTCGTGATTTAAGGCAGGGAGACCTCATAACCTCTCAGAGCACCGCCACTATTAGATATTATCTCTGTTCTCAGAATTATACTCTCGTTAATTAAGACTGTTTTCTTTTGCAGCTTCCCATCTTCCGCTCTCTCCCCGTGGGGTGTGGCCGCAAACATTGTTATTTCCGATATTCGTATATCAATTGATACAATAATACAAAATCTAGGATTATTTTAACTGAATTGAATTCTCTCATTTAGTATTTTAAAACGAGAAACTAATTTGACGTAGCACCTTTTTAAGAGATTGTTTGTATTACCAGGTAACGAATAACCTGACAATTTTGGAATTTGTCTAACCTCCATAACAATAATCGGAAAATGTTCCGCTTACAATAGAAGAGGATTATTAACCAGTAGATAAATGTATGAATGTAAATACTAGCTGAAGTGTACCCGGCGTTGCTCGGGGTTATAAAACCATTCACTTCTTTTACCATTCACTTCCACGTCATACATTCTTCTTACGGTAACCGGATAAATCATCACAATGATAATTCATCACATCTTTAAAAAGTTATATAAAGTCATGAAAAGTGAAGAAAAAAAAACTTTATTAGGTTAAAAAATGTTTTTTTTATCGTTTCTAATTACTTTATATCACTTTTTAAAAGTGTGTTGAATTGTCACTGTGTTGAGTTATCATGGAACCTCTTTTTTGGCGTTGCCAACTTCTTCAACCATTCACTTCCACGTCATACATTCTACTTACATCATTATCTTCCTTCATCACGTACGCCTAATTTTATCACAATTAATTATTATTTGATTCATGTCTCCTTCGGACGTCCCCGACTTTTCTACCAATCGCTTCATATAGCATGAAATCAATATCGTTACTGCCAAAAAACTACACTGTTTATACTTTAATTAGGCTCAGTATCTTATTCCAGTGCAGAGATAATGCTTCTGATAAGTCTTCCTCTAGCGTCACCGACTTCTGTTACCATTCAAACCACTCTCTAAACACAACTGGCACTAATAAAACTTTAAACTCGGTATTCCCATTGAAAGTATAAACTATAATTACTTAGTGAAAAAAATAAATTTATTAAAACTCTCAGATCGAAGAATTATATCCGACTTATTATTTATGTTCAAAATTGTAAATGATAGTGTAGACAGCCGTGATTTAATTAACCTCATTGAATTTCATGTACCCGTAAGAGCTACTCGTTCTAAAACCCTCTTTAATTGTAACAATTCTAAGACTGAACATTTCAAACACTCGCTTGTACCTAGATTACATGAAATTAGTAATAGGTACGCAGATGTAGCGGATCTGTTTAACTGCACAGAAGCTAGGTACAAAAAGGCTTCAATATCATATCTTTTAAATCATGACCAATAAAATGTAAGTCTACTCATACTTACGTAAAAAGTCAAATAAATATGTAAATAAAATGAACTGCCTGGGGCAACTGAGGAAACTTGGGTCAATAAGGTGAACCAACAGCTTGATTGGGACTTAACTACTTAAAACTACTTTCAACCAAAAATTGAAAATAAGTGCATACATTTTAGCTATTGTAATATATTATATGATGTATCTATACTATCATATATTTCAATCAATACTAATCTACCTATAAGTTTTGCATGTACTTGTATCTCTAACTTTTTATATCCATCTAGAGTTTCTGTTAATTGTATATTTTCTGATGTCATTGTTTATAATTTACTGTATATGGTATATTTTATACCGTTGGATATTAAAATAAATAAATAATAATCGAAATCTGTCCACTAATGTTTGATTCTACAATGCACAGCATACGGACAATGTATTTTATTTATATCAATGATTATAGTGGATAAAACAGAATACGATAAACTAACAGATTAGGTTAGGATAGTTTTGTTATTTTCCTTTACTTTTCTTCAATGTTCTGTTTTGCATTATTTTTTGTCATGTAACCATTATTATGTAACTGGGGGACATTTTCCATGATTTCTCAATCTCCAAATTGTAGATCCATATCAAGTCGGATAAAGCAGGGGCGGCTTACGGAATAAAAATAACAATGTGTCCTCGGGCGCCACACCGCCGCAGCCGCGGGCAACATTATAATAATTCATGCGCTAATAATGAGGTAGAGCAAACGCTAATTATGGCGTGAATTAGGCGGCGCTCCGTGTAACTGCCGTCTTGGGAAACGTTAAACGCTCCGCGCACAACCAACTTTATTATCTTCCCGGTTATATTTCATATCCAGAGACTTGGTCCGGACCTGCTTGGCTGCTTTCTGCTTACTACCGACCCACCCCTTAGGGTTGCAGGTTGCAGACCCACTTTTGGCAATGTCTCAAACTTGTCTCAAATCACAATCCTCTAAATTATATTAGGTAATTAATCCAATTTGATTTTTTAGAGTTGGTGCATATATATAACAATGTGAATTAGCAGGATATGCAACTACCAGTGAAACTATTTTTTTAACCATGCATAAATATTTAATTCACTTGACCGTGCCACGTCTCACTCGGGCGTCCTTGACTTATTCTACCGTTAACTTCCTTGTCATACATTCTCTTTACACCCCTTTCTTCGTTCATAACAAACGCCACATTTCACCACACGTAAGTATTTGATTTACTTGATCGGGCCATGTATTCTTCCATTCTCTTCCACGTTATACATTCTCCTTACACCCTTTCTTTATACGCCCCATTTTACCATACATGAGTATTTAATTCGCTAGATGATGTCATGTTTTTCTTCAGGCGTCTTCGACTTCTTCTACCATTCTCTTTCACCTCATACATTTTCCTTACACCCTTTATTTGTTCATCACATGCGCCTCATTTTACCACACATAATTATTTGTTTCACTTTATCGTGCCATGTCTTCCTCGGGCGTCCTCGAGTTCTTCTTCCATTCTCTTCCACTTCATACATTCTCCTTATACCGCTTGTTCTCCTGACCTGCAATTTCAGTGTGAAAAAGTCCACATAGTCTGGATGCCGTACTAATAGCCCAGTAAATATAGAAAAAAAAAATTTTATCTGGAACAAATTAGGGGAAAGCTGAATTTTTGAATGTGAATAGTAACTACTGCAGGGAATATTTTTTTAAAAGTTCTTACTCCTCCCCCGCTTGTTTCCCCCATGTGCCCCACCAAACATTTTAATGGAAGGTTATACTAAAGCCAGTAGATCTCCTAAACTAAAATATATATCAGAAAATTATTTACAGAAATAATTTTTGTATGAAATTATCTAAAAACAAACCAGAATAAAACTTTTTGTTACATGCAATAGTTTAGCAAATAATAATGAGATTGTTGTAAAAAAAAATACAAAATATTTCAAATAAGTTTTTTGAAGTTGGATATTTTTCTTAATTTTAAAGAAAACGAAAAAATGTTTTAAAAAAACCATCTTTCCAATTTAATAAGCTTTAAAATGATGTATACCATTGATTACCTTTATCCTCCTTACTCATTAAGAATAGCGTGTAGGCGCGACACGGCGCGAGGACCCTGAATGCGACGCGACACGGCAAGGTCGAGCGACGTCATCATGGCAATGTCATCATTATTGACCAAACTATTATTAAAATGTTATTTTTCACATTACCGTAAGTTAATTTTATAAAAAATCATTTCTGTTGGTAATTTTTTAATACATGTTTTAGTTTAGGAGATATAATGGCTTTAGTAGAACCCTACAATTTCAATATTTGGGTGGCACAGGGGGGGAAGCAAGCGGGGGAGGAGTGGGGACTTTTGAGAAAATACTCCCTGTGGCAGGTACTATTCACCTGCAAAAATTCAGCTTACCCTAATTTGTTCCAGTTCAGTGCGTTCATTGACTGGGATATAAGCAATCTCGCAATATCTTCCCTGCCTTATTGTGTGCAAAAGTACAAAAAAGTAATTTTCGTATGAAAAATATATACTAGCGGAGAGTGCACCATCCAATAGCACTGCGAAAAAATTTATTTTATAACTAGCTATACCCCGCCACGCGTTTCTGTGGCTCAATCTGTCTGTGCAGATAGATAACAATAGCGCGTGTTGCATTAAGTCCAAAAGATGGCGCTATTTTTTTTTTAATAAACATTTTTTTACCTGTCACGGGTGACAAAAGCATGTTCACAGGTGACTATCTATATAATATATGTATATATAAAAACACACGCGTATTCGAATGCAACGTTGTGTTAAATTTTCAAAGCAATCGATGAAGAACGTTCGTTGATTTCACGTTGATTTTCGTTGAACAAGCGAACATTTACATTTCTACTTATGTAGAAGATAGATAGATAGATAGATGACAACATACTGTAAACACAAGGATTTTTTTCTTTAGAAAACGTTGCTAGCTGTTTCATTAACTAAACAATAGGTGTCATTAAGCAAAGTTCCTTTCTGGTGGATTTGCTCATTCTATGTGTAAAATATTATATTAGCTAGAATAATAGATAAAATCATATACAATCTTTTCGTCACCTACTTAATCTGCAGTGTCTTCCTTGAGAGTCTCAAGGATGAAACTGTGTTTTTAATTACCGCGGCAGTAATGCTTTCTGTCCTTATGTTGTTTTGAGAAAACTTTTGAACTATTTTTATTATGTTGCAATAACAGTCAGGTAGATTAAAAGAAGAAGAAGGGTTTCCGGTTTCCAAGGGAGGAATGACCTGCCAGGCACTTCTGTCTACACAAAATAAATCATAAAAAATCAAATTTACAGACTATTTATTTTCATGATAACTAACAAAGCAATGCAACCAAAGTTAGGCAGTGTGCAGTTTTTCAAATTCTGGTATGAATAATAATTACTGCGTATCGAATATTTCAAAATAGCCAACTTATTATCTTCTTCAGCTGATTGTTGTGGCCAACTGAATCTACTCGTACCATCGATGACGCGCATACATGTTCCTGGAAAACAAAAAAAATTACTTCAAATATCTGTCACGTTTTTTTCTATTTTATTTTTGTGGTTCGGTTTTCTTGGGGTAGGCACAGCTTTTTAGCATTCATATGTGTTTAAGTAGCTCAGGGTGCGGGCGGGAGCAGATTCCAGCGGTTTTTCAATTACTGACTACGCACTGGGTAGGTACTGCTAGTATGTAGTGTGTGTCTACTCCTACTACTATCGCTCGCTTTAAAATACGAACATAACTTCGTTTCAATTTCTGCATCTTTCCCGGCACACAGGAGTAATACAAACAAATAGCGAAGACGCTTTGCTCGATCCACTTTTTCCCGATAGGGGACGTCAAGATATAATTGGTTGCTTCACGAACAGATCACAATTTATTATTTCTTTGTTCTCGTTCGCTTCTAACTTTACATTAACTGTTTGATACAGAATTATTATTCAGAGGTAAGGAATGCAAGTCTTATTCCACAAGGTATGATAATTAGTATAATTGTTGCAATTTTCTAAAAAAAATGTCTGTATTTTGCAGCATAATAATTAAGTATTATCTTTGTAAAACCTCATATTACAAATGTTTAAAAAACTAACTACAGCATAGTAACTAACTAACTAACCATCACGCCGTTTTCCGAAGGGGTAGGCAGAGAGGACGGACCTCCAAACAACTTGGTCTCGGCATACACTCCTTGTCTCATTCACATTCATACATCGTATCTCTTCTATTATTCTGACTCTTGACATGTCCCGACTCAAGAATCTGATTCATTTGGTCGTGACATGTCTTCCTCGGGCATCCCCGACTTCTGCTACCATTCACATTTGCATCATATATTCTCCCTACACTCATTTCTTCGCTCATTCGCTCTACATGCCCAAACCATCTAAGCGTCCTTTTCTTTATCTTACTCATTACGCTGACATCAGCCTTGCATTCTGTGCGGATCTCTACATCTCTACATTACTCCCACGATCATACATGGTTTTACCACACATACGCCACGCATCTTTGTAGAACATCATTTTACATAAATTGACAAACGTTTAAAAAAAATGATTTAAATTAAAATATTCTTAAGAATTTATACACATTGTAGAAAAAATTATCAAACCGCTTATGGAATCCATATTATGTTTATTTATTCATTTTTTTACATACGCCTAAAAAGACTTTAACATAAAAGTGATAACATGAAATCATAAATATACAGTTTACATAGGATAAAATCTATGTTATACACATAGGAAATAATAATTATATAGGAAGTAGGAAGGTTTTTTTACATTAATCCCACACAGAAGGCCCTGAGGAAAATTATTTCCTTCGGGGCCTATGTCATTTTTGAGGATGGTGTGTGGGGGTATTTTTAAGGAAAAGAAGGAAGTTCTGAGAAGGAAAAGGGTATGTAATTATAAAGTAGAAATAAAATAGGTAAGTACGAATTTACAAATATAGCTGAAGTGATACAATATAGATTACATAAAATAAAATAATTTTTTTTTTTTTTTGGTAAACTAATGTTTAAGACAAGATTTTTTATGCATAGCACAAAGGGTAACAATTATTTTACAAGCAATAATTATTAGCCTGAAACACTCATCCACATTAAAAAATCTCCTGATAAAAGATACATGACGCCGACGGGACTTGAACCCGTGTCCTTTCGATTTCCGGTCGACAGCTCTCATATAAAATAAAGTTGGTTGTTTTCAGGTGAAAAAATGTAACAAGCAGTAATTGTTGAATGAAACACTAGTATATATTGAATTATTTCGCGGATAAGAGATAAGCCGCCATAGCTCAGTAGTCAGAGCTGTCGACCGGAAATCGAAAGGACACGGGTTCAAGTCCCGTTGGCGTCATGTATCTTTTATCAGGAGATTTTTCAATGTGGATGAGTGTTTCAGGCTAATAATTATTGCTTGTAAAATAATCGTTACCCTTTGTGCTATGCATAAAAAATCTTGTCTTAAACATTAGTTTACCAAAAAAAATAATAATTAATATTTGACAAGTTCTAGTATCTTCACAAAAAAATGTAGACAATTTGTCTCGATGCCATCTAGTGAGAGAGTTAGCACTTACAATGCCTTTCTCATATAAAATAAAGTTGGTTGTTTTCAGGTGAAAAAATGTAACAAGCAGTAATTGTTGAATGAAACACTAGTATATATTGAATTATTTCGCGGATAAGAGATAAGCCGCTATAGCTCAGTGGTCAGAGCTGTCGACCGGAAATCGAAAGGACACGGGTTCAAGTCCCGTTGGCGTCATGTATCTTTTATCAGGAGATTTTTTAATGTGGATGAGTGTTTCAGGCTAATAATTATTGCTTGTAAAATAATTGTTAAAATAAAATAGGTAGGTACGAATTTACAAATATAGCTGAAGTGATACAATAGAGATTACATAAAATAAAATAGGTAGGTACGAATTTACAAATATAGCTGAAGTGATACAATAGAGATTACATAAAATTAAAATAAAATAGATATACTAATGTAATGTAAAATAATAAAAAATCGACTTTAATTACCAAGGCTATGGACTCTGTTCTCTATGTGGACGAGTTATAGGGAAAATTGGTACGAAATAGTTCTTTTCGAAATGGAACACTTGTATTTCTAATGGGTATTTTGTGCATGTATTATTTTGTGCAAAAAGAGTAGGGAGGTCGATAACAATATTGAAATATTGTGAAGAAATGTTTAAATGATACATCAAAAATAATTAAAGGAAAATAAAAATAAATTCACACACAAAATTACAAAATGGATTAAAGAACAAAAAAGACAATATTATCAAAATGTCATAGCATAAAATAAAAACAAAACCTACCCGTAACACACAAAACCAATATAAACACACATCACTTACAAACACACAAGATTATTTTCAATGTATTATTTTTTTAATTTTAAATATATTATTATGTATTTTTAATTTTAAATGTATTATTTTCTCTTTAAGGGCGGCTTGCACCATAAGTTAAATTTGATTTAAATATAATTTTAAACACATTATTTGATTTAAGTCGACTTGGCGTCTTGCACCACAAAATTTAAGTCGTTAAATGCGTTTAAAGAACTGTCAAAGTTAAATACCCAAAAGCGGCCGTTTAACCGAGTTAAACGTGTTTAGCCCTACTCTAAGCAGTACTGTCAAATTTTGTTTAGGTTATCTTTTCGATTTCTGATTGTGGTTAAAATCTATCTCATTTTAATTTGTATTCACAATGAACATTTGGGATTTGTATTCTGACGATCATGAAGAAATTATATTATAGAAACTATAAATAAATTATAGTATAGTCAGAGAAGTAAACACAACAACAAATTGATTTGAAACACTCAGTGCCAAGAAGTTTCAAAGAAGATTTCGTCTCAGTAAAGAAACGACATCATTATTAGTGCAAGAAATTGAACCTCAGTTAAAATTCAACGCTAATAAAAACATCAGCGAGGTGCTCGTCACTTGGAGCTAACGCTCCTTATCGAGGAGTACTTTGCAAGGTTGTAAACTTCTAATCATACCTACAGCATTCTTATAATACTTTAAAACAATATAGTATGTAAAAGAAATAAAAAACAAAATTACTCGGATAATTGTTTTATTTTTAATTCCAACAACAGAAGCTCTTTTTGTCTTATTTCATCATTATGTCTATTTGCTTTAACTTTTTCTTCATAAAATAAATGAAAATACTATTAAACCACACACACAATCACAAAATATTTTGACACTTCAAGTAAAATGAAACATCGTAGCTGTTTTATTTACGCGTTAATGGCGGTAACCACGCGGTAACTGTTTTACCGACGCGTTAAACACGTTTAACTAAAATTGCCACCGAACTGCGTGGTGCAGGACGCAACTAAACGCATTTAAGTTAAATGTATTTAGGGTCTTAAATACGTTTAGTTAAATACAATTTAAGATAAAATTTGCGATAGTTGGTGCAAGTCGCCCTAAATGTATTATGTAGATTATATTTTCATATTATAAAATGAAGGCCTCAGCACGGGCAAGCCACCCAGTGAGGCCTACATTACTGGAAAACTTAAAATGTAAAAAATGTTGTACCAAATAAATTAAAATAAATTAAATTGAACAAGGTTATTTTGAGGAACTCTCTTTTCGGGTTCTACACAATAATAATAATAGTTAGATGATTTGTATAGCGCCTTTTTGCAAAAATATCTCCTAAAGAGCGCTGTACTTAGGGTAGGTACACTCTCAAAACATATACTGCCTTACTAATAAAAACACATTTCCCAAACATTAAACGATGTTTTAGTTTCACGTTGAATAAAAACTTTACAATTTCTGTTTCGAACTTTTATTAATACAAATATGTCTTTAACTGGCTGCGAAAGAGCTACGAGGATCCCGTCTTGATCAAGTTAGCTTATTTCTGATTTATTATTTTTTTAATTGACTGGTACCTCGTAAATTTAACACGAATTTCGTGAAACTGATGTTTTTAATAACTTAATAGCCTTATCACGTTTAGGTAAATATAAAATCAAGAAAACAACGTTTACATTCCTCTAACAATTAATCCAGAATGTAATTTTTTGGTTATTCTCTGGGAATTTTTTAAAATTTTTTTCATCGTATGGGTAAGCGAGATAAAAACTGAAGTGATAGTTTTCTTGCATATTCAAAATGCAAGGAAAAGTGAAGTGAAAATAAAAGGAAAGTGTTTTCTAAATTTCGTATTTTCTTCAATTTTTTACTTTTGGAGTGAAAATATGTGGTTTTTTTCAACGTTTTGAAATTAAAATATTCCGATTTATAAATATTAATGTATATTTCAAATACCAAAATCTAAAACGTAATTTTTATCTACTTTATAAAATGGTATTGGTTTTAACGACATCATTAAAAAGAAGAAATACATAGCAGCATAGCACCTTCGAAATATTCCCAAATTCGATGAGAAATTTTTAGTTTATACAACAGATAAACAACCCTCTTTGGCTGTGTAAACAATGTATATATACGTCCATGAACTATTTTACCTTTCTATTAGTAAGGTTTTTACATATACGGTTGTTTATCAATTGTATACATTTTTCACCACGTTTATTAGTGTAAGACTTATAATGTAATGCTTAGAGACACCCATTCATAGCTTTAATTTTTAAGAAAGATAGCAATAATTATTGAAAAATAAATCTTTTATAGCTTTAATTTTGCGTTTTCATTGCGTTTATAGCTAAATAGGATAACGTCCAGGAATGGGAGTCGGCAAGAGGGGAAAAACGATCAAATAAGCAAAATCACTTGAAACATGTTTATTGTATTATTGATTGAAACTCAACATGGCACATGTTTCTACAGTAGAGTGTGTCATGTTCGTTTTACGATCTGTCAATACAAGATTATGGCGACTAAAAAATCTTTCTGCATCAACACTATTCACAGGGGCCCACACAGTCATCAGAGCTGCCTCAGCAAATTCTCTGTGAACAATTTTTACATCTAAGAGTAGCTGAATTATGTCTACAGTGACTCCATCCCTCACTTGCTCTACAAGCTGTCTTTGAAAATAGCTGTTACTTTCAAGGAATTTACTGTCATCAACAGATTTGAATGTTGGTGCAAGCCTATTTTTACTTGCTAAAAGAATAGCGTCTGATCGCTGGACATTCTGACCTACAATCGCAGGATTGAACATTTTACCTGCGTGCCCAAAAAATAGATTAGTGCTGTTGTCTTGACGGTTCAGCATATGAGATGTCAGTTTCACAGAACTCTTCTGACAACTCTCTCTTATTTGGGTTAAGACAACGTTCTTTACTTCCTGCACGGCCTTTAGGCTTCGCTAAAAACACCGTTTTTCGCTTTAATTCACGAAAATAACGTTAATGCTATGAATGGGTGTCTCTAGTAATGCTTAATGTTAAGGGAAAAGCCAATTTGTAGATATCGTTTTATATTATTTAAATAATAGATACCTACTGGTTACATAAATAATAATATAATATACCCACAGTAACTGTTGTAAACGCCACTACTGTAACCTTCTGCTTTTCGATCTTCAATACTTACTTCTGCGAATATTCTATTTTGCCACTAATTTTAAGCAATGACTTTTCAAGTGATAAAGTTTTTTTGATGTTTTGGGAGAAATGCTTTCCTCTGTCGATATAATACATTATTGATTTTTTCGCATCATTTCAATGACATTCTATACGAAAAGAGTAGAATTAAATTATAGCTAAGCGGCTACATAATATGATAAATCTTTGCAAAGCCAAATACTTATCTCGGTAAAATTAGTCTAGTTAGGACGTGATGGTGCTTGGATCTCTATTTATGCTGAAAAGAATTATTCGTTCCATGTATTACAAAATGTTACGCCTCCATGCATACACATCGAGGAAAATACTGTTATCTTTGCAGACATAAAATTCAAACGCGAGTGTAGGTTAACCCCGCGGGAGAAATCACGACCTCCTCACCTCGACTGCGGCCTACAGAGTGCCGCGCTTAAGTAGGGATGCACCCTGCCACCGCTACCGCCATGAGCCATTGCGGCACGGGGGCAAACCGGGAAAGCAACGGGAAGGGTTGTTCGCGCCATCGAGTCGGAGTGAGCACCCTTTGCTGCGTGGGGGAGGCTAGATTCTTATCTCGAAACGACATTACGCAGTTAGCTATGGAAAGCCCCACGGCACGGGCAGGAGGCAGAGCATCTACACTCGGTTCCCATAACACGGAGAGCTCATCTCATGAAGGAATATATATGCGCGGAGCTACCCGGAGATAACGTCTAGGTTTTGAGTGACAGTGGCACCGCCATCTTGAGGTGAACGGGCCGAGCCTCGCATACGAATTGCCTGCTTTGC
This sequence comes from Hesperophylax magnus, assembly GCA_026573805.1. Classification (NCBI taxonomy): domain Eukaryota; kingdom Metazoa; phylum Arthropoda; class Insecta; order Trichoptera; family Limnephilidae; genus Hesperophylax; species Hesperophylax magnus. The sequence goes on along the minus strand of JAIUSX010000006.1, from coordinate 1,139,110 downwards.
CTGCTTTCGGCGCTCGCTGCTCCGTACTGCGATACCAACTGTCAGCCCTGTGGATATTTATGGCCGAAAAACGAATTTGCAAGCACTACCACAACCCGCACCAAAACGGGGAATACCTAAATGAGTAAAATATTTTATGCGCATACACGTTATTTTTGTTCATCATGTTTGATATTGTTCGGGAATTTACGTTATGCGAAGTATATATACATATATTTATATTTATGTATGACAATCTGAACGCTGGATGAAAATTTACACTTTTATATCCCTCTTCTTCCCTCGCAGTACGCGCACGCTCCAAAGCTTTAGGTAGGAATGTTTAAATGTATATAAGTATAAACGTATCACTTAGATGCATTTAAAATCTCCTACTAGCATCACAGTAAGCGGAAAATGTTGCTTGTGTCGTGATGTAGGACTAAGCCAGCCGAGGAATTGAACTCTTGACCGACGCCTGGTCTAAAATAAATAATTTATAGACAAATATTATTATTACCTATTCGTCCCAAGACAACGAAGAAACATAGTGCTATGACTAGTTTCTTACAAGCCCACAGGCTTATTTAAGAGTATTTATTATGACCGGCGATCTTTGGACACGCTACATCATAAATATTTATTACCAATAGCTATAATGCCTACTGCAACCGCCTAAAATTCAAAATTACATAAGAAAAAACTTAAAATAAACGAATATTGACAAATATGTAATTTTGTATTGTATTTAGAATAAATTCGGGTAATATGTCACACCATAAGCGTCATTGGTAATAAAACACGTTGTTTACGAAATCATAAAAACGTAATAAAAAATTTCAGTAAAGTAACTAATCAGTCATCAATTTGTATAAATAAAAGTAAATTATAATAATCAAAGAACAAAAAAAAAATAAAAATCTAAAACAAAAAAAAATCATCGGAAAAAAATGGTCGGGTATGTCGGGCCCGTCAGTGAGCCATATATATTGTTACTGAAATTTAAATTTTTTTTTTTTTTTTTTTTTTTTTTAATTTATTTATTTCATCAAAAAATTACAGAATATATATAATATATCATTAGTAAGTTGTATAATTATATGTCAGTTAGAAACAATGAAATTGTTGAAAGAATAATGTTACAATAATACGGCAGTTTCTAATATAAGTGTGGCGTCGAGAAAAATCTACATTAAATAATTAATAATAAACCGCTTGAGCTACTTAGTATCTACTCCCGAATTATGTACTTGCATCGTTAAATCGTAAACAAAGTAATCTACGTACTTCAAGTACCTACCTGCATATTGATGACAATAACACTGCAGTCCGTCTCGAATACTACGAGAACTCGCCAGAAGGTTCGAGCCTACGGCCTAGGCATAATTGCCAAGCCGTCGAAAGTTCGCGAATGATCCAGATCGAGCGAGTGTCTTCGATTTAGTTGCCATCCACCTACCTACTGCCGCCGTCGGCCGAGTAGTATAAATAAGCCCGACGCAGCGAGCCAGCCAGTCAGTCATAATTTCGCCGCCAGTCTACAAGGAACAACGAGTGTTAACCCGCGCTAATCTTACTAGCGCAAAGGACACGTACCCGGCTTCGCCCCTATCATCATGGACTCTATCGGGACATCATCATAGCGCCTCGGCCACGTCCGCGGCCAGCGCTACTCGGATTACAAGCGCCCTGGTTCCAGCGTCTCTGACCAGCGCTTCTTCCACGCAACCATGACCACCACGAGGACACGCAGCATCCTCACTGGTCACGCCGTTCCCGTTCAACCGCCTATAAGGTCCGTCGCACCTTCGGCCGTCTCGTCAGCACTGGAGTGCCTGAAGACCTGCGTTCTTCGCCAGTGCCTGACCTACATCGAGTCCCGGTCACCAGCGCCCGGCGTCGACTCACTGACCCGCGCTTGACCTGCCAACACATCACAGCAGCAACCGGAGTATTCTACATCTGTCCTTCATCATCTCCTTGTCACGGCTACTGACTCACCAATAAAACACATGTGACCTTCACAACCTTCTTTCATTTCGTGCCTCACCATTGATCCCCAAAGTGGTGACCCCGACGTGATCTGCAGCCCGACGTGATCTGCAGCCCTACGTGATTCTGCAGCCCGACGTGATCTGCAGCCCGACATGATTCTGCAGCCCCGTCTCAAAATGGGTGATCAGTTAAGGCATCACGGAGCATCACGCACCAGACCATCTCCGCACAAGCGCGGATAGTAGTGCCACCATGGTTATCTGAGTGAATCTTAAGCCTGTGTTGTGAACATGTGTTTTGCAAATTTTTTTTTATGAAGTGTCACAATTTAAAAGACGTTCGTTTCCGAGCTGTTTCTTCTATCGCAGCCCTCAGCAAAGCTGCTGGGAAGGGGGTGTCTGTGGCGTCGAGAAAAATCTACATTAAATAATTAATAATAAACCGCTTGACCTACTTAGTATCTACTCCCGAATTATGTACTTGCATCGTTAAATCGTAAACAAAGTAATCTACGTACTTCAAGTACCTACCTGCATATTGATGACAATAACACTGCAGTCCGTCTCGAATACTACGAGAACTCGCCAGAAGGTTCGAGCCTACGGCCTAGGCATAATTGCCAAGCCGTCGAAAGTTCGCGAATGATCCAGATCGAGCGAGTGTCTTCGATTTAGTTGCCATCCACCTACCTACTGCCGCCGTCGGCCGAGTAGTATAAATAAGCCCGACGCAGCGAGCCAGCCAGTCAGTCATAATTTCGCCGCCAGTCTACAAGGAACAACGAGTGTTAACCCGCGCTAATCTTACTAGCGCAAAGGACACGTACCCGGCTTCGCCCCTATCATCATGGACTCTATCGGGACATCATCATAGCGCCTCGGCCACGTCCGCGGCCAGCGCTACTCGGATTACAAGCGCCCTGGTTCCAGCGTCTCTGACCAGCGCTTCTTCCACGCAACCATGACCACCACGAGGACACGCAGCATCCTCACTGGTCACGCCGTTCCCGTTCAACCGCCTATAAGGTCCGTCGCACCTTCGGCCGTCTCGTCAGCACTGGAGTGCCTGAAGACCTGCGTTCTTCGCCAGTGCCTGACCTACATCGAGTCCCGGTCACCAGCGCCCGGCGTCGACTCACTGACCCGCGCTTGACCTGCCAACACATCACAGCAGCATCCGGAGTATTCTACATCTGTCCTTCATCATCTCCTTGTCACGGCTACTGACTCACCAATAAAACACATGTGACCTTCACAACCTTCTTTCATTTCGTGCCTCACCACCTGATCCCCAAATAAGAAAAAATATATATGAATGTAAGAGTGTTATATAGAAATGGCATAATATATTATATTTTAGGTTGTGCATAACCTGCCTCACTAGGCGAACCTGTATTGAGGCAGAATTTTTAGTTAATTATTTCTTCATTTTGTCTATGGTTTGCTAATATGTAAATGTTTAATATGGGTTCCCATACAGCAATCCATTATTTTAGGTTACATTATTGTTTACATATTGAAGATACAGATAGAATAAGTTTAAACACAATACATACTATAATAACTCACTGTGACAAGGCATTTGGTTACTTTTCATTATTGTTTGCATTTACACAATACGTATATAGTAAGTTTTAGCACCGTACATACTGCAATAACTGTCAATGACAAGGCGTTTGGGTGAGGGCACCAGTGTAGGCTCGATCATTTGAATAAATCCAAATTTTAACATTTTTTTTAAACTCTTTCCGTGTTTGACTCTCTTTAATATTTTCCGGGAGCATGTTGAAGATCTTTGTGGCAAAGTAGCCAAAGCTACGTTGACCAAAGGTGGAAGAAAGTGCTGGAACTTGCAACATGTCTTTGTTCGAATTACGCGTAAATCTAAAGTTAGTTTTTTTTTCGTAAAGCACGTGTTTGTTTTTAAAGAGATGCATGAGGATAGTTTTTACATAGATCTGTCGAACATCAAATACTCTCATTATGTTGAAAATTAAGTTACTGTTTGCAGTTTGAGGAAGTTTGAGAATAATTTTCATAATTGTTTTCTGCGCCTTTTCAACAGGATCTAGAGCTGATGAAGTACCCCCTCCCCATGCAATGATACCATACTCAATGATAGATTGGGTTAATGCAAAATAAATCGTTTTTAGAATTTGTAAGTTAAGGAAGTTCCTTACGGATCTGAAGAAATGTATTGTTTTCCTAATTTTATTCGCAATGATCTGAGTATGTATATTCCATTTGAGGTATGGGTCAATGGTGAGGCCGAGGTACTTCATCTGTGGAGTTCGCTCTATACAGGGGCACTCATTGCATACATTGGAATTCGTACAGTTATGTATTTTTATGGAGTAATCATCATTAGGTTGGCCTGCAGTATTGATGCTTGAAGTGATATATTTTGTTTTTTTCGTGTTAAGGGTAAGCGTGTTTATATCTAACCATTTTTTAACTAAGTTAATATTTTTTTCAGCTTTTTTAAATACAGCTGACCAATTGTTGCCTTCAAACAGTAAGACAGTATCGTCGGCAAAGCTAACAATGCTTCCCTCAATTTCAAGGTTGCAAAAGTTGTTTATTTATTTATTTATTTATTTATTTATTTATTATTTTATTTACGCCCTAATGGGCTTTTACATGAAAATATACATTTACATTGATTACAATAATTGAACATAAGAAGATAAATGGAGTTAATTGTAAGAAAGCAACACATATAATAAAATTTTGTGCAAATTAGCAAAACACTAATAAGATGGATTCAATATAAAATATACCCAAGCATGAAATAGTAAGTAAAAGAAAGTTCAACATAAAAAGTAAGTAAGTGGGTGTGTTTAAACCCAGTATTAATTGTGTGTTTAACAAATCGATAAACCAATATAAATTAGAGTGTAACTTACTCGTGAGGTAAAGAACATTATAACAGAGATTTAAAAAAAAAATAACAAAATAAGAGTTGCACCTGTAAAAAGCAAAAACTAATAGAATTTAGCAATATCGACATGAATAAGAAATAATAAGATCTGAGATGGAACATAGTGTTATGTATAAAAAGTAGTTAGTAGGTATAAGCATACAATTATAAGTGTATAGTAGAGCAAATAAAAAACAAACAAATATGGATATAATTTACTTGAAAAGTTTCGAATGGGAGAAGATGTAATAAAATTATTAAAGCTATAAAAGTTAATTATTAGCCGATAGAATCGAAATAAGTTGCCTTTTAAAGCTCACAAAATTGTCAAAACCAAATATATCTATAAGTTCACAGTATTTATTCGCAAGGTTGTGAATTCTAGGAATTGGTGAAAAAATAGAATAATTAGTGTTGAGGTTCTTGTTAAATTTAAAAGTATCTTTACTGCGAGTTTGCCTAGCAGGAACATTAATGCAAATAAGTTCCAACAAATTAGGGCTGTCAATTAAAGATTTAATAATTTTGAATAAAAATAGCAAATCAATTAACACTCTTCTATCAGATAATTTAAGAAGTTTAGTTTCAGCAAGCAAGTTATTGTAATTTATAAATTCGATTGGAATTTTCATTTTAAAATTAATGTACCGAAGGAATTTATTTTGTACCTTTTCTAATGATTGAGAATGGACCTTGTAGTACGGTGACCATACGGTGGAATTGTATTCTAATTTGCTTCGTACTAACGAGCAATACAGATGTTTTAATGTTGACATACTTTTAAAATTTGCTCCCATTCTCAAAATAAAACCTAGTATTCTCATCGCATCGCTTGTTATTTCATCGATGTGTTCGTTAAACTGTAGACTCTCGTGGAATATAACACCAAGATCACGAATCTGTGATACACGAAGAAGATTAGCACCATTCATAAAATAGGAAAAATTAAGTGGATTTTTGCCTTTGTAAAAACTGATAATCTGGCATTTACCTAAATTTAGTTGCAAATCATTGACAGAACACCACGCACATAGTTTATTAAGGTTCAACTGCAAAATTGCGCGATCGTCATCGTCTTTGATTATTCTGTATATCTTCAGATCGTCGGCTAATAACAGGACTTTAACATTAGTAAAAATATTAACAATATCATTGATAAACAAACAAAATAATATTGGGCCCAAGTGAGATCCCTGTGGTACTCCGCTCGAGGCAGCAAATGTATAAGAAGTAAACGAATCTATCTTGACTGCTAAGTACCTTCCTAATAGATAACTCTTAAACCATTCCAACATACTCCCTCTTATTCCCAACAATTTTAGTTTACGTAATAATATTTTGTGGTTTACTTTATCAAATGCCTTACTGAAGTCAGTATATATGGAATCAGTTTGATGTGATGCATTAAGAACAGAGACATTATATACAGTAAGAACAGAGTTGGTCCCAATACGCTTCCTTGTGGAATTCCATAGTCAGTTGAGCGCTGGTTACTGAGGGTATTGTGTATTTTAACCTGTTGTTTGCGTCCATTTAGGTAACTTTTAAAGAAGTTTAGCTCTTTGTCCGTGATGCCGATTTTTTCAAGTTTTTTAATTAGTTTAAAGTGTGATATTGTATCAAAAGCCTTAGAGAGGTCTAAAAAGATTGAAATACATTTATTTCCTTTATCAAGGCTTTTTACAATGAAGTCTGTCACCCTGGCAATGGCATCTGAGGTACTTTTGTTTTTTTGAAAACCATATTGATTTTTTGAAAGTATTTTATGGCTCTCGATGAATTTTAAAAGTTGTGTATTAATAAGGTTTTCAAAAACTTTAGACAAGCTATTCAGTAAAGTAATTGGTCTATAGTTATTGATATCTGACTTGTTTCCAGATTTGTAGATGGGAATTACGATACTTTGTTTTAGGTTAGAGGGGAAGTAGCCCTGTGTAATACTTAGGTTTATAAGGTATTCTAGTGGCAATGTAATCTCCGAAGACAGCGTTTTAAGGATTTTGGTTGAAATTTCGTCTGGTCCAGCAGAAGAAGTGTTTTTTAGAGAATTAATTGTTTTGAGAATTTCTTCCTGTGACACAGTTTGGAATAGAAATTTTGTATTTATGTTATTTGTTTGAACCACTGTATCGGTAGATTGGGTGATTCAGTTCTGGGCAATTTGAGAAGCAAGATTTGGACCGATATTAATAAAAAAATTGTTTACATGATCAGCAACGAGCTTAGGATTTTTTGTGGTTTCAACAATATGTCCATCAATGGAAAGTTTATTTATGCTCTGTTTCTCTTTTGTAGTTTGCGAGTTTGTGGCTTCTCTAAGTATTTCCCATAATTTTTTGGGATTATTGTTACTTTCTTTAATTCTTTCTGAGTAGTAAATTTCTTTTGCTTTTCTGATGAAGTTACAGCACATGTTTCTATATTTTTTATAATAGTTGAATGTTAGTTGGTCATACGGATTTTCTTTGGTTTTTTTGTGTAGCGTGTTTCTTTTGTGAATGCAATTTATAATGGAGTGGTTAATCCATGGTTTCAAGGGTTTCAATTTGTTACTTATATTTTTGGTCATCGTCAGGGTATGGTGGTGTAATTCGTTTTTCAAATAGTTAATAAAGTATATCCATGCGTCCTCCGATTGTTTAATTTGGAAGAGTTCTTGCCATGATTTGTTCTTTAAATTGGTTATTATATTTTGAAAGTTGATTTTATTGTATGCTAAAGGCAGGCTACATTTATTTATTTGGATAGGTGTTTGTAGTGCAAAGATAGTTGAATAATGGTCCGTGATAGTTGATTTGTAGACGATACTTTTAGATGGTTTTTTTGACTTTACCATAATGTGGTCAATGCATGATATAGATCCATTTGTCGTTCTTGTTGGTGAGTTAACGGTACTCACTAATCCATGAAATTCTAGCATGTTGATATAGTCTTGGCTTTGGTGGTGTTGGTTGCTCGGTAGTATGTTAATATTTAGATCGCCCATTATTATGATATTTTTGGTATTGGAAAGATTTGAAAGTGTGCAACTTAGACTGTTTAGAAATGGCGTGATGTTACGAGTCGATGGCGAGCGGTATATAGCGAGGATAACTGTATCATTGTTGTATTCTATTTGTGTGCAACTTGCATCCTGAATTTTTAGTTCGGTTACTGTGAAGTTTTGATTATTTTTTGTGTAAACAACAATCCCATCGTTCTGATTATCAAACGTAGTTGAATTGTGTGATGTGTAATTTTTTATGATTTTAGGTGTATATGTGTTTGACAACCAGCACTCGGTCAGAATGATTATGTCGAAAACAATATCTATGTGGTGAAGTTGAATTAAGAGTTCGTCAAAGTTTTTATTTATGGATCTTATGTTTTGGTGCATAATTTTTGTATTGGCAGAGTTTCCAATCAGGCGTTTACACATATTAGTATCTGAAGTTGCGTAAGAAAGGTTTTGGTTGTGTAATTCCTCATCAAAAAATTCCATTGAGAAAGGCATGTTGATATAATAATTATACGAAAATTAAAAAAAATAGTTTATATGTTTATGGGAGCTCCACTGTCCGTGGCAGTTACCGGGAGTTTCACCCTAGTTGCAGATAGAGAATTACCGAAGTGGATAATTATTGTTGTAGTTCGAAACAATAAATGTAAAGTTTCTCCTTACCGTTTGATTATGAAGGGTGATCGGGCCAATAACTAACCGACGTTGGAGCTCTCCAGAAGCATCTAAACCATTTTTAACAGATCATCAGCGTGTTTAATGTAGATGATTCTTTCTCCTTCTTTTTTTCTAATCATAATTTTTGAATCTTTGTACCACACATAATTATATCCCCTTTCTTTCGCCTTTGATTTTGTTCTCCATAGAAGGTCTTTGTAATGAGGACTGAGAATTTCGCTGATGTAGATTCGTTGACACTCTGGATTCTGCGCGGTGGCTGAGCTTAAAAGTTTCCTGTTTGTAAGAAGTTGGTATCTCTTTTGTCTATTGTTTAGTTTAATATGTATTTTTGGGGGGACTCCCGGTCGTTTATCAGGTATCCTCCTCACTTCCACTATATCTTCTCCTTTTATATCCACTCCTGCAATTGAAGCCACCCGTTTTATAGCATCAGAGGGCTGCTCGTCATTTTTTGGAATGAGGCCGGCAAACTCCAGTGAATCTTCTAGTGATCTTTGATCAACTTCCGCCAATCTGACTTCCAGACATTTTATTTGTTTGTCCTTTTCGACGAGTGTGTTCCTTAGAGACTCTACTTCGGAAACCAATTTAGTGATGGTTTCCATTTTAGCAATTAGATCGTCATATTGACGGCTGATGAAATCTCTCGAGTGTTTACTCTCTAAGTTTTCATCGTCAATTTTTTTTATAATTGCCGATTTAAAAGCTTCCAGTTTTGTTACCATTTTTTTTTCCATTTTCTCCATAAGTATGTCAATTTGTGAAGATACATCTGTAGCCAAGCTCGTTGTCGCGGGCATTTGTCCTTTGCTTCGAAGGTTTTTGTCGGCAGACATTTCTTGTTGTTATGGTCTTTGTAGTAGGAAAGGTTGGAAACTGGCTCTACTACTCTATGTGGATTCGCTGCGTTATCTGTGTTGTTATTGTGGCTGAGTGACGTTTGTTTTGGAATGTCAGCATGAAGTGTTAGGATACTATAAACTCACAGATCACTCTGGTTTCGTGCTACCATTTGAATAACGGATCACTTGTAAGGTATTTTTTTAGTTCGGTTTAAGTTTTGGCACTGTTATCAATAAAAAAATTGTGGATAGAACTTCAACTGTACTTTTCGATGTGTGTCCATAGACAATTCGAATTCGAATTAAATCAAATAACTTTACAATTATTTTCTTTAAACTCGCAAAAAATATTCTGTCTCTGCCCCGGCACGTTCTTCATTCATTCAGACATTTAAAGAACAAACATTTAACATCTTTCTCATTACTTATGTCGGGGCTTTCACCTGAGCAGTCCTAGGTAGGTTCACTATCTTCTTCCGAGGTGGAACATGCTGAAGGTCTGCTCAACATTTTTGGTTTAAACTTGGTTTCAGTCATCTTACTTTTTCTTTTTCTTTTCGTTATATTATTTTTCACTTTTCAGATATATTTTTAAGTTCCGATTTATATGAGAATGCAGTCAGCAATGTAGATTTGGCTGTCTTCCGGCCGTGGTTACTTGTTTTCCTTTGGAAAATTTTCGGAATTTGAGGTAATATATGAAAAGAAGTAATGTAATTTTGTGCTATTAAAGTCGACGGCTTGGGGCACGCAGTAACAGTTTTTTGTTGTTGAAGTCGAGGGCTGAGGGGACGCGGGAAAACGATTGGTAGAACCAAATTAATGAGTGATGTCATTTTTTACTGCAGGCTAAACTGACATATTTTCTTACCAAGCCAAATAACTTTGTTTCCATTCCCAACATATAAGTGACAGTCTGTTTATCGAGCATAAACGGCAAAGTCGATTTTCTTCATAACTTTGCGCATACAACCAATTCAGCTGGAACTTTTTGTTCACTGCTAAACATCTTAGAATTGATATACTCGTAAGTACCCTGTACTGCTTAGAAGTTTTAGTTCCAATTTTCTTGCTTCTCATATCTTCAATGGTCTTTCTCATGTATTCTTGGCTCAATGTTTTGCGTTTTTAACTAGAATATGGTACTGTGGGAGCCATAATCTGATTTTTTGTTGGTGTTATATAATGACAAAATAGTACGAGGGTAATATGGCCTACCTTTATAAAACCAACTTTTATAAAATTAACATCAAACCTCGTAGTAATACAAAAATACATATATAACAGTTTGTCAAAAACATAGATTAAGGCTATCTTAACCCACTGTTAAAGCTGATATTGGAATACGCAATGCAATTAAGTTAATATGATGGAAGGGGGTTATTAAAGAGCGGTGACAATCCACTCGCTACGTTTCCACGTTTCGAAGAAAGAGTGGTGGGCCATATTGGCCGACCAGGCCGTATAACCCGAACTTACTCTATATATTATACACCACATGAACCTTCAGTAGTGGATTGACTAACCCTTATCTAATGTGATTACGCACTACTGCATCTACAGTGGCGTGCACAAGTCCATAATGGCTGAAACCTTAGCCTACTAAGAAAAACGTACCATAAAAAGATTTTCCAGCGTGTTCAGCGTTCTTTTCTTCGTGTACTATCGGGTATAATCACCTCCCAAAGTTGTGTTATGTATTTTACCCCCGGACACGAGATTAAAACCGATTGAAACACTTTTGTTATATTTTAATGTCATTGCTTTTATTACTTACTTCCACTATAAAAAAGTGAATTGAAAAGGTATTTTAATGAATATTATGATGTACAATACGTGCTCGAAAGGTGGGTGCCCTTAAAACGTATATCTGTTGGAAAATATTATTTTCGTACGTGACAAAAGTAGGAGTACGTAAGTAAACAAATCTAAACACAAAATGCTACAGGCTACAGGCAGAGTAGTATGCCAATGAAAGCGCCCACACACTATTATTTTGTATTGCTACCTGGTTTACTTCCTAAATTTCTCTAATTTTAATTAAAAATTCCGTATGAAAAGCAAACATGTAGATACCTACAAGATGTAGGCGGGGGTGTGGATGTGGGTGTGTAAGTGGGTAGGTAGGTGGGTGGTGGGTAGCTACCATCTCCCATGTCTGACGCTTCCTCTTTAGTTAACTGTTCATTATTTTATCAGCTCCAAACAATGTTTGATCTTAACGGCCACAAATCATTTCAATTTTTCCCCCCAGAGCCTCCCTTTCATCCGCCCGACAGGGTTGCCAGAAAGAAAAATATTGAAATGGAACAAATAAACATTCTACTATAACACCCTACAGATAACTCAAAAACCTACTACGTAGAAATGTACAAATATAACCTAAAAATTACGAAAATGACGACTAAATTGTCCATAATATTATCTCTTCTTTAAAAGAAGTTAATTTTTTTAATTAATGTTGGGTAAGCTCACATCATGGTGTATGCTAATAATTTTACAAACATAACAATTGACATTATTAATTTGGCAAACAAATCTTTAAATGTATATTTTTTTTTAATTTATGCGCATTCAAATACAAAGACATACTTTGTTATTTCCTTTTTAAAATTAAGCCTATTTTAATCGCAGTAATATTTTTTTTCAGGATTATTTTATATGCCTATTTTAAATGTTATGTATCTTATCCGTCTGTATAATATGTTGCGCTCGAGTATTATTCGCATTGCTTTATTTTACAGTAGGTACTGCATTTTTGTACCTGGCGGCAAAGTGCCGCCAGGTACATTATTATTATCTTGGGCCGTGTATTGATTAAAAAAATATCATTTAACATCCCCCCTACCCAAAATCTTCCCGAACCGGAATCCGGAACCAGTTTATTTTTTCTCAGAGAGTTTCTAGCCATAATTAGTAATGTAAATGAAAATTATGCATTTTTAATACGACCATCGGAATCTGGAAAAGTCTTTAAATGTTCCAAGCATTTTGAACAGTACTACTCGTTGGTGCAAATACTTTATTGCTATCGTATAATACGTTCTATTCTACTGTCGAGGCTGGCGACAACCCTGGCGGGATTAGGTATGCAATAGGGTGAGATGGGTAAGGGGATGGTCGGGAAGGATGGTTGAGGCGCAGAGCCGCTTGAAGGGCACTAAATTTTGTCACGTCTGAGACACTATCGCGTTATATCGAACATTTAGCTAATTTATGACTAGTAATTAAAGGGTAGAAGGCGACTTGTTCCATTGCATCGCTCTTTCTGGCTCGGATTTTGACCTGACCGTTCTATATTTTTATCCCTAGGTAGATATGGGTGTACCTACCAGGGGCGTCGCCAGCTTGCAAGCTAGGGGGGGCAGCTAAAAAAATTATAGAGCTTACAGGGAAGGAACAAGGAGTCAGAATAAATTAGACATATTTAAATACAAGCTGACGTGTACCCGGCGTTGCTCGGGGTATGAACAGCGCCGTCATAAGCTGTTATGAGGTCCATCTTATATGAGTTATATATACATAGAGTGAGTTATAAATACACATACTGAGTTTGGACCCCCCCCTTTGAAAGCTGTAAACCAGAAAACAACAAACAAATATTTGTATCTATTATTGTGTGGAGGGGTTCGTGGAAGATAGTGCTATGCCACCTAATTGTGATTTGACAATACATGAGCATTTAAAAGTGTAAAATATATTTTTTAAATTGTGTATTACACCACGTATGTGTGAAAACATACTTTTGCAAATGAAAAAATCTTATAAAAAATAAATGTATAAATTTATTATTAAAAAAACGTGTAGATTGCCTACAAAGATATTAAAACCGGATACATAACCGGAGTTAGTGACGAGAGCGAAGGGCGTGGAAAGTTAATGATGACTCTCAAAAGGACACGGAAAGCGCCGCAGGTGAAATTTTTCTATGGTAGATGCTTACGTGGTGTGAGTGAAGGGAGAGAAATATGGGTTATTACATTCGCAAACACACAAAAAAGCGCCACAGGCAAAAAATATTTTCTAGGTCGAAGGTCGAACCAATTTTTTTGAAAACTTTTCTATCGTATCCCCAGTTGGGGTAGATGCTTACGTGGTGTGAGTGAAGGGAGCGAAATGTGGGTAATAAATGTAATAACATTAATGGTAATAAATGTAATAACATTCACAAACAAACAAAAAAGCGCCACGGGCAAAAAATATTTTCTAGGTCGAAGGACGAACCAATTTTTTTAGAACCCTTTCGGTTTTTTATTTTTCGGAGAATCAGTATCCCAACAATATTTACACCAAAATCCCTTAGTATTTTGGTATCTTTTAAAATAGAAACCTTTAAAACATATCAGTTAGTAGCAGAGTGGACAAATGCGTCAGATTCCCACACAGGCGTCGCGAGTTCAGCTCCTCCATCATTGCACCATTGTCCTGTGTCCTTAATGCAGGGTCTGTGCAGGCGCAATTGGAGCCGTCGCGTGCGTCGTCTCAATTCATCTATATGTTGAATTGTTTCCGCATATTTTCTTCAAAAAGTGCTTTGATTCCGACGATGTCCCTAAAAGTGTACCATTTAAAGCAAAGGTTCTAAAAATACGGCAAGACTCCTGCATAATACATTACGAATATTTCTTCCTTCCACTTACAGTCCTAAGACATAACAGTCGTCGCATTGCATTGTCAGTCCGCCTATTGAAAGCATGATGGCCTGGCATAACCCAATGTACTGTCATATTGTGTCTTTTTGCAAAAGATTCAAGTTCAGCTCTTTATAACCTCCCCTACGCCGACTTAAACTAAATCAGTGAACTTCTAGAATTTCAAGATGGCCGCCGAAACTAAAACTCCTTTTGTGTTCTGCTATCCCATATTTACTTAAAAAACTTTCGAATATCTAAAATTTTATACCTATCACTTTGTGTAATATCTTATACTAGGGCAGAACCTGTGAATTCTTGAAAAATCAGCTTGCAATTTAAAGTAAGGCATTTTTTTGTTAAAATATTATATCAGCTAAAGATAGGTATTTATGGCATCTGTGAATTCTTCACAATCACTTCCAATTTTTCAGTGCCCAAAAATTGGCATGACTGAAAGCCAAATAATATAATTTGTATGTAAAAAGAAAATATGTACATTATTTATAATAATTATATTTGAAATACTTTTTGTATGAAAAAAAAGTTCTAATTTATAATAATTTTTAGGCGTGAAAATTACAAATAACAATCACACATAACAGAGAAACTTTTTATTGAAAATAATATTTAAGGTAATATTTAACTATTGAAATAAAGAAACTTAAGAATTTAAAAATTTCTACAAAATAAACTGTTTTCATATTTTTTTATCAATGTCCAATTTTCTCTGAAACGTGACTACTGTGCACATTTAAGGTTCAAATCATTTGTAAAAAATAATGTATTCTTTTGTATTGGTGAAACATACAAAAAACCTTTAATTAATCGTGGAAGAAGTCAAATTATAAAAAACAGAAAATTTCACCAATAGATTTAAAAGTAATCGTTTGATTAAATAAATAAATACGTAAAAGAAATCACCGTACAGTCGGGCCGGGACAGATGCGACCTTTCCGGCTTGAGCTCTGGCCGAGACTGGACTGGAACGGTGTAAGTACTTCAGCACCTGCACACGAATACAGTTACGTGCGTTACAGTATTAAAGTACTTACGGCGGTGTTTCCTTTAGCGGTATAGAAATTGGAAATTTCAGAGTGTTATATTTTAATTAATTCTTATGAATACATTAATAAAATCTCTAATGTTTCTAGAGGGATTCGTAGGGAAGTTACTAATTCATCGTCTAGAAAAATAAAATCTGGTGCTTGCCGCTTATCTTACAACATTTTACAATTAATAAAATGTACATACCTTTTTACATAACATATTTAATGATAAGGTCCTGTTTTTATTAATCTTAAATATAAATAACTTGCATCCCTAGGAATCCCTCTAGAAACATTTAAGATTTTAGTAATAAGCTCATCAGAAATAATTAAAATGTGAGCGTCGGGGCAAATCCCCGTTATCAGGGTATTGTGTCACCTTAATTCATATTATGTTTCAAATTTTGATAAAATTTTATGTTTCTGCACATTTTCTTTTCTTTGCTTTTTGGGTTAAAGGTTTATAGATATTTTTCATATTTGAGGAAATTCCACTGAGCTTATTTAGGGAGAGAAGATGTAAACCTTTTTTACACATCTAAAGTCTTTGAAAGACCCGTGATAAAAGATAGGGGAAACAAAAGTCCATGTTACATCCACGTTTAGAATGTCTTCTGCATTGCACCGGTCAAGAAGGGATTATTGATGCTAGTAAAGTTCATCGATGCACATTTTACTGCAATACTGGTGGAACAAACACAGCATTTCCTCATGTCATCTCTGTTCCAAAGGTTGCAATCGGACCGTAAAGAAAAGGTAGCATAATTTCACAAAATTTTATCAATAAGTTAGGCTTAATTATGAACACCAACGTAAATTTAAGATTTTTCTTTTTAACGGTGTAGGTACCTAGATATCATATTTTAATTTCGTTTATTGCAACATGAAGTGCTGCAAAGGGTTGCTTCTTTACAAATTCAGATAGAGTATAAACAGATTTTGTTATAAATTCCAATACAGTAGAAATAAAAATAAAAAGCTGTGTTAACAAATATATATTTTTTATTCGACATTCCTTATACGATAGCACATATTTACAAGAATTAAAACCTAGAAATTTGTATTGATTATTCAGAAAAATAAAAACAATTATTATACACTAGCACAGACCTGTGAATAAACACGTGAAAATAATAATAATAAGAGTTTATTCCAGAATGTATGCAGGGGTAGTTCAATGCAATACATTCCATATTTTAAAATAACAGACAAATAATAAGAATACATAGATAGGCAAAAAAAATGCGGAATAGAATTATAAAAATTATAAAAAAAGTGTGCAAGCAGCCGTTTATGGAGGATATTTGAACATCTCCCGTCTCCAGAGGGTCTATATTACAATTGTAGATATGTGAAGCTGAAAGTATTTATAAAATTTTACCTTAGAATCACATTGCTTTTCAAAACAAATATTGTTTATAATATAATTATATTTTTTGTTGACTAATTACATCAACTTCATAAATTGACCTATCGAATGAACACCATTAGTCAAAAATGTAAACAAACGAAATACACATTTCAAATATAAAATTATTATAAGTAAATAAAAAAAATCTGATTACAGTTAGGTATCTACTTTATCGCTTGTCTGAGTCGCAGACACCAGTTCCAATTTAGAAAATTCCAAAGTTAATTTGAGTTCATTACGCAAGAATATTTCAGATCACAGAGAAACGAAATTAGTATATGTATTTAATAATATAAATAAGTAAAATTGTAAGTGAATCAAAACTTGAATAGGACTTTCACAGAACATAAATATTAACTTTGAAATTTGATGAATTGTTCAAATTCTGTGAAACTACCCTTCCTAAGATTTGTTAATAGTTAGTGACTTACAACTAAGACAGGAACATAATTCTAAAAATTTTTCACTGAAAGACTTGGCTGATCGCAATGACCAAGCGAAGAGCGAGTAAGCACCGAGTTGATTATGCAGGTGGAAGAGGTACCTACTCGACCAAGTCATTGGGCCTTACTTCTATCCACTGTCTCACCTGAATCCCTCGCCCACTACTAGGCCATGTTCTGACTGTACTGATCACATCAGCCGAGCACTCGGTAGGTGTAATTCAGGCATTAGAAAATTACACTTACCTTAATTTTATCTGTACTCGTATGTGGCTTAAGTACGGGTAAAATTTAAAAAATATATATTACTTTAAAAAGCTAACACAATTTTTAATTTATCTGATAATATGTCCCTTGGTAAAACAATTACAAATATTTATGTATTTTCATAATAGTTATTTAGTTATTACCTACTCAAAATAGCATACGCATTAGATCTGTAGACATTTCTGAAGTAAAAAAAATCTGTCAAGGTCATAGGCAAAACAGTTCCATGATAACTCAACACAGTGACAATTCAACACACTTTTAAAAAGTGATATAAAGTCATTAGTAAGGATGAAAAAAAAAAATTTTAACCTACTTAACCCAGTTAATAAAGTTTTTGTTTCATCACTTTCCATGACTTTATTTAACTTTTTAAATATGTGATGAATTATCATTGTGATGATTTATCCGGTCACCAGGCAAAACAGCGTTACCGCCACCATTTTGACAACTGAAGAAATTCAAATAATTATAATTTCTGTATAGGCACCAAAGATTATTAATCATAATTAACCAAATTCCTTTTTGGATTCAATTAAGAAAATTATTTTTAAAAACCTTATCCTGTATAATTTACTGATTGGTGCTTACGCTGTTCTGCAAATTATGGTTCGATATATATTTTCCACAAGCAATTGGGAAAATTAGCACTTCATAATTTAAAGCAAAATGTCTTTTAAGAAGTGTTGTCTGTATGTACCTGCTGACAAACTGCAAAAGCAGTTTAGTAGGTTTAAATTGTAAAATAAATAAAATTTAAAAAAAGGATATGGGGAGGAATTCCAGTCTCATGACAGCCCAGATATGGGCATACATCTCTTGACTATCTTGCTAATTATTAAAATACCAAGTCTGTATCTGTACTGTAGTTCTGTGAAAGTACAACCACTTAAAAGATATCTGAAACAAAAACCAAAATTATGTTTTTATTTGTTTCAGGCAATGATGTTCTGAAGAGATGGTTGAATAATTCGTAACACCAATATTCAGTTGAATATTCGCCAATACGTAATCAAGAGAGAAAAAAAAGCAATATGACAAATCAGGCGACGGTGCTTCTCAAAAAATAAAAAATGTCCAACGACCAGCATCAGTTTAACTTGTAACTTTACAGCGGTCTGAAAATAATGATGTTTTTTTTTTCTATGAGGTGTTAAAGTTATGTGCAATATTCTGGTTCCAATAAAGTTATTACATAATTCAACTAAACCATTTAAAAGCACTCTTTATTGTCTAACTCATAAGAATATAAAAAATTTGTAAAACTACATTTTTTTGCTCTCTTCAAAAGTTGACTTTTTGCAGATTCGCAACATTACCACGGAAGTGACGATATAATATTATGATACCACCCCTGATTTACAAAATAGCCATTAAAAATCTTAAAAATGTAAAGTACAGAATATAAAAATAGTCAAAAAAAGTGTCCAACTTAAAAAAATGGTCTTGGACCTGAGAAGAATAAATTTCACATTACGTTGTGTCTCTTGCCAGGCTATGAGAATACAAAACCCACATTAGTTTTCCATGATTTTCTGTTGTCAAAAAATTTTCAGGACATTGCAACTTTTCAATCGGGTCACTGTTTCAACCTTCCTCAGCATTTGAAACTTTAGCCACGTGAGAGAAAATTTCAAGGTCATAATAATAATATACAGATGGTGAACAAACACCTCTGGGTTAAAGTCTGTAAAGATAACTTTACTGTTTTTATATGTGTAGTATACTTCTACTGCGAAAATAGACGTATTTTCTATGAACATTTAGACAATAAAGCCAATATATTATTAAATAAGAATATAATAATTTTGGGTGATTTCAACTTGAATAATAAACCCGAAGACGCCTTAACTGATTTTTCATATTTCACAAACTCGAATGGACTGACTCAGTACAATAAAGTGAAGAACAGTAGCGACAACATTCTCGATCTTATCCTTAGCAACATAAATGTGTGTGACGTGATGAGAAGCGAGGAACCACTGGTGAAGGAAGACCAGCACCACCCCATGCTGGACATTTCCGCGCGACTATCAAGAGCGGTTCGGTGCAGACGGCGAACCCGCCAAAACGTTCGCCGCGCCCCCCGAGGGCCCCCGCCTTCGCTCCACAATTATAATTACAACAAATTTAATTATAAGCGAGCAAACATAGAACTGTGCAATAATATTCTATCGCATTTTGATTGGACATTCTTGGACACCATAAAATCTGTAGACAAAGCAGAGAAATATTTAAACAATGTACTGTTCAGTATTTTTGAATTATGTATACCCATTAATAAACCCTACATCACAAACAATGTATATCCGATATGGTTCAATAAGAGCATTATAGATAAACTGAAAAGAAAGGAATCGCTTCGAAAAAGATATCTATTGCACAAAAACAATCCAATTATCTAACATTTTCAGCGAGTAGATCCGAGCTAAAATCTGAAATCAATTTTGCTAAAAAAACAATACATGAAAAATATTCAGAATGGGATCAAAGACGACATAAAGTTTTTCTGGAACTATATTAGGTCACAAAAAGTTAACCCAACCTCACCAACATGCTTGATTGAGGAAGGCGTAACTTTTACTAACCCTGACACAATTGTTAATAAGTTTGCTGACTATTTTCATTCCGTCTATAGTCAAGTAACCCCGAAACTTGAAACCAATTTCCCAACAGCATCACCTTGGAACGTTGGAGATATCTCACTCAGATTGACCAACATCCAGGAAATAGAAGCTTGTATCCGGAATCTCCGACCTGATAAGGCTACTGGTCCGGACGGTATTCCTCCTGAAAAGCAAAAGTTCTCCCAGACTCGTCTAACCGAGTCTGGCAAAAAAAAAAACCCAAAATCACAAATTCAAGGCAAAAAGAAGGAAAATTCATTTTCCAAAGCTCACATTGTCTTTCCTGCGCCCACCGACTCGCTCCGCCGAGCCTACCAGCCCAGTAAAGTCCACCACTACTGTGTACAATCCCTCCAATTACACTGGCGTCACAGCCCGCTCGAACCTACCTGCGCTCCCCGACCGCAACCATCCACCATCCTACTCTGCCCAGCGACCTACCCGTGTTCCCCGCCCTACCCTGCCGCAACCCTCCTGACAGCACAACCACCCACAGCCACATCTAACTTCTCCAACATGGAATCATATTTATTGGAGCTAGAGAAGTTAGATCCTCCGTTAGACGCCCTCCAGGCGTACATGAAAAACTGCTCCCGCACACTGACCAGTACCTATCTCCGAAAGGTCACATTCTACCCGGACGGGGTAAACCCTTCAGCAACTACGTACCTGACATGCACCCCACGCAAAACCCCGCTCATCGCCACCCAACCACCCACCAACTCCGCTTCCATCTCCACCGCCTCCGCAGACCGCAGCTTGGCTATCACCACCGCTCTACCCCTATTACCATCAAAGAAAGCCACACTCGATTTTCCACCGCTATGGACCACCCCGAGCAACCTAATCAAGTCCAAACCGCCCACGCCTCCTCAGACCCTCGCTACCGCCAACCGCTTCCAGTCCCTGGCCCCGCCCACCTCTCAGTCAACAAACTCGGACGCTGTAACAACTGACGGAGCAGACATCATCACCAACACCACCCCGACTCCTGCCCGACGTCCGTAGGATAGTACATCCTTAGTTAAAGGAATCCATGTACGAGAGTCAAAATTAGAAGGAATGTTTGCAATATGCGGGGAGTATTTAGACAGTCAACAAATTGCAATTCATATTTAAATCATAAATAATATTAATAGTCACAGTATAGTACACCCAAGTTAAAGGTATCCATGTACGAAAGTCAAAATTAGAAGGAATTTTTGCAGTATTCCGAGAGTATTTAGAGAGTCAACAAATTGGAATCCATACTAAAATCAAGAATTATATTGAATTTCACAGGATAGTGTACCCAAGTTACCTTGTATCCATGTACGAGTATCAAAATTAGAAGGAATGTTTGCAGTGTGCGGGGAGTATTTAGACAGTCAACAAATTGCAATTCATATTTAAATCATAAATAATATTAATAGTCACAGTATAGTACACCCAAGTTAAAGGTATCCATGTACGAAAGTCAAAATTAGAAGGAATTTTTGCAGTATTCCGAGAGTATTTAGAGAGTCAACAAATTGGAATCCATACTAAAATCAAGAATTATATTGAATTTCACAGGATAGTGTACCCAAGTTACCTTGTATCCATGTACGAGTGTCAAAATTAGAAGGAATGTTTGCAGTATGCGGGGAGTATTTAGACAGTCAACAAATTGCAATTCATATTTAAATCATAAATAATATTAATAGTTACAGTATAGTACACCCAAGTTGAAGGTATCCATGTACGAAAGTCAAAATTAGAAGGAATTTTTGCAGTATTCCGAGAGTATTTAGACAGTCAACAAATTGGAATCCATACTAAAATCAAGAATTATATTGAATTTCACAGGATAGTGTACCCAAGTTACCTTGTATCCATGTACGAGTGTCAAAAATTAGAAGGAATGTTTACAGTATTCCGGGAGTATTTAGACCGTCCACAAATTGCATTCATATTTGAATAAAAAATAATATAGAAATTTATAGGATAGTACACCCTTAGTTAAAGGAATCCATGTAAGAGAGTCAAAATTAGAAGCAATGTTTGCAATATTTGGGGAGTATTTAGACAGTCAACAAATTGCAATTTATATTTAAATCATGAATAATATTGATATTCACAGGATAGTACACCCAAGTTAAAGGTATCCATGTATGAAAGTCAAAATTAGAAGGAATGTTTGCAGTATACCGAGAGTATTTAGACAGTCAACAAATTGGAATCCATATTAAAATCAAGAATAATATTGAATTTCACAGGATAGTGTACCCAAGTTACCTTGTATCCATGTATGAGAGTCAAAATTAGAAGGAATGTTTGCAGTTTTCCAGGAGTATTTAGACAATCAACAAATTGCAATTCATATTTAAATCAAAAATAACATTTGAGTCCAAAATAGAAGGAATATTTACAGTATTCCGGGAGTATTTAGACCGTCAACAAATTGCATTCATATTTAAATAAAAATAATATTGAAATTCATAGGATAGTACATCCTTAGTTAAAGGAATCCATGTACGAGAGTCAAAATTAGAAGGAATGTTTGCAATATGCGGGGAGTATTTAGACAGTCAACAAATTGCAATTCATATTTAAATCATAAATAATATTAATAGTCACAGTATAGTACACCCAAGTTAAAGGTATCCATGTACGAAAGTCAAAATTAGAAGGAATTTTTGCAGTATTCCGAGAGTATTTAGAGAGTCAACAAATTGGAATCCATACTAAAATCAAGAATTATATTGAATTTCACAGGATAGTGTACCCAAGTTACCTTGTATCCATGTACGAGTATCAAAATTAGAAGGAATGTTTGCAGTGTGCGGGGAGTATTTAGACAGTCAACAAATTGCAATTCATATTTAAATCATAAATAATATTAATAGTCACAGTATAGTACACCCAAGTTAAAGGTATCCATGTACGAAAGTCAAAATTAGAAGGAATTTTTGCAGTATTCCGAGAGTATTTAGAGAGTCAACAAATTGGAATCCATACTAAAATCAAGAATTATATTGAATTTCACAGGATAGTGTACCCAAGTTACCTTGTATCCATGTACGAGTGTCAAAATTAGAAGGAATGTTTGCAGTATGCGGGGAGTATTTAGACAGTCAACAAATTGCAATTCATATTTAAATCATAAATAATATTAATAGTTACAGTATAGTACACCCAAGTTGAAGGTATCCATGTACGAAAGTCAAAATTAGAAGGAATTTTTGCAGTATTCCGAGAGTATTTAGACAGTCAACAAATTGGAATCCATACTAAAATCAAGAATTATATTGAATTTCACAGGATAGTGTACCCAAGTTACCTTGTATCCATGTACGAGTGTCAAAAATTAGAAGGAATGTTTACAGTATTCCGGGAGTATTTAGACCGTCCACAAATTGCATTCATATTTGAATAAAAAATAATATAGAAATTTATAGGATAGTACACCCTTAGTTAAAGGAATCCATGTAAGAGAGTCAAAATTAGAAGCAATGTTTGCAATATTTGGGGAGTATTTAGACAGTCAACAAATTGCAATTTATATTTAAATCATGAATAATATTGATATTCACAGGATAGTACACCCAAGTTAAAGGTATCCATGTATGAAAGTCAAAATTAGAAGGAATGTTTGCAGTATTCCGAGAGTATTCAGACAGTCATCAAATTGGAATCCATATAAAAATCAAGAATTATATTGAATTTCACAGGATAGTGTACCCAAGTTACCTTGTATCCATGTACGAGAGTCAAAATTAGAAGGAATGTTTGCAGTATTCCGGGAGTATTTAGACAGTAAACAAATTCGCAATTCATATTTAAATCAAAAATAACATTTGAGTCCAAAATTAGAAGGAATGTTTGCAGTATTCCGAGAGTATTTAGACCGTCAACAAAATGCATTCTTATTTAAATAAAAAATAATATTTAAATTCATAGGATAGTACACCCTTAGTTAACTTTTTCGCCGCTAAGCGCATCAATTCATGCGAAAATAATTTGTGCCCCCAGCGCTACGCGCATCATATCATGCGTTTGACTTTAGCGGCTGTATACTACATAAATACGCGACGAATTTAGCAGATAACTGAACCAAAAAATAGTTCAATCCTTTATCTTACTGAAATCTGGCGTTTGCTGGTTACAATATAATAAATTGTTTACATAAAACATTGTGAAGGCGATAAATCGTTAAATCTTCATTCAGTCATTTGAATGTCGCGCCGCTGAACCTTTGTGTCATCCACAGTATTTCTTAGGTGATCCAATCTGCTTTGATGGACTTACGAGTCGATGTAAAATATTGACCGATTTCTATTTTGCGAATCTTTTTAAGTAATTTATTTTTCTGTGGTACATTAGTTTTTTTGTGAACTTAAGTGACGTGACGTGTTTTAAAAATAGTTATTTTACTCAAGACTTTTTGATTTTGATCTTTTGTGATTTTATTTCTAAATTTTGTGGACAACCTAAATTGTAATATATCTGTCTATATTTATAGGCTTACCGTTTATATATTGTCATATAACAGATTTTAGCCGCAAAAGATCCTACAGTTGCCAGCCTGAGAGCGGGAATTATTCAAATTAGTTGCTAGACCAAACGTAGTGAAGAACGCGCAATACATCCGCTACAGTTCCCCCACCCCCGGCGACCCTACGCCCCGTTCCCCCCGCTCGCGCGCCGACCTCTGACCAGGCTGGACGTGTGTTCGTTTCGGCTCCCGCGTTCCCAATTTGCACCGCTCCGTCGAAAGCAATAACGTACGGAAATGGCGCTTTGAACATCGACAGGCTGGCACCGTTTGTTTGAGACACGGCGCTCAGTCCTGCAAATCAACAGGATACCCGACAACACCATGCTGTGAGTCTCTTACATTTCCTATTACCCTTGAATGTGTCCGCTAATAACCTAAATTCATCCACGCTGCCTGCCGATCTAGAGAGAGTGAGCTGTTAATTATTTCCCAGAGAGAGATTAGGGAACCCTTGTTGATAATTCCAGTTTAGGATGTAATAACCTGTGTACTGTTGTTATTCACCCATGTAATGTCCTTTAGCCGCTCAAATACAATGCTAATTCATAAAAACCTAACCTCTTTCATTTGGGCATAACAATCGTATGGGAGTGTTTTGTATAGACGGTGGGATATGGATTCTCGAGCCACGCGCTGACCCCGAACCCTGACTATGAGAGAGACGTCTCATGCCCCGCTTCTGAGCTGGCCGAGGGTAAGTCAGGACCCCCCCAGGTCCGACGCGCGACACTGGCGACCAACTTAGGGGCAGAATTTTTTTTTAAACATATCCTTCCCGACTGCACAGAATTACCTTTACGATTGTCCCCAATTTGAAAACATGTACTATGCAATTTTGTGCCAAGAGCATTTTTGCCGCAAAAACTACGGTGGAAGTTTCTCGAATAAATAAGAAATGCACGCAATCCTGTCGTGACTTTGTTTGTTGCTAAGCGCATTTTGCCGCGAAAAATAACGGTAAGAATCTTCTCGAACGAATAAAAGAGACCCGCGAAATTCCCGCCAAATGCTGTGATAACGAAAGTTCGAACATAATGTTTTTGTTTTTTTTTCAATAACATAGATTCTGTATTCTTTGTTTAACAAAACAAACCCACTGTTTTAATTTCGGCATAAATTGCACCGTAATAATAACAGTCAGGATTTAGAACTGTGAAGCCAATTTTTACACCGGAAGTGATTTTTTTTTAAAAAAAGCACAATACACCCAACGGCCCATCGAAGCTGATTTCTAAAAAGTATATCAGCTACAACCTGTAAAACACAAGTAATTCTTTATCCCGATTAATTATATAGGTACGGTGTTTGTCCATATTCTTTTTTCAGCATTGACTGTTATAAAAGTGATTTTAAGTGAATTGTTTCAAATTAACTTCAGAAGTGCAGTGTTTTTTTTGCAAAGAAGTGCTTTCTCGACGCAATAATAAGAACGTGTGTTCAATCTCACGATTTAGTGCCAGTAAATGAAGCAAATATAAAATCTTTCCATCAAAAGTGTTTTTTCGCTTCTAAAGTGCTGTTTTTTGTGCCTTTTTCGTGCCTTTCCTCGAGTGCAGTGAATATAAGTGCGAATAGTGCCCACAAAAATTAAATAATGCAAATCCTAAAGTGTCCCCCTGGCCAAATTTTCTTCAAAAAGACTTAGAAGAATTTCGGAGTTTTTTTTCCTTTTTTAAACCATTTTTAACAATGAATTCCAATCAAATGGCTACATCTTCGGACATGGGTGTCATTCCCAATGTACACAACTTATCCAAAGTGCACCTACAAGCCGTCCTAAAAGACAGAGGAATATCACCACTAAACAAATCAAAGTCAGCATTGAAAGCATACGCTTTGTTTATTTAACAAGAAGTTCATCAGGAAAATAAACCTATCCGTTGCAAATGAAGTCAAGGCACCCAATACCCCAGCTTTGGAAATCCCCGTTTCTAACAAAGAAACCAGGACACATGTTACAGTAAAACAAGACAATGCACCCATCACGGCACAAGAAAAAACATACGATCTCACTCCTTGGAAGATCAAATATAACGGTGTTTCTGATGTACTGGATTTCATTGACCGAATCGAAGAAACGGCCTCAATTAAAAATGTTCCATTTGACGTGCTGCAGAAAAACTTTATAGAACTAATATCTCCAGAATTAATCCCGTGGCACCGAATACAAAAATCAAAATGCAAGGACTGGAATAAACTCAGATCAGCCCTGATCACTAGCTTCGGCAAATCAGAGGCCCAACACAGAATTAAATTATCGTTACTATCCATTAAACAAGTAGTAAACGAAACTGTGGCAACATTCATAGAGAGGGCCGAATCCATCAACATCAAACTTTCCCACCCTGTCTCGGAAGCCGAATTATTACCAGTTATAACTGATGGCCTCCTACAAAGATATGAAAACATTATCACCTCACAGAAAATTGTGTCGTTGGCCCATTTAAACGAAGTTTGCCTCATTTTGGAATCCCACCAAGACAGGAAAAACAACAAAACCACCACGGACAATATCACTGTACCAAGCCGTCCTTCTGGATTAAAACCAGAATTTGACAACAAAAAAGTTTGCTCCTTTTGCAAAAAAGTAGGTCACCTAGCTACCACTTGTTTCAAGCAGGCCAAATTTCTGGAAGCTAAAGAACCCAGAACCTTAAAGAGACATCGCTCCAGGGATCGTTCTCCTCCACGCGACGAACTGCGTGAAATTTTCAAAAAATCAAGAAATAACATGGAAAGGTTGCAAGACCCTCACTTTGTTAAACCTCAAGTGGATTTCTCTAAACCCCCACCAAATTTTCATGCGAGAAAACCAAAAAACTAAATAATAACCTCTCAGGTATTCATTCTGTACCAAGGTCTAAGGAATGGACTGATTGGTTATCACACATTAAATATTTTAACCAGACCTTAAATGTTTCTTCGGTTTGTTGCAAACAAGCTAAAGATGGAAGACCTTATGCCCTTTTCTCCGTTAACAATGTCCCCTTCTCTGGACTACTAGATAGTGGTGCATCTGTTAGTTGCCTTGGCAACAATGCCCACCTGCCTTTTGTTAACAACGGTTTTAAAGTTTTTTCCAAACCTACACTCGTGACAACTGCGGACAATGCTCCCCAGACAGTCATCGGTACTCTGTCATTACCAATTAAATGTAACAATAACACAGTTACAATTAACTTTCTAATAGTACCCTCTATATCCCAGAATTTCATCCTTGGCGTTGACTTCTGGAAGGCTTTTAACGTTGCTCCACAAGTATTTAATACTCTTGGCCAAAAACCTCCGGTCGCTCAAGTTGGTGAGATTCGAACAATAATACCTCACGAAAACCTAAGCACTGACCAGGCTCTCCAATTAAAGGAAATGATCAACAAATTTGAATCAATATCTTTCGAAAAATGCGGACTGGGTTTAACTAATTTGGTAAAACACCACATTAAAACCAACGGCCCACCAATCAAGCAACGCTACTACAATTTAGCCCCCCAAAAATTGAAACTTTTAGAAAATGAACTTGATGAAATGTTAAAAATGGGAGTGGTAGTTCCCAGCAGAAGTGCTTGGACCAACCCAACCCTTTTGGTTTCAAAAAAAGACGGCTCTGCACGCTTTTGCCTCGACAGTAGACGATTGAACTCTTGCACTGAAGCCGACGCGTACCCACTGCCTTTCGTTCACGCAACTTTAGACAAATTACGCAACGCCAAATTCATTTCTTCCATTGATCTAAGCAAAGCTTTCTGGCAAATACCTTTAGATGCGGAATCCTGCGAAAAAACTGCTTTTGTTGTACCTGGTAGGGGAATGTTCCACTTTAAAAGGCTACCTTTTGGTCTAAAAAATAGCCCCGCCGAACTACAGAGGCTGATGGACAAACTATTCGGCCCTGAAGTTGACAACAACCTATTCTGCTACCTTGATGATCTCATCATCGTTAGTGACACCTTCGAAAAACACCTGTTAATGCTGGAAAAAGTTTTTCAACAACTTAAATTTGCTGGTTTAACCATCAATTTAAAGAAGTCTGAATTTTGTAAGTCTCGCCTGCGTTATTTGGGATTCATTGTCGACGAAAAAGGTCTGAGAACAGATCCTACTAAGGTGGAAGCAATGGCAAATTTCCCCCGACCCAAAAACGCGAAAGAAGTCAAAGGTTTCCTTGGACTTACAGGTTACTATAGGAGATTCATTAAAGACTTTTCCACTATTTCGGCCCCATTAAACAAAATTACTGGTATCCGTAAAGGTATCAGCAACTTTCGTTGGTCTACTGAAGCCGAAGAAGCTTTTACGACTTTAAAAAATGCTCTTCAAACAGCCCCTGTCCTGAATTGTCCTAATTTTGAACTACCTTTTACCCTCCACACGGATGCTTCTAACGTAGGGATCGGTGGAGTCCTAACTCAGGAATTCCCCGATGGCGAACACCCTGTAGCCTATTTTTCCCGCACCTTGAATAAACACGAGAAAAATTACGGAATCACCGAAAAAGAGTTACTGGCAGTATTGGATTCTGTTCACCATTTCCGCGGTTACATAGACGGTAGCAAATTTACTGTAGTCACAGACCATAGTAGTTTGAAATGGTTGATCTCTCTAAGTAATCCCTCCGGCAGACTCGCTCGCTGGGCTTCTCGTTTGTCCCAATACACTTTCGATGTCATCCACCGTAAAGGTGCGGACAATATTGTCCCAGATGCCCTGTCAAGAATTGAACTTGCCGCATTAAACATCGATACAATTGCCTCTACCCCATCCACAAAAGATGAATGGTATCTCAAAATCTATGAAGGGTGCAAAAACAATCAACAAAAGTTTCCCAATTTTATTATAAAAGAAGGACAACTATATCGCAATTGTAAGGCCCCACTGTCCATCCTCGAAGATTACTCTTGGAAACTCGTTGTGCCCCTCGAAAAGAGAAAACAAGTAATCATCAACAATCATAGTGCCCCCGACTCTATACACCCAGGAACCTTCAAGACGTATAAAAAGATTTCCTTGAAGTATTACTGGCCTGGTCTTTTCAAGCAAGTTCGCAACTACATCTCCAAATGTGAAACATGTAAAGCTTACAAACATAGTACGGCACCCCCTGCCGGCCTAATGGGAAAACCCAAACGTGCTGATAGACCCCTCCAATCGTTATCTATGGACCTCGTCGGACCTTTTCCCAGGAGTTATTCTGGACACATGCATATACTCAGCATTGTGGATATCTTTACCAAATTTTGTTGGATCTTCCCCTTAAAAAGAGCCAACGCTGCCGCCATTGTCAAACTTGTGGAAAAACACATTTTCATACCCTACGGAACACCCAAAACCGTAATAGTTGACAACGGAAAACAGTTTATAGCACAGGAATTTAAAGATTTCCTTGCTAAATACGGGATTAAAGATATTTATTATAATACCTTGTACACTCCCCAAAATAACACTGTCGAAAGATATAACCAGACTATTAACACAGCTCTGGCCATTTTGGTTGACAAAGACCAACGTAATTGGTGTAAGAATTTAGATAAAATTCAAGCTGCCATGAATAACACTGTTAACCTAACCACTGGTTACACCCCCTTCTTTTTAAAACACGGTATGGAACAGGTGGTACACGGTTCATTGCACTGGAACACGAATTTCCCCACGTCAACCACCTCCACAAGCAATCCTGCCGTTGATTACGCCCATCGTTTGGAAGAACTTACTGCCATTTATAGTGAAGTTACTGATGCCCTATTGCTGGCCCACCAAAAAGTGCGGACAGATATAACCTACGTAGGAAACACATCACTTTTAATGTAGGCGATGTTGTCTGGAGAAGGAATAACACCCTCTCTCAAGGAGCCCTGTACTTCTCTGCCAAGCTGGCACCCCGTTTTGTCAAGGCCAAGGTTGTAAGAAAAATATCGGACTTAGTTTACTACCTGTCCGACTCCTCTGGCAAACATACTGGTAATTACCATATTAAGGACATTGTAAAGTCTGGAAGTGAGGAGACAGTTGAAACTCCCCCACCACCCCAGCAACTTTAAACTAACCCACTGTGTATTATCACAAACTATTGTAAGCTATGAAGTCTTACCATAATTAGGCGTGTAAAGTGTCAACTACATGTCAACCTATTCGTCAAAACGAGTTTAACCCACCTTTGTAAATGAATGTATATTAACATATTATGACCATGAAATATTATTCCTGTAATAACGTTCTTTCCCTCACGACAATCGTTTTCTCCCTTTTACGTTTTATTTTCTCACCTGTTCTGAAACTGATCATTTTAGAATAGAGACACGTCTTCGAGTTACAATCGCCGGGAAGTCGCGAACCCGCTTTTGCTCCTCAACTTCTACACTATGCAATGTTTATGTCATGTCACCCCATTTTCGTTTCATTTTTGTTCCCTTCGTCGTGTTAGAAAGAACCACCCCACTTTTGTTTTTGTTCCTTGTAAAATAACGATTGGTAATCACTCATAAGAGTGCCATCCAAAAGAGTTCGGATTTTGTAAATTCCAAAGTGTTAAATACCGACCCTTTTTTTAAAAAAAGAAAACCTGTCAAGTACAGCCATTAATTCTTTCTTGTCCAATTCAACGTTACCTTGAGTATGTAAAACCCTATAGTGGTCTCAAAGGCAAGAACCAAGTAGCAATTAATCACATAATTGTCTTCTTTGTATGTATATAATTTTTTTTTTTTCATTTTTTTTTTCAATTTTTTCCTTTCAAAAATTGATGGCGTCCTACCCAAGCTCACATTTACCAAAAATAGGATTTTGACACATCCATTTTGGGAAATTGTATTTATAAAAGAAAACCAAATGTCGGTCCTATAAAACCACATACAAATAACTGGACTCGCTTCAACTAAAAGTATGTAAAACCCATTAAGGTCTTTTATTGTATGACGAGATCTCGATTTTCTTTTCTCTACTGTTACGTCACGTATGTCTCGTACCTCACGTTTCAACCCTACGGGACAGGTTAGTAAAACCTTACGGTTATCCTGATCTTCAAACGCAAATAATTATATCACAACGTAAATCAACAGGACTTTGTTCGATCATCGTTGCATAATATAAACACCCAACCTTTGTCTCACCATTTAACCAAGTGTTTGCAACCCAATTGCACGCTACAACGAACAGTATGTAAAGCCATTATGGGCCTGTTCCCACCCATCGCTCGATGTAAGTAGAAATACCTTCTACCATCATCTTGCACCTTGTAACACAATGAAGTAACATTAAAATTGTTTATCTTCTCTATTGTTCCATCGTACGCCCCTCCAGGCTACGGAGTTAGTCAATCTAACAAATCTTTGCAAACAGTATCAAATGATACTGCTAGCTTTTGTTGAATTATATTTAAATGTAAAAAATTGTCACGCGATAGGAGAGATCCTTACAAAATCCACCACTACACGAGAAGTTCGTTACAATTACTTAATACTTATAACCATGTGTTATAATTTGGTCGTGTGACATTAATTTGCCATGAGTACCGCCTTTGTGTATAATTTGGTCGTGTGACATTAATTTGCCATGAGTACCGCCCTTTGTGAATAATTTGGTCGTGTGACATTAATTTGCCATGAGTACCGCCCTTTGTGTATAATTTGGTCGTGTGTCATTAACATGTCATGAGAACCGCTTTTGTGTATAATTGTGTACAACCCTGTACACGAGACGTGGAGACGTAATAATAATACTTACCGTGATTCGTGTGAACGACATAATATCGACATCGTCATCTCCTTTAAGGAACTGTTTTTACACTCCTTGACTTCTGTCTATAATTGAGTTGTACCTTGCATATACTGCATACTTGTACACTATACGTGAAGACGTTACAATACTCACCATGAATCGTGCGAACGAAATAATATCAAACCTTTATATGTGAACTACGTAAGTATTTCACAGAAGCCTCTTTGTTCAACGCCAATGCCCGTGGACTTCCTGTTTTTGCTGCTTTCCAAAAAGAAAAGAAGCCCAGGAATATCTACTATCCCAAAAGGACTAGTTTTCAGCTTCACTGTCAATTATGGGGCATAGTGCCGCAGGAGTTAATCGATGGGCACAAAACCACTAAACTCGTCGTCTGGGAAACGAATAAGAAGAATCCCAGGTTTGTGAAATTGGAACTAGGGTCTGTCTTTTCTCACAATCATGTAGAAGTTTAAAACGACCCCTAATCTTTTGCCAAATACACGCAAAAGATTAGCCTCTTTAGTACAATGTGTATTCAAATACGGTTTAAAAATTAATCCACTTTATTAAAATGTAAAGAGTCAGGAAATCTGCTGGTTGAATATGTTTCACTCTCACATAGAGGTTGAATTGGAAATTAGTCCAGTCTCTAGCAATTTCGTAACTCAATTCCCGTCCTTTTTCCCCCCTCCCCACCCCATGCCCTCAGGCAATATGTATGAAGTGAAAAATCTGTTGTCGACCATATTTCGCCCTCATTTCGAGTTCGAATCGGTAATTGTTCCGGTCACCAACAGGCTTCCTACCTCACCTTTCACGTATGTTGTCATTTTTTTTTCTCTCCTCAACGAAACACATTCATGAATTTTGAATATGTATGATACGCACTTGGCGTATCGTCTGTCTTTTCTGACAACCTTTATTCATGAATTAGTTTCCCTGCTGTTGCCGTGACTCGTTCACGAATTTTTTGTCTTGTTCTTTGAAATCCTACGAAAATGTTACCACCTGTATGTTAACATAGGCCAAAGAAGGCCAGTTGTTTTTTCAACCAAGACAGTTTGTCATTCGGCAAACGCCAAGTCATCCTAATAAAGGATAATGTTTATGTAATCAAAACTAGTTAGGAACCTCTCTCTACCTCTCTCTCACACTCTTCGTCACTCTCCGGACCGGCAGCTAAACCTCGTTTGTTTATTTTTTCTGGACACATTTTGTTTCTCTCCAAACTTTTCTTCATTGGTCCCTAGGCAGGTAAACTTCAAGAAATTTGCTTTAATAATAATTCCCCCCGGATTTAAAAAGAAGCCCAGGCGGATGTCATCTCCGGCAGCCAAGCTGAGCCTCACCTCCTAGCAGCCTGCGCTGTGGTTACAAAGGTCCCTCGACTACTACTCGCTACACACTTGTTCCATCTTGTTCCTGAAAGCTCAGACAATACTAATCATATGTATGACGTTTGTCTCACCACTGCAAGCCGAGTTGTCCCACTATACTTTATGACACTCTGAACTACCTTTCGGACACGCTAGTCCCGGAGTTCAAATTTCTTGCCCTCAATGCCAATGCCAGTTATACCGTCTCTTGCTCTGTCATGCAGTGACACATACCAGGTCATGGGTGAAGCATAACTACCCTTTGCCCCTCCAGTAAACACAAACTGCGCATCTCTAAAAAGTTATCCTGAGCTACATTATGCTCCGATAACCAACACATACGATCCGTGCCCACCATAATAGCACATAGGACTCGTACTGGCATAACTACGGAACCTGGACTACTCTCTCCAATGACCACTGTAACCATAGCCGCAGCCCCGCAAACCACAGCCCCACTTCGCAAACATCAACGCCCACAACGAAGCAAAGTGTTTTTTTTTTTCCAAGACCTAAGTGTACTCCTGAGTGTTATCTCAATGGGTCAGATTACAGTGATAATGTAATCTTTTAGAGTCAGTGAAATCTCGTTTCCTTCGCAACTCTTCAAAACCAAAAAACCAACGCAACGCAAACTTAGCTTCCAGACCAATGAAACCCTAGAATCACACCTTAACATTCCGTCTTTTGTTTTGTTTTTTCAATTGTATAATGTTGTCTATTGTTTTTTCAATTGCATAACCATGCCCTTTTGTTTTTCAATTGTATAATGTTGTCTATTATTTTTTCAATTGCATAACCATGCCCTTTTGTTTTTCAATTGTATAATGTTGTCTATTGTTTTTTCAATTGCATAACCATGCCCTTTTGTTTTTCAATTGTATAATGTTGTCTATTGTTTTTTCAATTGCATAACCATGCCCTTTTGTTTTTCAATTGCATAACCATGCCCTTTTGTCTTTCAATTGCATAATTTTGTCTTTTGTCTTTCAATTGCATAACCATGTCTATTGTTTTCAAATTGCATAATTTTACTTGTTGTTTCCACACCTGCTCTCTCCCCAAAATTTATTTGCTCCAAACATGCTATGTACCCTTCCTCATTTCTCCCCACAAATATTGTTACCTAGCCTATGGCATAAGCTAGTCATTATGTTTTAGCTAGGCATCCCTCTGGCCATCCAAGTCTCTCAAACTAAGGGCAACTCTTGTTTTGTCAAAAAAACCCCAAGGGAGGCACATAGAGGATCTTTTAACCCTGATGCTCCATTACCACGTCGCCTTTTTTACGAGCGCGGGGGGAGGTGTCATATAACAGATTTTAGCCGCAAAAGATCCTACAGTTGCCAGCCTGAGAGCGGGAATTATTCAAATTAGTTGCTAGACCAAACGTAGTGAAGAACGCGCAATACATCCGCTACAGTTCCCCCACCCCCGGCGACCCTACGCCCCGTTCCCCCCGCTCGCGCGCCGACCTCTGACCAGGCTGGACGTGTGTTCGTTTCGGCTCCCGCGTTCCCAATTTGCACCGCTCCGTCGAAAGCAATAACGTACGGAAATGGCGCTTTGAACATCGACAGGCTGGCACCGTTTGTTTGAGACACGGCGCTCAGTCCTGCAAATCAACAGGATACCCGACAACACCATGCTGTGAGTCTCTTACATTTCCTATTACCCTTGAATGTGTCCGCTAATAACCTAAATTCATCCACGCTGCCTGCCGATCTAGAGAGAGTGAGCTGTTAATTATTTCCCAGAGAGAGATTAGGGAACCCTTGTTGATAATTCCAGTTTAGGATGTAATAACCTGTGTACTGTTGTTATTCACCCATGTAATGTCCTTTAGCCGCTCAAATACAATGCTAATTCATAAAAACCTAACCTCTTTCATTTGGGCATAACAATCGTATGGGAGTGTTTTGTATAGACGGTGGGATATGGATTCTCGAGCCACGCGCTGACCCCGAACCCTGACTATGAGAGAGACGTCTCATGCCCCGCTTCTGAGCTGGCCGAGGGTAAGTCAGGACCCCCCCAGGTCCGACGCGCGACAATATCATAATTGAACTCCCTTAAAAATGGCAAACCGCAGTCTTACGGAAGACGAAATTTATGAAACATTTTTAGACATTGACTCTGATTTAGAAATAAGTGAAGATGATCAAGATATACCAATTACTGAAGAAGTTAGTGACAGTGAAATAAACGCCCCCGGGACAAGCCAAGATCATGACTCTAGTACACCTAACTTAGACTATACCGTAAATGCAGACTGCTTTTCTTCTTGGACCTCTGGTCCATTTTTTCCAATAGTTCATGATGATTTAGTGTCAGGTTTTGATCCAGCCACTTTATTTTCTGGTAATTCATCGGAAATTGACTTTTTTGATTACTTCTCGACCACCATAACACGGGCATGTGCCTAGCATGGTGGTCGAAAAATCCTCAATGCATGTAACTAACAATTTCAATGAATAAAGAAATTTAAAAAAAAAAGAAATAGTGACAAAAATGGTGATCGAAACTAATCGATATTATATAGCCACCATATCAAAACAAGAACCTTCCCAAAAAAGTAAATGGGTTGACACATCAGTTTCTAGTCATTAACATTAACCGTGCATTTTTTTTGCACGGTTAATGTTAATGACTAGAAACCGACATCTTACTATCGAAGAACACTGGTCCACTGACCCATTGCTCGCTAGTACAATTTTCGGAAAAACCATGTCTAGGGATCGTTACGAAATTATATTGCGAATGTTATACTTCTCAAACCCCGACACACAAATTCCTGGTGACTGACTTTACAAAATTAAAATCCTAATTGACCATACCCGAAAATTGTTCAAAAAAACTTTGATACCTTATGAAAATTTATGCATCGATGAGAGCATAATTGTTTTCAAAGGGCGTTTAATTTTCAAACAATATATACCATCCAAACGTCACCGATTTGGAATTAAAATGTTTGTATTGTGTGACGTGAAGACGGGTTTTATATTAGACTTCATTATTTATTGTGGCCAAGGGACTGACATAACTGACTCTGAATGTCTTGGGGTTTCGGGGGCTGTAGTAACGACACTACTTCAAGATTATTTAAATAAAGGATTAATTGGTACAGTAGCCCTCAACTATATGATTTTCTCCATACGAACAAAACCAATGCATGTGGTACGGTGCGGAAGATACGAAAAGGCATGGCAAAATTTAATAATCTTAAAAAGGGTGAAATGAAAGCACAACATCGTGGACCTCTGTTGGCTTTAAAGTGGTGCGATAAAAGAGAAGTTCACATGCTAACAACCTTACATGACGACTCCACGGACATGATGGGAAAAGTTGATTGGAAAACTCGTCAACCAATTATGAAACCCAAGTGCGTTCTAGACTATAATAAGTGTATGGGTTCTGTTGACAAAGTGGACTTGATGTTAAGTAGTATTAATTGCCTGCGAAAAACAATTAAGTGGTATAAAAAAGTGGCTTTCCATATTATTGATCTATATTTATTGAACTCTCATATAGCTTTTAAATCAATTACAAATAAAAATGTTAGTTTAGCAGATTTCCAATTAGCCGTAATAGGGTCAGTGGGCCGGTTGTGGCCATTGGGCCGGTTCTGGCCATTTTCAACTTTACAAGTCGAAATATAAGCGAAATATAAGCTATTCATAAAAATATGTACCTACAAGAAGTGAACGTTATTATTCGCTCCAAATAAAAGTAAAAAAAAATCATAGCTAAAAACCTGTGGAAGCAACAAAAAGTTATATCGGTGTTTTACCGTTGATCTATATAGTGAAACATCCTATTTACTAATCAAATTTTTCAATTAAACAAGTGATAAAAAGAACAAATTGAAATCAAGTGACAGTTCAATGCCATTGTCTCAATGGTAACAAGTGAATTTAAATAACTTTCTTTAATTTCCCTGTTTATAAATTCCCCGGCGAGAGATAATTAAATAATCACATAGTGTTTCACAATTGGGATCTGTGTGATAGTTTTAAATAAACATTATTAAAAGTGATCTCATAATAACTGGAAACAATAATATAATATTTATCTAAATCACTCGAAGACTTGTTTCCTAATATATTAAGCTAACTCCACGGGTACATGCAAGCCTGTCGTAGTGTTGTGGTCACCGCGCTTGACTTGTTTGCTAACTGCAGCTGTAGACGACCTTAGATCGAACCCTACATAATCCAAACATTTTTATTTTTATAAAATTAATACCCAATATTCGAACCATTTAAAAATGAACAGACAGAAGAAAACACAAAAGAAAGTGACATCTGGCGACTCTGAGGAAGATGAGATGATGTCTCATTTAGACCGTAAGTGGCTAGACGAAATGTTGAAGAATCTTAAAAGTGAACTATTTGTGTACCTCAACTCACAAATAGTAGAACAATTGGGGGACATCAAGACCAAGCTGGGGGATTTTGATTTTTTTTTTTTTTTTTTTTATGTGACACCTCACAAGAGTGACCCTGCCTGTGCAGTGCACAGACAGGGGAACTATGTCACCACCCGGTTGGGCGGCGTTGTGAGGCGGAGTAAGGTAGGGGCTGTAGGAAGGGATTTGTTAATGCGGGCCTTGAAGAGCTTTCGCGCACGTGCACCGGTGCATCAGGAATCAATGCTGCTAGCTCATTGGAGCAGGCTCCATTGAAATACCTGTAGAACAGACACAGCATGCCTACATTGCGTCTATGCATTAGAGAAGGCAATCGGTCTGTTAACAACGGATTGACAATCAGACGGATCGCTCTCCTTTGCACAGATTCAAGCAGGTTTATCAAGTATTTTGGGGCACCAGCCCAAAGGTGGCTCCCAAATTCAATAGTTGGGCGGACTTGAGACTTGTACAGGGTCAGCAGCTGGTCATTGTTGAAGAATCTCCTAGCCCTGTACAAGACGCCCAACTTTTTGGAGGCCTGATTTACTCGGGCTTCTATGGTTCCCCGATACTTGAGCTGGTCTGATGAACTCAAAACTTCACTTCAATTCTTTTCTGCGGAGTATGACAGACTAAATAAAATATGCAACATAAATGAGGCAGAAATCAAAAAACTTAATGCTGCGAATGCTCATCTTCAGCAGAGCCAACAGGAACTTCTCACTAAACTGAATGATATAGAGCAGTCAAACAGGAATTGCAATGTTGAGATTCAGATGGTTCCTGAAAAGAGGGATGAAGTAATCAAGGCTACAGTGTTAAAATTGTGTACCGCTGTCAATTACACATTAAAGGAAGATGACATTAGGTCCTGCCATCGAACACCTCATCATCCAAACGCCGTTTCAGGTTCATGACCAAAGAATATTATTCTGGCTCTTCCCAGCCCTCGTATGCGTGACGAACTTCTATCAGCAGTGAAGGCGTTCAATCGCAGGAATGCTGATAACAAATTGAATCGTCAGCATCTTGGATTCCCGGACTCCTCTCCAATTTATGTGTGTGAGCACTTATCTCCACACAACAAGGATGTACACGCGGCTGCCAGGCGCGCCGCTAAAGACCTTCGCTTCAAGTACGTGTGGGTCAAGAGTGGGCGCATATTCTTGAGAAAGGATGATACGTCTGCTTCTGTGCTTGTAAAAACCAAAGATTCTCTCCTCAAACTATCATCCAAAATGCAATCGGCAAACAACTCATCCTCAACGCATTAGTTAATGATGCAATAATATAATTCTCTTCTTTGCTTTCTACACTTAATAATGTTAAACGTTTATTATCAAAATGTAACAGGACTGCGCTCCAAAACGAATAGATTTTACATAAATATTACCAATAATGATTATGATATTATTATGATAACTGAATCTTGGCTTGTGGAAAGCATCGCCAGTGAGGAACTATTTGATAATCGTTACATAGTATTTAGACGCGATCGTAGTGAGAATAAAAGAGGAGGGGAAGTGATTCTTGCGTTAAAGAAACACCTTACAGTTGTAGAGCGGAAGGATTGGGAATCGAATGCTGAAGACTTATAGGTGACAGTTATTACTAAAAATCTCAAAAGGATCAATTTGTGTTGCGTTTATATTCCACCTGGAGCCAATCACTCCCGTAACACTTATGACTTTATGGATAAATTATGTGAACTGCGAGCGCTTCATCGTGATGATAATTTTCTTATAGCGGATGACTTCAATTTACCTTTAATAAACTGGTCAATAAGTAATGATAATAATATGAAAATTACAAATAGTCATCAATCTGAAATTATTTCTAAAATCTCAGACACTCTTAGTTTTAATGAGCTTTCACAATATTGTACTTTTCCGAACAACAATCACAAATTCTTAGACCTAGTTTTTAGCTCTTTCCCTGTAATCGTGTCACATACCTCCCAACATCTTATACCTGAATGTAAATATCATAAATCAATCATTATTGATATCAGTACAGAGATAGAAATCCCCATGGTAAGTAAGAAAAGAACAATAAATCTCTTTAAAAAGGCGAATTATGAAAATATAAACAATGTCCTCAACAATGTTGATTGGGATGCTGAATTTTCTAATCTAACAACCGATATAGCTATTAACCGTTTTTACGATATATTGGATGAAATCATTCACTGTAACGTTCCATCAAAAAAAGTTCAGGATAACAGCACATATCCATATTGGTATAACCCGGCTTTAATAAAATTAACAAAAGAAAAATACAGAATATTTAAAAAGTGGAAAAAATGGTCAAATCCTTTAGATTATCATGAATTCTGTGTTCTGCGAACGAGACAAAAAAAAGTTTCGAACGAATGTCATAGACAATTCATAATAAATGCAGAAGTCAAAATATCGCATGACCCAAAGAATTTCTGGTCCTATGTTAGAAGTAAAAGAAATAGTACGGGATTACCCAACACTATGAAACTAATGAATGTAACTGCTAACGATCCTTTAGCTATATGTAATATGTTTTCAAATCATTTTGCATCCACTTATAATCATAATGTTACTCCAAAGGCTTTCGCTAATAATACCCAAACTGATAATCCTATAAATATTTCTACTATTTCAATTTCCAAGGAACAGATAGAAAAAATAATTAATGATATCTCATGGTCGTTGGGAGAAGGATATGACAAAATACCATCTTACTTTATAAAAATGTGCAGCAAGCAATTATCTAAGCCTCTCCTACTGCTTTTTCAATCATCACTGAAAGAAGGCATCTTCCCAGACCGATGGAAATGTGCTCTCATTACACCAGTATTCAAATCCGGCTCTAAAAACGACGTCCAGAACTATCGGCCAATTTCAAAACTACCTATTTTCAGTAAGATTCTTGAAAAGATTGTTCATGAGCAACTCTATGACTGTGTTAAGTCTGTTATAACTGATAATCAACACGGCTTTATGAAAAAAAGATCAACTGTATCCAATCTTGCAGTATTCACCGAACATATTTCAAAATCAATGGACAAACGAATCCAAGTGGATGCTATATATACAGATTTCTCCAAAGCATTCGATAAAATCGACCACAGCCTATTATTGTCTAAACTTTTAGCTTTAGGAATACACGGTAATTTGTACCGATGGCTAGTTTCATACCTAAACGGACGCTCCCAGATAATAGCAGTAAACGGTTTCAATTCTGAGATTGTCAATGTACCTTCAGGTGTCCCTCAAGGATCTCACCTGGGACCGTTGCTTTTTACTATATTTATCAATGACATTGTAAAATGCTTTAAGCATGCTAAAGTTTTACTTTTTGCTGATGACATGAAAATATTTCTTTCTATTAACTCTATTACTGAATGTTATAAACTGCAACAAGATCTTAATAGGCTTAATGATTATTGTACTGTCAACTATCTCCACATGAATACTGCCAAATGTTATGTAATATCCTTTACAAAAAATAAAAATAAAATTGAATATAATTACCATATTACAAACAGTCAACCACTCAAAAAAGTCAATCAAAGTCGAGACCTCGGTGTACTGATTGATGACAAACTTTCATTCAAGGCACATGTGGATAAGATTGTCAAGAAATCATTGAGCATGTTAGGATTTTTATTCCGTATTGGAAAGGAATTCAACAATATCCATACACTCAAAATTTTGTATTACTCCTACGTCCGTAGTCATCTTGAGTACGCTTCTGCCATATGGAATCCTTTTTATAACATTCACACAAAACGCATTGAAGCTGTTCAAAGAAAGTTTGTACATCACTTGAACTTCAGGAGACAATTACGTTATTATGATATAGAAAGCTCTATCAAGCACTACGGACTTAAAACATTAAAAAGCAGGAGAGACACTGCGGACATGATTTACTTACACAAAGTCTTGAGTGGTCGTATTGACTGTCCAGCCCTTTTGTCATCAATCAATATTAGAGTCCCAAGTAAGAAAACTAGAGATAAATCATTACAATCTCAGGCAAAATTCTTTCTTACTAAGAACTTGCAATCATTATAATAAAACTTATTTTGATGCTGATATCCTGTCGTGTACCTTAGGAGCTTTTAAAAAAATTGTTAACAGAGTATTGTAATAATTAACCCTTTTCTAAATTTAATACATTACATTCATCATTTATTCATTATCACTCTTACATATTATTTGTATTTAATATCAAATGTACGTGTGTGTATGTATGTATGTATGCATGTATGTATGCGTATGTATGTATGCAACTATGTATATGTATGTGTGTACGTATGTATTTATATGTGTATATGCATGTGTATGTATATATATGTATGTATGTGTTTATACGTGCATATATATATATATACATTTTCTCTTATTATTTCCTTGTTTTTAACCTTTCTTTGTTTTCTTTGTTTGTTTATTGCTTTTTAACCTTCTTTATCTTTATTGCATGATGTGAACATTGGTTATTGGGTTGTAACCTAATTCTTTTACTTATTTTTTCTCTCTCTCTATGCATGTTATGTTATAAACCTGTTAATGTTCCTAATAAAATAAAATAAAAAATAAATAAAATCGAATCTTTTTTTACTCTATGGCAAAATGCATATTTGTCAATGGTCTTCGTTGACAAGTGACACAATAAATCTTATTGTTAACAGTTTGTGTTTGGTCGATGCGAATAAGTGTTGCGGAATTTTTTATTGAGATTGTTATCCAAAACCTTAACCCTAGAACCGTACCCTGGGGTACAAATTTTAAAAAAATTTGAAAATTTGCGATAACTTTTTTCGTTTCACAACGGATCTTTTCGCGCCGCCGCGTATTTGCAAGTGGGGGGGAGTCGCTTCGAAGCATCAGTCGAGCGGGAGTCCTGCTAGTGTGTGGTCGTGGCAAAACGTGTGTGGGGCGCTCCAGTACCCCTGGGTACGGTTAAAGTAATTATTTTCATTACTATGATTTTAATGTTTTTGCGAAATAAAGCATGTTATTGTGCTATTTGATACGTGTTTCTTTATTTGAATGTTATTTTTATTTGCATAATAACCTTACACATAACTTTGTTTTGGAAAAAATGTGTAATTATTTATTATATTTAGGTATTTTGCATTTAGTTGCGTGTAACTTGAATAATTCTTTTTTTTTAGATGGCTTTACGTCAAAATCTATCGCAAGATGAAATTCAACGCCTTCTTCTGTATGCTGATGATGAAGAAGATGTGGTTCTTGGGGATGAATTGGAAGATGAACCTGATGAAATTATTGCTGACTTTCGTGTTGAACAGGAAGAGGATAGCTCCGACCGTGAAGCAGATCTTCAAAGCTCGGAAGAAGAACTTGAAGAGGATTATGTCCAGGTTAGAATTACAATTTCTCCAGTAACAGTTCTTACAGTACCCGATGTTTTGCGAGGTAGAGGAAGAAAAAATCAAAGAAATAGCGAAAAATTTGTATGGTATGGGTCTCATCCTCGAGCATCGCGTACTCCACAAAGAAATATAATATTTCATGCACCAGGAAACAAAGGTCTTGCTAAATTCATTACAAGCGCTTTGGATAGTTGGAAATTATTTTTTACTGATGAGATTCTGCAGATTATAGTAACTAACACTAATCAAGAGATATCTGAACAGCGCAAGACGTATAAGTCAGACAGGCTAATAGCATCTCAAAATGAAGATGATGATTCTGCTCCTACGAACATTCGACCTTCCTTTGTACGAGATGTGACAGTTACTGAGTTGAAAGCTCTGTTTGGCTTATACTATTTAGCTGGAGTATTAAGAATTAATCATTTAACTGTCAAAGAAATATTTGATAAAAATACTGGCATCAACTATTTTCCATGTACTATGAGTGAGAAACGATTCGAATTATTAACAAATTGCCTTCGATTTGATGATCGTTCGACCAGAGGTGAGAGAAGGCAGAATAGTAAATTGGCGCCGATAAAAGAACTGTTTGATCACATTGTTGAAACTTCAAAAAATCTCTATTCACCTTCAGATTGTACCACAATTGACGAGCAATTACTTGGGTTTCGCGGTAGATGCCCTTTTCGTATGTATATACCATCAAAACCGGATAAATACGGTATAAAATTATTAATGTTTTGCGATTCAAAATCGTATTATATGATAAATAGTATAATATATACAGGAAAAGGTTCTACACCACGAGGATTACCAGTTGCTGAGTATTATGCATTGGAGCTTTCAACTTCTATTCATGGATCTAACAGAAATATCACGTATGATAACTGGTTTACTTCAATCCCTGCTGCTGAAAAACTGCTTTCAAAAAATATTACAACAGTTGGAACACTGAAAAAAAACAAAACAGAAATACCTACCCATTTCTTGGACACAAAAGACCGCCATATGAATTAGTACTGTATCAAAATATAACTAGCCGTTGGAAACAATAGTTATATTGTTTCAACGTCCAACGCTGTTGATAATAATTAGCGCCAATAGTTGAAATATAATACCTACTTGCGAATATTATTCAACGCAGTCAACGATTCAACTGCCTAATAAATAAAAGGGTTAAGAGTTTGCACTTCGTGAACAACATTACTCGATATTTCAAATGGTCTTTTGGTTATGTAACTCCTGCTAGACGTTTTTCTTTTATGTTCCCATCCAATACGGCCGATACACAGCGCTAAGGGACAATCGAATTTATCAACGACAAGCAAAAAATAACCAACGTCGGCCTAGCTACGTTTTGTACCTATTGTTTTCAACAGTTTGGCTTGTTAAATCAAAAGGGTCAAGAGATTACACTTCGTGAACGATATTATGCCTAATTTGAAATGGTCTTTTGGTAATGTATGTACCTACTGCACGTTTTTATTGATTTTCCCATCCAATACGGCCGATACACAGCGCTAAGGGACAATCGAATTTATCAACGAAAAGCAAAAAA
Source organism: Hesperophylax magnus (assembly GCA_026573805.1). Lineage (NCBI taxonomy): Eukaryota > Metazoa > Arthropoda > Insecta > Trichoptera > Limnephilidae > Hesperophylax > Hesperophylax magnus. Next base: position 1,094,314 of record JAIUSX010000006.1, on the reverse strand, counting down.
TAACCAACGTCGGCCTAGCTACGTTTTGTACCTATTGTTTTCAACAGTTTGGCCTGTTAAATCAAAAGGTTCAAGAAATTACACTTCGTGAACGATATTATGCCTAATTTGAAATGGTCTTTTGGTAATGTACGTACCTACTGCACGTTTTTTTTGATTTTCCCATCCAATACGGCCGATACGCAGCGCCAAGGGACAATCTAATTTATCAACGACCAGCAAAATATATCTTCAACGTGTTTTCAACACCGAAACCAACGTCTTCCAACTTCCAACAGTTTCAACTTTCAACTTTATCGTAGGATTATTATTAAGTGTGTGTGTGTTATTATTAAGTGTGAGATAATAATAATACATCAATGATCCGGGGAACCACCCGTTAAAAGGGATTCCCTAATACGATTTGGATCTATTTTTTGTTTGTTTTTTTGTTAGTATCGTGTCGATCTCCTATACGTTTAGTTTGATTGTACTGGCTTGTCGCGTGTCTATTTAATCTGTTTTTGTTAATTGTTTTACTTAGGAAGTAAAAATACATAAGTGTTTGATATAAATTTAATGACTAAACCAATTTCTAAGTGAAGAATAATAATAATTATTAGTGTTAGTGTCGTAGTGTGATTGAACAGTTGAAGTGCCCTCCTAAATAGATATCAAATATCAATGGCGACCAATAATCGGAGTGATTTGTGTATTTTACAGTATTTCCAATCTGACGAAAAGACAAAAACTGCAAAATGTAATGTTTGTAAGCGTGCACTCTCATACAAATCAACAATTTCCAATCTAAAATGCCATTTAAAGCACAAGCACCCGATTGAATTTTCTTCGCTTGGAGCTTATGTATCCAACGAAGGTGGTCAACACAGAACGGTTTCTAATGTTGGGCACGCAGAATCTCCTATAATCCATGATACCCCAGGATGTTCTGAGCCTGATAATCCTGCAACATCTACAACCTGTATTTCAGTTGTTGGAATAAAAAGAAAACAACAAAATATCACATCATTTATTCCTCGAAAATTGGCTCGAGAAGACAAACAAAGGATTGACGAATGTATTTTAAAACTATTTTTTGTTGATCTGCAACCATTTAGTTTAGTTGAGGATGCTGGATTTCGAGAATTCGTAAAAATGTTGAATCCATCGTATGTATTACCATCTAGGAAAACTATTTCCAATGCGATGTTACCGGTAGCTTTCCAAAAATGTTTTGACAAAACCCTACTGTTTGTTAAACAGGAGGCTAAAAATGTGTGCCTTACAACAGACTGCTGGACTTCTCGTCTTACAGAGTCTTATATAGCTGTGACGATACATTTTTTAACAAATGATTTGGAGTTCAAATCCATTGTACTTGATTGTGCACCTTTAAATAGATCCCACACGGGAAAAAACCTTGCTGTTGAAATACAACGCATTTTGTCAGATTGGCAACTGTCCGACCGTGTCAGACTTGGAGTTTCGGATAATGCTTCCAACATCAAAAACGCATTTCATAATCATCTTGAAATTCCACATTTTGGTTGTTATGCGCATTCGCTTAACCTGGTTGTTACTGATGCTCTAAAGTTATTTGAGCCAGTAATAGAAAAAGTTAAAAGAATCGTAATGCATTTTAAAAGAAGTACAATTTCGTCAGAGAAATTTTTACAATATCAGCTGCGAACAAATGTAACCAAACCAAAGTGGCTAATTCAATCGATCGTCACAAGGTGGAACTCGGTTTTCTACATGATCGAGAGATTTGTGGAATTAAAGGAAGCTGTCCGTGCTACCTTAGCAATATTGGATGTTGACCTGCCTTTAATAACCGTAGAAGAGTGGGAAGCCTGTGGAAAAATATGCAAAATATTACGGCCGTTTGAAGAAGTCACACGTGCCATCAGTGGCGAAAAGTATTTAACAGGCAGCATGCCAATTGTTTTGACAAAGGGATTGATCATTGTTTGTGAGAAGATAGATGGGATGCCACTCTCGGGTGTTTTAAAACAAATTGCAAACAAACTATGTGAAGGTTTAAGCACCCGGTTTGGCGATTTGGAGAAAAATTAATGTCTGTCTTTATGCACCTTCATGGATCCACGCTTTAAGGTGAATTATTACTCGAATACCAACACTGTTAATGTGGTTAAAAACATAGTTCACGAACTTTTGTTAAGGGGGGTACCTACTCCCTCGGAAGAACAAGACTATTCGCAAGATTATTATTATTACTATTCTATTTGCACAAAATACTACCGTCGCCAAACTGTCGGCGAAGATAGTTGCACTGGAAGCCGCCAGCACCTACGGCACGAGGGAGCACGCAACCAGTGGGCCGTCTACCTCGGGTAATTCTACGGAAGGATCAATCCCGATCAAGTCTTCATCTAACGGGCCATCGGCCTTGGACGAATCGGCAGAAGGTACAAACTCATCAGCATCTCCGACAAATGAGGAATATCTCGGGAAATCTAACCCGGACGAAAAAATAAAGAAAAGGAAACCAAGAAAAAATAAAGCTAAGCCACTGAATGAACCAATCAATTCTAAACACGTTGATGATCAGAGTGAGTGGCAGGTGCAAGCACGAAAGCCGCGACATCGTACATCCCTCATAATAACGGGCACTAAAAAAGAAACGGCGTTGCGAGCAATAGAGCGAAAGCATTATATCCACGCTTGGCGCTTTAGCCTAGATACCGATAGCACACACGTGCACGCATTTCTCAAAACCATTGAACCGGACTCCGAATTTGATATTGTCTCATTGAAGGCAAAAGGACACTACACCTCCTTCAAAATAGGTGTCCCGGAAGAAAAGAAAGATACATTCCTAGATGCCGCCAACTGGCCGGCAGGTATCGCTGTGTCTAAATTTAAATTCTTATCACCATCAAATAAAGAAGGTGGCACACAATCAGGTAAATCTTTACCTACCTAAAAATGGCAAAACTAGCGTTGAAATACCAAAATGTGCGTGGTCTAAATACGAAAATAGGTGAATTTTCGAACAACGTTATTTCACAAAATTCTGAAGTTATTGCTCTAACTGAAACATGATTGCAAACCTCTGTATTCGACGCAGAACTGTTGTCCACCAGCCAGTACACAGTACATCGCCGGGACCGAGAGGGGCAAGGAGGGGGAGGGGTACTGCTCGCAGTACGTAAACCGTTAAATTCAATAAGAGTAAGGGAGCTAGAAACAGATGGCGAACACCTCTGGGTAAAAGTCTGTAAAGATAACTTTACTGTGTTTATATGTGTAGTGTACTTCTACTGCACAGATGACAGCGAAAATAGACATATTTTCTATGAACATTTAGACAATAAAGCCAATATATTATTAAATAAGAACATAATAATTTTGGGTGATTTTAACTTAAATAATAAACCCGAAGACGTCTTAACTGAATTTTCGTATTTCACAAACTCGAATGGACTGACGCAGTACAATAAAGTGAAGAACAGTAGCGATAACATTCTCGATCTTATCCTTAGCAATATAAATGTGTGTGACGTGATGAGAAGCGAGGAACCACTGGTGAATGAAGACCAGCATCACCCGACGCTGGACATTTCCGCGCGCCTATCAAGAGCGGTTCGGTGCAGACGAAGACCCCGCCAAAACGATCGCCGCGCCCCCCGCGGGCCCCCGCCTTCGCTCCACAATTATAATTTCCACCAATTTAATTATAAGCGAGCAAACATAGAACTGTGCAATAATATTCTTTCGCATTTTGATTGGACATTTTTGTACACCATAAAATCTGTAGACGAAGCAGTGAAATATTTAAACAATGTACTGTTTAGTATTTTTGAATTATGTATACCAAATAACAAACCCAACATCACAAACGATGTATATCCGATATGGTTCAATAAGAGCATTATAGATAAACTGAAAAGAAAGGAATCGCTCAGAAAAAGATATCTATTGCACAAAAAGCAATCCGATTATCTGATATTTTCAGCGAGTAGATCCGAGCTAAAATCTGAAATAAAATTTGCTAAAAAACAATACATGAAAAATGTTCAGAATGGGATCAAAGACGACATAAAGTTTTTCTGGAACTATATTAGGTCACAAAAAGTTAACCCAACCTCACCAACATGCTTGATTGAGGAAGGCGTAACTTTTACTAACCCTAACACAATTGTAAATAAGTTTGCTGACTATTTTCATTCCGTCTATAGTCAAGTAACCCCTAAACTTGAAACCAATTTCCCAACAGCATCACCCTGGAACGTTGGAGATATCTCACTCGGATTGACCAACATCCAGGAAATAGAAACTTGTATCCGGAATCTCCGACCTGATAAGGCTACTGGTCCGGACGGTATTCCTCCTTCAATAATTATAAAAATCTCTCCAAATATCTGTGTTCCCCTTGCGTACATATTTAATCTCTGCATCATGTCTTCCACATTTCCACAGTGTTGGAAACTAACAAGGGTCAGCCCCATTCACAAAGCTGATGAAAAGACTGACGTCAGAAATTATAGACCAGTTGCAGTACTGTCAACAATTCCAAAAATTTTTGAAATGATTATCTGTGATAAAATCAGTCCACAAATCACGCCTTTCTTAAGAGGTAATCAACATGGCTTCTTACCGAAGAAATCAACGGTAACCAACTTACTCTCTTTCTCTCGACGGGTAGCACAAGGCCTAGACTGTAGGCATCAGACGGACGTAATTTACACGGACTTCGCAAAGGCATTTGACCGAGTAGATCACGATATTCTAATAAAAAAGATGCATAAAATAGGTTTTAATCAACCCTTACTGACATTTTTTGCGTCATATTTAAAAGATAGAAGTCAGTATGTAAATATAAATGGATACGACTCCCATAAGTTCGCAGCTCTGTCAGGAATTCCTCAAGGATCGAATCTCGGTCCCATGTTATTCCTCATTCTGATTGATGACATTCAGGATTGCATACGTCACAGCTCATGTCTACTATTCGCGGATGACATGAAACTGATGAAGGAAATCGAATCAGATTATGATTATTCGAAACTGCAGGCCGACCTCGATTCAATCATGATATGGTCGGTAGAAAATAAACTTAACTTCAATATTAAAAAATGCGTTGTTATGACTTATAGTCGTTCACAAAATCCGGTATTCTGCCAGTATAGAATGAATGGTGAAGTACTTACACGCGTAAACATCATCAAGGACCTTGGGGTGATCTTTGATCCCAAGCTGACATTTTCAAACCACATAGTCCAGCTTACCTCGGCTTGCTCCAAAACTCTTGGTTTTGTAATTAGAACTTGCAAACAATTCAATAACAAAGAAGCAATGACCTCCATGTTCAACGGAGTGGTCAGAAGCAAGCTGGAGTACGCCAGTACTGTCTGGATACCTTATCAACTTAAATACATAAATATGATTGAACAAATTCAAAAAAAATTCCTAAGGTATGTTTACATGCGATCATACGGAATATATCCGAAATTCATGCATCACGTGGAACTGCTAAAGGAGACAAATTACCAAAGCCTGGAGACTAGGCGTAATGCCGGACTCATGGTATTTGAATTAAAGTTACTAAAAAACCTTATCGATTGCCCATATCTCCTGTCATGCTGTGGATTATTCGTTCCTGATAAATACTGTCGAAATCGTAGCCACGACCTATTCTGTATACCGCAGGGTCGGACAGATGTCATTGCCCGACATAGCATGACAAGAGGTATGACCTTACTAAATGCCCTACCAGCGGATATAGATGTGTTTAATATCACTATACCATGTTTTAAAAAATATATGTACATGTATTGTTAGTTTTAATAAAATTGTACCATAATTGGACTTACCTGTCTGTCGTACAATAATTAAAAAAAAAAAAAAAAAAAAAAAAAAAAAAAAAAAGATATTTCTGAAAATCAAACAGAATCTTCAGACGAACCGTTATCATTTTGGAATGCAGTAAATTCAGTAGTCGAAAAAATTAAGCCAGTGAATAATCCACATAACAAATTCCGCAAAGAACTGGACATGTATCTCGAAATGGATCTTCTTGATAGAAAGAGTTGTCCCCTAAAATGGTGGAAGGAACATTCAGTATATTTTCCGAATTTGAAAAAAGTCTTCATAGAACAATGCGGTATTGTAGCAACATCCGTTCCTTGTGAACGAATTTTTTCCAAGACTGGACAAATTATATCCGACCGCAGGTGCAGTCTTAAGGCTGGAAAAGTGCGACAGCTGGTGTTTTTGAATATGAATTCTAAAATATAGAAATGTGTAAAAAAACAATCTGTAAATAACCTTTAAATGACTTGTAAATATTGTACATAAATAATTTGATGTGTAAAAACTTCTGAACTGTGCTAAAAAAAGTGGGACCCTAAATAGATTGAGCTTGGAGTAAACCTATCAAATAATGTAAGTCATTTTTTTTTTCTTAAAAATCGTTGATCTTATTAATTTTTCAAAACTGGACATTATATTCTTACAAATAACTAAGCTGAATAAGCATCAACATTCGAAATACTTGGACGGTATTTTTTAATATTTTTCTTATTTTTTCTCGTATTTTTTCTTGGAACGATATGTATACTAAATTATCTAAAAAAATATAATAACATATGTGATGAATGAGGTTTCATCGAGTATGGAGAATTAAGCACTAAAAACAGACCTGAGTTATATAAATCACTAGAAATAATCGATTATAGTTGCGTCAACGTCGGCGTTATTTTCAACAGTTGAAAATCGCCAACGACAACGACGTTGGCGTTGGATGGAATTATCGTCAACGCCCAGTACTAATATGAATACATCAATGTTTGCTTTTCATAACGAACTTACTTTACTATCATATGTGCCTCCAAAGCTAAGCAAAGGAAAAAAGAAAAACGTGCTTATGCTTTCCACTACACACTTCCAACCAGACCAAGACAAATCTGTTGATTTACCAGAAATAATAAGTTTTTACAACCAAACCAAGGGGGGTGTGGATACGTTTGATCAACTTTGTCATACATACAGTGTGATTCGTAAAACTCGTCGCTGGAGCCTTTGTGTCTTCTATGGAATTTTGAATATTGTCGGAATCAATTCTATGATATTACTGCATTCATCTAACGCTACCGGAAAACAAGTTTTCAAGAATAGACGAACTTATCTGAAGACTTTAGCTTTTGACCTTATAAAACCTCACTTGGAGGATCGATTTTTATACAAAACTTTGCCGATGCATCTCCAAGAAAGTATTGGCGGAATATTACGAAAAAAGCGGTCTTATGATGCTACAACCCCTTCAAAATCAAAATCTGGAAGATGTTCATTTTGTCCCAAGTCAAAAGATCGTAAGTCACACGCTCAATGTCAGAAATGTAAACGTTTCATATGTTTAGAGCACCAAACAAAGATTTGCCAAAATTGTTAAGAAAAGTTACTTTTAATTAAGCCTTATTGTATTATGTAAGACTGAAATAAGTGCCATAACAGTCTATGTAAGTTAATTTTGAATAAATGTTTTTTCTCACGTAAAAAAGTTGTTTTATTTAACGGGGTACTCCAGTACCCCTGGTACTGTTAGTGTATGATCTATGATGGGTACGGTTCTAGGGTTAAGGAACCCACTGTAAGTAATCTTAATATATATTTGTAATCCTTCTGATGTTTTATTTGAAAACAAGTTGTACCCATTATAAAAGGGTAAAGTAATATGTTTTTGAGGTTATTTTTTAGCAAATTGGTTGTTTAAACATGATTTTTCGATGTGGCCATTACTGACACAAGAAGGGTTGTGGCCACGTTGGTGGCCACAAGTGGCTCCCATACAGTACTAGTTTTGGCCATTATCTAAAAAAATGTACATATCCGCTAATTTTGATATTTTAACTTAATAAATTATTATGTTTCTTCTTCAGAACTGTGAAAATGACTCCGGCAAATAAGAAGAAAGATGCTATTGAGCACTCAAAACGCAAACTTTTTTATTATTCACCATCGAAAGTGATTTTGGTACTTGATGCTATAAAAGGAGGTATGAAGGTATCTACTGCTAGTAAAAACTATTAGGTCCCCCGTAGTACTTTGCGTAACAAAATATGTGGACGTGCACCAGCGGCCTCAGGTCACGTAGGACCACAAGCTGTACTTGGTATAGAAATAGAGATGTCACTAGTCAGGTGGATTAAAGATTGTGCCCGGGCAGGTTTTCCAATTAACAGGGAATGTTTATTAGATTCCGTAAAGAAGATTGTTGTTACTGGCAACATCAATACTCCTTTCATCAATAATCGCCCTGGGAGGACATGGTTTGAGTCATTTATGACGAGACATCCTGATTTAAGCAAAAAAACATGCAGAGTACATAAACAAGGCACGCGCATTGATAACCGAAGAAAAAATCAGAAACTGGTTTGAAGAAGTCATTAGTTTGTTAGGACCTGATGGATGTAAGATTTTTGAAGATCCTGCTCGAGTATGGAACTGCGATGAAACTTCATTCTTCTTAGCCCCCAATGGTGGACTTGTCTTAGCGACGAAAGGCGAACATGTTTACGACACTTCAAAAAACAGTGATAAAGAAAATATCACTACTCTGTTTACAGTAAATGCTCTTGGAGAACTAGCTCCATCTGTGACACTTTACAAATACAAAAGAATGAATTCAGATGTAGTTCAAAATGCACCTAATCGTTGGTCTATTGGTAAGACAGACAAAGGGTGGATGACTGCTGAGTCTTTCTATGAATTTATTGGTAATGTGTTCCTGCCTTATCTCAAAGAAAAGGGTACAATATTTCCAATCGTATTATTTTTAGACGGACATAAATCCCATCTGACTCTTCACCTGAGTTCACTTTGCAGAGACAACGGAATTATCGTCATAGCCTTGGTTCCAAACACAACACATATGCTGCAGCCACTGGACGTGGCTGTATTTTTTCCTTTAAAGCAACGTTGGTTGAAGTACATTCGTAAGTGGAGAATTGATAACGAAGGACAAGAAATAAATAAATTTAATATCCCTTCTGCTTTGAACAACATTCTGATAAATGATACAAATTTTTCTAATAATGTGAAAGCTGGATTCAAGTCTTGCGGACTTTATCCATTTGGTCCTGATTTTGTAAACTATAAAAGAATTATAACTGCACCAAAACATACTGAAACTAATGTAAACATGCGCCTAGTGGAATCGACTCATCTACAGTATTTGGAGAGTAAAATTGAACCAAATATGCTTAAAGATTTCAAAGTCCTTACAGCACTGGTATGGATTGGACAGGTTGTACTGAAGGGTTGTTCCTGTATAAAGTATGGCTGGCCTTCAAAGACGATAATACTGCATTGCCAAATACAGATCTTACTTGTATTAATCTAGATCGAGTTACGACGCCTCCAGAAACTCCTGTTATTGAACCTTCATTTCCAATAGCGGTAAACGAAGAAATCCTGGACGTATCAGCATCAACATCTAAAGATATTGTATCCTCTTCTGAGATTGTAGAATTGAATATGCCGACTAATGCCCCAGAATTAGTGAAAAAATGCGTCATATGGCCTGAAAAGAAGACAAATACTACAAGTTGAAAGAGAGAGTATATTCCTTCGGTGTTAACATCAGATAAATGGAAAGATATTTTGATGGCTAAGGAAAAGGAGAAAGACAGAAAAGAAGAACAAAAACACATAAAACTAGCTAAAAAAAAACATTAAAAAAAAGAAACCGACCATTGAAATTTCAGAGACGTCAGAGGAAGAAAATTTGCGTGATACGTCTCAATCGGACTGCGAAGACTGGATTCCACAGGTAAAGCCGTCGGGTTTCGAAGAACTAGATCGAACACCCCTGGAAGGAGATTATGTCCTGGTTGAATTCAAGAATCCCAAAGCCACTTTTTATTATGTCGGCAAAATATTGCGTACAAAAGACGAAGACAATGAGTTCGAGATAAGCTACCTAAGAAAACATAATACCACTGGAAGCCAATTCACAATGCCACAAATTCCTGATTTGGCATCTGTTGCTAAGATTGATATTGCCACCACCATTGTTTACAGGTACAACCAAAAGGCAAAATTCTTTTTATACTTTCGAAATCGAACTCTCAGGTCTAAATTTGCGCTAAATCTTATTTTTTTATAAGTTTATTGTATAACTTGAATAATAAACATCGATTTATAATCATTACTGTGTTTAATTTAGATACAAAATGTAAGTTCCCTACATAGATTCATGTGGCCAAAACCGGCACACGGGTGTGGCCAGAACTGATTAAATTGTGGCCACAACTAATGCATGGGTCCAGTTCAATGAAAAAAATTATTTAAAAATAATTAAAGAACTGTTACTGGATATATTTACATATATTAAAGACAGGTATTTTTATTGTACATTAATGTTGGAAAAATTATAATTTACATTTATGTGCAAGTTTGGTGCTCATTCAAAAACGAAAAAATCCTCAAGGTGGCCACAACCGGCCCACTGACCCTACGACAATTGTTGCAAAAATAACATAAAACTTCCCAATCTGAGCCTCATTCTCGCTCTTCACACGATTTACCTCTGAGACTAACTGCTAAGGCATTAGCAAAACATATGCCCCACCCAATAAAGGGAAATGATTCTCAAAAACTTCACAGAGCCTGCCGAGTGTGCGCCATTTCTAAAAAAAGGAAAATGTCCCAGTATAAATGCCCAGAGTGTGATGTGACATTGTGTGTGTGGCCATGTTTTAGAAACTACCACGAAAAACAAAACTTATAAATATTTCTCCTCGTGTTAACTTTTTATTAAAACTTTATTTGTTAGTAGATATAATAATAAAAATAATTGTGTTTTGATGATATCGGCGCAGTGGCAAGGCCTACTACAGAACAGGCCTAGGCGCCTGGCAGATTTTAAAATGTCACGTGACCAAGTCAGTGCTGTCAAGTTTCAAGTTTGCATTGTTATTGGTTATTGCTAGTTTGGCAACTGGTTCGGCATTGTTTGCAAATGGCGGCGGCGACGACAGCCAATTTGTGCATTCCTCACCCTAGAAATATTAAGAAATTGATTTCAAAATTTAGTTTATTTGATCAAGATATAAAGGGTAGCGTAGAATATTTAAAAACGAAAAAACAATTTTAAAAAAAAAGATGAACTTTTGGTGAATTTGCAATTGGATGAAATTTATATAAATCCTCAACTTAATTTTAAAGGGGGCAGTTTGTATGGAAGCAGTAAAACAGATTCATCGAAAATTGCAAAAACAGCTCAAGTATTTATGATTTCTAGCATTTTGTCAAAATATAAAGATGTGGTTAGTATAGTGCCAGTAAATAATTTGACTGCCGAGCAGCTGAAATCAATGATTTTAAATGTTATGAAGGAGGTTGAAGATATTGGCTTTCAAATCATATCCCTAATATCCGATAATAATGCCATCATTAGGAAAGCATTTGAATTGTTCCAACCCAATAAAATATTACACCCCAGTGTGCCTCACCCGATAGATAATAGTAGAACATTATTTTTTATTTTTGATCCTGTTCACATAATTAAATGTGTGCGTAATAATTGGATATGTAAGAAGGGTGATAATTGCGTTATTAAATTTCCTAATATTGATAACTTCGATGTAACATTGGAAGCTCAATTTCAACATTTGCGTTTAGTATACCAACTGGAGGAGAAGCCACTTCTTAAATATGGACACATGTTGTCATACAAAGCATTGTATCCTAGTAGCATTCAAAAACAAAATGTTTCATTAGCTTTACAAATTTTTAATGAAAAAACTATTGCAGGGTTAAAGTGTGTTGCACTCAAAAAGCCTGAAACATTTGTAAACCCTGAGGGTACATTACATTTTTTAAATATATTTTGTAGATGGTGGAAAATTATTAATGTACATAGCGCTTTCGAAGGAAAACGCTTTAACGATCCGCATAGGGAACCCATGAGAGAAACTAGTTTGGATAACATAAACTTTTTACAGAATATGTTGAGATGGTTAAAGAATTGGAGGATTAGCGCTTCTGTAACGGACGTACTGCTCCGGGTTCGGCCGCAGTCACCCACGTTAAAATTATAAAATAAAATCCTAAATTAAGAAATATGTAAATGTATAAAATTAAACTGTTATGAATCTCTATGTATGAAATTATGTAAAAATGAAAATGTAATATAAAAACAATAAATGAAACGTCGGAGCTTGGCTAGGGGACACGGGCAGAGAAGTATACTAGGAGAGCTGGTGGATATAATAAGAGCATTTTAATTCGGGCACGATTCGGGACGAATCCGTGCCTATACAAGAGGGAACGTTCGGCCACGGCCCGAAGCAAAGGGCCGTGCGCCGTCATGGCGTGCGAGGTTATTTGCCGTCCGAACGTTCCACAGGCGTGATTCTGATGATCGTGCCTGAACAAAGAAAGGCCATGGTCACGTTCGACCACGGGCCCGAAATTACCGGCCGAGAGGCGGTAATCAGACCGGCGGCGCGCCGCGATAGCGTCACAAACACGGCCCTCGATTCCAGGAATCAAAGAGAAAGCGGGCCCGTGGAAGCGTCGCGCGGCCGCCGGCGGCCTATAAAACGGGCAACAGTCCCTTGGAAAGGCAGATAGCCAGCAACCTCCACCAGCTCTACAACTCCCTCTGCTCTGCCTTCTACCTCGCTCCGACTTCTGACTCTACTCGTCTTCTCTTCTTCTGCCCCTCGCCTCACCCCGGACCTCCCTGCCTCTACGACCAGACCCGGACTCTACGACAAGGACAAGAATCAGCATCGGACCAGCTACAACGGCTACAGAGACGCCCCGCTCTACCCCTCGACGCCACTGAAGGACGACGCCTTCCGCCTCCACGGATTGGGATCACCTGCCCCTTTTACAGTCTTGTGTGTCACACGATTACGTCTGATACAGCTTCCTTAAGTGCGCAAACATGCCAATCTCTCATCACCACGTTAGATTCATTTTTGTCATTAATCCCATACATGTTCTCCGTGTATAAAATAGACTACTTATTGCTGGGCAAGTTTCAGAACGATGATCTCGAAGCGAGGTTTGGTTGTTATCGGCAAATGAGTGGAGCTAACTATTACATTAGCTACCTTCAGGTCTTAGAAAGTGAAAGAAAACTTCGCTTTAAAAGCAGTGTTATATTAGTATGTAAGGGAAATAATATTCCATTGAAAACACTTCTTCCGCAAGCAAGTGCATCAATTAATAACATATTTGTGGATTTAACTATTTATAATGAGATAATATATTTTGAATTTTCTTTAGAAAACCTTCCTGAAAATTTAATGCCAATTATTACTTACATTGCTGGGTATAATGTTAGAAGAGAGTTGCGATCAAAGAAATGTGATATATGTGTAGCATGGCTTCAGTCGTTAGATAAGGAGGTAGAACTTGAAAATGTACCCAAAGAATTAGTTTTGGAATTAGATAGAGGAAAATTAATATTACCGACTGAGAGTCCCACTGTTGCTACAGCATTGGTATGGTTCAGTTTACAAAAAATTTTAGATTCTTGTCCTGATATTTTTATTAGTGGCCAGAATCAACTCTATATTTTGAATAAGATAAGTGTTACCAAATTAAATGATTATTTTTTACTTCAAAAAGATTTTAATGAATGTAATTGTAAAAAAACTATGCAAATAATGTTGGAAAACATTTGTCATACAACCTGTAAAATCATCTTAAGTAACTTAGCAAAAAACAAAAATGATGAACTCACTGTACAAAGTTGTTCAGGATCACGTAATAGAAAAGTTCAAAAATTAAATAGCGTATAATATCTTATGAAATACATGCCACAAATTCTCTTCTTTTGTAAACTTATTATTTATTATATTATGTATATGTGTCCATCTGATATGTGTTCAAATTGCACTTCCAACCTTCCAGTATAAACATTACTTTCATGAGGAATTTATTAGAAACAATTATTTCCAATTATACATAATATATTATTATACTAAATTGTCTATCTGAATCTGTTCAAATTTCACTTCCAATCTTCCAGTATAAACATTACTTTCATGAGGAATTTAAGAAATTAGTAATATTTAATAATATATTTTAGAAACAATTATTTCCTACATAATGTAATGTGTCCATTATTGTGTGAATATAATACCTATGTAATTTAATTTAATTACAAAAATACGATTTGTTATATATGTTTCCATTATTATTAGAGATAAACCTACATGTGTTTTGTATGTTATGTCATTTCTTAAATAAAAAATACATATTTATTAAAATATATGACTTCATTTATTTCTTTACTCCTTTTCCTTTTTTAACTGTGCTCATTTTAATAATTTTAACATTTTAATTTTCGTAAAACTTTCGATTTAAAACATAAAAACTTCATGGCGAAAATCGACTCCCGTGTCGCATACGAACACTAAAATATGACAGCACTGACTTCGTAATTCGGCGGTAGCGCGCCTAGGCCTGTTCTGTAGTAGGCCTTGCGCAGTGGTCCAAATCCCATCAGACCGGGTAAGTAACTACTATAAACTATATAGCAGTGTGCATGCATATGGCGACAGTTCTTGTTGATTTCTTGTGATGCGTCACTGTTTATAATATTATATCTGTATCCTGCAGTTTATTGTTTATTTATGTGTTTCAACAAACTTCAAGAGCATTAATAAAGCTTTTAAGATAAGCAAATCATAAATCTGTCAAGAAATAAGAGATTTATAGCTGTTTAAAGTGGTAGGTTTTGATTTTCAAAGTGAGTATGTACGAGTGTAATTTTCGGTACATTTGATTGCAGTGAAAAGGTTAACCCCTAGGAGACGGCCAACTACAATCGTAGTGGAAGAAAAGTTCTCCTAGAGAACGGCTCACTACAAGTGTAGTTTTGAGCATTTGTCATGTTCATCGCTAAATATTTAGTAAATTTAACAGTAAAACTTCGAGGTTAAAAATGTTCTGCATTGAGTTGTTTATTTTCTACCACATCCTTTTAATAGATTCTCCTTTTTACGTATAGTTTTTTTTTAACAGAACTTTTAAGTACGTTGTATCCCTCTTCACTTGATTCTTATCTTCAGTCTAAGTTGTCCTTTCGCCGTGTGAGTGTCGCGTTTCTGGCCGTTCTGCTGGACACTGTTTATTGTTATATTAGGGTGTCCGTTTTTTTATTACTCTTGGAGTGTTTCTGTGTTAATATTTACTTTTATGAAGTGTTTCGTTCGTATTTATTATTATATTGTGCGTATTATTTGTGAATTTAAGATCATTTTATTGTTTTGTATATTTGAGTGTTTGTTGTAACTATTTAAATTTGATTTCTAATCCTTAAAATGAATGAAGAAGTCATTGAAAACTTTGTGATAGATTGGGATTCTGATTTTTCGATGAGTGATGATGAAGATTATATTCCTGAACATTTGGAGAGCTTAGAGGAAGCTTCTGAACAAAATGGAGATAGTGAAATTGGAGATTTTGAACGCTTAGATGAACTAAACACCATGCTCCTGGGTCAGTAAAAAAGTTTAATCGAGTAGGCGATTATCCGCTGAGGCTAACTGCCAGACATTTTCCTTCGGACGTTCCACCATCTTCAAATTCTAAGAGAAAATCAGTTTATCGGGAGTATCACGTATGCAATAATTAGTCGCTAAATCCTAAACGTCGTGTTCATACACGTTATTGGTGTTACTGTTGTCAAGTTGCCTTGTGCCCCACTACATGTTTTCGTATATATCACACTGTAGAAAAGTTTTAATAATTAAAAGAGCCCGTCGCGCTGTACAATCTTGTGGTCACCCTTTCTAATGCCGACAAGTGGCCTTGCGCAAGTGTATGCGTGTTGGCCAAATATTTTTCTGCATTGTAGGAAAACATTTATTATAATTACTGTGTAGATAAAACTCATCGTAAAATTTAATAGCTTGATTGCCAAAGGTTCATTTTTTGTGTGAAAAAAGGAATTTTTACGACTTGACAATAAATAAACAATCTGTGAGTGTTCCACTCTGGGATTTTGTCATTTGAAGGTAATATTTTTTATTTACATTCCATCTAACACAAAATAACCCAGTAAAAATATAATATTAAGTGAACCAAACTAATTTTACAATATTAAAGAATACCGTAAAATAAATAAAAACATTGTAAAATCTTTAGGTACAGCTAAATAATATTTCAAACCTGGAGTGAGTATAAAATGTAATTTACGAAAATCTAGCCGTTTCAGGCGGGCAATTCATGCAAAATCTGCTAGTCTTCTGAGGGTTAAAGGAATCCATGTACGGGTCAAAATTAGAAGCAATGTTTGCAGTATGCTGGGAGTATTTAGCCCAAGGCTGCCCAACCTTTTTAACAGTTGGGCGAAAAATTTCTATAAAACATAATTCCCCACAAAAAAAAAGTCAAAATGAGTGCTCCCCACAAAATATTTGAAATCCATGGAGGGGGGGGGTTGTTACGGAACTTCGCTGAGAAAAAATCCGCGCACCCAAAAACATCATATGTGATTCCCCACAACAATTTTTCGAATTCCATGGGAGAGGGGGGGTGGCTACAGGATTCCATTTCGGATGCAAAAAATATTATATCAAAAACCGGTGTATTTTTGTTAAAAAAGTAAGTTCAACAGGTTAGATTTTTTCGTCGCTGATTCTTGCCTTGGTTGGCAACACTGGTGACCGCGCGCAAGCTGCATTGTTTGTTTTACCGCGGGCCCGTGACACTTTTTCAAATTGGCGGGTTTTTTGAAAATGGTTCACACGGGCCACCTATAATTCGTTCACAATGTGGCCCGCGGGCCTGGGGTTGGGCAGCCTTGATTTAGCCAGTCAATAATTCAAAAATAATATTGAATTTTACAGGATAATGTACCCAAGTTAACTTGATTCCATGTACGAAAGTCAAAATTAGATGGAATGTTTGCAGTATTCCAGGAGTATTTAGACCATACGTTCCCAAAGTGGACCCCTGGCCCCCCCTGGGGCTGGATGGAGCTGAGGCGGTAATTCTAGCCCTGGGGGAGTAGGGGAGCCCTGGGGGAGTAGGGGAGCCCTGGGAAGCAAACAGGTGGTCACGGGGTGCTAAAATTTATAACCTTATAGAATTTTGAAAATATATTAATACACAATGTACGTACATACATATCTAATTTGTTATATACCAAAAGTTTTTGGTAAAAATTACCTCAAAAATAAATATCATGTATGATTTTTGTTTCAAATCATATAGTGGCAATTACACATTCACATCGGAGCGACGGTACCGCGCGCCACTCTAGACCGCCGCACAGGAAAGTAAAGAGCGATAGAAAGGTAACTTTTTACAGCGCAGTTCATTGTGAGATTTTCTGCGCGGCAGCATTGAGCGGTGCGTGCGACCCTCTAGCCAAATTCTGCGTGTAATGTCCGCTTATGCATACACATGTAGTTCATGAATCTACCGCTAGGGGCCTATGACAGTCGGTCGACAAGTACCAAAACATGACCTAAAAAAATACTCCCGGGCCAAACTGACGATAGGCATGTTGATCTGGTACAATTCGAAGTTTTTAGTGTTTTTTGTTGTTTTGGAGATAATAAAAATATTGGAAGTTAAAGGTATGTATTTTTATCATTGACATTTCTAACATAAACGTATTTATAATTATGATTTTATATTATTAGAGTTTCATCCATTTTTATATATGACCTTTTGAAGCACTTAATTTTTCTTTACTACCTACTTCAAAGCATTTTTTTAAGTACATAAATATCCCATAATTATTCTTTTTATGGAGAATAAAAAAAATTATTTACAGGTAAACCAATAGCCAAACCAAAGAAGAAATGTAGACAATTTAATATAGAATATTTGAAGTATGGTGTTATTCCGTCACCCACAAACAAAATTTTACCAATTTGTCTGATTTGTGAAAAAGTTTTTTCTAGTGAATCCATGAGACCTTCAAAATTGAAATTTTTCCTGGAAACTGTTCATGCTGACAAAAAAGATATAACTTATTTTTAAGCGGTCAAAAATAAATTTTTAAAACCACTTGCGCTGACAACATTTCTTTGCTTATTGCTAAATCGGGAAAAATCGCATACTATTGGAAAAGAACTGATCTACCAGCTGTTAGTGAGGTTCTGGATACTGTATTGCACATGCAACCGTCTGATATTATTAAGAAAATTCCTTTGAGCAATAACACTGTACAACGGCGAATTGATGAAATGGCACAGGATGTTGGTGTAACATTGTGTGATTATTTAAAAAAATTCCAATTCTCTTTACAACTTGATGAATCCACTTTACCAAAGAATGAAGCTTTACTCTTGGCATATGTTCGATATATAAAAAATTCGACAAGAGCTATTATTTGCTAAAATAAATTAATAACTGACACTAAAGGGCAATCTATATTCAATGTATGGAGAGAGTTTTTTTGAAGAAAGGGAAATTCCTTTGAATAATATCTTGTCAGTTGATACTGATGGTGCTCCAGCTATGGTAGGGTGCTATTGTGGCATTATTTCTTTATTAAAAAAGTCAGTGCCAAATATATTAGCAGTGCATTGTGTGATTCATCGACAACATTTAGTTGCAAAAAATCTTAGTGATCGATCGCCTGCATCGTTCATTGCAATATGTAATTACAGCAGTTAACAAAATCAGGAGCCATGCACTCAAGCCATGCACTCAATGACAGGTTGTTTGGACAACTTTGCATCGAAAATGACGAAGACTTCAATCATTTGCTTCTCCACACAGAAGGATGTTGGTTGTCAAAGGGGTCATGTTAAAACAGATTTTATAATCTCTTTGATTCAGTTGTAGAGTTTTTAGAAAACAAAGATGAATTATTACAAGAAAACTTGAAAAAATTGTGATGTAGTGTATAATATGACGTAGTATATTTGTCAGATTTATATAGTAAATTCAATGAATCTAATCTGCAACTGCAAGGAGATGAGTTAAATTTGATACAGACCCAAGAACGGCGTTCCCAACAGAAGTGCAAACAATGCAAAAAGGACATGCGGACTGCTCCGGTTAACGCTAACCTAGCGGAGACCATCAGCGATACGATACCATTGGAGCCGGGTAAAAAAGTGAACTATAAAGCGCAGATGCCGACTAATCTAGAAGATCTGCAAGATTTGGTCATAAATAAAGCAACAAATATGGAAAAAAAAAAACAAAACGACATTATGGATCAAAACAATAAAATTCTAGTGCTATATACAATTCATAAGTGCCCAATATGAAGATTTCCTGGCAAGAATACGTGACTTAGAATTAAAGAATGACGAGCTAACGAAGAAGAACTCAGTCCTGGAAACCAGGATTGTGTTGGAGAACTGCATCGAAACTCAGGAGAGGGATCTTAAAGCCAACAATGTAGAAATCAGAGGCATCCCAGAAAATAAAGGAGAAATTATGCAAGACGTCATTTTTTATATTTGTAAAGTAACTAAATCCTCCACGCAAACAAAAGACATTGATGCTATTCATCGATCAGAAAGAAAGAGCAATAATATTCATCAGTGACCGGATAAATCATCACATCTTTAAAAATTTATATAAAGTCATGGAAAGTGATAAAACAAAAACTTTATTAACTAGTAGGTTAGGTTAGGTTAAAAAAAAAATTTTTCATCGTTTCTAATGAATTTATATCACTTTTTAAAAGTGTGTTGAATTGTCACTGTGTTGAGTTATCATGGAACCTATTGATCCAAGAGAAATTATAATTAAATTCAATCGAATATTGCTAGAGAAAAGCTGTTAGCAGATGTAAAAGCTTTCAATAAAAACAGCCCGAACATGGAAGATAAATTAAATACCTCGAACATCGGTATCGCTGGACACTGCTCGCATTCTTTTGATCACTATATTATATCAAATTTGTTCTGTATAAATTCAATGTAATATTTCTCCTTCAAATCGGGTTATCTCTTCTATATTATTTATTTATTACCCGTCTCGGAACAGACGTTGTCTAGTGAGAAGGGTAACTTACCTACAAATACTGTCAAAAAAAACTTTTTTTTCAATACAATAAACGACCGGGTTGCCGGCAAACTATAAATAAAAATATTATTTCTTCGTTTGTGTTAAAAAGTAATGTTATATAAACGCAATTTAGGACGTGAAGAATTTTATCAATTTCCAAATCTTTCATCAGTGGAAAAATGTGATAAGGACATTTTGATCTATTGTCAACATTTGGAGGCACTCCACATTAATTTTAATAACCGATTTAAAGATATTCTCACAATGAAGATTCCCGATTGGTTATCAGAACCATTTTTAAATACTGATGAATCGGAATTGCACTTAGAAAAGGAATTGATGAAAATATCGACAAATAGTGAGTTAAAATTTAAATTCAAACACAGATACCATGAGTTCTGATTACAAAAGCAGATACCCACACTTTATCCTGGACTTATAGGCTGTGGTTAGAAAATTTTTGATTGCATTTCCGTCATCATACTTGGTACAACATGGATTTAGTGCAATCGCAAGTCTTTAAACTAAAAAAAGGAACCAACTGGAAATAGTTGACCGTGGAGATTTGCGGATGCTGCTGACAAAAATAGAGCCAAATATAGAAAAGTTAATGGAAAAACACCAGGCTCATCCTTCTCATTACAAATTAATTTAATTTTGCATTGTCTATGATATTATTCACTAATAATAATTACCTTTTAATTAATTTTTTCAAATTGTTTTATTTTCAAAATACCTTACTGAAATTTAAAAAAATACACTCGTAGTTGAATATATTTTTGAAGATTTTACATCAGGTTCGTAATTGACATACATCAGGTTTGTCTTTCTCATTAGGATTATTAATTTTAAAAAAGTTAAATTTCCAGCGGAGCCTTGTGTAATTTTGTGTCTGAAAGGGGGGCCATGGGTCAAATAAGTATGGGAACCTAATATTTAGACAGTCAACAAATTGCAAGTCATATTTAAATCAAAAATAATATTGAAATTCATGGGATAGTAAACCTAAGATAGAGCGCGAAATGCCGCTTGCTGTTGCTTTGTTCCATTCCCGTAATTCATGACTCTTTTTACTTTCATGGTTATAAAAAGTAATATCATAATTTTGTTGTAAAAGACAAACTGCTTTAAATAAATAATAATATTGAAATTCACAGGATAGTACACCCAAGTTAAGGGTCCATTTACGAGTCAAAATTAGAAGGAATGTTTGCAGTATGGCAGGAATATTTAGACAGTCAACTACGAAGGTGAAATCTTCTTTGCAATTAGCCTCACTCACACGATGGGGAAGGCGCTGCTCTCCATTATGCAGCTCTCCAATATTCAGCAAGCTAGTCGGCCTCGCTCACGCCGTAGATAACCTCCATCACACAGTAATCCATTGTTCAATAAGAAACACATGCTCAAACTAACTATTCCAAATTTCTAGACGGGAAAAAACTCCCCTGTCAGGTAAGACAGCAAAGCTGGCCTGGTGTTCCATGACAGCGGCTACAAGCGATGGTTCCTGTGCGGAATGGTCAGCATTGCGCCGGTGACCAAATAGCTATTGGAAAACTTCTGTAGAGAAGACACTTACACCGCCTACACAAGGATCTATGCACTGAGGGACTGGCTCCTGTCCAAGATGAACAATATTTCTTTACAATGTGAACTTTACCAAGGTGAGGTCTTCTTTATCATAAATTTTTCATCATAATATTTATCGAAGTTCGTCAGCCTCGCTCACGCCGTGGATGACCACCATCACACAGTTATCCACTGTTCAGTAAGAAACACATGCTGAAACCATTTATTCCACATCACACACTCAAAAAATCTCCCGTACCAGGCAAGACAGCGGGGCTGGCCTGGTGTTCCATGATGGAGGCTACGAGCGATAATTTCTAGTCAGAATCCGCCTGTGACCAAATCACTCTCCTATAACTTTATAGAGAAAATACGTACACGGCCTATACAAGAGTCTATGCACTGAGGGACTGGCTCCTGTCCAAGTTGAACAATATTTCTTTACAATGTGAACTTTACCGAGGTGAGGTCTTTTTTGTCATAAATATTTCATCATAATATTTATCGAAGCTCGTCAGCCTCGCTCACTCCGTGGATGACCTCCATCACACAGTTATCCACTGTTCAGTAAGAAACACATGCTCAAACGAACTATTCCAAATTTCTAGACGGGAAAAATCTCCCCTGTCAGGTAAGACAGCAGAGCTGGCCTGGTGTTCCATGACGGAGGCTACAAGAAGCGATGGTTCCTGTGCGGAATGGTCAGCATTGCGCCGGTGAACAAATTGCTATTGGAAAACTTCTGTAGAGAAGACACCTACACTGCCTACACAAGGATCTATGCACTGAGGGATTGGCTCCTGTCCAAGTTGAACAATATTTCTTTATTTATTTGTTTGGTACAATATTTTTTACAATTTAAGTTTTCCAGTAATGTAGGCCTCACTGGGTGGCTTGCCCGTGCTGAGGCCTTCATTTTATAATATGAAAATATAATCTACATAATACATTTAAAGAGAAAATAATACATTTTAAATTAAAAATACATAATAATATATTTAAAATTAAAAAATAATACATCTTGTGTGTTTGTGAGTGATGTGTGTTTATATTGGTTTTGTGTGTTACGGGTAGGTTTTATTTTTATTTTATGCTATGACATTTTGGTAATATTGTCTTTTTTGTTCTTTAATCCATTTTGTAATTTTGTGTGTGAATTTATTTTTATTTTCCTCAATTTTAATTTCAAGTTTTACACTGTTGAAAGCTTTTATAGCATGGTATTGGTAGTGTCTTTGTCCAAAGCTTGAATTTACTGTCGGAGTTTTTATGTTTTCTTTGTACGCTTGTCTAACTGGTCTGTTAGTGTTATTTTGTGTATGTTGAAATTTATTTTTTTTGTCAAAAATGTAGTTTAGTAGTGTTTTAACGTATAATTGGCGTATATCTAGTACGTCACAGCTGTTGAATATTTGGTCTGTATCAGTCAGTCTATGTTTTTTTAGTATTAACTTTAAGATCGTTTTCTGTGCGGTTTCTATGTAATTAATAGCCGAGTTTGTTGCTCCTCCCCAAGCAATAATTCCATATTCTATTATTGATTGGCAAAGTGCAAAATATATTGTTTTCAATTGATTTATTTTATATATGTTTCTTATGTTTAGGAAAATGTGTATTGTTTTGAGAAGTTTATTTGTGATTTGTTTGATGTGAGGTACCCATCTAAGGTTATGGTCAATTACGATTCCTAGATACTTTATTTGTTCTGTTTTTTCTAGAGAAGGGCAATCGCAGATGTTGGTGTTTAAACATTCGTGTATTTTTATGGTGTTTGTGTTGTTTTTTGGCTGTCCCGTGCTATTTATACTGTATGTTGTGAATTTTGTCTTTGATATGTTAAGTGTAAGTATGTTTGAGTCTAGCCATGTTTTCACTTGCGAGATTCCCAAATTCGCTATGTTATATACATTATTCCAATCCTTAGATTTAAAAAGTAAAACTGTGTCATCAGCATAGCTAACTATTTCACCGTCTATTTTCATGCTGCAAAGTTCATTTATGTAAATAGTAAAAAGAACGGGCCCTAGTATGCTTCCTTGTGGAACTCCATATGTAATCGGCAGTGGTTTACTAGTATGGTTGTTCATTTTGACTTGTTGTGTTCTGTTACTCATATAACTTTTTAATAGTTGAAGTTCCTTGCCTTTGATACCCATGTTTTCTAATTTTTTTAAAAGTGAATTGTGGCAGATTGAGTCAAAGGCTTTAGCTAAATCTAGATATATCGCTATGCATTTGTACCCTTGATCTAAGTTGCTATGTATATAATCTATTGTACATGCCAAAGCTTCTTAATAAATGTGAACTTATTAACTTATTCTTTACAATGTGAACTTTACCAAGGTGAGGTCTTCTTTGTCATAAATTATTCATGATAATATTTATCGAAGCTCGTCAGCCTAGCTCACGCAGTGGATGACCTCCATCACACAGTAATCCACTATTTAGTAAGAAACACATGCTCAAACCAACTATTCCAAATTTCTAGACGGGAAAAATCTCCCCTTTCAGGTAAGATAGCAGAGCTGGCCTGGTATTCCATGATGGAGGCTACAAGAAGCGATGGTTCCTGTGCGGAATGGTCAGCATTACGCCGGTGACCAAATTGCTATTGGAAACCTTCTGCAGAGAAGACACCTACACCGCCTACACAAGGATCTATGCACTGAGGGACTGGCTCCTGTCCAAGTTGAACAATATTTCTTTACAATGTGAACTTTAACGAGGTGAGGTCTACTTTGTCATAAATATTTCATCATAATATTTATCGAAGCTCGTCAGCCTAGCTCACGCAGTGGATGACCTCCATCACACAGTAATCCACTGTTCAGTAAGAAACACATGCTAAAACCATTTATTCCACACCACACACTCAAAAAATCTCCCGTACCAGGCAAGACAGCGGGGCTGGCCTGGTGTTCCATGATGGAGGCTACAAGCGATAATTTCTAGTCAGAATCCGCCTGTGACCAAATCACTCTCCTATAACTTTGTAGAGAAAATACATACACGGCCTATACAAAAGTCTATGCACTGAGGGACTGGCTCCTGTCCAAGTTGAACAATATTTCTTTACAATGTGAACTTTAACGAGGTGAGGTCTACTTTGTCATAAATATTTCATCATAATATTTATCGAAGCTCGTCAGCCTAGCTCACGCAGTGGATGACCTCCATCACACAGTAATCCACTGTTCAGTAAGAAACACATGCTAAAACCATTTATTCCACACCACACACTCAAAAAATCTCCCGTACCAGGCAAGACAGCGGGGCTGGCCTGGTGTTCCATGATGGAGGCTACAAGCGATAATTTCTAGTCAGAATCCGCCTGTGACCAAATCACTCTCCTATAACTTTGTAGAGAAAATACATACACGGCCTATACAAAAGTCTATGCACTGAGGGACTGGCTCCTGTCCAAGTTGAACAATATTTCTTTACAATGTGAACTTTACCAAGGTGAGGTCTTCTTTGTCATAAATTATTCATAATAATATTTATCGAAGCTCGTCAGCCTAGCTCACGCAGTGGATGACCTCCATCACACAGTAATCCACTGTTTAGTAAGAAACACATGCTCAAACCAACTATTCCAAATTTCTAGACGGGAAAAATCTCCCCTTTCAGGTAAGATAGCAGAGCTGGCCTGGTATTCCATGATGGAGGCTACAAGAAGCGATGGTTCCTGTGCGGAATGGTCAGCATTACGCCGGTGACCAAATTGCTATTGGAAAACTTCTGCAGAGAAGACACCTACACCGCCTACACAAGGATCTATGCACTGAGGGACTGGCTCCTGTCCAAGTTGAACAATATTTCTTTACAATGTGAACTTTACCAAGGTGAGGTCTTCTTTGTCATAAATTATTCATGATAATATTTATCGAAGCTCGTCAGCCTAGCTCACGCAGTGGATGACCTCCATCACACAGTAATCCACTGTTTAGTAAGAAACACATGCTCAAACCAACTATTCCAAATTTCTAGACGGGAAAAATCTCCCCTTTCAGGTAAGATAGCAGAGCTGGCCTGGTATTCCATGATGGAGGCTACAAGAAGCGATGGTTCCTGTGCGGAATGGTCAGCATTACGCCGGTGACCAAATTACTATTGGAAAACTTCTGCAGAGAAGACACCTACACCGCCTACACAAGGTTCTATTTATTTATTTATTTTATTTATTTCTATTCATACATTACAGTGTTTACCAAATATTTACATTTGAATATAATACATACATTTAGAACTGTTGTTAATATGGTTTTTTTTTTAAATTTTTTTTTTATGCTAGGTGTGAGGTAGGTTTGAGTAGGTGACACTGTGGTGGGTAATGTTATATGTTTCGTGAACACCTCACTGGGAGAACCTGTGCTGAGGTGTTTACGTGGTTATGATTAGATGGTACATGTATTTATGTGTATTGGTTAAATTTTCTTATATAAAAGTGTAAGTTGGGATTTAATTTTTTTATTTTTTTTATGTTTATATGCACTGAGGGACTGGCTCCTGTCCAAGTTGAACAATATTTCTTTACAATGTGAACTTTAACGAGGTGAGGTCTACTTTGTCATAAATATTTCAACATAATATTTATCGAAGCTCGTCAGCCTAGCTCACGCAGTGGATGACCTCCATCACACAGTAATCCACTGTTCAGTAAGAAACACATGCGAAAACCATTTATTCCACACCACACACTCAAAAAAATCTCCCGTACCAGGCAAGACAGCGGGGCTGGCCTGGTGTTCCATGATGGAGGCTACAAGCGATAATTTCTAGTCAGAATCCGCCTGTGACCAAATCACTCTCCTATAACTTTGTAGAGAAAATACATACACGGCCCATACAAAAGTCTATGCACGGAGGGACTGGCTCCTGTCCAAGTTGAACAATATTTCTTTACAATGTGAACTTTACCAAGGTGAGGTCTTCTTTGTCATAAATTATTCATGATAATATTTATCGAAGCTCGTCAGCCTAGCTCACGCAGTGGATGACCTCCATTACACAGTAATCCACTATTTAGTAAGAAACACATGCTCAAACCAACTATTCCAAATTTCTAGACGGGAAAAATCTCCCCTTTCAGGTAAGATAGCAGAGCTGGCCTGGTATTCCATGATGGAGGCTACAAGAAGCGATGGTTCCTGTGCGGAATGGTCAGCATTACGCCGGTGACCAAATTGCTATTGGAAACCTTCTGCAGAGAAGACACCTACACCGCCTACACAAGGATCTATGCACTGAGGGACTGGCTCCTGTCCAAGTTGAACAATATTTCTTTACAATGTGAACTTTAACGAGGTGAGGTCTACTTTGTCATAAATATTTCATCATAATATTTATCGAAGCTCGTCAGCCTAGCTCACGCAGTGGATGACCTCCATCACACAGTAATCCACTGTTCAGTAAGAAACACATGCTAAAACCATTTATTCCACACCACACACTCAAAAAATCTCCCGTACCAGGCAAGACAGCGGGGCTGGCCTGGTGTTCCATGATGGAGGCTACAAGCGATAATTTCTAGTCAGAATCCGCCTGTGACCAAATCACTCTCCTATAACTTTGTAGAGAAAATACATACACGGCCTATACAAAAGTCTATGCACTGAAGGACTGGCTCCTGTCCAAGTTGAACAATATTTCTTTACAATGTGAACTTTAACGAGGTGAGGTCTACTTTGTCATAAATATTTCATCATAATATTTATCGAAGCTCGTCAGCCTAGCTCACGCAGTGGATGACCTCCATCACACAGTAATCCACTGTTTAGTAAGAAACACATGCTCAAACCAACTATTCCAAATTTCTAGACGGGAAAAATCTCCCCTTTCAGGTAAGATAGCAGAGCTGGCCTGGTATTCCATGATGGAGGCTACAAGAAGCGATGGTTCCTGTGCGGAATGGTCAGCATTACGCCGGTGACCAAATTGCTATTGGAAAACTTCTGCAGAGAAGACACCTACACCGCCTACACAAGGATCTATGCACTGAGGGACTGGCTCCTGTCCAAGTTGAACAATATTTCTTTACAATGTGAACTTTACCAAGGTGAGGTCTTCTTTGTCATAAATTATTCATGATAATATTTATCGAAGCTCGTCAGCCTAGCTCACGCAGTGGATGACCTCCATCACACAGTAATCCACTGTTTAGTAAGAAACACATGCTCAAACCAACTATTCCAAATTTCTAGACGGGAAAAATCTCCCCTTTCAGGTAAGATAGCAGAGCTGGCCTGGTATTCCATGATGGAGGCTACAAGAAGCGATGGTTCCTGTGCGGAACGGTCAGCATCGCGCGGGTGAATAAATTGCTCTTAGAAAACTTGTGTAGGGAAGACACCTACACCGCCTACACAAGGATCTATGCACTGAGAGACTGGCTCCTGTCCAACGTGAACAATATTTCTTTACAACGTGGACTTTACCAAGGTGAGGTCTTCTTTGTCATAAAATTTTCATCATAATATTTATCGAAGCTCGTCGGCCTCACTCACGCCGTGGATGACTTCCATACACAGTTATCCACTGTTTAGTAAGAAACACATGCTCATACCAACTATTCTACGTTTCAGACAAAAAAATCTCTCCTGCCAGGTAAGACAGCGGCGCTGGCCTGGTATTCCATGATGGAGGCTACAAGCGAAAATTTCTAGACAGGAAAAATCTCCCCTACCAGGTAAGACAGCAGTGCTGGCCTGGTGTTCCATGACGGAGGCTACAAGAAGCGATGGTTCCTGTGCGGAATGGTCAGCATCACGCGGGTGACCAAATCGCTCTTGGAAAAGTTCTGTATGTCTTCGGAGATTACATTGCATCTAGAATACCTTATAAACCTCAGCATTACACAGGGCTACTTCCCCTCTAACCTAAAACGGCTTTCGATACAATATTACACATTGAACTAATTCAAAAACTAGAAAAAATCGGCATTACAGACAAAGAGCTAAACTTTTTAACTCAATCCCTGCCATTCACGCGGATCGGCGTACGAGCATTCCGTTCCACAAATGCCATTTACGCCGTACCACGTAAATCGCGAGTATGAATGTTTCAAGGAAGATATTTCCAAATCCAAACTCTAGATGGGGCTACATATTATTTCATAAATTAATATGAACCTTTTCCCAGCGACATCTACAATAAAAGTTGATAATTTATATTGTTTATATTACGCAAAGCAGCATCCAAAAAAGGTTCATAGATTTCTTGGCGCAGTTGTTTAAATCTCCCGCTAACGTAACGTCGTGTGTGTGGATATCACGTGGTTCTTATTACATTAACAGTTGTGTGGTTCTAAAAATTTTTTTAATGTTCGGCGGAAATGTGGACTGTTTGTATTCTTGAATTGCGAATTTAATTTGTTTTATTTAAATTTAGTTTGGTATTTCATTTTGTGCATGCTGTTATACAAACATTTTTGAAACAGAAAGAAACTAATTTTTAAATCCCTAAATATGTCAAGACGTGATCTCAGTGAAATAAAGATAAGAGAATTCGTCCTCGAAATTAAGGAAAATTAGGATGACTCGGATTTTATAACGCAACTTAGTGACAATGAAGATGAACCTCAGTCAATGTGATGAACCTTTGATCTTGAAGAAAAATTTGCAAACTACTTTCAATCAGTGTTATAGCCAGACAGCTCCTCAACTAAATCTAGAATTTTCCCGAACTGAGGAGCCCTGGAACATGAGCAAAATCGGTCTTGCGCTAACCTGCTCAGAGGAAGTAGATACCAAATAAAGTACTAGGTTTTATTGTAAGATCAACTAAACTGTTCAAGAACTCTAACAGCCTAATAATTCTATTCAATTCGTTAATCCGTAGTGTTCTTGAGTACGGGTCAACAGTCTGGAATCCACATTACATTACACAGGTATCCAGACTTGAATCTGTCCAAAGAAAATTTACACGGATTTTGTCTTATCGATCAGGTGTCTACCATCTTCTAAATGAGTATGAACAAAGACTTACATATTTCAAATTAGAGAGTTTAGTTAAAAGACGAAATATAAATGACCTCTTAATGCTTTACAAAATTGTGAATAATCGTGTAAATAGTAACTTAGTCAATCAAATCAATTTTTACGCCAGGCCCAAATATACACAAACGGAATATAATGCATGCAAGAGTAAACAAAAACCCAATGGACAGTTAACTAAAACACAATTATTTATTATACAGAAACCTATGTAATAGACTAGTAAAGCAGGCGAAACATGAGTTCTACAGGAAAGAAATAGATAATGCCGGAGGAGACACAAAAAAGATATGGAGAGTTATCAAAGATGCCGCTTATTCAAAACCTAAGAACAGTACTTCTATTAATAAATTGTTAGTCGATGAGGAAATCTGTTTAACACAAAACGAACCCAAAAAAATTGCAAATCACATTAATTATCATTTTTCCAACGTTGGCTTAGATTTAGCGGAAAAAATACTTACAAAGAACCACACGACAGAAGAGCTACTTGTCAAAGAAAGTTCCTCCTTGCGACCAAATCATTCCTTTAACATTTATAAAATAAATAAAAAAGAAATTAACGAACTCATTCTTTCTCTCAAAAGTCATTGTGCACCTGGCCCGTACAACATATCTAACCAAATCCTGATTAATCTATGAGAATATATCGGTATACCTCTCCTACATATATTTAATCAAAGTTTCTTCCAATGTGTTGTACCTGACAAACTTAAAATTGCCAGTATTACCCCGATCCATAAATCTGGAGACAAAACGTTAATCTCCAACTACAGACCTATTTCACTACTTAACTCTCTATCAAAACTCCTAGAAAAAGCAATGAAAAAAAGACTGCTATCCTACCTCGATAAACACAACTTACTATCAAGTCATCAATTCGGTTTTCGGGCAAAAATGGGCACAGAACAGGCAATTTCTGAATTAACCAACTTCATTGTAAAACATGTAGATAAGGGATCTAAAGTAATTGGAGTTTTTCTAGATCTGGCTAAAGCCTTTGACACCATCTCTCATGATATTCTATACGAAAAACTTAAAAATATTGGCATCAATGGAAAACCGCTCAAATGGTTCATCAGTTATACAAAAAATAGAAAACAAATAGTTGAACTTAATAAATGCTTGAGTGACACAGCAGAAATAAAGTACGGAGTGCCTCAGGGTAGTGTCTTAGGCCCTATTCTTTTTCTTATCTATATTAATGGTCTCACTGATATTAAAATTCCAACACTCTGCTATAATGTGATCAGCTACGCAGATGATACTGTACTTCTTATTAAAGAGCAATCTTGGGAAAAGGCATTTAAGAGCGCCGAATTTGGTATGAGGGAGATAAAAAAATGGCTCGACAAAAATCTTCTTACCCTAAACACCTCGAAAACCAAATTTTTAACATTCAGTAAAACAAATATTGGGCAACCAAAAACCGTCCCGCTTTTACACCTGTATCCATGTACTACATCACAAACCAAAAACTGCGACTGCGAAAAAATTGTACATTCGGATAATATTAAGTATCTTGGTTTAACAGTGGATTGCAAACTAAAATGGGAACTTCACATAATTTCACTTGCAATGAGAATCCGGAAACAAATATACATTTTTAAAACGATTAGAAACATTATGTCACTTAAACTACTAAAAAATGTCTACTTTTCCCTTTGTCAAAGCATTTTAATTTATGGTGTAGTTATCGTGGTGTATAAATGAAAAGATCTCTCACTCAGGTATAACGTTTATTGATAGATTGTCAGCTGATTTTACAATCACAATATTTCACGTTGGTTACGTACAAAGGAATGCGCGCGAAACTAAATCGAAGTAAATCGTAGATAGGTGCAGCCTAGACGTAGCGTACAACGATAGTAATTACTGAACACTGATAATATGCTCGCTGCGTCGGGCCTATTTATACTAGACGGCCGACGGTAGCAGTGGGTAGATAGATGGCAACTAAATCGAAGACACTCGCACAGACTGTACGTTTCAGGAACCTTCGATAGTGCGGCGATTATGCATAGGCCGTAGACTCGAACCTTCCGGCGAGTTCTCGTAATGTGTAAGACGGCCCGTGACGTTTTGTCACCTGGTAGACAGGTAGGTACCGTAGTACGTAAATTACTTTGTTTACGATTTAACGATGCAAGTATCAAGTACGTACCTAAGTAGCAAGTAGCAGTTTATTATTAATTATTTAATCTGGATAATTCGACGCCACAGACACCCCCTTCCCAGCAGCTTTGCTGAGGGCTGCGATAGAAGAAATAGCTCGGAGACGAATGTCTTTTTAACTGTGACACTTCATAAAAAAAAAAATTTTGCAAAACACATGTTCACAACACAGGTTGAAGATTCACTCAGATAACCATGGTGGCACTGTTATCCGCGCTTGTGCGGAGATGGTCTGGTGCGTGATGCTCCGTGATGCCTTAACTGATCACCCATTTTGAGACGGGGTTACCGGTGAATCGGGGTAACACTATCACGTCGGGCTGCAGATCACGTCGGGCCGCATATCACGTCGGGGTCACCACTGTAGTTATCGTGGTGTATAAATGAAAAGATCTCTCACTCAGGTATAACGTTTATTGATAGATTGTCAGCTGATTTTACAATCACAATATTTCACGTTGGTTACGTACAAAGGAATGCGCGCGAAACTAAATCGAAGTAAATCGTAGATAGGTGCAGCCTAGACGTAGCGTACAACGATAGTAATTACTGAACACTGATAATATGCTCGCTGCGTCGGGCCTATTTATACTAGACGGCCGACGGTAGCAGTGGGTAGATAGATGGCAACTAAATCGAAGACACTCGCACAGACTGTACGTTTCAGGAACCTTCGATAGTGCGGCGATTATGCATAGGCCGTAGACTCGAACCTTCCGGCGAGTTCTCGTAATGTGTAAGACGTCCCGTGACGTTTTGTCACCTGGTAGACAGGTAGGTACCGTAGTACGTAAATTACTTTGTTTACGATTTAACGATGCAAGTATCAAGTACGTACCTAAGTAGCAAGTAGCAGTTTATTATTAATTATTTAATCTGGATAATTCGACGCCACAATGGTATATCGGCATGGGGTGGTGCCGCAGACACATACATCAAGCTACTTAATACAGCTCATAAAGCACTTATTAGAACTATGTTCAAAAAACCATATCTTTATCCCACTGAAAATCTTTTAATTAAAAATAAAATACTTGATATCAGGAAGCTATTCATAAAAAAAATTATCCATACAAATTGCATAAAATCGTCACCTTCACACATATCTCACTCCCAGAACACTAGAGCTAAATCTAACAATCATTTACAAGTGCCAAAAATTAAATCCACTCTTGCAAAAAAACATGAATCTTACCTCGCACCTTCCATATTCAATATTTTCTTAAAAGAAACACAACATACAACTCAAATCAACAGAAAATGTACATATAAATACTTTAATACGTGGCTAATGAACAAAAAAAGAAATTGCATTAACAAGTTACTTGCAAACCTTCCATGCTAATTTTTATAAGACATATTAAAAAAAAAAAAAATAAAAATAAAAAAATAAAATAAATAAATAAATAAGAACTTTCACAACAAAAGATGTTCAATTATTTGATTATTTGATTAACAATAAAAAAAAAAAAATTACATATGTATGTAATAATTTATATTTAGATTATTTTATCTAGGTAATCTTTTATTTTTTAATTACGTTTCTTTTTCCTGTATTTTGTATTTTTATTTATTTACTTTGTATTTTTATTCACTTTTATTATTATTGATATATGTAATGGTAGATACTGCTACCCGGCTCAGAACAGATATTGTCTAGTGAGTCGGGTAGCGCACATAATATGTAAACAAATATTGATGTCAATAAACGCCCGGGTTACCGGCAATAAATAAAAAAAAAAATAAAAAAATACTAGAAATATGAACATATTTTGGACCGAAATTTTTGCCAATAACACTGGATATTTTAATCCTATGTCAAGAATGTCTCGATCATACAATGATCTTGCTAAAACACACACTTTCATAGATATTTTTGCAAATAATATAACTTGTTTCAAGAAATATCTCCACGATTTCTGTACTTAAAAAAAAAAAGAAAAATAAAAAAATTGTTTAGTGGTTTAGAATTTTTTTAATACATGGTGTCCGGAAACTCGTAGTACAAGCCGGAAACTGGAGAATGTATACCACACGGGGAACCCAAATAAACATAAAGTTTTTTGATTTGAGCATTTTATAAAAAAAAAAAAAAAAAATTTTTTTTCGGCTATTTCAGGGTTCAAATTTTTTCGTCATTATTTGTTTTACTTTTAAATTTTTAAATAGTTTTAATTAGTTGGGTACTTTGATCTTCAGCAATAATTTATAAGAATTTGATCCAAAAAAAAATCAACTTCTGACTCGATTTACTCGAAAACGAAAGCTCAAATCAAAAAAAATTATACTACAAAATCGACTCCAAATGTGATGTAGATTCACCAGTTTCCCGCTTGTACTACGAGTTTCCGGACACCATGTATATACTCTTTAAATTTTTCTACTTATTATGTGCTTCAATCTTTGTAATTAAGTTTTAAGTTTTGTATATAAATACTGTCATTGTTTAACATGTTTGCTTATGTGAATGTGCAAATGTGATTGCTGCAGACACATTAGTCTAGGGATATTTATAATTGTATTTTTTTTATTTTGTAATCCATAATTAATGTTTTTATAAATATCCTGTTTGTGTCTCGAATAAATAAATAAATAAAGCCTGACAAGGCTGCAGGCCCAGTCGGAATATCCCCCTAATATAATTATTTATAATAAGTCATAGACCGTTCATGCACTGAGCTATATTTATTTATTTATTGTTTCTTTACATTGTATCTTTTTTACGTTAGAATTTTTAACCTCACTAGGACAAGCCTGCGTTGAGGTTAATAATTTATATTTAACATATCGACTGGTTGTTTCATGTTGGTACTAAAATAGAATTAAGTAAAAACGCCAGCAGCAGTACGTGTTTGTACGCGGTTTGGCATTTTCAGCTATTCCAAAACTGCTGCATTTAATCGCAGTGCGTGCACCCACCAAGTCCAGTTTCAAAACTGGAGACATGGCTGACATAAAGAATTACAGACCTGTAGACATACTGTCTAAGATAACAAAAAAAACACATATTGCCAACATTTGAATATGACGTGCATAATTTTTTTTGCAATTAAGTACATTGTGTACTTAATTCCTGCCTTTGATCCCTTTATAGAATAAAGAAGAAAACTAGAAGTGCCTTCCATCCAAATTTGAATGGAAACAAATTTCGCCACTGTACCTTTTGGTTCTAGACTATCTAGCACACGCTCTGTCTCTCTTACACTTGCCTGACATTGTATATCTCCATCCCATTTGAATTTTGTAATCACGGTGATACAGTATTGTATTGGAAACACGTCGACATGACATTTCTTGTGTACTTCTTTGCTCTATGCTTCTAGACGTGTCGTCGGTGCAGCGCGTGCAACGTTACAATTCTTACTTGATACTTTGCACTAAGGTGCAGTTTTTTAAATGTTTTATGAGTAAGGTTCTAGGAAGTGTTTGTGTGCTTATATGTATGGCACACCAGTAGGAAACACCTGTTATTTCAATGAAAAATAACTTACTAAAATAATGGTATAATTTCCCTTTGGTCTACTTCAATGATACTCAACCTTTTTTTTTCTTCGGGCCACATACATACATATAGGCCGCATCAATACTAACGTAACAGTAACGTTATCACTGATACGGTACGCACGTCTTACTGTCGCGCTGTCATTAAAAAAAATTTTTTTTCGCGAATTTTGTTCACTGCTGGATCGAATAATGAGTGACGTCGTGCTCCTAGAGCTGAAGAGCATCATTCTCGAACAAAGTAGGACGATTAACGAGTTGTTGGACCGTGTAAAGGCCGTGGAAGCGACATTAAATCGGCAGGTAACAAGCAAAAGTGACAACAAAAATGCACTACCTACAAATCCCGCGACTCAGCGCTGGGCTGACGTAGCGGCCCCCGCTGCACCGCACACCGCGCCCGCTACCCTGTCAGCAGTAACGCAAACCAAGGAAAGGATGAGAACTAGAGCGGCCACCAAAGCAAAAAATGACGCCGGTCAATTTGAAACCGCATCTTTTAGCGGCGCGATCCCCAAAACGCACGCCACGGAACCACACGTTCCAATTTCCGAGCCGGAATCAAAAACCGCTCCTAATACGGAAGATTGGATAAAAATTAAACGCAGACAACGCACAGTGAAGAATTTAACTATCGGTAACTCCGATAAGTCTTCGAGTATAAAATCATATCCAAGAATAAAGAATATTATCGTGTCTAGATTACATAAGGACACAACAGTAGAAGAGATCCGGGCACATCTGGAGAAAAACGAAATAACAAAAAGTGAAATAGAAAAATTCATCGCACATTCTCAAGAATACGCAGCTTTCCGTATAGGTGTAACGGAGGATCTATACGAAAAACTTTTACGGGAAGATTTATGGCCTCGAGGAGTACCGGTAAGACATTATCGGTACTTAAAACCAAAACAAAATCCTATTGATGATAATCAAAACCGGACCAAAGTGAATGAAAATGCCGCCGCGAAATGACTAGAGAACCCCCTAAAAGTGAATTCTCTCCCTTGCACAATTTTTTACCAAAATGTACGGGGATTAAGATCCAAAACCGATGATTTCCTACAAAGTGTAATAATACAGAACAACGATCTTATATTACTATCAGAGACATGGCTTAACGACAGCATTTACAATAGTCAACTCTTCGATCAACGGTATGACGTGTTCAGAAAGGACAGAACCTCGGGACATTCAAGAGGAGGAGGAGTACTGCTAGCCGCGAGACGTGACCGTGCAACTCAAACCCAGAGACTTACCTATCTGGAAAGTAAAGACGAGAATATGTGGATAAAGACATGCCTAAATGATTTTGGTGTTATTTACATATGTGTTGTGTACATTCCACCAGCATCGCCAAATAAAACATATACCGATTTTTTTGATAAGGTTACTGAGAATTTTAATTTTTTAATCAATAAAAAGATTATTATAATAGGCGACTTCAATCTAAAATCTAATAACAAAGGCACCGAAATGGATCTCATATATTTTATGAATCTTTTCCAAATGGAACAAAGCAACTCTATTACAAATGTGAAGGGAAGCACGCTGGACATTGTTATCAGCAACATTGATTTAAAAGTATATAAATCCTTATACTCACTAGTTAAAGAAGACGCTTATCATCCATCGTTGTGTATAGAGATTTCGCCGAACAAAAACACAACCAATTGTCAAACACGAAACTTGTGGAATAATATTGATAATAGTGTTAGGCGAGGATGGAACTTCGAACATGGCGATTTTAAAGCTCTTTATTGCCATTTACAATCTCATGACTGGCAACCTTTGAAGGACATAAATGATGTTAATTTAGCGACACACTTTTTCTATTCCATAATTTATAAATATTTTGATATGTGTTTCAAAATTAAGCGCACTCCGAGGAATGGTAGAAAATATCCTAAATGGTTTTATAGTGAGATTGTTAGCGACATAAAACTCAAATTCAAACATTACAAAAAATGGAAGAAAACTGGAATGGTGAGTGACCGGGAAATGTTTTGTCTACTTAGAACAAAAATAAAACGCAGTATTCGATTAGCACATGTGCAATATATTAATTCTATTGAAAAAAATATCAAATGCGATCCCAAATCTTTCTGGAGGTATATCTCGTCCAGAAGAAGTGATGGCGGGTTTGTTGACCATGTTACTTGGAATAATCAGTCTTTCTCAGGAGCAGATATTCCAGAAGCATTTGCAGACTATTTTAAATCAACTTATAGTAAGGAAGCTGCGGACTTGAAATCTTTTATACCTGGAAAAAATACGCCAACAAAAGCACAGAATGTTGATATTCAAAATATTACAAACACTGACATCACCGCTGCTGTTAAAAAATTAAAATCCAAAACTTCTTTTGGACCGGATCTTATTCCGTCATTCGTGTTAAAGGGATGCTTTGAGCCCTTATTAACACCTCTCGCGTATATTTATAATCTCTCACTTAACTCCGGAATATTCCCAGACCTGTGGAAAATCTCTAAAGTTACACCGTTACATAAAACTGGTGATAAGGCTTCAGTCTCTAATTATAGACCAGTGGCGATCCTATCCTCTCCAGCCAAGTTGTTTGAACTAATAATTCATAAATGCATTTATACCCAAGTTGAACCCTTTATAATTGACCAGCAACACGGTTTTAGGTCTGGCAGATCTACTGTGTCTAATCTAATGGTTTTTACGGAGTACATATCTCAAGCTCTTGATAGTAACAATCAAGTAGATGTATCATACAATGACTTCGCAAAAGCCTTTGACTCAGTAGATCCGCTTATTCTCCTAAATAAACTCGACCAATTTGGATTTTCAGCGAAACTTCTATGTCTATTTGTAAGTTATTTCTCAAATAGACAACAATACGTAACTTATGGTATTTTCCACTCTTCCAACTTCATCACAAACTCTGGAGTTCCACAGGGGTCGAATCTTGGACCCTTACTTTTCTCGCTATTTATCAATGACATTTACCATTGCATAAAATTTTCCAAGTTTCTCTTATTCGCGGATGACATGAAACTATTCCTTTTAATAAAATCTTTGGAAAATTGCTTGCAGCTACAAAGTGATATAAATTCTATCGTCGAATGGAGTCATACCAATAAATTAGGGTTTAATATTAAGAAATGCTCCATTATGTGCTACACCAAGGCAAACAAAACGATTTACTATAACTACAAAATGTCTTATTCATCTCTTCAGCACATTGTTATTTCAAGAGATTTGGGAATCGCATTTGATACGCACTTAACATTTCACGTCCACATAGAAACGATATGCAACAAAGCTTTAAGAATGCTAGGATTTGTGCTAAGCAACTCCAGACATTTTTGCAGCTCGGCCGCGATTCGTGTGCTATACTATAGTTTAGTACGTAGCATTTTGGAAAGTGGTTCTGTAATATGGGGACCAATGGATTTAACTTACTCTCAAATGATAGAGAAAGTACAAAAGAAGTTTCTGAGATATTTATATCTTAGAGACTTCGGATATTATCCCTGGTTATATCCATCAGCCTTTTTGTCCGGCATGCTGGGTATTAATAGCCTCACCGATAGAAGGAAAACTGCTTTGCTGATAACAGCATATAAACTTCTAAATGGTAACGTCTGTATTCCCGATATTATAGAAAAATTTGAGTTTTATGTCCCCGACAATTATACAAGAGCGCGCAGGCACAGAACCTTTGTCGTTCCAAAATGCAGAACCAACTTACCATTAGTAATGCCGCTCGGAAAAATGATTATGTTACTAAATTACCTGTCCCCTGATATAGATATTTTCCAACTTAATATTCACCAGTTCAAAAACGCTATTATTACTTAATAAATTAAAATAAAATGTATGTTTATTATTGGTTATGTATAACTGTAAATGTGCATTTAAAATAAAATAAATAAATAAATACTGGCGTGACGAAAAAATCATGAAACTCCCCCCCTTTTTTACAAAACATTTTTGAGATTTTTAACTTCTCAAGTCTTATTAAAGAGCCACTAGGAAAAGTATCATTAAATGTTTTGTGCTTCGTAGTATAATGACGAAGAATGTTATATTTTTACACAGCCCTAACGTTTGATCTCTCACTCTCTCTAGCATAAGACCCGTGTAACAGAAAGAGAGGCTACGCTCCACTTCTCCCGGAAACCATGTGATGCTATTGAAGCGTCGTTTGACAGTTCAGATTGTTGTTGTGTGAAAACGTCTGATGATAAAGTTATCAAGCTGTGTTGTGTGAAGGGCTGTAATGACAGACAGTCCACTCGTCATAAATACCCAGGACACGGAAACTATGAGGAGAGCAGGTTCCGCGAATGGGGAGAATTGACAGAATGGAATACGTATCCTACCATATATTAGCGATATGCGTTCGTTTATGGCTGCCGTTTCTCCATTAAAAACAAAAAGCCCAATGGATCGCTTCGAAGTTGCGCACTGCCGACTTTAAATCTTCCCGGCATTGGTAGTTATCCGGATTTATGGCAATATCCCGTTGTCACAAAAATACAGGTGCGAATATCCCTTTGTTTGTCTTCAGTGTTCCATGTAAAGTGTAACTTAATTTCACCTCAGAATTGAATTTATACATCATGCAAGATATAAATCATTACTTGAAAAGAAATAATACGCTGTGTTTAGTTCACGAACTTTGGTTAACCCGATAAATACGTTTATTCCAGAGCTTAATATCTTACAGGGTACCAGCGGTGTGGTTCCTTCTGCCAAAAGGATCAAGGAAGATTACAAGGTAAACATCTGTTCTATGTTACTTGAAAAGGAATAATATGTTTAGTTCACGAACTTTGGTTAACCGATAAATATGTTTATTCCAGAGCTTAATATCTTACCAGGTACCAGCGGTGTGGTTCCTTCTGCCAGAAGGATCAAGGAAGATTGCGAAAGTAAACATCTGTTCTATGTTACATGATAAAGAATAATATTCAAAATTTTGATCATCCAATATGCAGATCTTTTCTTCCTTTCCTTTGACCACTAATATCATTATTTTTTTCAAGACATCAGTGTTCCTGTGGGACCCAGCGGCAGTAATTCAGTTGCCACACGGAAAAAAGATACTTCCCTGCGTATGAATATTTATAGTTTTTTGTTTTATATTTTTATTGCGTGAATACAGTGTTACATTACAGAGAGGCTTTGCCTTAATTACCCGACTAAAATCTTTTCTATTAATGCTCTGGAAATTCATTATGTTGTTGAGTATGTACTTAATCATAATTGTGAAAATTTACATCTTATTTATTTATTAACGGACATCGTCCAAATTACAAAATAATAACACGAATAAAGTAAAATGAAAAATATAGGAATAGACAAAGGTACATGAAAGCAAAGACATAAGGTAGATATAATATAAGAAAATAAAGTGACAAGTCGAATCAAGTCAAGAAAACGCCGTGGGTCAGGACCACAGGACACTTATAATATTCCGTCACTTGTTTAGCGACTGGCAAAAATCATTTAGACTTATCCCAAAAAAGTTAAGGTTTTGACTTGAGTTGACCAGTCTACACATTCTGGACAATGGTGAATAATATCCATAATTTGTCGAATGATGGTTGAGGAAGAGCAGTTCATTATTTCTGAGTCTTTGCGAGGGGATATTGAAGGGAATGAGTTGCAGTAGAGTAGGTGAATCAATAATACCATTTATAATTTTGAAGAAGCAAATGAGGTCATTGTTTTCACGACGGACTTCCAAAGGAGAGAGGTTTAGAGTTAGTTCAATTTCATCATATGAGTATTTGCCTTTTTCTAAACCTAGCCTCCTAGCAATCCCTCTTAAGAACCGATGTTGAACAGATTCAATGCGTCGAATGTGAACAGAATAAAAAGGAGACCAAATAACACAAGCATATTCAAGATGGGGACGAACCAAGGAGCAGTAAAGAGTTCTAAGGGTATTTACGTTTTTGAAGTCCGAAGTGATTCTTGTGATGAAACCAAGTAGTTTGAGGGATTTATTTACGATTGAAGTTATGTGATCCCGAAAAGAAAGCTTGCTATCAAGAGAGACACCAAGGTCTTTAATAGATGTAACAGTTGTTAAGCAAATATTATTAAGTTTGTATTCGAAGACAATCGGTTTTTTTGATTTATAGAAGGACATAATTTTGCATTTATCGACATTTAGTTTCAAACAATTAATTTTACACCAATCATTGAAAGAGTCGATATTCGATTGGAAAAGAAGGCAGTCATCGTGATTTTTTATTATCTTTAGAATCTTATTGTCGTCCGCAAAAAGCCAAAAGCGTGTATGAGAAAAAATACTAATAATGTCGTTTATAAACAAATTAAAAAGAAGCGGTGCTAGATGTGCTCCTTGAGGTACGCCGGACGTTACTTCAATAATAGTAGACACAAAGTTGTTTAATTTAACTCTTTGTTTTCTATTGCTTAAATAAGAATTAAAGAATGATAGCAAGGGGTTTCTAATACCGAGTTTGGCCATAAGGGTTGAGTGGTTTACTTTGTCGAAAGCTTTAGAGAAGTCGGTATATAGAACATCTATTTGTGAGTTATCTTCCAGGCCATTGACGATGGAATTGGTAAAGGATAGTAAGTTGGTAGTAGTAGATTTAGCAGATCTAAATCCATGCTGTTCCTCGATCAGTACATTTTTAAAGATAGGTGTGATTTTTTTCGTGATTATTGACTCAAATATTTTAGGAATATGGGATAATATCGATATGGGTCTATAGTTTTCTACGTTCGACTTATTGCCTGATTTGAAAATAGGTCTGATATAAGAAACTTTCCAGGAGTCTGGAAAAGTGGCAGATGATATTGACAAGTTATATAACAAACAAATTGGCTTAGATATAGTAAATTTACATTCCTTCAGTAATATTTCTGGAATATCATCAGGACCAGTG
Source organism: Hesperophylax magnus (assembly GCA_026573805.1). Classification (NCBI taxonomy): domain Eukaryota; kingdom Metazoa; phylum Arthropoda; class Insecta; order Trichoptera; family Limnephilidae; genus Hesperophylax; species Hesperophylax magnus. The sequence continues at coordinate 1,052,220 of JAIUSX010000006.1, read as the reverse complement.
CTTGTTTTGCTGGGGAGATTTTTTAAGGAGTTAAAGACATCTATAAGTGAGATTTGGCAATTATTTAAATCAATAGTATTAGTATAGTTGAGTGGAGGGATAGTGCACGAGGTATCAGAATAGACGGAGGAGAAGTGTTCAGCGAAAAGGTTAGCAATGTCGAGACCGTTGGTAGCATGATTTTCATGAAAGAACATACTTGGAGGGAGATCATTATCATTAGTACTTTTTTGTTTAACAAATTTCCAGAATTGTTTAGGGTTAAGATTTAATTGTGTCTCAGTGAGTTCGATGTAGGATTTGTAGCACCTAACAGATTCGATTTTTGATAGTTCTCTTAGCTGAGAAAATTTATGGTAATGCGCCAAGTTGTTCGTACATTTGAATAATTTGTGTATTTTCTTTTTCTCGATTATCAACTTCTTTAGTGTCATGCTGAACCAAACGGGAAACTTAGGCTGGGAATAAGTTCCCTTAGGTACAAATAAGTCTATGGCATGAGTTATACATTCGTTGAATTTAAATGTAGCATCGTTAATATTGATGTTCGATTCAAGAAATGACCAGTCAGTTTGGGCGAGATATCTGTTCACGCTAGTATAGTCACCTTTGTTAAATTTGTAGTGGTATGTAACTGTTGATTTTAAGGTAACATTTTTGAAAGGATTAGTGAAGTTGATATCGAGTGGTGGGTGATATTTATCCATTGGTAGTAATGAGTCAGAAGCTTCACTAACACAAACGCTAAACTTGTCCCCTTAATTAACGAAACTATTGCCAAATATGTGTGTTTTTATTGGATTAATTGTGGGACGGAAATCATGTGCGCTACCCGACTCACTAGACAATATCTGTTCTGAGCCGGGTAACAGAAATCATTGGTGTGCAAATATCAAAAAAAAATTATGTGGCAAAGACTCAAGACCGTATAATGGACCAGACTCAATGAGGAAAATGGCCATCCAACGTCATTTAAAATATTCCAAATATAGAAAGAAATGGTTGTCTTAATTATATTGTTTTTTTTAATTAATTACTCAAAGTCCTAATGAAGGTCTTTTAACACCTTCTTTAAAATGTTTAATTTTGTTCTTAAATATTCTTGTATTTCTTGTTCTGTGTTCTATATTGTCTTGGTACACATTTGAAATGTATTTTGTGCTTATATATCCTAGCATTTCCTGTTTCTGTGCTAACCACATTATTTTTGAATTAACTTATTGACTAAAACCTCAAATTGAAATATTTAATCATTTAAAACAATATTAGCGACTCAAATGAATATTTAAACCAGAAAAAGATTGAGTTGCAGATTTGGTACACATTTAAAATGTGTTTTGTGTTAATGAATGCTGTATTCATATTAATTTTAGAATAACTTTATGATTAAAACCTCGAATTGAAATATTTAATCATTTAAAACAATGTTAGCGACTCAAATGAATATTTAAACCGGAAAAAGATTCAGTCGCAGACCTGGTACACATTTTAAATTTGTTTTGTGCTCATAAATTTATTTGTGCTTCCTGTTTCTGTTATCTTAGTGAAATAAAATAAAAATACTTCACACCATGTAACTAAGTTTTTAATATTTCTGATAAACAGAGAAATGTTAACATTCAATACTGTCGTAGAAAAGCACAATCATTGTTTGAAAATGTTTTTCCTTAAGGCGGTGTCTAGTAATTTATCAATTCGAAATAATGAAAAATATTATTACGCAATACGGTAAATATGATGTTCTTAGCCGGAAAAAAAAAATTATATATTTTTATTATTTATAAAGATTTAGGACGGGTTGTTTCGGAGAATTTGAACAATTCATCAAATTTCAACGTTCATTTTCGGGCTCTGTGAAAGACTTATTCAAGTTATGTTTTTATATCATTGTAGGCTAGTTGCTTGATAAAACTGAAATAAAAACAGAACTTGAAAAAATCTTTCACAGAACTTGAAAATGAACTTTGAAATTTGATGAATTGTTCAGATTCTCCGAAACAACCCGTCCTTAGCATTTATCAAAATTAAATCAGAAATATGACCTTTTTATGGCCGTCCTTTCGTATTGTTCAAAAAATATTTTTAAATTTTGAATATCCTCAAAAAATACCTTGAAGGTTTTTCTTAAGACTTCGTTCAGAAATTAAAAAAAAAAAAAAGAATAAGGTTGTGGTATAATTATTTCCTAGGCACTATCTTTAATGTTTTTGTAAATGCGGTTTACTAAACTTTGGTTAAATTTATTCTAAAAAAAGGAACGAGGAATAGTTTCTACTATTTTTGTCCACTTTTTAAAATTATTTTCACATTTTTAAATTACCATTTGTTTAAGAGTTTCGAGGTTATTAAAATAATAAATTATGTTGCCGTAAAGTGGCGACATTAATTCAGCTACTACGGCAGAAATTAGAACTGAAGGCTTATTTTTAAATATGTCAACAGATGGCGTTAATCACGGAACGACACTTGGAATTTTCAACAAAATCTTGGGTTACATCAGTCAGCGAAGATAATACCTACTTGTATATACGAAGAAGTTTGCCAGTAATTTTTTGTAAATTGACAAACGGTCTGGCTGTGCACGTGTTTATACATGTGTTAGTTTTCGACGTGGACATGTGCACACACACTTCGCACTTCGCGTAAATATATTGTTTATGACGGTTGACGCTGCATGTTTTCAAGTTACGACTGGCTTATTAGATCCATGCCGCCAAATAACTCTCAGCACACACTCCTTGCTTCATTCACATTCATACGGTTATGACGGTTGACGCTGCATGTTTTCAAGTTACGACTGGCTTATTAGATCCATGCCGCCAAATAACTCTCGGCACACACTCCTTGCTTCATTCACATTCATACGGTTATGACGGTTGACGCTGCATGTTTTCAAGTTACGACTGGCTTATTAGATCCATGCCGCCAAATAACTCTCGGCACACACTCCTTGCTTCATTCACATTCATACGGTTATGACGGTTGACGCTGCATGTTTTCAAGTTACGACTGGCTTATTAGATCCATGCCGCCAAATAACTCTCAGCACACACTCCTTGCTTCATTCACATTCATACGGTTATGACGGTTGACGCTGCATGTTTTCAAGTTACGACTGGCTTATTAGATACATGCCGCCAAATAACTCTCGGCACACACTCCTTGCTTCATTCACATTCATACGGTTATGACGGTTGACGCTGCATGTTTTCAAGTTATGACATAAATATGTTTTGTCATTGATTTTGAGGACAGGCATCAGAGATGTTCATCGAGTTAGGTTGATACGATTCGTCTTCACAATTTGTATTGTATAAGTAAAATAATATTATATTTATTGTGAGGTGTGCTTAGCTGATTTTTATTTGGTACATGCTATATCCCCAAAAGTTATTTAGTGCACCGCCTTAACATTCTCTACAATGACGAAGCGGAAATTGACTGGGAAACATTCGAAGAGGAACAAATGTTTGCAAGCAGCAAGGTATGTTCATAATGTTTATTTCAAATTTAATGTACTTTACATACGATTTTTATATATTTTTTTATATAAATCATATTTTTTATATAGATCATATAGTTTAGAAGATATTTAACATAATTCATCTAGGCTTTGATCATTTTTCGCATTTCAAAAAACCACGTTTATAATAGTTGTATGGCGGGAATCGTCATACCTATACAGGGTGTCCGGTGGTAAAGTGCAGTAACTTCGGGAGGTGATTCTACGTGATCGTAGGAGTAAAAAAGATAAATAACTTTTTCTGAAATTCCAACTTTTAGATGTACTTTTAAGCTAATAACGAAAAATTTCTCCGACGTGCCTAGACGGTATTATTTTTTTCGTCGTTGCCAAATCTACATACCGCGCCCCCCCGGTAACTAATACCCGCTACCCCCGGCACCCGAATTCAGTCGGTCAGCTGGTAAACTGTCCCCCGCACCCCCTCCTGCACCCCCCGCTATTAGTAAATCGTGCTTTGAATGTAATGTGTCACAAAATTTGACGGGCGGAGTAAACAACTTTGAAAATTTAATTTATCTAAGAATTTTTGAATTCGTTCACTAGATTTATTGTTTGTTCTCTGCGAACTTTTCATTTGGTTTGAATTTTTGACAGATGTGAAGAGAACCCCGTACAATTTAGATGTCGGTACGTGTTTTAGAGGTATAATGGTTATGGTGCTGATTTTATCAAAATCAAATTTTATAATATTCTTATTATTATTATAATTTACAAGTATAAGTATATTACATTGGATTTATTAATATAGACGTTGTACATTATAATGATTTATGATCAATAAGATGGATCAAGGAAAAAAATATTTATGAGATGTAATATTTTTGGTATGCCTCGTTATTCTGCTGTGTCATTCGTGTGGAAAACGTTCTTTTTTTTTAAATGATTTTCGGCTATGTAATCATTGTTTTTTCTCACCTATAAAATTAGGTCCCGTCTTTCCGGTTTATAAAAAAAGGTCTGATTTTTCGGATTGAAATTTTCAAAAAATCCCCAGGGTTTCAAAAATACGATTAAAAAAATAATAATAATACAGAATGTCTTAGAATATTTTCCTTAACCGGAAAAAAAATTAAAAAATATGATGCAAGTGGCCTATTAGTAAAAAGCGATGAAATTAGTTAAGTGTTCAATGAGTTATTAATATTTTTTATAATAAAAAGTGTAACGTGATTTTAGTGCAGTTCTCTTTTTGAATTTGGTAAAATATCAAAACATACGGCGAACTCTGTGTTGTTATTGTTTACAATTCACATGCGGTTTCCATGGATACGCGCCACTCACAAATATGCAACGTTGCCACGTTCACACTTGCGAATTTATCGGGTAAGTTTGCACCTACACTATGGCTTTTTAGCAGGTATGTCTTTTTGTATGAAAAATAAAAAATTGGAATTTCGGAAAAAGTTATTTATCTTTTTTACTCCTACGATCATGTAGAATCCCCCCACGAAGTTACTGCACTTTACCCCCGGACACCCTGTATAGCCCACCTTGTGCTCAAATTGTACAAATTTTAAACTACTTTTTAAAAATATACGGCTAAAACGAAATCAAGTGCCTACATTTTGCTATGACAGTTGATCCCCCGACAGTAGTTGCCTCCCAGTATTATAATTGTTATAAAATTACATTTTTTTGATCATTATTTACCAATTTCAAACCTAAAATCGACTTCAAAATTACCTATAATAAGTTGTTATCGATACCAAACGAATTTATTTATAGTGTCAATTTTTTTGTACATTTAATAATAATATTTGGACGATTTATACACGGTGTCCGGAAACTCGTAGTACAAGCGGGAAACTGGTGAATCTACATCACATTTGGAGTCGATTTTGTAGTATAATTTTTTTTTGATTTGAGCTTTCGTTTTCGAGTAAATTGAGTCAGAAGTTGATATTTTTTTTGATCAAATTCTTAAAAATTATTACTGAAGATCAAAGTACCCAACTAATTAAAACTATTTAAAAGTAAAACAAATAAAGAAACCCTGATTTAAAGCATTATTTTGAAATCACCCCTCATTTAATCCGGTGTAATCATAAAATATTCCTACTCTGCAGGGTTAAAACATCTGTTCTACTAAAATTAATACCTATCTCTGAAATATTCGCAAAATATAGCTTTCTCTATCATGTCGGGTTTCATTAACGTATGAAGGAAAGAGAAGCACGATAGTTTTCAAAAATACGATTAGTCAAGGAATTTAAGATCCGTAGGTACAGTAGTGCTCGAACCAACTTGAACAAGGTTAATATTATTTTTTTAATTTTAATTTTTATAAATTTATTTCTTTGTATAAAGTACATTAACTAATGTGAAATATGTCCAACATTGGCTTTAATAACTTCTCGAACTCATTTAGAAATGGAATCAACGAGTTTTTTCAATTATCGCCTTGCAAATTTGCTCAGACAATTTCAGGAATTTCAAGGACAAGAATTGCAATCCAAGTAGGTGATATTGCTATAATTGAAAAAATAAAGATCCGTCTTTAATTTGTGGTAAGGTGCGTTACCTTGTTAGAAAACTGCCAACCCACTACTTACAACTATGTACTTCGTAACCTACTACGCCTACTTCGTAAGTTCAACAGCTGATGTATCTTCCAAAAGATTTTTGTATCGTGACACGTGTCACCACAATCTACATATCTATTGATACTATTGTAGCGCCCTTCGTGGCATCCGGACGCATCCTTGCATCCTCCAACCGCTTTGTGTTTTTTTTTTGTTTATTCAAGGGAAATGAGGCAATATCCCTTTGAAATTATTATTAAAATCAGTCAATCAACATTTTAAATTAACTTAACAACTAGTAATCAGAACTTTATAGTAATGTGATTAGAGTGCAGAGTGTTAAAAATGAATAATCGAGAATTCTGCTAAAAAATATTCTAAATTCGCTGAAGTTGAGCTCTTTCTCTCACCACCTAGGATTCTTGCTGCAGAGTCTCCATCTTCTATCTTCGTGTCAGCTGTTCGTGCACTTAATTTTATTTAACTTAATTACACTTTATTTTTGAAATATTTATATTTTTTGTAATACCTGCATCAACTGTAAAGCGCCCCTGAGGTGATATCTCACAAAAGCGGCGCTATACAAATTGTCCAATAAATAAATTTGCCCTGATGATGAACACTACAATGCTATCCAAAATTTTGGCTAAAGAAAGAGAAAGCGCAACACAGCATACTGCCCCAAAAAACTTTTGGACTTGAGAATCTATCATGAAATCAATTTATTTCATGATAATATTTCTAGTCACTTACGCACTGATGGATCAGCTTTCAAAGTTCCCAACCAATATCGGCGTCACGTTTATTTCAATTTTTTACAAGTGGTGAAATATCTTTCCGAAAATTTTTAGGTATCCCTCATTTTGATTGGTGACCGCAATAACTAACTTGTTAACTCTTCAACAATCATACCTACATAAAAAACACATCAAAAATGTTTTACACCTTGCGCAGAAGAAATTAGTATGTTTACACACCAAAATTTAGTTAAAAGTTATAGGATAAAATTAAGTTAATTGTAATGTTGTCTTGTTTTGAGTTATTGTTTTGATTAAAAGTGTAAAAATGAGTGAATAGACAGCAGAAGTGAATTAAAAAAAACTTTAGCAACTTTGTTGTAAGTTAGTTCAAAACAATTGTTTTCAATTAGTTTAAAAAATTTAACATTAAAATAAATTAAAAAATAATAATCCCAGCGTTCGGCATAAATTGAACAGAAGGTATTGCAATAAAAAGGGGCTCTCCCTTGTGCTTTAGTTGGTCAGCTGGTCAGTACACAACAGTCATTATTTACGACAACAGTTCAATTAACAAACTTGTGTGTTTAAAAAACAATGTTGCGTTTTTGGTGTAATTGGTGAAATTTAGACGTTTTTTAACATTTATAACAACATTTTTTTGTGTTTAAAAAACAATGTTGCATTTTTGGTGTAATTGGTGAAATTTAGACGTTTTTTAACATTTATAACAACATTTTTTTGTGTTTTAACCAGTCAACTGTGGCTCGACCGCCGGCGGCCTTTTTTGAAATCCGGCGGGTTTTTTTTTTTAAATGCGATTTTAACCCTTATGTATAAAGAATTTGTATAAAGTAAAAGGTCAGAATCGCTTGCGCCAAGTACGGACTAGCATTTGCTTTTTGTTTCATGAGGCTAAGAGCCCTGTACGTGTAAATATAAAGTATCTATGGTAAATTGGCGTCGCTTTTTTTATGAGCTTGTTTCTAACGGTCGGTTTCTGAGTGAGCGTTAGCTGAAAACCGGATTAATCAATTAATTCAACAAATAAACGTAAGTAATTGTGTTTTTATACATAGTTCATTGACCAAGTAATGTGTTTTGATAAATATAAATCATTTTTGATATTGTAAATTTATAAAAGATGACGTAAAAGTTCGCAAAAATTTTGCAGGAACAATTTTTACTTTTTGGATGGAGTTATGTACATGATATATTACATTATTTGGAGTTATTCGTGTATCATTGTATGGAAAAAACAATTGTTATTATATATCGAAGCCCTCTTTTTGTCAATACTTCGTGATTATTTAAAAAAAAAATGAAATTTCATGTCATGTGTCAAAAAAATAGCTGCGCGTAAATATTTTATGTTTAGCTGGGAATATTTACGTGATCATTATGTTATTTTGAGTTATTCGAATGTCATTATGCAGGGAAAACAATTGAGATTATGTAACAAAGCCGTTATATAGTCGATATTTAGTGAAAATATTATAAAAAAATAAGTTATGCATTTCCACCGATCGCACAAATACATCGACAACATTTTCCATGTGTAAGTTATATAGTCGATATTTAGTGAAAATATTATAAAAAAATAAGTAATGCATTTCCACCGATCGCACAAATACATCGACAACATTTTCCATGTGTAAGTTATATAGTCGATATTTAGTGAAAATATTATAAAAAAATAAGTTATGCATTTCCACCGATCGCACAAATACATCGACAACATTTTCCATGTGTAAGGACGGGTTGTTTCGGAGAATTTGAACAATTCATCAAATTTCAACGTTCATTTTCGGGTTCTGTGAAAGACTTATTCAAGTTCTGTTTTTATATCATTGTAGGCTAGTTGCTTGACAAAACTGAAATAAAAACAGAACTTGAAAAAATCTTTCACGGAAGTTGAAAATGAACGTTGAAATTTGATGAATTGTTCAGATTCTCCGAAACAACCCGTCCTTAGTGTTTCAACCGGCGGGCGCCGGTAGCGCCACTTGAGCGGCAGATTTTAAAAGTTGTGTTTTATCAAGGAATTCGCGTAAATTGTACAAGGGGGTCCAAGAAAACGTAAACTATTGTTTACGGAAATATTTTTATTGGTATTTATTATTTATTATGAAAAATAGTAATAAATATCACAAAATTAGAGCAGTTGTATAGGGTTTCCCAAAAAATAATAAGAAAAAATATTTTTTGTTTATTATTATATATACAAAATTTATAAATACTAGTATATGTCTGATTGTTCCTATTATTATAGAATGGAGACTAATACTGGAGAGGTACGCGGTAGAAGGACTGGTGAGGCAGCGCCGGACGGAGAGGCAGCGCCGGACGGAACGATGGTATGTTTTTTATTGTTATTATTGTTATTATTTGTGTATTAGTAGTAGTTATATTAGGTTGGTTGTTTGCTTAATTTTTTCCAGAATTGAAAGACATTAGTGTAACAATAAATGTTTATTTTTTCAGGTTCCTGGAGCCGACAGAAGAGGCGGCAGAAGCACCGAAGAGGCAGCGCCTATCGCAATCACGGTATGTTGTGTATTAGTAGTAGTTATATTAGGTTGATTGTGTGCTTCATCTTTTCTAGAATTGAAAGACATTAGTGTAACAATAAATGTTTATTGTTTTAGGTTGCTGGTCAGCCAATAAAAAGGAGGAGGCTAGACTTGGAGGAGCCCTCGGATGATCCAACCCCTTTCAACCTCTACAGCTCCAACGACTCAGGTAATTATAATAAGACTAGGCTAACTTTTACAGTGCAATTTTTGTATTTTTCTTCCTCAAGGGCGCTTTTCAATGAAAATAAAATAATTTTGCATAGCTGAATATATATTTTTTCTTTCTATATATAGGTAGTCGACAATATCATCTTCGAATTTATCGGCTTCGATAGCGAAGATGATGACGAAGATGATGTCGACGTAAATCCTGATTGCGGTGGTGATCCCGAATATATACCGCCCCTGGGGATTGAAACAGATGTGCCTGAAGAAGAGTTGGAGCTGTTGGGGGAGGAGGAGGAAAACCCCGAGGAGCAGTCCTTCACCTGGTCTGAAGACTTCTCTTCGTTCACGGGTCAGCGGGAAAATTTTACCGTCCTTCAGCCTGGCCCATCAACAGAAGTGTTCCCTCCGACAGTCGCTGCATCTGCCTATGATGTTTTCTCCAAAATATGGGACTTGGAAACAATGTCCTATATTGTAAAGGAAACGAATAGGCATGCATGGAGCGCACTGGACGAGATAACTACCGAAGATGGGGTATTGCACATGGCCGCCCATTCCAGGCTGAGGGAGTGGCGAGATGTGACGGTCCCTGAACTGTATTTGTTGTTCGCAATATTTATAATAATGTCCATTTGTTACAGAGCTGCCTTACCAGAATACTGGACAAAAGATATTTACCTAGGATGGGTTGTTTCGGAGAATTTGAACAATTCATCAAATTTCAACGCTCATTTTCAAGTTCTGTGAATGATTTTTTCAAGTTCTGTTTTTATTTCAGTTTTTTCAAGCAACTAGCCTATAATGATATAATACCAGAACTTGAATAGGACTTTCACAGAACCCGAAAAAGAACGTTGAAATTTGATGAATTGTTCAAATTCTCCGAAACAACCCGTCCTTAGAGATGCCTAAATTTAGGACTCTAATGTCTTATGATAGGTTTTGTCTGATAATGCAGTTCCTCCACTTTAGTGACAATAATACTTCTAATGTCGGTTCCCAAGAAAAGCTTGCAAAAGTTAAACCACTATTGGACATAATGAATGAAAAGTTTTCCAGTCTGTACACTCCTCGTGAAGACATTAGCATAGACGAGTCCCTGTTGCTCTGGAAGGGTCGCCTAGGTTTCAAGCAGTGCATCCGCACTAAGGCGGCTCGGTTCGGCATTAAAACCTATGAGCTGTGCGAATCAACAACAGGCTACTTGTACCGCTTTATAATGTACACAGGAAAGGGTACAGAAGTCGAAGAGAAACACCTTGGGTTTTCGAGTAAAACTTCTAAAGTTGTACTTAAACTCATGGAGGGGTTCTTTGACAAAGGGTACTGCCTTTACATGGACAATTTTTATAATAGCATGCCATTGACTAGGTACCTGAAACAAAGGAATACCGATGTTGTCGGTACCCTTAATCGCCGCCGAAAGATGGTACCTCAGGTTATTAAAGCCATGAAGAAGAGTGTGCCACGGCATACGATTGTCGGTAGACACTGTGGTGACTTTTCAGTCGTTGCTTGGAATGATATTAAAATTGTCACCATGGTGTCTACCTTCCACAACACCGAAACGGTCATGGGTCAAAGAGGGTTAGAGAGATACCAAATGCCTCGATCTGTGGTCAGGTACAATTCCTTCATGGGTGGAGTGGATACCAAAGATTCGCTGTTGTCCACTTACCGCATGGAGAGAACGCGAGGTCACAAATGGTACATTAAGGTATTTCGTCGCCTGCTCAATGTCAGCATCCTGAATAGCTTGGTGATCTACAGGCAACTTCAACAAGGCGCTGTGCCCATTTTTCACCGTACATTCAGGAAGCAATTGGCATTTGAGCTTATAGCGCGACACTCTCCCTTTGTGACAGCACCCAGACCGATTTCTTCTAACGACAGTCAAATTCTTCCCGCGCACATCAGATTAGAGGAAATAAATTTTTCACATTACCTAGTTGAAACCACAGAAACGGACAATAGGAATCGCAAAATACGCAAAAGGTGCGTACTTTGTACAAGGCGTAAGATAAACAAAAAGGTCGATTCCTATTGCGTAAAGTGCAAAGTTTTCCTTTGCATGGCTTGTTTTGTGGTGTATCATAAAGTTGCAGATTTATAATTTTTTTTCATTACTTGCTAAAATCGCTTTTTTTCCATTTAGATTATATTTTTTCTCTTTTGTTTAGACTATTTTTTTACTTTTTTTTTAGATTTTTTTTTTCTTTCTGTTTTCATTCAAAAATATAAAAATTGCCATGACGAGGAAATTCATTATACCTAATAGTGGCAGTCCCATAATTACAGTTCAGGGAGTGTGTTAATTGTTGCAAGGTGTTGTTATTTATGGTGTTGGTTATTTATGGCGTTTGTTATTTACGGTGTTTGTTATTTGCTGCATTGGTGTTTTTATTTTTTTCTTGGATGTTGGTATTTGTGGTTGTTTTTTGTACATTGTGTGTTTGTTATTTGTGATGTTTCTTATTTGTTGCGTGGATGTTATTTGTTGCTTGGTTGTTATTTTTTGTATGGGTATTTGTGTATTGAATTGAAACGCAAGTGCATTGGTTAATATTTCATGTCCATTCATTGTATCTTCCACTTTTTAGGAGGATAGAAACAATGTCTAAAAATTGACATATTATCATAATAAATATGTATATGTAAAATAATATTTTTCGTAGTCGAGAGCCTGGCCTCTGGACCAAAGTTTGAAAAACACGTGTTTCATATAATATAAAATGAAATAAATATGATGAAACATAAATCTCAGACTTTTATTTTTATTGAACCACCCAGTACTTGAAATTGAAAAAATGCATTTTATGTTATATAAAATTGAAATAAATATTATGAAAAAAAATATCACTAAAATATATTTTTATTCTCCTTGAATCATGATTCTTTGAACCACTCTGTATTTAGATTATAATCTGTATACAAGAATGGCGGCCATTTTGGAATTCCAGATATTGAAATAGACTTCAAATTGGTGAACTGTCTGAGGTAAATATTCTACATATTAGCACTGTTTTGGATATAAATTCATTATCGAAATAATAGGTGTTAGGTACCATTAGAAAGGTAATTCTATCTAGTTTATTTTGATGTAATTTTTACAATATTTCGCAATAAAATTGTGTCAAAAATCAGGCTGGTAAAGTGACGGCAAAAATGTTAGAAAATTTACATCATAGTGCATAAATATATTTTTAGCATTATTTATTTACAGGTTTCTAGTATAAAAAAATATTATTAGTAACAACAATAGTATGAACTACCAAAAACTGAAAGAATTGCTTTCATAACTTTATACAATACGACACAAAAAAATTCTAAAGTGCACGCTTGGCGTGAGATTTTTTTTTGAAAAGCCTAAAATATTTTACATTTTCAAAACAACGTAAATGCCATTATTTCTTTGAAAATACCTTTGGTTTGTTTTTTTTCATATAGGCTATTTATTCAGGTTTGTGTAGAAATAATAAAATCCGTTTATATTCATATACATAATTTTTTTGACAATTGTTTCCCGAACGGGGGAATTTTTTATTAATTTTTCAGATAAAGTTAGCTATTCTGGGAAAACGTCTTACGATATAATCATGAACTATATATGAATAATTAGCTACATTATCTGGTAAACAGAAAACAATAAAAAAAAGCAAATACTTAGTTTTTTTTCCGAAATTTGAGAAAAAACTCATCAAGGTAATTTTCGCGCTGTTTCCGAAATCTGCCTCACTGTTGACAGGTTAAAACAGTGCGAGATTTTTGTATTACAATGGAATTTACTAATGCAGAATACTACGATATGTTAATGCGTCTCGGACATGCCAACGGCAATTCTACCAGGGCAGCTATCAAATATATGGAGAGATTTCCACATCGAAGGCATCTAAGACGAAGAGTTATCGACGGATTAGCGAGACGTGTCCATCGTACTGGAAATGTTCGTTCAAATATGGCCGATACCGGTCGTCCAGCATTACGCAATCCTCGAATGGAAGAAAACATTTTGAATTGTTTTTTAGAACAGCCAGGACGTAGCCTTCGATCTGTTGGGAGGGAATTAAATATTCAACACCAGATGGTCTGGGATACCCTCAAGGATGATGGTCAACACCCGTTCCATTACCGATGTGTTCAAGCGCTATTACCCATTGATTACATTAATAGACGAGCATTTTGTCAATGGCTTATTCACATGAATGTTCAAAACGGAGCATTCATCGAAAATATTTTGTGGACAGATGAGAGCACATTCAGTAGAGATGGAATGTTCAATTCTCGCAATGAGCACCAGTGGGGACACGTCAACCCTCATGCGAAGCGACCCAGACACTTTCAACATCGGTGGTCTCTCAATGTTTGGGCGGGGATCATTGGCAACAAGGTGCTTAGGACCATGTTTTCTACCTGCAAGGTTGTCTTCACAACTTTACTTGCAGAATGACCTGCAAGAACTTCTTGAAGACATTCCTCTAATAACAATAAGAAATATGTGGTTTCAGCAAGATGGTGCTCCGCCTCACTTTGGGCTACAAGTTCGAAGATTCCTCGATGAAGAATTCCAGGGCCGCTGGATAGGACGTGCTGGACCTACCGCATGGCCAGCAAGGTCACCTGATCTGACTCCAATGGACTTTTTTTTGTGGAGCTTTATAAAAGCGAAAGTCTACAGAACAGATTGTCCCGATGTTGATACTCTAAGACTTCGTATCATCGATGCCTTCGACCAGGTAAAAATTAACCAAGACATGATACAAAGAGTGCAAGGGTCCATCATCAGATGGACCCAACTGTGCTTGGAAGTCAACGGTGAACATTTTGAACAATTTTTGTGACGTGTGTGTGTTTTAAATTGGAGCACATCGCTACATATGTAAGTACCTACTTATGCTAATAATAATTCCTATCCGTTGCGTCGACGTCGTCACATCGAATAACAAAAAAATTTTAACCCTGAAATAGCTGAAAAATATTTGTTTTTGTGAAAATGCTCTAATCAAAAAACTTTATGTTTATTTGGGTTCCCCATGTAGTGTAGATTCTCCAGTTTCCCGCTTGTACTACGAGTTTCCGGACACAATGTATAGCGCCGTTTTTTTGAAAAATCACGCTGTTATATTCTCAGCATAGAGACAACTAGTTTTATCCTTGATGCATTTAAGTAGTTAGGTATAGGTACAGCGTTTCAACACTGATTACAACATTGGATAACATTTGTAATCCGAAATAGAGTTTTTGACCATTTTTTAAATAAATTTAGTTATAGTTATATTTTTCATGTATCTATCTTTATGTTTTTTTATGTACTTACTATTTTTTTCAGGGATAATGCGAAGAAGCGACGAATTGAAGCAGTAAACAATACTGATGATATGAATGTGGGTATCCCAGCAGTTGAAATGAATTTTCATATTGGTTCACCGAAGACGTGCGAAATTGGACCTCAGTGGAAAGTTGGTTTGTCAAAAACATATTCGAAAACATCAAAACTGGCAGGTCGTCAATCATCAAGAAACGAGGCAAGCACCTCTACGGTAAATAATTACTCATTTTTATAACGCTTTATAATCATGCACATTCCACATAAAACAATAATTAACATTTATCATGTTTTATTATTATTATTATTATGTAATGAGCAGGCAGCATTCTGCTGATGCACTCATATCCGGTTTCACAACAAGTTTGACAGCAAAGTTGACGGAAACATTACTCCTGACGGCAACATTGCTCTAAAAACCTACCACCACTAATCATTGAGAAGAGTGCTGAAAATATACGCGGTCACATTCCTTGCGGTAGACGGATTGTCGACATCAATTTCTTTTATCGTCAAATGGAGGAAATATGTTTGCACCCGATGACATGTACAGGAGGAAAGTTCGTTCTGGTGAAAGAAACGCAGGACGGGCTTCTGTCAACATTCAGATATTAATGTATGTTCTGTGAAAAGGTATCAATTGTATACTCTGAACCTCGGAAATCGACTATGAACACCTCTATTGTTTGGGGGGCTTTAAACATTGGTGTAGAACATTCGCAAGCAGAGGAGCTTTTGTGCACAGTGGATATTCCCTTCATGTGCCCTGCAACATTTCGAAGACACGAGAGGATGGTTGCCATGTCATGGAAGACGCATTTAGCTGACCAAATGTCATCCAACATACGACAAGAGGCGCAGCTAGCTCGTGACAATGGGGACTTTGATGAAGGACATCCATTTATAACTGTAATTGTTGACGGAGGTTGGTCCAAGAGGAGTTACGGACACAGTTTCTCTGCTAAATCGGGAGTGGCTTGTATTATTGGGAGACGAACGGGGAAGCTTCTGTATCTCGGTATTAAAAATAAGTACTGCCACAAATGTGCGATAGGAAGTGAACATAGGCGCCCACACGAATGCAATATTAACTTTTCCGGTCCATCTACGGGAATGGAACAGTCAATAATAGTTGAGGGTCTGAAATTTATTTTTCAAGAATTCAAGGTTTGGGCCAAATTTTTCATAGGGGACGGTGACTCCAGTGTGTATGCAAGGGTGCGAGAAATGGCCCCATTTGGGTACAGAATACAAAAACTGGAATGTGCAAACCACGTCATCAAGTGCTATACCAGCAAACTGTATAAGCTGACAACAGACACGAAGTATGATAACAGCAGTCGCACGCTACTGAAAAGAGAGATTAGAAGGCTAAAAAGTGCTGCACGTGGTGCTATAATTCAAGCTAACGGCAATTTCGACCAGCTGAGAAATGATCTCAAAAATGGTCCTGACCATGTTTTTGGAAGTCACTCGAAATGTCGTGCTCAATACTGCAAGCACATTGGTAGTAATGACATCAACCATGTACCCTTTTTAGAGAAATCTCATTTGATGTCAGATCTACGAATCCAAGTGGATGCTGTTTTCCGTAAAGCGGATAGACTGACAGAAAATGTCACTACGAACTTAGCCGAGAATTTCATGTCACTTGTCAGTAAGTTCGTAGGTGGCAAAAGAATAGATTTTTCTAAAGGTGGAAGTTATGAGGGTCGATGTTACGGTGCAGGCTTGACTCACACCTTGGGACCAGCTCACATTACTGACTTTCACAAGACGATCACAGGAAAGTCACCTGGCCAAACGACCAAGCGCGTGGTAGCGTTGCGACTCAAACGTCGCTGTTTGGCGAGACGCTTATTCACCAACTCGTATAAAGCCAGGAAATCACTAGTCCATAAAGGACCGGACTGTGAATATGGACCCGAAGCAGCTGAACTTGACCTTTCCTCTGAGGAATCAAACGAAAAGATGATTTGTATCATGGATATGCTGACGCATCAAATTTCCACTGAAGCGGATACCATCAAACTGCAAGAACTAACAATCAGTCAAGCAGATAATCCTCTCTGGAGGGAAGCGAGGCATAAACGACTTACAGCTTCGAAGTTTGGCGTTATTTACAAACTAAGAGATTCTACACCTCGGCACAATACTGTCAAAAATTTACTTCTTAGGAGAGACCTTATGACTAAAGCCATCATTTATGGCAGAATCAACGAAAAGATTGCGATAGACTTATACGAGGAAAAACACAAGGTAAAAGTAATGCCATGTGGTCTTTTTGTCAGAAAGGAATGGCCGTACTTGGGGGCAAGTCCAGATGGATTGGTTGGAGAAAATGGTTTAGTGGAAGTAAAATGCCTACCCTCAATTGGAAATAAACCCATTTTTGACGCTGCTTTGGAAGACAATATATTTGTCACTGTGCAGAATGGAATACTTGTATTGAAGAAATCGCATAATTATTCATTTCAAGTTCAAGGTCAATTGTTCATTACAAGAAAAGACTTCTGTGACCTTATAATTTATTCTGAAAGTGGAATAGAAGTTATAAGAATATATCCTGAAAAAGATTTTGAACTGAAAGTATTACCACGTCTCATAAAGTTTTCCAACGAATCACTATTGCCAGTGTTAGCAGATAGCCGAATTCAACGCGGTATGAAGATTAGAGAACCTGAACATGTTATTAATGCTCTAAAAGTCAAGGTGTTAAAAGCCAATGAATCTTTGTTATCAGATGTAGTTGTACAGTGGAGTTATTATATTTGTTCACAGGCTAAGCTTGTCTAACTGGAGTATTTATGTTAATTTATATTTGTTGAAATTTGATTTTTTAGTATTTTTTTATGTATACACGTCAAGTAATTGGTCCTTGTCAATCCTTTTATGTTTTTTATATTATTTTAAAAATAGTTTATGGTATGTTTTCAACCGATAGCTGAGTTCGTTGCTCCTCCCCGAACTATGATATTATGTATTTTATTTTCAAATTATTTTATTTTCGAATTCAACGTGGTATGAAGATTAGAGAACCTGAACATGTTATTAATGCTCTAAAAGTCAAGGTGTTAAAAGCCAATGAATCTTTGTGATCAGATGTAGTTATACAATTGAGCGTGTTATTATTATATTTTTTTACACCTACACAGACTATTATACTGTTTCTAATGCTTTAAATGCAATTGCTAAAGTATTTTTCCTACTTAATTTAAAAAAATTATTTTTAACACAACTCTACTTTATACATATGGTTTTTACTGGGTACTCCATCTCAATAATACATCTTTATTTTATATATTTAAAAAGAACTTTCACACCAAAGATTGTTCAATTATATTTGTATATTTATATTTTTAATATCGTCGCCGTAGATGTCAAGAGAGTCAAGCCACAAATTTGGCGAAAATGAGTTAAGTATGCAGAAGTGTTTGAAAACCTTCAAAGTTGCCGTGGTCAAAAGATTTAAGCCATAAAACACTCCGTTATTGAGTATTTTGAAATTTGCCAATAGATCTAACACACATCGATGAAAACAATCAAAGCAGTCAAAAACTACAAGCCGCATAGACTTTTGACTTTCGAATAATTTTACACAAGTTAAAGCAGTCTATGACGACAAGCCACATAGATCTTTTGACTTCCCAATAATTTAATTTTATGCGTGGCTTGACGCCATTGGCAACACAAACTTCTCTCGAAAGCGTGCGCACCTCTACTCACATTCGACAATGATTTATAGTGTTGTCTTCCTCTAACTCAGCAAAATGCCTATCGTGTCGGTTTGTTCACGCTTGCACATACGTCTGCGCCCACGACAGTATCGCGAATCGCGAACTGTCAGTTCAGTGTTCAGTGCGTCGGTCAGTGTTATTTTAATACAACATCAGTTCGGTTCGTTCAGCGATTCTGTGCTTTATTTCGTTTTGTGCCTACAAACGTTTGTACTTTCAACTTTATTTAGTGAAACAGTGATAAGAAATGAATCATTCACGCGGAAAACAAATGGTTGCAGCAGCCAGAGCTGCTTTAAATCCACCGGTTCGACATAACATATTGGAATCTTCACGTGGCAAACAAATGATTGCATCAACTAAAGCTGCTAATCCACAGAACCTAATGAGTTCTTCACGTGCTAAACAAATGGATGCAGCAGTTTTAAATCCACAGGATCAACATAACCTCAAAGGTAAGAATCTAGTTAAAAATGTTGATTCCGATTGTTTGAAAACAATGCGACAATCTGACAGTTTTACTTGTTTTGTAGATTCTGAGGGGAATGCTGTACAAGCTGGACGTGCAGAACACGACCTGAACATGCAAAATCTGGACGTCTCTCGAAGCATGTATGTGGGAGGTTAGTATTTTTATTTGTTATCAATACAATATGCATACTAGTTATTATGTTGGCTGTGTAAAACCTGTGACTATCAGAGAAGCATTTGCTTGTAAAATTCAATGTTTATCTCGGTGTTTCAAAGAAGTAAACTACTTTGTTTTGTTTTACAGGCTCTCCTCTAAATGGTGTGCAAGCTGGATGTGCAGAACACAGCCAGAACGGTGGCATGCAAGTTCCGGATGAAATTGCTGTCCCAGCATTATACGCAGAGCTCCGAAGCTTCGCTTCAAGCACGCATGCGGGAGGTCAGTATTTTTATTTGTTATTAATACTAATGCATACTAGTTATTATGTTGGCTGTGTAAAACTGTGACTATCAGAGAAGCATTTGCTTGTAAAATTCAATGTTTATCTCGGTGTTTCAAAGAAGTAAACTACTTTGTTTTGTTTTACAGGCTCTCCTCTAAATGGTGTGCAAGCTGGATGTGCAGAACACAGCCAGAACGGTGGCATGCAAGTTCCGGATGAAATTGCTGTCCCAGCATTATACGCAGAGCTCCGAAGCTTCGCTTCAAGCACGCATGCGGGAGGTCAGTATTTTTATTTGTTATTAATACTAATGCATACTAGTTATTATGTTGGCTGTGTAAAACTGTGACTATCAGAGAAGCATTTGCTTGTAAAATTCAATGTTTATCTCGGTGTTTCAAAGAAGTAAACTACTTTGTTTTGTTTTACAGGCTCTCCTCTAAATGGTGTGCAAGCTGGATGTGCAGAACACAGCCAGAACGGTGGCATGCAAGTTCCGGATGAGATTGCTGTCCCAGCATTATACGCAGAGCTCCGAAGCTTCGCTTCAAGCACGCATGCGGGAGGTCAGTATTTTTATTTGTTATTAATACTAATGCATACTAGTTATTATGTTGGCTGTGTAAAACCTGTGACTATCAGAGAAGCATTTGCTTGTAAAATTCAATGTTTATCTCGGTGTTTCAAAGAAGTAAACTACTTTGTTTTGTTTTACAGGCTCTCCTCTAAATGGTGTGCAAGCTGGATGTGCAGAACACAGCCAGAACGGTGGCATGCAAGTTCCGGATGAAATTGCTGTCCCAGCATTATACGCAGAGCTCCGAAGCTTCGCTTCAAGCACGCATGCGGGAGGTCAGTATTTTTATTTGTTATTAATACTAATGCATACTAGTTATTATGTTGGCTGTGTAAAACTGTGACTATCAGAGAAGCATTTGCTTGTAAAATTCAATGTTTATCTCGGTGTTTCAAAGAAGTAAACTACTTTGTTTTGTTTTACAGGCTCTCCTCTAAATGGTGTGCAAGCTGGATGTGCAGAACACAGCCAGAACGGTGGCATGCAAGTTCCGGATGAGATTGCTGTCCCAGCATTATACGCAGAGCTCCGAAGCTTCGCTTCAAGCACGCATGCGGGAGGTCAGTATTTTTATTTGTTATTAATACTAATGCATACTAGTTATTATGTTGGCTGTGTAAAACCTGTGACTATCAGAGAAGCATTTGCTTGTAAAATTCAATGTTTATCTCGGTGTTTCAAAGAAGTAAACTACTTTGTTTTGTTTTACAGGCTCTCCTCTAAATGGTGTGCAAGCTGGATGTGCAGAACACAGCCAGAACGGTGGCATGCAAGTTCCGGATGAGATTGCTGTCCCAGCATTATACGCAGAGCTCCGAAGCTTCGCTTCAAGCACGCATGCGGGAGGTCAGTATTTTTATTTGTTATTAATACTAATGCATACTAGTTATTATGTTGGCTGTGTAAAACCTGTGACTATCAGAGAAGCATTTGCTTGTAAAATTCAATGTTTATCTCGGTGTTTCAAAGAAGTAAACTACTTTGTTTTGTTTTACAGGCTCTCCTCTAAATGGTGTGCAAGCTGGATGTGCAGAACACAGCCAGAACGGTGGCATGCAAGTTCCGGATGAGATTGCTGTCCCAGCATTATACGCAGAGCTCCGAAGCTTCGCTTCAAGCACGCATGCGGGAGGTCAGTATTTTTATTTGTTATTAATACTAATGCATACTAGTTATTATGTTGGCTGTGTAAAACCTGTGACTATCAGAGAAGCATTTGCTTGTAAAATTCAATGTTTATCTCGGTGTTTCAAAGAAGTAAACTACTTTGTTTTGTTTTACAGGCTCTCCTCTAAATGGTGTGCAAGCTGGATGTGCAGAACACAGCCAGAACGGTGGCATGCAAGTTCCGGATGAGATTGCTGTCCCAGCATTATACGCAGAGCTCCGAAGCTTCGCTCCAAGCACGCATGTGGGAGGTCAGTATTTTTATTTGTTAACAATACTACTGCATACTAGTTGTTATGTTGGCTTGTAAAACCTGTGATTATCAGCGAATCATTTGCTTGTAAAATTCAATAATTATTTCAGTGTTTCAAAGAAATAAACCACTTTGTTCGGTTTTACAGACTTGAACGTGAACCTTTCCGAAAATGAAGACAATAACAGGCAAGAACATTCAAATCAACACCACGTTAATGCCTCAGGAACATCCATTTCTGAAATATTGGAAAGCAACCAACAGACAGATGATTTAAGTAGGAAACGCAAGAGAACCCCAAACCAATGGAAACGGAATTCCCAAAAGATATTGAGAATGGCAGGTAAAGAATACCAAAGCAGATCCGGAAAGACAGTTCAAGCAAGGACAATTAGAGATGTTAGCTGTAAATGCCATTATAATTGCGCATCCAAAATAGGAAAATCTCAACAGGAGCAAATGTTGGCTGACTATCTGAGTCTGGATTCCGACAGAGCGAGATGGGCCTTCATTGGTGGCAATGTAAATTGTATTCCAGTAAAACGACGATACCGTAGTGGAGACACCATCAAACGACAACATACATTCGAATATACGGTAATGTTAAATGGAGAGAGAGTCCAAGTGTGCAAAAAATTTTTTTTGGCCACCTTTGTCATCTCGGGAACAAAAGTTGAAAGTGCAATGAAAAAGTTGACTCCTTCAGGTGTCACTGAAATAGATCAGAGAGGTCGCAAGGAACCGCCAAACAAAAAATCCGAGGAAGTTAGGAATATAATCAGGGACCACATCAAGTCATTGCCCGTAGTTGCCTCGCATTACTGTCGGAGCAGCAGTAAAAGAAAATACTTGCCATCTGGTTTGAGCGAGACAAGAATTTACTTAGACTATGTTGAGTATTGTAAAGAACGTAACGTGGTACCAGAAAAGCTCGGCTTCTACAAACAAATATTTGTGACAGAATTCAATTATGGATTTCACACACCAAAAAAGGATCAGTGTGATTTTTGTACGCAGTACAAAAATAAGTCTGACGAAGAGAAGTCAAGAGACGAAGATCAATTTAATCTTCATTTAACAAGAAAAACAGAAGCAAGGGAACACAAACAAATTGACAAAGCCCAAGCTATGAATGATCCTAGCATCAGTTGCTTCACTATGGATCTGGAAAAAATATTATTGACTCCGAGCTTACAAGTGGGACAGTTATATTATACAAAAAAATTAAAAACGTATAACTTCACGGTGTATGAGCTGGCTTCCAGACAAGCAACGAATTACATGTGGCACGAAGGTGTGGGCACAAAGGGTGCTTCGGAGATCGCTACGTGTCTGTGGAACCTCTTGGTGTCATTAGGCCCCAAAAAAGTAGTGACGCTGTACTCGGACACGGCTTCTGGTCAAAATCGGAACTCAGTAGTATCCGCTATGTTCCTACGTGCAGTGGAACAGCTGCCGATTGACGTCATCAATCAAAAATTTATGGAATCAGGGCACTCAGAGATGGAGTGCGATTCTGTGCACTCCACAATAGAGGCCCGAGGAAGAAAAATAGACGTGTTCACACCAGATGGATGGTACGTTGTTGCCCGTACTGCAAAAACTTCTAAACCATACCACAAGGTTGTGGAAATGGATTATGCTGACTTCCTTAACTATAAAAAATACAGCAATAAAGTTATGACAAACAAAAATATATCAGAAAATGGAGACAAATTAAAGTGGCTCAAAGTAAAGTGGTTTCAATACCGAAAAGGTGAACCCACTACTGTTTTTTATAAGTATCAATTGAGCCGAAATGACTTTGATACCCTTAACATTCAGCGAAGACGGCTTCGAACGTTATCCTGTGCAAGCGTAGAAGTAGAAAGACTGTATTTTTCAAAGCCAAAAATAGGCCAAGACAAATTAAAGGACCTACTCAAATTGTGTGATAAAGGCAGCATTCCGTCCACCTATCATGATTTTTATAAAAATTTGCAGCCTGAGGACGGTCCATCTCGGGAGAATGATGGCTCGGAGAGTGACGGAGAAGATGGAATTTAAAAATTATTATAACATTTTTGTAATAAATATTTTCTTCAGAATCTAACTTTGTATTAATTTTTTTTATGTACCTCAGCCAACTTTATTTCAACAGGTATAAACATAGTAACCATACGATAGATTGCTTGACTATGGACCAAATTTTAAGGGATGATACAGTAGTACATTCACAGACTTAAAATGCAAAAAATGGAATGCTGATACCAATCTTAATGTGTATGGCAATGAGGCATAGAACTGGCAGAGGAAGTATACTATGAGCGTAGAATGATAGATTAGCCTGATTTATTTTGGGTTTTATGCCGTATTGCGCTACCTTCTTCTAATAATGGACACTAACGCTGTTCGACACATTGAAGAAGGTCGTAGCACAACACGGCATAATACCCCAAAAATCAATCGCTAATACTTTTGGTCGTGAAAATCTCAAATCTTGTCTGAATGAATTTTGGACAAATAAGATCTCTGAGGTGTATGTGTGGTAAAACCATGTTTTTATTGTGTGAAAAATGTGGTAATTTGCAAATAATGTAAGCGTGATGAGAAAAATTAAGAAAAGGATGGTTTGAGCGTGTGATCGGAATAACGAAGCATGTAGAGTGGATGAACAATGACATGTAGGAGGACTCCTGAGAAAAACTTGGCGCGATTAAGTGAACCAGATACTATTGTCGGGCCGTGCCATGAGTCAGAATAACTGAAGGGTTATGTATGAATGTGAATGAAGCAAGCAGTGCCAAGCTCTGTTTGGCGGTCCATCCTCTCTGCTCAACCCTTAGAGAAACAGCGCGGTGGTTAGATAGTTAATAGACTTTCCTTTAGAGTTTAGAGTATAGTCCAAAAAAAGTTAGTAATTTGTCCGCAAATTCTCAGTAGTCAACAGGCGTAAGAGGCTTAACTCTTTTGACTACCACACAAATGTACCATCTGTTTATTTCAATATTCAGTGGTCAAGAGATATAACCCAAATAACTTTTATAATACTGTTTTTTACATTTATTCAATCTAACTAATAAAAAGATAACATCACAAAATATCTATGTCTAAAATTACACTCTTCTATCTTTAAAAACAAAAAAGTTATGACAAAAAAATGTGATTTTTTTGTAGCCAAAAATCTTTGAGGGCCGTTTTCTCAGCTTTCTGGTTTTGTGGCTTGACTCTCTTGGCATCTACGGCGACGATATCTGTAGCGCGCGGTATTTCGACCGACGCACGGATCCGAATACTTTCTCCCTCACACGCATAGCGCCGTCTCGCGCGGCCACTCACAGCCCATTCCCCGTACAGGAAGACACCCCATTGGCCGAGCTACCCCCATCCCTCCGTCAGCGGCCGGTACTGCACTGCCCAAAGGGTATATAACGCCGTGCAGCCCATTTTGAAGGCAGAGTATCCAGTCTCCTGGTTAACTAAGCAACAGAATCCTAGTGGTCATTGCCCAGTTAAACACTCCCCAGTACCAAGTCGAGAGAACCCTCCGGGTCCTCCTTGGGAATTCAAGTAACAGCTCCCTCGGGGACATTACTTGTCGGGAGAATCTCCACCCAACTAAGAGACCCCCGGGTCCTCTGTTGTGGCTATTACGCTGTGTTTAAGTGCTATTGAGAATGTTAAGTGATTACTGTTTTTTACTATAAGCTGTGAACCCTGTATATAAGATAAATAAACTGACCGACGATAAAAAGCTATTTTCTTACAAACACCCTGACACATATCTAGATTATTTTATGTATTCTTTTGTATTTTTATTAAGCCCTGATCTGTATACAAAATATATGTAATGTTACTGCTACCCGGATCAGAACAGATATTGTCTAGTGATTCGGGTAACGCATATAATAAAAAAAAAAACAATAAAATTGTAATATTAATTAATAAAAATGGAGTTATTATATTTGTGCAAACGCTAAGCTTGTCTAACTGGAGTATTTATGTTAGTTTATATTTGTTGAAATTTGATTTTTTTGGTATATTTTTTGTATATACGTCAAGCAATTGGTCTTTGTCAATCGTTTTATGTTTTTTGTATTATTTTGAAAATAGTTTATGGTATGTTTTCAATACGACCGATAGCTGAGTTCGTTGCTCCTCCCGGAACTGTATATTATGAATTTTATTTTCAAATTATTTTGTTTTCGAATTCAATGTGTAAAACATATTATTATTGGTCACTTCGTTTATATCGATACTTTGATATCGTCGAATGCGGCCCTCTTATTGAAAAGTTTGTGTACCCCTGCAAGTCAAACGTCTTCAGCTGCGTTATTTCGCATGGACACTGCCGAACCTCCCTTCCCGCTCCCGCCCACCTATCCTTGCTTGAGTCTTGAACACGAATCTCAGCATTTCTTTCCTTTCATCAAAAACTTATTTTTTTTGTTATTTACATTGTAATATTTGATATTTGATTTTAATATTTGATTAAAAATATATTTTTAATTTTTTTTAATAACAGTAAACAACAAAAAAAATACTTTTATTTTTTTTTACTTGTGTCATGACATTGTTTTTAACCCGGCGATACTCGCTACCGGGTAAAAAATACCACAGAGTACAAAAAATTGGTTGTATTTTTTTTCTACGCATTCTGGCAACCCTAGATTCTAAGTACCTTCAAGCCGATAGTTCACACGCCCTCACCCCGCGCGGCGGTCAGTTCACGCACGGCGCTTGTTAACGACGGACGTGTAAAGTGAGTATGGGCAAAAAATACCCGGTAGCGACGATCCTTGTTCCATTATTTTTCGATATGTTTACGACTATGTTTTTTGTTTTAGAGCTGTAATACAATGAGTATTCCTCTGAGTGACAGTACAATAGAACAGCTGCTTCAAGAAGAAGACATCAGAGAAGAAAATGTGTCAGAAAGAGAAGATTTTGAGGTGAATAGTGAACACGAAAGTGAAACTGAACAAGAAGCTGATAGTTCAGACGCGCCCTCAAATTCAGAAAATGTTTTTGACCTTCAGATTCAGAAGTTGAAGAATATGAAGAACTGCGTCCAATAGATGAAGAATATTTAGAAGATGTGCCATTGAAGTACCGGATGCGAGGAAAGTTTATTGGAAAAGATGGATCTACTCAGTGGCAAGTTCTTGCGCCAACGCAACGTGTCCGCACAAGATCCCATAATATTGTTCATCATTTACCAGGACCTATTGGCGAAGGAAGATCGTGTACATCTATGTTAGGGGATCTTATGATTCCGGAAACTTGTCTACAAAAGATAGTCTATTCCACTAATATTTACATTCAAGAGCAGAGATCAAAATTTTCCAGAGAACGCGATTGTAAGAGTACAGACATTGTGGAACTTAGAGCTCTTTTAGGATTACTATATTTCTGCGGAAGACTGAGAAACGGTCACCTGAATACAAGAGATCTCTGGGAAAAGGATGGAAGTGGTTGCGATGTATGCATTGCCACCATGTCACGAGAGAGGTTCCATTTTTTACTGCGAAATTTGCGTTTCGACGATATTCGAACAAGGGTTGAAAGAAGACAAACGGATAAACTGGCGCCTTTTCGCGAGATTTTCCAAGAGATCGTTGACAATTTCAAAAAATATTACAGCGTTGGCAACGATATGTAACGATTGATGAAAAGTTGGAGAAGACTCGTGGTCGGTGCCCATTCAGGCAATATATACCCAGCAAGCCAGGTAAATATGGTATAAAAATTTTAGTGATGGCTGACGCGCGAACCTTTTATACCAATAACATGGAAGTCTACGTTGGAAAAAATGACGGTCCATATGATCACAGCAATTCACCAAGAGATCTTGTCAAGCGTTTGGTAGAAACTATAAGAAACAGCCACCGAAATGTTGTGATAGATAACTGGTTCACCAGTTTGCCCCTATTGAGTGACTTGCTCAATGATTATTGATTGACAGCACTCGGCACTTTGAGGAAGAATAAAGCTGAAATCCCACCTGTTTTTACGACAACTAAGGGCCGAGATATTCACAGCTCCCTTTTTGGGTTTCAGAAAGACTGTACTGTAGTCTCGTATGTCCCAAAAAAAAATAAAGTAGTGCTCTTGGCTTCAACTATGCACCATGACGGCAAGAAAAGTTCTGAAGAAAACAAAAAGCCGGAAATGATTATGGACTACAACAGAACAAAATGTGGTGTCGATGTTGTAGATGAGATGTGTGCTACGTACTCAGTGTCACGGGCAACCAAAAGATGGCCATTAGTACTCTTTTATGGTCTTCTGAACGTCAGTGGCATCAATGCGTACGTTGTAGTGAAAGAAAATAAAGAACATAGCGGATTGGTTATGGTCCAGAGAAGAATTGCCTTGAAAGATCTGGCTTTGAGTCTTGTGATGCCGCAGATAAAAAAGCGATCATCGGTACCTAATTTGTCATCATATATAAAAACTAAAATAAAGTTTTTGGTCAGTGACGACTCGAATGACGAACACACATCCGCCAACGCTGACTCATCCAGGTCGCGTCCGCCTATATCTGCTTCTCGCTGTGCTGTTTGTGAATGGAAGAAGGATCGGAAAACGAAGACGGTTTGCGAATTGTTTTTCAAAAAGATATGCCGCGAGCATACAACCCCAATATGTGAGGATTGCTATGATAGAGTGAAGTAGTTTTGTTTTTCGCAAAATATTTGAAACAGTTTGTTTAATGTTGATTATCTCAATGTTCACTCAGTATAAAGGTATCATTATTTTTTTATTATTTTAGGAGTGTACCTAGTTTATTTTCGATACCGATCTCAATTTTGAAAAAAATTATAAGAAAAAAAAATATTATTGTTGATTTTCGTAAGATAACTAAGAATTTTTTTTATTTTTTATTGTCTTTTAGGATAAACTGTAAATACAAAAAAATAAACATTAAAACTTGCATTTGTAGTTTTATTTATGAGCAATAGTACCAATAACACAAATACATTGTCAAACATTGTAACTCAAACTTCTTTTTGAAAATAACGGCAATTAAACTCTGTGGTATTTATTACCCGGTAGCGAGTGTTCATGTTCGTAAATACCTAGCGAGTACCGCCGGGTTAATAAAGCATTACATATTATTTACTTAGGCACCGTTGTTTTCTTCTATGATCCTTATTAAAAAAAGCTTACAAAAAGCATGTTTTTTTGTTATCCTTCAAAACATGCATTTTTTACTCTTGAATAGTCTTCAAGCACGTTTTTTTATTACGGTCAGAGCGCATTGATGTACCTACCTAGGTACCTACCTATTGTATTTTGTATGTCAGCGCTGAGCCTTCTGCAGTGGGAAAGTGTTTTAATAAATCAAATATTGACATACAATATAAGTCAGTTATAAATAGTGACATCTTACGAATTTCAACAGAACTTTTTTAGTACAGAACTGTCTTTAAATGGCTAGTAAAACCTAGTTCCTCCGCTGGGGGGCATTGTTGTAGTTTCATTCTGAACAAGGTACCTATTATACTTGGCGTTAAAGTAAAGGAATTCAAATTTCAAGTAATTTAAAGCTTTTTTACGAAGGCCTCGAGATGACAGATTTTCAATTTACAAAGCGCCGTCCTGAGAAAATGTGCTGTAAGGAAAGATACCTTAGCGCTCATTTACGCAGGACCGGACTTTGTAATTTGGAGCCTTGTCGTCCTGAGAGAATCTGTTAACGTTTTTAACATTTATTTTAAAAATTATATTTTAGGCTGATGAATGGCACAATATGATCTTCCCTAGGTGCCTACCTAGGGAAATCATATTGTCTATGGCCGCGCCTTTTTTTTATTGTTTCGGCTACCTTGTCTATGAAACTAAGACTGTAATGACGTCATCGGTTAAATAATAGTGGACAAAATTTCTCCCTACAAAAACTCGAAGTTATCAATTTAGTGATTGGTTTATTTATGATGACAATCCTCTTCGGGTTTCACTATCTGTGCGTCAATGTCGAAACGAATTTCAAGATATGAATTTCCATATTTTTAAAAATCATGGTCCTGATAATAAATGTGTTTAGGGCCGCACATAAAAGCTTGGCGGGCCGCAAATTGAGTATGGTTGGTCTAATTCAACCAAAAAAGTTAAAAATACCTAGATTCATTAAAAAAAGTTTCTGGGCAGTAATGGATTAAATCGGCCATGCCCCTTATAACAACTATGTCCAACTACTTTCTAAAATTGTGATTGATTACAAAAATAATATCTATTGAATACTTTGAAAATCTGTAAGTTTATGGTGCGACATTATTAAAAGTGCTAGAGCAGACCTTTAAAAATCACGGGATATTATAATTCCAATTTTGAAAAAGACAATTAAAATAATTTTTTGTTAAAATATTATATTATGGATAGGTAGCTTGTCTGAATTCTCCAAACAATTCCAATTTTGAAAATGACACTAAATTCAAAGCAAATCCGAATTCCAGAGTTACGCAGGACAGATCCAACCGAAATTAGTATTTTTGATGTCTGAATGCACCACATAATAATATGTAAAATACCTATACAATATGCACCTGTTTTTTTTATTACTAATGTTTATTGGGGTCAGCAATCCGTCTAAAAACAGCCAGGAATTTGTCACCATTATTTCTCGATACCTTTTGCCCCTCTTCCGTGCTGGCAAAAAGCTTCTCCACTATGGGGTCAGATTTCTGAAATGGTAAGGATGATATGTCAAAAATTACATGTAGAGAGTACCTAAACCCACCGATGTGAGATGTCAAATATTAAGACAGGTCTTCATAGGATTTTTTCCTATCTAGTATTTTTATTATATGAACTAAAATCCTTTTAGGATAAGTGAATAAGTTCGTTATTATCTTCCGAAAACAATTAGCTAAAAGTAAGAATATCTATGGTAAAAATACTTACAGATTCCTCTTCTGAAACCTCCTGGAACAGCTCATGATCTTCGAAATGTAATTTCATCCATTCGTGTAGATCTTTAACATCCGTTATTGTGTAAACTATTCCCTAAACAAAACAAATTAAACAATATTAAAAATACAGTGATAATTGACAAAAACAAATATTACATACAACTATGTAATTAGTAAGGTTTTTATTAATATGAAATTAATATTATTAATTAACCCATTGGCCTCCGAATTGTTTAGCTAAAAAATTGTCCTTCACATCCGAATTAATTTTGTACCAAAGTTTTAAATCTGCATTGGTGTACTAAATCTTACATAACTTTTAAACTAAACATGCAAACGAAACAATTTTTTTAAATTTACTTGTGCATTGAATTAAGATATGTAAAAAATATATGCAGTTTTTAAAAAAAATAATAATAATATGATTAAACGAGGATATAAAAATATTTTTTTTATAAAAACCAATTTTATTTTAATTTTTTTATAATTGGATGCAGAAAAGTATTACATTTATCATACTTATTACCACAATATATTTTTTTTCAATTTGGGCTGTTGTTTGCCGCCCACCATGCGTTTTACGAAAAAAACTTGTCAATTCCCGAACCACACGCCATTTTGAAAAAAATTCAATGACGCTGAAATATAACAAAATTTCAATCGTAAATATCAGGAAACAACTGTACCAACAGAGTCCTGCCAATTAGTACGAAATGAATGCTTAATTATCTCCAGAGTGATTGGCATTTAAAATTTTAAACACAGATGTTACTAATGTATCCCTTTTTCGTTTTTAAGCCGACAGACATCAGACCCGCCGGGACGGGTCGTTTGATTTTAAGACACATCGCCGTACACACGCCGGGACGGCTTCGTTTGAGGCCAATGGGTTAATGGACAGTTAGGATCGGTGAGAGGGTTAATTGGTTACTAGACTTAGTAACCAGTTACGACATGTGGAAGAAATTTTTTATTGTTCTGAAAATTTATACTAAAATTATGAGGAAAAAAAAACCGGATTCGAAAATTCGATTTTACTCCAAATAATGTCAGCAATCACTGGTTAAAGTGAGTCAAGTACGTCCCTTAACACCCTGTATAATTAACTGGGGCTTGATTAATTCTTTGATTTGACAAGTTTTTTTATTTATTTCCTATGTTGTGTTTTTTATTTTTTTTTTATTTCTTTGTTGTGTTTTTTTAAGTATATTTTATTTAATTATAAAATTTAACATTTCATATCTAGTGTACATCTATTCTAAAACTTCTGCATTAAATTGTAACATCTCTCCTTCTATTAAGTTTGTGTAATATGGTATACATTGTAATTGGACATTGTCAAAGGCAAAGGGTTAAAGCCGTGATAAGATTTTTTCATGATAAAAGAATGTAGTTACAATTTTTTTTTTAATATTGTTTTCTCATTAATATGGCATAAGATTACCAACTAATCCAGAGTCAAATGATCCTTTCGCACAATCAATTTGCCTTGTTGACGTGGACCATTGATGTATAAGGTAGACCGGGCATCTTTAGTCCCGTTATCATGACAGAGAAATAGAGATGGTCACTACAGTTCAAGTTACCGAAGACTGATAAATACATGGAACTTATTCTTTAAACGGTTACTTTAGCAACCAGTTTCTGGTAGCGGGCAGGTTTATCTGTATGCTAACTGTTAATATGATCCGATTTGGATACTAGGTACAAACAACAAGTACTGTTGAGCACTCAAAAATGGCCCTGAACATCAATCACTATGCAGACTGTTCAAGCACTAAAGCGATACTATGATTTATCCATAAATTCTATACAGTTAGTTAGAAAAATGTATAAAGTTTCCAATGACTTTATGGATAAAATATAAATAATCATAGTTTTTCACAGGACTATCTATAAATTGGTATCCAAAATCAGCAATCAAAATCACCAGACTAAAATAATACTCACTCCTTCAGCCAAGACATAGGCGTATTCCGCCAGCAGCCACTTGTTGATGATCCTCCACTTGTGCTTAGCTTTCTTGAAATGGGGGTCGGGGTACAGGAAAAACATTTTTGTTAACTGGAAAGTTACATAAAACTTGATTAGATACAGAAATACTCGTTACGTAGTAATTATTAAATGTATTAATAAAAAGGAAGGTGACAAAATCCAAATCAACCCTAAAAAAAAATCTACGTCGCCGCGACACATGCAATCTAAAAATACATATTGCTCTCTTTCTTAACCCATTGGCCTCAAACGACGCCTTTCCGGCGTGTGTACGGCGATGTGTCTTAAAATCAAACGACGCCGTCCCGGCGGGTCTAATGTCTGTCGGCTTAAAAACGAAAAAGGGATACATTAGTAACATCTGTGTTTTAAATACCAATCACTCTGGAGATAATTAAGCATTCATTTCATACTAATTGGCAGGACTCCGTTGGTACTGTTTTTTCCTGATATTTACGATTGAAATTTTGTTATATTTCAGCGTCATTGAATTTTTTTCAAAATGGCGTGTGGTTCGGGAATTGACAAGTTTTTTCGTAAATAGCATGGTGGGCGGCAAACAACAGCCCAAATTGAAAAAAAATATATTATGGTAATAAGTATGATAAATGTAATACTTTTCTGCATCCAATTATAAAAAAATTAAAATAAAATTGGTTTTTATAAAAAAAATATTTTTATATCCTCGTTTAATCATATTATTATTATTTTTTTTTAAAACTGCATATATTTTTTACATATCTTAATTCAATGCACAAGTAAATTTAAAAAAATTGTTTCGTTTGCATGTTTAGTTTAAAAGTTATGTAAGATTTAGTACACCACTGCAGATTTAAAACTTTGGTACAAAATTAATTCGGATGTGAAGGACAATTTTTTAGCTAAACAATTCGGAGGCCAATGGGTTAATGCTGTCATTCTCAGCCAACTCAGTCATCAGTTGAAACTCCCATGGGACACATGTGTTGTCTTACTTGGGTTGTAATGTGCACATAGTGACTACTTCAGGCATACAACGCCCACAACACATTTATATTGCTTTATCTCTTCAGTGATTGTAAATAGTATAAAATAAAGTTGCTATCCACATCTGTCTGTTGGTGCGCTTCTAAACTAAGCAACGAATTTTGATAGGATTTTCACTATCATTTAGAGAATTTCTTCCGGAAGTTTTATATATATATATAATTATTAAGGCGAACTGAGTTCTGCATGTTTCTGTAGGCGAATGTGTGGATGCACGGTTAGGTAGAAACTGTGCAGGTGTGTGGGTCGAGCGCGATTCGGTAATCCTCGGCAATGCTCGTGCATTGATGTGAGTCATTCTGGACCGAATCGCGCGCTCGCGGACAGCATTTAATTAAGCTCATGTAAAGACTAAATAAAGTAACACTTTTCATTTAAAATAGATATTATTATTTAATTCAATCCATTCTCTTAATCCTGCTCAAACAGGTTATGGGCCCAGTAAACGTATAACTAAAAATTAAGAGAACGCGAGTGAAATTATTTGACAAGTCTCAAGTGGTGCGGAACGGAAGTCGGTCATTGTTTTAGTGTCAGAGCTAACTGTTTGAAAACGAGCGTGAAGTGTGAATAAAATTCACGATGTCGGTCGGCATCTCGGTGAAGGGTGTGAAGCCTTTCGATGGAACAAACTTCCAGGGCTGGAAAGCTCAAGTGAGTGCACTATTTGTGATGAACGATGTTCTCGATGTCGTCGATGGCACGAGAGAGAAGCCTGCTGCCGGCGATGGACATGCGGCTGCGCTGAAGAAAAACGTGAAAGATGACGCAACGGCAAAATTCATAATTCTGTCAAATCTTGACGAGGCTCAACAAGTGTGTGTGTTGTCGTGCATCTCTGCGAAAGAGATGTGGGACAAATTGTGTCTCATTCACGAGCAGAAAACCGCGTCAAACAAGCTGGGTCTGCTACAAAGATTTCACGCTTGTCGGATGAGCGAAGCAGACACTGCGGTTCAGCATGTGGCCAGGGTGATGAATATGGCGAGTCAACTGAAGGACGTCGGTGAGAATGTATCAGACGCTACGATAATGGCAAAAATACTCGCGAGTCTCACCACAAAGTTTAGCACGCTGCAGGTGGCGTGGGACAGCGTAGACCCTGCGCGACAAACTCTCGATAATCTCCAGGAACGGCTAATAAGAGAGGACACGAGGCTCAACGGCGAAGAAGAAGCGTCGGAAGCGCTGGCTGCAATAGCCAAAAATCGTCGTGGGCGAGGAACAAAAAGTGCTGAAAAGGACATGAAGAAAGTGCAGTGTTATAAATGCCAAGGCATGGGACATATTGCGAGTCAGTGTCGGAATAAGCGGAAGCCACGTGACGACGGCGAAACATCAAGTGATTGCGCGTTTGTAGGAGAAACAGGCAGCTCGATCGCGTCGGGCTTGAAAAATAGAGCGCTTATACCGTGGACGGAGAGTGGCGTAATGGCGATCGATCAAAGCGAGGTCTGGCTGATCGACAGCGGCGCATCGAAACATCTAACCTACCGACGTGACTGGATGACTGACTACAAGCCGGATAACACGGGCGCTACAGTATCGCTTGGTGACAATCAGATATGCGACGTCGCTGGTGAAGGCACGGTGCGAATTAAAAAATTAATCGATGGAGTGTGGCAAGATGCGAGAATTGAAAAAGTGCTACACGTTCCGAAATTGAGAAAAAACTTATTCTCCGTCGGAGTATGTACAAAGAAGGGACTCGGAGTGCGTTTCGAAAATAATCGGGTTATTGTGGATCGCGACGGTGAAGTGCTCGGGACGGGAATGAAACAAAACAATGACGTGTATCGCATGTTCTTCAAGGTCACGAAACAAGGAAGCACAGAAGAAGCTAACGTAGCTACGACAAATTTAACTGTGTGGCACGAGCGATTGGGACACGTCGGGAAACGAGCGATTCGTGAATTAGCAGAAAAGGGGCTCGTGAGTGGAGTAACATTTTCAGACAAAAGTGACGTCTTCTGTGAACCGTGCCAATTTGGGAAATCGCACAGGCTGCCCTTCAACAAGAAACTGGAGCGAAATAAGAAAATAAAGCCAGGCGAGAAAATGCATTCAGATGTCTGTGGGCCGATGTCAACGAATTCTGTCGGAGGATCGAGGTATTTTTTAACATTTAAAGATGAAGCTACCGGCTACAGACACGTATACTTCATGAAAACGAAATCCGAGGTGTACGAAAAATTCAAGATCTTCGAAAAGATGATCGAGAATAAGTTCGGAAGAAAAATGAAAACTCTTCGCTCCGACAATGGCCGAGAATTTTGCAATGACCAGATTGATAAATACCTCGAAGAATGCGGAATAAAGCGAGAGACAACAGCGCCATACAATCCGGAGCAAAATGGCAAAGCTGAACGCGACAATCGGACGATTGTTGAAAGTGCTCGTACAATGATAATCGCGAAGAATCTTCCATTAACCCTTTGGGCGGAAGCAGTGAATTGTGCCGTATACGTTCTCAACCGAACAGTGTGGACAAGTGGTGCAGTAACGCCGTACGAAGCGTGGATTGGAAAAGCTCCGAATCTGAAACATCTTCGAATCTTTGGATCAGACGCGTATGTGCACACTCCCAAACAATTCACACGAAAATTCGATGCACGAGCTAGCAAAAAGATATTCGTCGGATATACGGAAGAATCGACGAATTACCGGGTGTATGATCCTGAAAAGAAAAAGGTCAGTGTGGTTCGAAATGTTGTGTTCAACGAAAAAATCGGGGCGCCAGTGGCGAAAGAAAATGAGAAGGAGGAGGAATACGAAACAATTCTTTCACGACCCGAGGAACAAGAGAACGAGGCACGAGAGAACGAGAACGTGAACGACAATGTGATCGACAACGAAGAAAACGATCACAACAAACAAGAGGACGATCAAGACTGTGAAGATCGAAGAATCCTGCGAGATCGAGCACTGATTAAAACTCCTAGAAGGTATCAACACAATGCAAATGTGGCAGAGTACATAGTCCCATTAACGTACGAAGAAGCGACGAATAGCACTGAAGCTGCGCAGTGGGCGGGTGCTATTAAAAACGAATTTAAAGCTCATGAAGAAAATCGTACGTGGGAACTCGTGAAGAAAACGCCGGAGATGAGACTAATTGACTCGAAATGGGTGTTTCGGGTAAAGACGGATGTCGACGGGAAGTCACATCGTTTCAAGGCTCGATTGTGCGCAAGGGGCTTCCTGCAAAGAGAGGGGATTGACTTCAAGGAAACGTTTTCTCCAGTGGTGAGATATGACTCGCTGAGAATTTTGCTGGCAACGATAGCCGCGGAAAATCTTGAAGTAATGCAATTTGACGTTCAAACTGCATTTCTATATGGCAAACTAGAAGAAACAATTTTCATGAAAGTTCCGGAAGGACTGAAGCTGAAAGAAGACAAAAGGAACGTCGCATGCAAGCTCGAGAGGGCTCTCTACGGGCTCAAACAAGCTCCAAGATGTTGGAATCAACGATTCAACAAGTTTTTGAATGAATTCAACTTCGTAGAATGCGAAGCAGACAAATGTGTATTTACTGGAAGGATTAAAAACAACAAAGTATATCTGGCGCTATTCGTCGATGATGGGCTAGTAGCCTCGAACAATATAGAGACCCTTAAGGAAATTATTCAACGACTAAGCGAAACATTTAAAATAACAGTCGAGGACTCAAATATTTTTGTCGGCTTACAAATAAAAAGGGATAGAGAGAGAGGTAAACTGATGATTCATCAGAGCGCGTACACGCAGAAAATAATTGAAAAATTCGGAATGGCGGATGCGAAAACAGTGTGCGTGCCAGCGGATCCGCACGCAGCACTGATTCCATTCGTGGAAAACAATAAAACTAAAAATGTACCGTATCGCGAAGCAGTAGGGTCTCTGGTTTTCCTAGCTGCTGTATCGAGGCCAGACATCGCGTTCGCAGTAAATGCAGTGAGCAAGTATTTGAACGAGCACAATTCATCGCATTGGCAAGCAGTAAAGAGAATATTTGCATATCTAAAAGGCACAACTGATTACGGTATTGAATATCAAAGCGGCGGTAGCGAACCAAAATTGATAGGTTTCTCGGATGCTGACTACGCTGGGGATGTAGAAACGCGAAGGTCGACAACAGGATATGTTTTCTGTCTTGCGAACGGGGCCGTAACGTGGTCGTCACAGCGTCAAAGACTGGTGACGCTAAGTACAACGGAAGCCGAGTACGTAGCTGCATCAGCAGCAGCTCGGGAAGTAGTCTGGATCAGAAAGCTGTTATCGGACATCGGATGTCCATGTAATGAAGAAACAACGCTTTACGTTGACAACCAAAGTGCAATTCAATTAGTCAGAAATCCAGTATTTCACAAAAGAACGAAGCATATAGACATACACTTCCATTTTATCCGCGAGAAAGTGAATGATAAAGAAATTGTAGTTAAATATGTTCCATCTGCAAATCAGAGAGCAGATATATTTACAAAGGCGCTGCCGCGAGACCGTTTCCAGGATCTATGCTATAAGCTAAATATGGTAACGAGAAATGAGAAACACTCGAACGGCGGTAGTATTAAGGCGAACTGAGTTCTGCATGTTTCTGTAGGCGAATGTGTGGATGCACGGTTAGGTAGAAACTGTGCAGGTGTGTGGGTCGAGCGCGATTCGGTAATCCTCGGCAATGCTCGTGCATTGATGTGAGTCATTCTGGACCGAATCGCGCGCTCGCGGACAGCATTTAATTAAGCTCATGTAAAGACTAAATAAAGTAACACTTTTCATTTAAAATAGATATTATTATTTAATTCAATCCATTCTCTTAATCCTGCTCAAACAATAATAAATGTACAATATATTTATACAAAGTACAGAAAACAACCTCAAAACTTTATTCCAAATCATTCACAACCCCGAGCAACGCCGGAAACATGTCAGCTGGTACTAAAATAAAGTCAATATCCGCGTGTCTTTTTGTGCACTTAGTTCTTCTAAGCTATGCAACGGATTTTTACTATCATTTAGAAAATTTCTTCCGGAAGGTTTATGTATATAATACATCTCTAAATAGTATAAAACAAAGTCGCTATTCGCGTCTGTCTGTTTGTGCATTTAGTTCTTCTAAACTAAGCAACAGATTTTGATAGGGTTTTAGATATCATTTAGAGCAGGGCTTCCCAAACTTTTTTCAACTGCGACGCCCTTGGGAAGTTGCCATATTTTTGCCAAGCGTAGTATTTTTTTTGATCTGTACTTGTTCTTAATTACTGCAACTGCAGAGAAACCTGTCTCACACAAGTATGATGTCGCAAACGGTAATAAAACCCTTAACGCTGCAGTGCTGATGGAACGATATTCTCGCTATAAAGATTGCCTAACGACGCCCCTGGGATGATCCCGCGGCGCCCCGGGGCGTCGCGACTCACAGTTAGGAAGCCCTGATTTAGAGAATTTCTTCTGGTAGGTTTATATACATTATTTGTAAGCAATAATTATTAGCCTGAAACACTTATATAAATTGAAAATATCTTCAGAGAAAAAATAGTACAGCACCTGACCGGCAATCAGAAGGCTGAGAGTTCAATTCCCGTCGGCGGCATGTACTTTTTCTAGGAAGATTTTTTTCAATACATGTGTTTCAGTCTAATAATTATTGCTTAAAAATAAAACATTATCCTTTGTGCTTTGCATAAAAAACTTGTCTCTTAAACATTAGTTTATCATTAAAAATAGGTTTATATATATAGAATACATGCATATTATATTTATAAAAAGTACATAAAATATGAGCAACGCTGGGTACAAACGGGCTTTTTTTTGTTGTTGTTATTTATTCATTAATTTTCGGGAAATCAACAGTTAACATTTATTTCAGTTTGTACATAAGTATTATAAAGCCAAAATAACACCAATTATGGATTTCCTCCTTTTGACTTAACCTCTACTGAGACAGCATAATAAGTAAATTAAATTTGTAAGAAAGGAATATGAATTTAAAAATTTATAGAAAACAAAATATTATATAAAACGAAAAATTACAAAACAAAACATTTATCAATACATTTATTGCCATGGAGAGAGGTTGTAGATATAAATCAAATCATTATAGAAATATAAACAATAGAGACATAACATTTTGGCCCCCTGCTTTTTCTTATATTCATAAATGACCTTGGCTCGAAATTAAACTGTGATTATGCTTTTTCACTGATCTTAAAATTTTTCGTAAAATTAAGTCTGTTACCGATCATCTAGTGCTTCAAAAGGATCTCGATACACTAAATAACTGGTGTACTGTCAATGATATGCACTTAAATGTTGAAAATTGTTACATTTTAAACTTTACTCGAAATAAGGTTATAAAGAGTTTTTCCTATGTCATTAATAAGGTTATTCTTAAGAAAGTGTCTTCTATAAGAGATCTAGGAATTACTCTTGATCCTAAATTCATATTTGATTTACACATTAATGACATTAAGTCCAGATCACTTAAAATGATGGGATTTATTCACAGAATAACTAAACCTTTCAAAGATCCTCAATCAATTCTAACCCTTTACTATGCCTTAATTAGAAGTAAACTTGAATATGGAAGCACTATTTGGAATCCACATTATTGTAAGTATGAAAGCATTATAGAATCGGTTTTAAAAAAATGCTTAGACTATTATCTATCAAATGTGGACTACATGACCATCTTAGATCATACGACGCACGTAGTGAATACTTAAAATAAGATTAATACTTAAAATAAGAAGGCAATTGACTGACCTAATATGTTTGCATAAAATTATCCACGGCCATCTAGATACCTCATTATGTCTTAGCAATATTGAAATAAATGTCCCCAATTCCCAGTGTTTAAGATGCCATAGCATTTTTCACCTGAATATTTTCAAAAATAATATCGCCTATTTTAGCCCTCTGACCCTAATGTGTCGACTGTATAATAAGATTAAGTGTGCTGAAGTAGATATTTTTGTCGATAATTTATATGGATTCAGAAAAAAAATTCTGCTATTGTTAAAAAATATGTTGCACTGATTATATTATGTATTACTTGCGTCTCTTACTTTTCTGTAATATTTGTGTTTCATATATATTTTTAATTTAGAATTTTTAATTTGGAATTTTTATTTGTTTTATATTTTAATCTTTATTTAGGTATATGAAAATTAATGTGTCCTATGGCTGAGTAGATTTTGGTAATTGTTGTACCTATTTGTATATCAACTGAGTTTTTATAACTGGATTGTTCTCACGTAAGTGAGATCGTCTGTAAAAACCCAGTATAAATAAATAAACATTATTCACAAACCATCAGAGAAATATTCTTTTATGGACCTATTGTATTTGGTAAGTTCGCAACTGAAAATTGACTTAATTATAGACACCTTTTGAAAATGAAATTTACAATTCGCCAGGGCTAATGATAAGATAATGAGATGTAAATTAAATCAAACACATCCTTGTGCAGAGCTAGGGATTTCAAATCTGGATTTGCAATCCTTAGGCACAGCATTCCTCAGCTGTAAGTTGTTAATTTTAAATTATTGCAAAAAAAAAAAAACAAATCAAATTCATATTGAATCAAGCTGCAACACATAAAAAAAGCATGTAGTTCAGAATTCGAATGTCCACCTAAAAAAACACTGTGAACTGTACCGGAAAATAATTTTTTTTAAATCAAAACGTATCCACAAATAAAAAATTTCCACGGGCGATTAAAATCTAATGAAGGTGATTAACAAATGCAATTGATAGCTAAGTACTCACTTGTCCTTTCTGGAAGAAGTTGGGAAGATATTTCATAGCATTTGTCCTGAGAACAGAAATATTTTGATACTGCCCGGGATTCTGTGACCGAAGTGCTATGATACGGTCATTCACATAGTCAGAAACTTTCACCCTTATTTCCATTCCAAGCATTAGCGTGTCGGGGAACATTGTTGACAGAGTTACTGTAAAAATTATTACACCACAAGCGTTATGCTATTTATAATATTACAAGGTTTACGACTTTACCAAGTCAAAAAATATGAAAATGTGGATCAAAATAGCTGATACTTATTAAAGATTCCTAAAGTTCAACAAGATTTTTTAGAAATTAGGATGAAAGTAGATATCCTTATATTTTATTAATTTAAAATGTCTTATACGAATATTAATGTATTTGTGTTATACAGAAACCCGTTGTTTATTTTTTTTTAAATTTAAAAAAACTATTATTTTTCATAATACATGCCTGCCAGTTTCAACACTATTTGTGTTTTTTTAGGGCAAAAAATAAATAATAAACCATCATCATAACACAGAGGCCCCTAGCATGGCGGTTGAAATAACATTCAAAATGTATCATAATCCAATGAAAAATTTTCTTTGAAATAAAAAATTCAAAATAAAAATTTAAAAAAAACCATTGGGTTTCTGAAAACACAAAAATGCGGGTAAACTTAAAATTATTCATAAACTGCTCGTTCACAGATGGTGCTAATTTAAATATTAAAAAAAAAAAACACTTTTTACAAGTTATGCTTCAATATATTAAGATGAATTGTTGGTTTGCGCCTGTACATACAGAATATGAGTAAATAATTTTGTTCTTACAAAATCTCAATTCTTTCAAAAAAGGGGCATACAAATACAATACTGGATTGAATCACTGATTAGTATAATATAAAATGATTCATCACAAACTTAATACTTTCAAAACATATTAATGGGTAAATGTATTACCTAACAGTCCGCCATAGCCACATCCCACATCAGCAAATTCAACTCTTTTAGCAACTTTTTTTGATTCATCACTGTTTAGTATGTCTGGGTAGAGACTTGACCAATCGAATTCCTCAGGTCTGTGTGGACTGTAAAAAAATAAAATAATGTTAACACTATATAATCTTATGTTTCACACAATATTGTGGGGTAATTACTACAACTAGGTAGGTCCGAAATTAGCTTCTTCGAGTTACACACAAAACCATCCCTTTTTTTTTCACCTACGTACACCAAAAACAAAATATTTGTTTATGGATTAGGTCAGCATACACATATGCAACATCTCACTAAGATTAGTGGGCTTTACACATATGCTTTGGAACAAGCTCCTCGAGCGGTGCTCCAGACCCTGCGCAGAAAAGACACCGTTGTGTACAGACTACACGAATTTTGTCAGTTGCTAATCCGGAGAACACATGGCAGCATGCCTCCTACTTAATATATTCTGACATTTGCCGCATGCTACACTAGTGCCTCCTAACGGCGTGAGTTGTGCGCCTTGGTTTTCTTTCATGCATAATAAATGATAGAAATTGATAGAAATCGATAACAAAAAAAAATTGGTAACCTACACACGACCTTACTCCTCTTTTGGACATACATAAAAAAATATTAAAGTAGCTTATTACCTCTGTCTTTGACGAGATATTACAATAATATATCTAAAGTGTTCTATATTTATTAAATACTTGTAAAATTAAACAGCCTCGTGTCTTTATGGTGAGGAAAGGCTATTTTTGTTTTATATTATAACTGCATGTATAAATTGTAAAAAATACAAATATTAAGGCGTGTAATATTTTAAATTGAGCCGCTATCAATAACAACCCTTACGTAGATGGCGA
The DNA here is from genome assembly GCA_026573805.1 of Hesperophylax magnus. Classification (NCBI taxonomy): domain Eukaryota; kingdom Metazoa; phylum Arthropoda; class Insecta; order Trichoptera; family Limnephilidae; genus Hesperophylax; species Hesperophylax magnus. The sequence continues at coordinate 1,009,206 of JAIUSX010000006.1, read as the reverse complement.
TAAGGTTTAAATTCCCGCTTAACACAATCCGCCTGTTATGATTTATGCAAAAAAAAACATGGCCAAAAAGTGCCTTTTATTTTATTTTGTGGATGTTCAGGCATAAATATTTAAATTTTTTTTGATCATTTTATAAATAACTTAATTTGCCACATTATACTATAAAATCATAACCGAAAATGGGTTCGTAAGTAGGAGATTTTGAACTTTAAAGCAGTTTTCATAGGCCTTATACATTATTTTTTTCTGGGCTTATAAAAAGACTTATCTAAAAAATACTCCATTATTTCAAAGGCCAAGATGTATTCTACTCGCAGTATTTAATTAACGCATCTAAAACATTTCTAGGAGACCAAATTCTCAAACCAAAAACACATGATTTTGCATTACTACGTATGACATCGCCTTATGAAATAAAATAAAAAAAATTTGAGAAATTTTCTTTAATTTCATGTTTGTAGATATCACTTTATATCAAAAACTATTTGCTAGGATTTAATGAATTCCTATTATATTTCACCAACTAACCGATCAAAGTTTTTGAAGAAATTGTATGAAATTATCAATTTGGTAAACTTTCAGGATTGATTATGTCAAAACATGGCGTGAAGACGTGACGTGGCGTGACATCAAATAGAAATATATGTATATTTTCGGGACCGCTGGCCACGCAAAACGAGATAACTACAAAAATGTATTTAAAATACAGGGTGTTTTAAAATAAAATGTGTGCATATCTCTATTTTCTGTATATGTATCAAAGCTTGAGGTACATAATTCGGAATGTAGAGATTCTGCATGTCTCGGTAAAGTTGTCTGCATCACAAAGGCATTTAAAAAATAAAAACAACACTTGATTTCAACTTAATTACTAAAGGAAACAATGATGAACTTCGAACAACGAATCGAATTCTGCTGCACGCTTAATACGCAAAAAAATTATATTAAACTTGTCGAATTTTGCTGCAAGCTTAATACGCAAAAAAAACTATATAAATAGCACTGGGTTTCAACTTAATTTCTACAAGAAACAACTAATTATGTGGTGGGAGATGGTAAAAGATTCATTAAAAATCCACTTTTTCTGAATCAAAGTTATGTTTGAAGGTTAGGAAACACCACAGACATAGGAATTAATAGACGAGAAGATAATGGCGAGGGGTAAAATCAACTGTTGAAGAACGAAGGGAGTGAAGCCGACTGTGATTCGTCAATAAATCAATCTGACAGTAAATAGGCATCTCGCATTATAATATCACCATTTACTTCTTAAAAGTAAAATCTGCTTTTGAATGAATAGACATTTTTACATGGGAGCGCCAATTACTCGCCACGTTATGAACAAATTTGCGAAGTCCAAATTCGGCTAAAAAATTCGGTTCCATTTTCAGAGTCGAATATTTCGTTTAAGTATTTAGTTAAGACACTTTTATAAATGTTCATAATTTACTTCCCAGCAACCAACCAGCATTGTGTTTCGCGTCCAGACGTTTCTCGATGTGATAGTAACAACTGATCTATATTATACGATGTGAATATGCTTAAAATAAAGTAAAATAATGCTTATATATGGAATGTAATACGACAATTGGGTTTATTCTCTTTTTCACATCTATTTTTACAAGTTTTCATAGCACAAGTCAACATTCTGCCGTGTTATTTCGTAAAATGAACCGATGATGCCTCGACCATAGTTCACACAAGAATGATGACGTCAAGTTTTCAAATTTCACTTGAGGCCATACGCGAGCACAGCCGGCTCCAATGGAACCGGTATGGGGAGTGGGGATAATACGCTTTTAATCACTTAGGGCAGGTCTACTAATATTCATATGTCTATGGGAAACACACATAAATAAAATTTAAAAAAACCCAAACTAAACCCTAAAAACCTATTTTGTGAATGTTTACTTAAACCCTGGACTTATGTTGTCTCTATTAGATATTTAAATCAAGTGTTATTTTTTTAAAGAGCCTTCGCACGCAGCGGAATTCGACAAGTTTATTAAAATAATAAATACACGTTCGAAACAACTATTTCAGTAGGGGGAAATGTAAACATGCGCAAGATAGGTTTATAGGTTGTCGCTTGGGTTATTTTGATAGTTTATGCATATTTCCTAGCCTTCAAATATCAAAATATCTTTGTTACAAGTCATTTGTAAGATTTAATAACTATGCAGAGGCAGCTTCATACTTTAAAATTGATTCACTGAGTGTACGGAGGCATCATAAGGATGCACTATTCCTGTATAAAGTAGTTAACAATAATATTCAATGCCGAGAGTTGCTAAACAAGATTCCATTTAATGTACCTGCGCGTTCAACACGCTCTTTTGTCCTGTTCAGGGTTGATCAAAGCAAAACGAACTCTAAGCAGAATTCTTGCCTGAACAGACTATACAATAATTACAATAGCGTATTATCTAAGGTTGATATTTTCAGTTGCGAACTTACCAAATACAAGAGGTCCATAAAAGAATATTTCTCTGATGGTTTGTGAATAATGTTTATGTCTCTATTGTTTATATCTCTATTATGATTTAATTTATTTCTACAACCTCTCTCCATGGCTATAAATGTATTGTTTTGTAAATTTTTCGTTTTATATAATCTTTTGTTTTGTATAATTTTTTTAAATTCATATTCCTTTCTTAGGCTTTTCAAAATGCAATATGCCCATTGGCTAGAAGTCGTAAATTTACGAAAAAACTTACAAGTCTAAAGCTAGCCTTACAAATTTAATTTACTTTTTCCATATTATGCTGTCTCAGTAGAGGTAGTCACAAGGAGGAGATCCATAATTGGCTTCATTTTGGCTATATAATACTTATGTACAAACTGATTAAATGTAAACTGTCGATTTCCCAAAAATTAAAAAAAAATCTTTCTGTTAAAACACCGTACATTTTAAACAAATTGAGAAAAGTGGAACCAGCGCCCTTGAGGTGTTTTTGCACAAAAACGGCGCTATACAAGTCATCCAAGTATTATTATTTTATTATTTAAATACATCTCTTACCATTTCCCCCGACACAAATAGTTGTTTCTTGTGGTAATTGAGTTGAAACCAGGTGCTATTTATAATTTTTCGCGTGTAAGCGTGAGACGGAATTCGCCAAGTAGAGATATTGATAATATATCCTCTTTAGGATCTCCCGTGTTGAGGATTTCATTTATCGTATTAGTCAGTACCTATAACATAATTATTATCATAATAATGTGAGAGTCGCAAGTGACACGTTCGAAAACTTAGGTGTTACTTACTAATCGAAACAATGATCAGCGATAGGATTCGAATGTGCTCGCTGCCTGTAATGCTTTTTTTGCGGAAGAGAAATTATATCAGTCATCTTCAATTACTTCGATATAAAATATCAACAAGATGCACAAACAAACCGAAGAAAGTTGCCACAATATTTATGTTTCTCCGACGAAGAGGCGACAAACGCGACCATAACACATGTATAACACGACGAACCATAAATAAACCATCGACGAACAATCGCTGATCGCGGCCGGCATTAGCAAAAGTCAAATATGAGTCAAATTAACACTTTATTTTTATTATACTTACTAAATAATATAAAATATTAATGAACGTATTACAATATTTAAAAATGAAAACATGATCTGTATTAAGTATAAATACAATATTAACTTGGCATTGAGAGTTTTCACTTTGATGTCATTTAATCGTCTACGAAAATTAGGGGAGTCGCTATATGCACAGCGACTAGTCGACAGGGGGCGTGGCCAACATATCCGAGCATACCCGAGGTGTGAAACGAAACGTCAGAAATGGCGTTGTAATAATATAATGTAAACAAACCTTTTTAGAACTACGCTAGGTTTGTGTAACATGGTTTGTGATTCAAAAGAAAGTGTCCCCTTAATACCGCCTGCTCGCGTCAAGGCAAGAAAAACATCCCAGTTTTCAATTAGTTTAGCGGCTACGCTAGGTTTGTGTAACATGGTTTATGATTCAAAAGAAAGTGTCCCCTTAATACCGCCTGCTCGCGTCAAGGCAAGAAAAACATCCCAGTTTTCAATTAGTTTAGCGGCTACGCTAGGTTTGTGTAACATGGCTTGTGATTCAAAAGAAAGTGTCCCTTTTATACCTATACTTCACTTCGGGTATGCTCGGATATGTTGGCCACGCCCCCTGTCGATTAGTCACTGTGCATATAGCGACTCCCCGAAAATTAGATACCTATATTATCAGCGGGGACCGGGAACCAGTGATGTCATAACTAAAAATTTTATTTCCCTAAATTTCATAATGGGCTTTGTAAGAGATATTCTCGATTGCTCAGTTTTGGAATGCTCACAATATTTTTTCGAATCTATGGGGAGGGGGTTTGCTAGAGAAATTCAGAGAAGTATGCTTTTATTATGATTTTTATTTTATTTAATTATGATTCCCAAGAAAATTTCAAGGAAGAATGATTCCCCACAATGTTTTCCAATCCGTGGGTGGGGTAGCTAGGAAATTTGAATGGAATAATTCCTCGCAATATTTTCGTAACTTCTAAATCTAAATCAGGGGTTTCCAAATGGGACTGTTCACCTATTGAGAACCAATGCAAAATGTAATGAAAATTTGATTTCCTACCAACGTATCTCATCAAACTGTGCTTTGCTGCAAATTCAATCCTAATCTCGAGAGAATAATTCAAGAAGTGATGAAAATAATAAACTTTCTTCAGGCGAAATCAGGACTAAAACATCGTGAATTAAAAATATTTCTTGACGAAGTGGATGCTCAATATGACGATCTGTTGTTGCATAATAATGTGAGATGGTTAAGCAAAGGCTGCGTTTTACAACGATTCTTCACCATTTTAGAAGACTTGAAGACATGTCATTTCAACATTGATCAGACGTCAGCAAATGCCTACTTGTTTTCTTAGCTATAAAGAAAATGTAACTTCCATCGCTTTTTTATCAGATGTTTTTAAACACATCAATGATCTGAACCACTACAAGGCAAAGGCAAGCTTGTATGTGAGCTCTTGAGAGAAGTAAAAATCTTTTTGCGAAAACTCGATCTTTTCAACATCGATCTTGATAATGAACACCTGTGCTTTCCGAATTTAAAAAATCAGCAGTGACACCGGGTTTGACGTCGGCCAATACGAGACGTTCATTAAGGATCCAGAATTCAAAAACAGATTCACAGATTTTAAGAAAATTGAGAATGTCGTCGAAATCCTCAGTAACATTTACTCACTGCATCCCGGTGATGAGTGGAGCAATGAAGCTGCAAATATTTTCGGGAGTAATAAAGCTGCTCTGCAGATGGAAATGATCGATTTCCAAAAGAAGCTGTTTTAAAACACCAAGTTTCTTGTCAAGAGTTTTGGATAAAATTTGTTTGTGGTAATAAATACCCAGAATTAAAAGAAATAGCCTTGAAACTTCTCACTTTGTTTGGGTCAACTTATGTTTGTGAAGCAGCATTTTCCAAGATGAACTTCATTAAAAATAAATTCTGGAGCAGACTTACCGATGAACATCTCCAAGACTTAATGACAATAGCGTGCACAAACTTTAGTCCAAACTTCAGACGGATAGTCCAAAGCAAGAAATGTCATTTTTCTCCTTCAACTTCTTTTCATTTAAAACATTTGTTTATTATATAAAATAATGTTCCGGAACCCATTCGTTCATTGACATTGTATCTACACTATTTAAATAGTATTATAGCGGCAACATTCCCTCATCCCTTTCCTCCCCCATCCCGCTACTACGCCAAAACCTGTCTCCCACTCCCACATCCGTCCTGTATACTTATAAACACATATATTCTTGTATAATGCATTATATAGGTGTATTACATTTGTTCTACTTTTTAATAGTTACTTAGTTCGGCTTTTAAATTTGTTACTTAGTCCTGCTTTTTATATTTTAGCCTACATTCACTAAATACTTAGTTGTATATTACCAAATCAACCATCTGTGAACATTTATAATTGGTCTGTTTCTTTTGCATCCTCCTTTGTATATTAAATTAATATTAAGACTGTTTATGTTCCTTAAACAAATAAATAGTACACTTTATTATTTTAATTGCTAAGCCGGGGGAGGTTTATTAGGCTTTTTCCCTTCCGGACCGAGACGATCGTGTATTTAAAAAAAACGGACCCCTAATGGAAGTAATTGGTGACCCCTGATCAAAATCATTTCTTCATTACATTCAATTTAAAATGTCCCCTAAAAATTTGAATAATTTGTAATTTTCAGAATATGGAAATTTCCCTAGAATATTTAAAATTTCCCATTTTATTATAATGAAAATTTTCCTAATAATAATAACATGGCATTTATATAGGGCAGTTTAGTGTCATTTCACTTCAAGTGTGCTTGAATTTGTGTTTGTTCCCTTTTCCCTGAAAAATATATTGGGAAATTTCTCCAGACATCACATCACTGCCAGGCATCAAAGCTAAAGAATAATAATGGGTGTTTTCTTGAGTAATTGTGGGCAGGGTTGCCTTTGCCAATGTATGCATATGTTCTAAAATATCCACAACAGATGTTCAAAATCCCCAAATTGGGGAGAGCAAAATAACAATTCCACACAATTTTATTTACCTCCAAAATGAAGCAAAATTCTCTTGATTGCATTTATTTTTATTATTTAGTCATTTTCGGATTTTCTCTTTCGTTCGGGTTTAAAAAATAGAAATACGAGCGGTACCAAGGGTGCGCTGGGCCAATAAGTGCAAGCAGGCAACAAGATATCACTTTACACGTAGGGGTTGCGAGTGAACAGTGGGATAAAAAAGGGGAGGGGGGGAGGTGAATGAGGTGCGGGGGGAGGTAGGGTCTTAGGGGGGGATTTTTTTTAGGGATAGGTGCCTGTGACACTAAAACAAATAATCTGTATGGGCTAGGCCTAAAAATATAGAATATAGCGTGGTCTGATAGGCATAAATGTGAACATAAATATTCTGCCATTATTTCAGAACACACTTTTTCACATAATGCTGTGTTTCCGAAATGGGCTGAATTTATTCTGCAAAAAAGTTGTTCTGGGAAAAGTGTTATTTTGTACAGACGCAATGATATTTCATAATTACAATGTTCACTATTGGCATTACAAAATAATTAATACGTACATAAATGAAACAAAAGAATATTTTCCTTTTTTTTATTTACTAAAACAATATAAATAACAATGTTTATTTTCTTTAGCATGTACGTAGCAGATAACCAAATTTCATCCGTCCCAGCCAAAGGGAACAAGTCAGAAAGCTTGTCCATACGAATCATCAACTTTTCCTTGCCAAATCCATTATCCTAACTAATTAACCTGTTTACTTCAACTGGAGAGACAAAATTGAACCCGTCTATGGGCCCCTTTAAAGTCACCAGCAGATTTGATGATACCGACTGTTCTAAGCCATAAGGGCGTTAGTTCGAGATCGTTTCTTTTCAGTGATTTTTTTCCGTTTAAATGAGAGCAATTTTTAGTAATTAGATGTTATTTTCTTATTTCATGGTCGAAATGACATAATAATTATATACCTACATACACAACACAGTTTTTGCTTTCATAAAAGTAATGATTTGTTACCTGTCTGACGTTTTGGCTTGGAACAGTCAATATGGCTTAAATAGTCTGTTTTGCACACATTGGTCAAAGAGTCACAACTTCTTATATAAACCGATCAAAAAGTTGACACCATAAATGCCACTATATCAATTTACGTAGCCATCATCAGCTGGCGCTAAAGCCCCAAACTTTCAGACTGCCTGCGTCTCTCTTCCTCTCATTGGCTTCCTTGTCATCGCACGCGTAAGCCAGCAGGTAGAGAGAGGGATGCCAAGCAACTGTGAATGTTGCGGCTTGAACTGGTATATCTGCCACCTTTTCGCCTGACAAAATACAATTAAGAGAATTTAATGAACAATTAAGGACAGTTATTTCAAAAACATTTGCCAGATATGTATACATATATAACTTTATTCTTTGGATACGGAGAAAAATTCAATGTTGAATTTAAGATATAGGACCAATTTTTATTTTGAAAGTGTAAAAACCTATCTACAGTAGAATCCCGTTCATTCGAGCCCCGATAATTTGTAATTTTCGCCAGAAAAATATCCACAGAAATTTTTTTTCATACAAAAGGTTTTTCAATTCGAAATTTGTTAGTTCGTAATCTATTTTTGTCCGCGCATGAAAATTTCTTTGTGTAATTCGAAAAACGGAGCGGTAAGCACCGAGAGGATACTGCAACAGCTGGTAAACCAGACCCCTTAGCTGAACACAAAAAAGTGGATCGTCCACGTCTCAGTCGGGGAAAAAGATAGATATCGCCTGATAATGAGAGTGGATGAGGACAGTGTAAAAGTGCTGAGGGAAATGAGGATGAAGACGCACGTCGGAATTAGGAAGGCCACCTTCACGGTGCGCTGTCCCAACACCGAGGAGCGTAAGTAGGGTGAGTGACCTAAGGATTAGACAAATGATTAAAAACCTAAATTTCGCTCAAATAAATTTGCATCGCAGCCCGGCAGCGGCTGCCGTGCTCAACAGGAGAGTCACCCGGGACAGTGTGGATGTCGCGTTGATCCAAGAACCCTGGACTTACAGGGGAAGGTCAGAGGACTAAACATGAACCAAGGGCTACTGTACTACAATGACTCGGGAGACAGACCCAGGACTTGCATCCTCATTAGCTGGCACACTACTCCACGAACACTGCAGCAGGGACCTGGTGGCTGTAAAGCTTCATGTCACGCTGGATCAAAGAAGCAGAGAAGTAGTGGTGGCATCAGCATACATGCCCTACGACTCTGCGGAACCACCACCTTCAAGGGAAATAACAAGACTCATCCAGGACTCCAGGGAGAACGGTAGGGAAATGATACTCGGAGCTGATGCTAACTCGCACCACATTGTGTGGGGGAGTACAGATGTCAACAAACGAGGACAGGACCTCGTATTCCTCCTGGAATACATGATGACAGTGAACCTTGAGATTCTCAATAGAGGTAGAGAACCCACCTTCGTTATAAGTAACAGACAGGAGGTGATAAACCTGACTCTGGGAACTTTGAGAGTCTCAGGATGGAGAGTGTCGGATGAACCATCCCTGTCGAACCATCGACACATAGACTTTAAACTACAGGGAGAGGCAAACAGAATGGGGACCAACACATACAATTTGAAAAAATTCGATTTTTACGAAAATAAATCGTAAAATTTTGTAAATCTGAATCTAAAAAACAGCCGTGGCGGTAAAACGCCGAAAAAAATATTTTTATGTGATTATGCATCATCCTAATTAGTTGTTATTATTTTGTCAATCTGAATCGATTTACACTGGAATGTCGTATTTTTTCCAATTTATTTAGAATATCTGAATTTCAAAGGACCAACCGCGCCAAAAATAGGATAAAATTCAATTTACCCGGATATATATTTGTATTGAGTTAAAAGATCCGGCGCGACGGAAATCGACTGCAAAATTTCAATTCACGCGGAAATATGACGTTTTTTACGAATTTACTTCAAATATCTGAATTTAAAATGCCGGCCGCGACGAAAATCTGCGAGAAAATTCGATTTACGCGGAAATGTATCATATTTTTACTAAATTTACTTCGAACATCTGAATAAGGGTCAGCCGTGACCAAAATCGGCTGCTAAAACTTCAATTTACGCGTATTTGAAGGGCCGACTGCGGCGGTAATAATTCATATTAATACGAATTTGAAGGGGCGGCCGAGGAACGCGACTTTCGATGTCTTTTTTCTTTTCATAAAATTTCGAATTACATGGGAATTTGTCAATTCGAAAATTGATGTCCCGTGGAATTTCGAATTAACGAGGTTCTACTATTTATGTTAGCAACCTATCTATTATTTGCTAATGCAGTAGAACCCCGTTAATTCGAACCCTGATAATTCGAAAAAACGCGTAATTCGAAATTTTCGCCAAAAAATTTTCCGCAGAAAAATTTTTTCATACAAAAATTATTTTAATTCGAAATTCGTTAATTCGTAATTTATTTTTGTCCGAACACGAAAATTTGTTCGTGTAATTCGAAAAAAATTGATTTTTGCGAAAATAAATCATAATATTTCGTAAATCTGAATCTAAAAGTCAGCCGTGGCGGTAAAACGCCGAAAAATGTATTTTTACGTGGTTATACATCGTCCTAATTAGTATTATTATTTTGTAAATCTGAATCGATTTACACTGGATTGTCGTACTTTTTCAAATTTATTTCGAAATATCCGAGTTTGAAGAGCCGACAAAATACGTTTTACGCGGATATACGTCGTAGTTTTACGAGTTTACACCAAATATCTGAATTTAAAGGGTCGGCCGCGACGAAACACGGCCGCGAAATTTCGATTTACGCATAAATGTATCGTATATTTACGAATTTATTTCGAATATTTTAATTTAAATGGCCCGCTGCGACGGAAATCGGCCGCAAAATCTCGATTTACGCGTAATTATATCGTATTTTTACGAATTTATTTCGAATATCTGAATTTTAAAGGGCCCACCGCGACGGAAATCGGACGCGAAATTTCAATTTACGCGGAAATATATCGTATTTTTACTAACTTTACTTCGAATATCCGAGTTAAAAAATACGGCGCGATGGAAATCGGCCGAAAAATTTCGATTCACGCCGAAATATGACATATTTTTACGAATTTACTTCAAATATCTGAACTTAAAAGGCCGGCCGCGACGAAAAACTGCCGATAAAATTCGATTTACGCGGAAATATATCATATTTTTACGAATTTACATCAAATATTTAAATTTAAAGAGCCGGCCGCGACGGAATACGGCCGTGAATTCTCGTTTTACGCGGAAATATATCGTATTTTTGCGAATTTATTTCGAATATCTGAATTTAAAGAGCCGGCTGGATTTCGAATTAACGAGGTTCTGTAGATAGGAAGCTCCGTTAGAGTTGCATTGAAAATAGTTAAAGATACCTGCAATTTTATATTTTTCAATTTGTTGCAAATTATTTGATATGTTCAAATTTTATATTTTTCTTCTAAGAATTTTTTTTTTAATTTTTTTGTTTTTAATACGTACTTAGTATAAAAATCATTATAAAGGAATATTTTAAATTATTTTTGGATAAATAATAAACTTTTACATCTACTAGTAAATTACTGAAGCTTTTGACTTTATTTTATTCCACCATTTTTATTATCTGAAGGTACCTACCTAAATAGATGCATTTTACCTCTATATATCTATTTATATAAAGAAGAATGTATATGGCGGGCTGACACCGGACAAGAGGCATGGATTTGATTTGTATACAAATCTGCAGTTTTATTCGGAGGTTGATGAAATTTTGTACACTCAATCTTCAAAACAAGAGGAAGGTCACTAACTGAGTCTGTCAAGAAATTTTGTGAAAAGTTTGGGCAATGTTGCCGGGGACTTCCGCTAGTGATACATTGTATAAATTAGGTGAGAGATTTCACAAGAAAAAGATTAACTGATTTTGGTGTAATAATTTTTTTACAAAATGAAAACAAACACTTAGTTTTAAACCACTTTATTTTGATGTATATTCGTCGACCGGTTTCGATTGGACTCAATCTTCATCAGGACAATAAAATATAATACTCAGTATTATATTTTATTGTCCTGATGAAGATTGAGTCCAATCGAAACCGGTCGACGAATATACATACATCAAAATAAAGTGGTTTAAAACTAAGTGTTTGTTTTCATTTTGTATAATGTCAAGCCACAAAGTGTTTGCTTTCTTCGATAATAATTTTTTACATTTACTAATAAATTACTGATAAATTACTAATTAATTTACTAATAATTTGACTTAATTTTATTCCACAATTCATATTAAAAATCACGGAAAACTTCAGCAGTCACTGCGACAGCATCTGGGCCTCTATGTAATTATTTTAACACCCGGGTCATTGAGTTTTAAGGCTACAATAATCCCACTTGGTTCGTACAATGGGAATCTCTGAGTGGTGTTCAAATAAACAAAATAAAAATATGTGCACACGTATGTGTACATAGTATGAAAAACAGTTACCTGTTTCAGTGTCCCCAATGTCAATAATGAGATCTTCACTTGCCGAGGCCAGAAGTCTGCCATCGAAGCTGAATGAAAGAGTTCTCACCGGCCATTCCAATCTAAAAACAAGCAAATAATAACATATATCTCTAAACAGTATAAAATAAAATCGCTATCCGAGTTTGTGTGTTTGTGCGCTTAGTTCTTGTAAACCACTGTCGTTTTTTTTGTTTCACCATCGTTTAGAGAATTTTTTCCGAAGGGTTTAAATATATAATACTTGCATATTTTATTTATAGAAAGTAGAGAAAAGTCGATGTTTTATAATCAAGTCGTAAAAATATGTTTTCGGGCGCTACATTGTTAACGCTGGCTAAACCTTATGAGATACATCAAAATAATGTACTACAGAATTGTATATCTTAAAAAGGCCTACAGAAAAGTCCGCGATGGTCCGCTCCTAAGGATTACCCTCAGCATGCCGGGTACACGTCAGCTCGTTATAGTATGAAAATTTATAAGCATATGTGCTATTTTATATATCTGTGTTTAAAATTATTATGCGCAGGGGGAAATGTTAAGAGACGCACTTGACTTACTAACCAGTGATTCCTGACATTCTTTGGAGTAAAAAATGTTAATGAGATTTTGGTCTCCGGTGATATTCTTCAACAAAACACAAATCAGTATGAATTGGACAACTAGGGTCGATGTAAGGGGTTGGGCGCTTATTTGGCTGAGTTACCAGTGATGGACATGTGGAAGAATTTAAAAAAAAAAGTCACTGAAGACATTTACATTTTTATTTTTTACTAATAATGTCAGGAATCACTGGTTAAAGTAAGTCAAGGCCCTTAACACCCTGAATAAGCCATTAAAGAATTCAATTTCGCATGATTTTAGACGTCACTTTGGCATTTTTAGAGGTTAATTTTTTAATTTATATGCAACAACTTTGTGTTCCAGCATAAATCGGTCGTTTGTAAATACATACTATCAAACTTGGTACGAGCACATTGTCAATAACAAAAGCACATTGACAATTGACATTGATCATCTCCAAACCCACTATAGTTTTTGAAGTGCTGCTACATTGAAGTCCTTTACCTGAGATAGTCCCAAGAAAGTTGTCACTGAACCAGTGTACAAAGCGATCGACATCACTTTTATCTTTTGTATCACCTAGATGAGAAATGTATTTAATCCATCATTTGTTTTTTATTAATAGAATTATGATTTTAAAAGATAATGAATAGCTCCGGGTATTTACTGTTTTCAAGTTTAATTTGTAGAACTCCATTACATTTTTTATTTCTTTTATATACTCTATTAGACAGACAATCTGACAGTTTGATAATGCCTTCAGAGGGCGAAAAAGCTGTTACATGTAATAATAATTACATAGCAGAACTTGTTTATAAATAAACTGTTTTTATAAATTAAATAATATTATTGAATATTTAAAAGAAATTAAAAAAAAAAACTCCGGGCATTATAATAAAATAATTACCTTCTGAACACCCTAAGGCAGGCTAGTTCGTCTACATCCCACAGGGAGACAAGAGCGTCAGCAGAGCCGGTGGCAAAATACTTTCCTGTGGGATCGTGTTCTATGCAGATACAGGTGCCCGGGTGAGCCTTCAGCACCGTCTGGAGCTCTAGACCGGGGTAGCTGGAAAATAACAAAACAATTGTTAAAGTTAACTTTTGTTATCTTTCTGAACATGGACTGTCTTGACACAAGTGACGTTTTCAAATCTCCACCTACCACTCTACGTCATTCACAGTTCAAGCATCGCGTCTCTGGAACGCAACCACCTTGCAACCTTCTCATGTATGGAATGCTCTCGCAATAACCATTTTCAGGATAACCTAAAAAGGTTTTTTATCTTCCCACTAGTGAAATGTTAATTTCCACTCACGTTTTCAAGTTGAATTAAGTTAATGTGTGAGAGTTTAGGGATATGACTATCTGTTATTAAATAATGATACATATGTATTAGTATTGAGAGACAAGGAATCAAAAAGAGCTTAATATTATTACTGTACCGTGGATATTTGATCAATAAAAACAGTATTACCTTAAAATATGTACGCATCCCTGGCCATTGGTCAGGAAAAACAGGTCCGAGGTATTGTTCCAGGAGATTTCGTTGACCTCAAAGTTGGACTGCTCCTCGGCGATGATCTTGTGGGTCCTGGTGTCGATGAAGGAAACCAGGTCCTCCTTATTGCCCACGGCGATGGTGTTCCCATCAGGCGACCAGGCAATGTTGATGTTCTCGCCTTTGGTGTTGATGGTGGCTGCACATTTTTGTAACCTGGTTGATTATTATTGTAAAATATCATTAAACTGGCACTGATGCAGGGGTAGTGCAGTCCATAGAGCTGTTAATAGAGCCCCAAAAAATAAAATGTATTGAAATTCAAGATCAAAACTTAAGTGGTGGAAATGATAATGAGTAACCCAATTACAACAGCACGCGAAAGAATTTTATGCATTATTATTATCTTTGGTCATTTTATAAAATACCTAAAGGGCACTTTACGTAAGTATTTGTAAATTGTGAATGTAAGTTTTAATTACATGTTACAAATGTGGAACTAAATGGCAGGTTATTCCAAGAATGTGGGCTAAGCGCGCTATGACCTTAAACTTTGTAACATTTATATAGAAGCATTTAACCAGTCTGTCAGACAGACCAGCGTATCCCTCATGCAAAGAAAATCCAAGTATGATGGTGCCAGCCTGTTCAGTACTTTATAAACAGTAGCACAAGTTTGTAAATAAACTAAGTAAATCACCTTGTGTCCCATATCCTGACAGTTTTATCTCCGCTGGCTGTGCTGAGCAGGTCGGGATGAGAGGCGTGCCAACAGAGCTGGTCCACCGAGCCAGTGTGGCCTCGGAAAAGGAACTCTTGGCTCTATAACAATATTCCAAAATTATTTGTATTAAATGAAGATCGCAATCTCTACCAACAACTACTTTCACAATAGTAAAGATTTTTTATTTTTTCATCATAACTGTTAGTATAAAATATTGCTGCGTCAAACCATTGACTTGATTTAGAAATTTGATTGTTGATCACGTAATTGTAATTTTAAATGCAGTATTTTCCATTGCCCCAGATGTAACTAACTCCATTGAGTACTTCCACCTTCAACCGGGCCCTCGGAGAAACAGAAGAGGGGGCGGGTGATCTGATTTTGAGTATCCCAAAAGGACAGTTCAGAGCCAGATTCGAAGAATGCTTCAACAGAGAAGAAGTGAGTTGCCCAAAAACAGTCACACGATCAGAACAAGACTGGGGAATATCGCAACGGAAGAATGGGACACGGTTCCAGGTCTACCCTTCAAACAGGAACTAATCTGGTTCACAGGTGGGTCCAAGATGGAGGGAACAGGAGCCGGGGTCTGTCAGCAGGGTTCCAAGAGGGAACTTAGTACATCTCTAGAAACATATTGCACTGCGTTTCAAGCTGAGATGAAAGCCATCTTAGCCTGCGCACAGGAGAATGTACTTACCGGGAACAGGAATAAGAACATAAGCGTATGTTCTGATAGCCAGGTAGCCCTAATGGCACTGTAAAGTAACCGGCGCAACTCAAGACTGGTGATGGAATGCAGGACTATTGTTGAAGAACACAAACGGAAGTGGAAAACACCAACAGATGCAGGAAATATGAAGAGGATTAAGATACTCCAATTCACCTATGGTGCCAGTGTCCCGCTCCGTCGGGAACAAGGCTCTGATACCTGGGAAGACACATTGTAGAACCAAAACACATCACTACATACCCAATGTCCCGCTCCATTTGGAACATGGCTCAGATACCTGTGAAGACACATTGTAGAACCAGAACACATCGCTACATATCCAATGTCTCGCTCCGTTGGGAACAAGGCTCAGATGCCTGGGAAGACACATTGTAGAACCAGAAGACATCACCACCAGTCACCACCAGTCACCATCAGACCAGTGCTATTTAAAAGCTATTTTCTTCAATTCAAAATTAATATTTTACAGCTTTAGTATGGCGGCCGACTGTCACGTTGATGGAACTATAACCTACAATTAGTAATAAAATGCTTTTTTAGGCCTTACTTTTATCTTCTTTAACTATCCAAACTAAGAATCTATATCGCAAAAAGATGTTATGTTCTTAGTTTGGTTTTCTTAAAAAGAAATATTGTTTTCGGTAATTATGCATATTCTGTGTGGTAGTCTTCAGTAAAACTTTACATATTATTCTGCAATTTTGTTTTTTTGACAGATTTTTAGAAAAAAATAATATTCATTAACGATTCACTTACCAATCGAGATCTGTCAAGTGTGAAAATAGCGACCGATTTGTCAAAAGAACCCGATGCCAAACGTTTTCCATCGCATGACCATCCAACTGAATGCACTTTTGAATTGTGTGCGAAGTATTCTCGGACCACATTGTGAGACTTGAAGTAGGTTTGGAGAGCATCTAATTGTTCAATGGGTTGCTGGCTCATTTTGGGATCTTTCATAGTTCAAAACAAGATTTGATTTACAAACATTAACCTGCATTAACCTCAACAACCCGGCGAGCGAAATACAGATAGAAAACAAAATAGCAGTGTTGCCAACCATATTGCCAACTATTTAAAATATAGTCAGACGTCACCCGAAAAGGAGCTAAAAAAGAGCAAAATCCTTGTATAGCCTTATGGCCGTTTTACATGACACTTTTTTTCATCCAGTTTGTCTAATCGGGATGAAAAGGGGACCTGTTCTATTTTGGTAGTTAAATGAGAGAAATGTGTTGGTATTACCAATTTTCGTACATTTTAAGGGTAAAATTCGGTTTAGGGGAGTCACTGAAATAACCGAAATTGAACTTGATTTAGACTAATTTAGGGCTGGGGAATCCGAATCTGTAAGAATTATGTGGAGGTCGGCACTATTAACTGAGTTATAGGGTCTTGAAGTTTCGTACGCGACACTTTGAAAAGATGTTTTATATATTATTTCAACTATGAATTACAGATTATATAAGGTTCCTATATATATATATCGAACCGATCAAGATGAACCTATGAAAATCATTCTGACAAAACGTTCAAAGACGAACGGGTAGACAAAAACATCGATTGACTAATGACAAAGATCGCAAATGACAGTGACAGATGATTTTATGATTGTTGTGTTCAAGGTGCCGCCATTTATTGACAATTTAGTACCTTCTCAAAATATTTTCTACTCTAATGGCAACGGTATGAAAATGATGATCGTGAAAAGCAAAAATATTTCGTGTGGCCCGATATGGGGATCGATATAAAAAAAGTATGGTTTAAAGCAGTCATAAGATTGAAAATTCCTGAGGGGGGTGTTTTCAGAAATTCTGAGGAGATTATAAATGAATTTTCGTGTGTCCTGGGTGAGGATGGATGGTGAACCAGAGAAATTATATTCGTTTCCTGTTTCCTGGGGGGAAGGGGTGGCGGCTAGAGAAATTATGAGGTATGAAAACAAAATTTCAACACAAAAATAACCGGTCCTAAAAGAAATAACTCTTAAATGTTATCTCTTGTCATTTTTCGTTTTTGAGTTTTGTACAAAAATAGGAGCTAGATTATCTGAAAAACGAACAAGAAGCTAAAGCACTTTTTGAAGCAGATAGCATCGATTTAGAGCTAAATCTAGTACCATTCTAGCACTATAGGAGCTGAGTTGGCAACCCTGCAAAATACACATAGGCTCAGTGATGCCATACCGCGAAGATTAAAATTGATGAAAATTAATATGATAAATAATAAATTTGAGTGAAAATATCATATATTAGAGTAAAAGTCAACATGAATCGGTGGGTCGTCAAAATATTAATAAGATCAGTGATGATATACCTGAAATTAGATTTCCGGTGAAACGAATAATTCCGAAAACCAAATGAATAAACGATTTTCAAAAATTTGTTTTCGAAGCAAAACATTATTTAATGCGTTTAAAGTGTAGCTCAACAAACCAAAACCTAATCGTGGAATCAAATAGGAAAACTAGATTTCTGGGATTCATTATTTGTCTATTCATCATAGTCATCATTAATCGTATATTTACCTAATAATATATTTGCCAACATATAGGTTGAGTCAGGACCATTTAGAACTATTTTTAAAAATAATCCCAGCGCACCACAATTCAATACAGCTTACAAAAAACGTTAGTTCACACGGAATTAAAAGAAACAAGTAATGGGAATTGTATACCTTAGTTCTAAATGTAGATGGTAGAAGAAGTCAGGGACGCCCGAGGTAGACATGGCACGATCAACTGAATCAGATACTTGAGTCGGGCCATGTCAAGAGTCAGAATAATAGAAGAGTATGTATGAAACAAGGAGTGTGTGCCAAGACCGAGTTGTTTGGCGATCCGTCCTCTCTGTCTACTCCTGCGGGGAAACGGCGTGATAGTAACAGTTCTAGTAAAGCGGAAACAAATATAAATGTATCAAGTACACGAAATTGCCTAACCTCAAGGAAAAGTAATGAACAGTCTGCACAAAATTTACTTGGTTTTATAGACGATCATGCATATATTACAGATAATAGCTTATGTGAATGTAGTTTAAATATTGTTTCATATATAAGTGGATTTGTTGTGAGACATTTGCGAATTTCATTAATATATGAACAATACTTAAATAATTTAACTAAATATAACTCAATGATCGTGTCTAATTGGGATACACCGTATTTCCTTGTCAATATACAAAGTATAGGTGGACTCATATACCCTTCTAAAGATGTTATAAAAATTTGTGAGATCTCTGAAAGAATTGTTAGGCAACGCTTTTCTGAAAGTGCCCGTAAATGTATGCTGAAAGAATCTTTAAAAAAAATTGTATTCCGAACTACAGCAACATATGACCGAAAGAGAGTGGTTTATTTATGAACCGACCAATGTCCCTTGGAATAACCATATTGGGTTATTGACGATGGCGATTGCTCAATAACCCAATAACCCAATAAAGTATATCGATATTTGGTTACATTATTTCGCCAAGAGATATGTCGACATATCTCTTTCAAATCGTTTTTCAAGTCGTTAAAGAAATTAAGGTAAACTTGTCAAGTTCTGATGCATGCAAGGGCTCTTTAAAAAAACAACACTTGATTTCAACTTAATTATCGAATGGAGACAATTATTTAAGTTGGTGGTTTAAGTAAACACGCACAAAATAGGTTAAGGGTTTAGTTTGAGTTATTTTTATAATTTATGCGTATTTCCTAACCTCCTAACTTAACTGAGAAAAAAATAGAATTTTAATGCATCTTTTACCATCTCCCACCACATAATTTGTAAGTGCTATGTCGTATGTTTTTGTTTCATTTACATCTATCAATTACTGAATAAAAATTTGAAAAAATATCCTCTTCATTTTATTCAATTCTCTGTCTCATCGAATACCCAAAGAAATTGTAAGCCGTTATAAGCATTAAATACAAAAACAAACTAGTAATAATACTATACCAATTTGCATACAAATCATTTCAAAAGTTGATCATATAAGATGGCTGCCATGTAATTTCCCCTCGCCCTAGATTTGGCTTCAATGCCATTCATACAAAATCGCGCTAATGATTTGTCCAGTGCTTTTTAGGTCCATGATTATGACGGAGTACAACCTGCCCCGGTTCTATCCATAAAATTAGTGACTTATTTTCATGGAATTGTTGATTGTCTATGATTATTATATTTGTAATCAAAATCTATAACCTTTGCAAAAATTGACGTTTGCTATAGGGACTTCGAATTTTAACCATGCTAATTTGTTTACAAATAAACCTTAACTTTATCATATGACTTTCTGTTTATATTATAATTGTGATTCACGGGGCATCGAGGCTGATTATTTGTAAGTTGCCATTTTATTATCTAAGACATTTTATTTTATTTATAACTCCTTGAAAATATGATTCTGCGTTTATTCCGCTACTGAATATCAACAAATCTGGTTTTATTGGGATTTCTCAGGTGCTTGTTATATAATGAACTGATTGAAGAATGATAACCTTTAAATCTCGTATTGAAGTCAATGTTATGGACAATAATTTATTATTAGTTGGCCCTTTCACAACACTTTGAGCTTTCAATGTCCTTTGTTTATTACTCTCGCATTTCACTCAATAGTCGATTCCATCTATAAAAAGTGATAAATCACTCCATTTCAAGTCGTGTGTAGATCTAATTGATCACCAATATTAAAGTTTTGTACAATACATATCAAACAGAATTTTTTTGTGCTTTTACACATTGCCTTCCATGAGAATAAAATTGTGGGTATGGCGGGACACCTACTTGGCTGCTCTTATAAAAATAATTTTGCTGCAATTATAGCATGGAAAGTCATTTTCAATTCCTAAACCGTAATATACATTAAATATGCCGGTGTAGCATTGTATGAGTAGTGATTAAATGTTTTTAAAACTGATGCCCTTGTATCTACATACTATAGAAATGTAAACATATGTACAATATTTGTAATATCAAAGGAGTTGTGATAAAGTTGTACTTGGAATTGCATTTCCAAAATGGTATTGTATTATTAAATTGATATTCCTGAAAGAAGTTTCAGAACACTAAATGACCTAAGTGACAAGACTAGAACAACATGTGTTTTAATATTTTAGTATTTCAATTTGAATATCATTTATATATTCCTTGGCCTATTGCTTTGATTTATTTGCAAATGAAAGTTACATAAGTGGTATTGAATGCCCAGTTAGAGTATGGTTAGAGGGATCCTCAAACCATATATATAAATAATAATTCTTCAATATTTGCAAATTTCCTTTGTGGCCTCATTTTAATTAACCCAAGAAACCTTTGGCTTTGAAACATGGTCTAAACAAATTTTATTATTTCCATTTTATAATATAATACTTACAAATAATAATTTGCATTATTATTTTCGGTAAAAATCTCTTGAGGGAAACAAGGATGTCGGCGTCCACAACATAGGTATTTGAAATTCACCTTCTTCAGGAAAAACGGTTTCTGCCGTGTTGTGGTCCTTCCACAATATAATCAACTGTGCAACATATATTAAGGGTACTCATACTTCACAATACATCTATTGGCGTTATATTAAATTTAATCTCCTGCGTAATTAACTGTTACATGTACTAAAATTATTTTTTTTACAAAATGATAAAATATTATTTAACTTTTTGTAGTACTAACATAATATTAAAGAAGGGACAATTATTGTATTCCTTTAATCACCACACATTTTTATTGGCTGCTATCTTTATGTATAATCGCAAGATTCAACCCGAACTAAATGAAATCTGAACAGTGTCCTAGTTATATCTTATTTTAATTTTAATGTGCGACATCTATTGACTTATTCTGCGGGATTAATATTTTATTTTTAGAATAACTTAATTAGTAATATCTCAATTTGTAATATTTAATCATTGAAGACAATATTAGCGATTCCTAAACGAAAATTTGAAACAGAAAAATATACGGTTACATTTAGGACAATGGAAATAAAGACAATGTTGTTAGTTCTTATTCGAAGTATGATACAGTTAAAAGGGACAATCAGTTGTAAAGGCCCACACGGCAGATGCATTAAGAAATAATTTTTAAAACAGTATAAGAAAGGCAAAGGTGTGGACTTCTCATCTTAGAAAGCCATGGCATGTTCAAGGGGCGAGTTGAGTATGTATGTATGTGCATACATGCTTGTGGATGAAGCAAAGACAGATGCATGTGACGTTCCATCCTCTCTTTCCGTAACAGGAAGCAAACATGATTGTTACTTAATCACTCATAACATGTGATGCTTACGAAGAGTATAAACTAAACAAAATAACTCAAATGTTATATGGAGAGATAAAAATTATCTTATCATGAAGCACAACATTTTTCAAAAATGAACAATAATGAGGGTAACCAGTTACTACTCAATGTCATGGTTATAAAGTAAGATTCCATTGTTTGGAATAATGATAACTGAGATGTATTTTGTTACAGAAGTTTATTGAAGCGTTGTATTGGGTGTGGGTCGAAGCTAAGGAAAGTATTTATGTGTTCATTGCATTGGGTCAAAGACCAAGTTTAAGACTATTAATTTGTTGGCATAATATTATTTTTAATTTTTACTAGCCACCTAGGTACTAACCAAAATGTCGACTTATTAACGTTTTTGCTTAGCATCAAAATATTTATTGCATAAAATTATCATAGGTATTTGATTTTGTACTTTAAACAAAATTATTTATTTCACATAAAAACTTTACAGCGCTAGCACATATTTTATTACATAATGGGGAAAAATAATAATGACATTTAATGTGATTTATAAGTAGTACAGTACTAGTACATATTTTATTACATTATAGGGAAAAATAATAATGACATTTAATGTGATTTATAAGTAGTACAGTACTAGTACATATTTTATTACATTATAGGGAAAAATAATAATGACATTCAATGTGATTTATAAGTAAAATACATTAATAAATATGGCAGTATTAATAATAAGTAACTCTGCAGTTGACCAAAAGAAGAACTAAACACACTGTGTTTTTTCTGAATTGGTGTTGATTTTTTTATTTATTTATCTTGGTATCAAAATATATTCGAAGGGTTTTTGTTGTTCGTCTCGCTCACTAAGAGGAGTTTCTGTATCGGGTTAGACGTAGTACACAAATAATTTAATCATTTTTTTCTTCAATATTTGCAAAATCACTTTGTGGCGGCATTTTATTTTAAATAAAATCAATAACGTTGTATTCACCACTCTTCAAAAAGGATCGACATGTTACAAAACCAATGGTTTCTTGGTCGGGAAAAACCATAGATAAACTGTAATGAAAATGAAAAAGTTAGAATAGACAAGTATGTAAGTATATATATACAAGTACCTATTGACAAAAATATTAGAATGAGCGGTGATTAATTGGTTGTTATTATAAAAAAATAATTAAATGAAATAAAGAGTATCATAAAATAAGTAATTATTTCATTTATGTGTATAACAGAAACTTTCATAAACTAACAGATTTATTTTGCCCGTACATTTATTTATTTGTTAACGGACATTGTCCAAATTACAAAATAATAACACGAATACAGTAAAATGAAAAATACAGGAGTAGACAAAGGTACATGAAAGCAAAGACATAAGGCAGATATAATATAAGAAAATAAAGTGACAATTCGAATCAAGTTAAGACTACGCCGCACAGTGGGCTGAAAATCGCCTTTCATAGGCATAGAGACTTGAATTTTCAAGGATATTTTTCATGATTCATTTTAATGCTTTTAGGCTTGCATTGTAAACTAGACAAAGCATACTCATATGTAAAGCATTTAAGCATTAAAATGAATCATCAATATAAAAAAGTTTTTTTTTCAACTTGAGGATTTAAAAAAAAAAAATCGCAAGTTGCGCCACAATACGAAGTATGTCAAAAAAATACAAATAAATAGTAGTATATCTGTGTGTAAGGATAGAATGGCCAACTTTATGATTCCGGAGATAGCCTCATTTTTAATGTCAGTGCCATACAAATTTTTCTTAAAAAAATCATAACTCCTTCATTTGTACACGCAATTGCTTCGTACGAAATTTTATAGCATAGTAATGATCAGCAGAATCCATTTCTAGCCAAAAATTACCCTTGAAAATTCAAGTCTCTATGTCAATGAAAGGCGATTTTCAGCCCACTGTGCGTCGTGGGTCAGGACCACGGGACACTTATAATATTCCGTCACTTGTTTAGCGACCGGCAAAAATCATTCAGACTTATCCCAAAAAAGTTAAGGTTTTGACTTGAGTTGACCAGTCTACACATTCTGGACAATGGTGAATAATATCCATAATTTGTCGAATGATGGTTGAGGAAGAGCACTTAATTATTTCCGAGTCTGTGCGAGGGGATATTGAAGGGAATGAGTTGCAGTAGAGTAGGTGAATCAATAATACCATTTATACATAGCACTCTTTTTAGGGTGAATTGCCTAATACAAAAAAAATACCATTTATAATTTTGAAGAAGCAAATGAGGTCATTTCTTTCCCGACGGACTTCCAAATGAGAGAGGTTTAGAGTTAGTTCAATTTCATCATATGAGTATTTGCCTTTTTCTAATCCTAGCCTCCTAGCAATCCCTCTTAAGAACCGATGTTGAACAGATTCAATGCGTCGAATGTGGACAGCATAAAAAGGAGACCAGACAACACAAGCATATTCAAGATGGGGGCGAACCAAGGAGCAGTAAAGAGTTCTAAGGGTATTTACGTTTTTGAAGTCCGAAGTGATTCTTGTGATGAAACCAAGTAGTTTGAGGGATTTATTAACGATTACAGTTATGTGATCCCGAAAAGAAAGCTTGCTATCAAGAGAGACACCAAGGTCTTTAATAGATGTAACAGTTGTTAAGCAAATATTATTATGTTTGTATTCGAAGATAATCGGTTGTTTTGATCTATAGAAGGACATAATTTTGCATTTATCGACATTTAGTTTTAAACAATTAATTTTACACCAATCATTGAAAGAGTCGATATTCGATTGGAAAAGAAGGCAGTCATCGTGATTTTTTATTATTTTTAGAATCTTATTGTCGTCCGCAAAAAGCCAAAAGCGTGTATGAGAGAAAATACTAATAATGTCGTTTATAAATAAGTTAAAAAGAAGCAAAAGTACATACGCAATATAAATATATAATGCCATTTAAGCATTATTTTCTTTTTGTATATTCTTACTCCTCCCATGAAAACGAGCTCCTGGAGCTCACCTTATGGAGTAGTAGAATAATTAGGAATTTATTTTTATTTTTTTTGCTTAACGTTATAATTTGAATTCTTGTATTACATATTTTGTAATAAATAAAATAAATCAAAAAATTAAAAAAATAGTATTACAGCGCCCTTGAGGTGATTTTTTAAACTATCCGATTATTATTATTATTATAGTTTTGTCTCATTTCTTTCAAGAATGGC
Source organism: Hesperophylax magnus (assembly GCA_026573805.1). Taxonomy (NCBI): domain Eukaryota; kingdom Metazoa; phylum Arthropoda; class Insecta; order Trichoptera; family Limnephilidae; genus Hesperophylax; species Hesperophylax magnus. The sequence continues at coordinate 984,164 of JAIUSX010000006.1, read as the reverse complement.
GTACAGATACAATATTGGATTGAAGCATCGATGTACGGGCGCAAATGGATAATTCAAGAGGAAGCTAGAAGCCAAAAATGTGTATATTCTTGGTATATCTTATATTGTAGGTAATAGCCATTAAAATCGCTTGACAAACGGAGTCTATAAACGTTCGATTTCAAGTACAAAACTGTTTTTTATTTATTTTGTAAATAATTTTATAAGAAAGAAAAAAAGTTAATCAAGTGAAACTATCACAGATAATCTTAGCTACAATACTGTATTTTTTAAAAGTTGTTTCCGTTACGCGTTCATAAATTTCTATTACACTTAAGCGAAACGATAGGTAAACTTTCAATTTACCTAAAGCATATTTTTTGGTATTCATAATGTACACCAATTCGTTATAAAGATTAATCAAAATAGTGATTTAGCATTAAGCTTCGCCTTAATATTTTAAGCATAACTTGCAAAAAGCGCATTTTAATAAAAATAATTAAATTAACACCATCTATGGACGCTTAGATTATAACGTACGTTACGTTTACCTTTAAGTATTTTGTTATGTTTTTTGTTTAACACTATTTTATTATTATCTTAGCAACTGTTCTTACCGAGCGTATTTTCATATCACCTATGATAACGTTTCCACTCATAAGATGACAGACTGTGTGACTAAGATTTACTTGTGCCTTGTGCCATTTCTCTCAATAATGATATCTGATTTTCCATCACTTCTCAAATGTTCTAGTAACTAACAGGCCGCCGCGCAAGTAATCCCGTGTGTTAGCTTATACTTTTTTCGATCGCTCAAGAAATCCCGTGTGTTAGTTAGACAAAGCTTAGACATTATTCGATCGATCGAGAAATCTCGTGTGTTAGCTTAGATAATTTTCTGGCGCTCAAGTAATCCCGTGTGTTTGACTAGACACTTTTCGGTCGCTCAAGAAAATCCTATGTTAAGCTAAAAAAAAATTCAATAAATCCCGCGTTCTAGCTTGAACATTTTTCAATCGCTCAAGTAATCACGTTAACGGTTGTTCGAGTAATTCTGTTCTAGCTGGACATTTTTCAATCGCAAGTAATCACGTCAACGGTGTTTCAGTAATTCTGTTCTAGCTGGACATTTTTCAATCGCAAGTAATCACGTCAACGGTGTTTCGAGTAATTTTGTTCTAGCTTGGACATTTTCAATCGTTCAAGTAATCACGTCAACGGTGTTTCGAGTAATTTTGTTCTAGCTTGGACATTTTCAATCGCTCAAGTAATCACGTCAACGGTGTTTCGAGTAATTTTGTTTTAGCTTGGACATTTTGAATCGCTCAAGTTATCACGTCAACGGTGTTTCGAGTAATTTTGTTCTAGCTTGGACATTTTCAATCGCTCAAGTAATCACGTCAACGGTGTTTCGAGTAATTCTGTTCTAGGTTGGACATTTTCAATCGCTCCAGTAATCACGTTAACGGTGTTTCGATTAATTTTGTTCTAGCTTGGACATTTTTCAATCGCTCAAGTAATCACGTCAACGGTGTTTCGAGTAATTCTGTTCTAGCTTGGACATTTTCAATCGCTCAAGTAATCACGTCAACGGTGTTTCGAGTAATTCTGTTCTAGCTGGACATTTTTCGGTCGTTCAAGTAGCTTAAACACCGTGATTGTGTCTCGAGTAATCCTGTGCGCTAATGGCACATTTTTTGTCGCTAGTAATCTTATTCGTTAGCACGTTAGGCTTCAAGCTGTTGTGCCGACGAGCTTATTAAAATAATACCTAAATGTTATGATCGCTTAAGTAGGTAATCCTGTGCCTTAGACGACGATTAAGTAATACCGTCCATCACAGTTGCAACTGAATCACTTTTAAAAGGTAAGAATCTATAATGTATTATTATTTCGTGTAACTTTTTTATTTATGTAGGTAATCATAATTTGTTCGTAAATGTTTAAAAAACGTAAGTATTCGTGATATATCTTGAAAAGACTCGTATATCACGAAATAATATCCTACCTGTATTTGAAGCTTTCTTATATTATGTATTAGAGATTATTTGGCTGACGTTCAACCCGAGAATTAGGACGGGTTGTGTTGCACGGAATTTGAACAATTCATCAAATTTCAATGTTAATTTTAGAGTTCTGTGTAGGTTCTATTCAAGTTCTGTTTTTTATAATATTATTTAACAGTTATTTCACAAAACTGAAATAATAATAGAACCTTCAAAGAACCACGTCCTAAGTGTGTCGTTTAGTTGGTTCACTTTGAATTATGGCAGGGAGGTAAAATAATTGAGGAGCGTTTTCACAAAGAGATATATGAAGAAGAACTTTTTTTTAATGGGACAGTTTATCGTAATCTTTAAACGCACAATCAATTAACTGTAAGATATGATGAATAATTAGAAAACTAAATTAATTTGTGAACAGCCATCTTTATTTTTAAAAAAGTCGAAATTTGTTACGAATAAAGTTACTACAGTAAAATTACCGTTTTTAATAAAAATAAAAGGAAACGTTTGCTTTATCTTTCAAAGTACCTACCTACATCTAAAAAATAATTACAATATATGTAATTCAAAATTTAAAAAATAATTCCTACCGGTGATACGTAGATACAAAAATGCATAATGAATAACTAAGAAAAAAGTTATGGGGAATGAAAAGTAAAGCTTATTTGATATTATATAGCTGAGTTTAACTTCCGGAACATATGAGCTTACCGCTCTGCCACGGAGATCGTAAGGGCCCGTTCCCACTTCCGTTTTCAAATCGGAGGCGGGTCCCGTTTTAAAAACGGATGCCCTAGTGGCTGTAGTGGATGTATGGAGCTGTTCACACTTGTCCGACACGATTTGAAAACGGATCCGACATTTTTTGTCGGATGGCTCGCCTACGCAGCGCGTCCGTTTTCAAATCGTGTCGGAACACGCTCGCTCATAGTGTTGTATGGAGCTGTTCACACTTGTCGTCCAGTCGTTCCGGCAGAGTCCCCGCCAAACCCCGACCCCGCACCGGCCGCTCCCATTCGCAAGGAAGCAGGCACGCTGCGTGCTTGTATTTGGTTATTTTGTTAAGTAAATAAATCAAAACTACAATAATGGATAAGGAAATAAATCCCGAAAATTTAATACCACTGGTCGAAGAAAGAGTATGGTAATATTTTATCTTTAACTAAATAAAAACAAAACACTTGGTGTACACAACTTTTGTACATCAAAATTTTAATTTTAATTTTTTTAAGTTTACTTTTTTAAAATTTTAAAGCTTTAATGAGATGCACGGAAGAGCGTATTAGTTAAATAAACACATAATAAAAAATATTTGAATGTTTATTGTTTTCTTACTTTAAAATATCGATAGCCTTTCTTCAGGACAAATGCACTTTCTCAATTTTGTATTTTGATATGTTAAGCTCTCTGAAACTCATTCCAGTAGATGGTTAAAGGAAGTGATAGACATTCTCTTAAGCCATTAAGCGCCCTTGAGGTGATTTTTCATGGTGAAAACGGCGCTATATAAATAATCCAATCATTATTATTCTAAAATAATTAAAGAACTTTAGTTCATCACTTCTCAACTCACCAATTAACACTTGGAAAATTCCTACAGAAAATCATTCGGCTATGATTGGGTGTACCCAAAATTTTCTTTTCACTTTTTTCCTTCTTTTTAATAAGTACAACATGACAAAAAGAGCTTCATCGTCGTCCATTGCGCACCATTACTGAAGAATGAGCAAATAACATGTTTTTGTTGAATCGACAATTATTTTTTTTCGTAGAGTATGGTCCGTTTTTAAAACGGTAGTGTGAACAGGGCCATTGGCCATCCGTTTTTAAAACGGGACCCGCCTCCGATTTGAAAACGGAAGTGGGAACGGGCCCTAAATGGAATCGGATGTCTGTTTCGGTAACCGGATAAAACAGAGCAGTGACAAAAAAGAACACGATAAAATAATAAGTTAGGTTTGTTCTCTTTCTACACTTTTCATCAATGTTCTGTTTTGTCGTGGAATCACCTGATTAATATGTTTTTCTTGAAGGTTGTGCCCTTCAGTTTTGAGACTTGTCCTCTGCAGATAACGTGGACACTAATGATCCATCCGTAATCCACACTATCACGTCCTGTCACTTAACGTGGAAATAGTCCAGTAATAGGGACGTGATTAGAGGGTGGATAACGGATGGATCATTAGTGTCCACGTTATCTGCGGTGGACACTAACGATCCATCCGTAATCTACACTCTAATCACGTCTTGTCACTTAACGTGGAAATAGTCCAGTGACAGGGACGTGATTAGAGGGTGGATAACGGATGGATCATCAGTGTCCACGTTATCTGCAGTGGACACTAATGATCCATCCGTAATCCACCGTCTAATCACGTCCCTGACACTTAACGTGGATATAGCGTGCCGAAACGGTGATGGAATTACACGTGATATTTTTTTTTTACCTTCATGAAGATAAGGCGGCGTGATATGCGATATGCCTTTCACGTATGTAGTTAATCGCACTGAAAATGATTACTTCACGGCAGATGCGAAGCTCAGATTCTCATTGATAGGTTCTCTTTCATTGAAATTTATTACCTTGCTAATTTTCAAATCTTCCAGAATTCCAGAAGAGGGAATAATTTCGGAATATTTATTTATTTTAATAAAAATTAATCACTTTATATATTTGATTAATTAATCAAAATAATCGGCATGTTTCAACGTCAGTATAAACGTGTAATGAAAATGAATAAATATAAGAATAAAAGAGAAACAATATCGTTCAAAATTCATAGATAATTATGTTATTAGAGAAAGGCATACAAATACCTACAGTACGGGTGATTCAATCCAATATTGTATTTGTATGCCTCATAAAAGAATTGAGTTTTTATTAAGGCGATGCCATACGTAGTAATGCAAAATCATGTGTTTTTGGTTTGAAAATTTGGTCGCCTAGAAATGTTTCAGATGCTTTAATTAAATACTGCGAGTAAATACATCTTGGCCTTTGAAATAATCGAGTATTTTTTAGATAAGTCTTTTTATGAGCCCAGAAAAAAATAATGCAAAGGCCTATGAAAACCGCTTTAAAGTTCAAAATCTCCTAGTTACGAACTTATTTTCGGTTATGATTTTATTGTATAATGTGGCAAATTAAGTTATTTATAAAATGATCGAAAAAAAAAATTATTCCTGAACATCGACAAAATAAAATAAAAGTTATTTTTTGGCCATGTTTTTTTCTTGCATAAATCAAAACAGGCGGATGATGTTAAGCGGGAATTTAAACCTTATCGCCATCTACGTAAGGGTTGTTATTGATAGCCGCTCAATATAAAATATTACACGACGTAGTGCATCGCATTCATATTGCGTATGTACGGGCGCAAAAAACATTCGTCTTAATTCGTCGTAAAGCTTATTTTAATAAAAATAATTAAATTAACGCCATCTAACACGTAGATTATAACGAACGTCGCGTTTAACCTTATTATTTTACTAGATGTACCCCGCCACGCTTTGCTTTGGCTCAGTCTGTCTGTGCAGATAGAGAAACAATAGCGCGTGTTGCTTTTACGTCCAGCAGATGGCGCTGTTATTTTTTAAAAGCTTGTTTTTACCTGTCGCAGGTGACATCTATACACGGTGTCCGGAAACTCGTAGTACAAGCGGGAAACTGGAGAATCTACACCACATGGGGAACCCAAATAAACATAAAGTTTTTTGATTTGAGCATTTTCACAAAAAAAAAAAAAAAAACCAAAAAAAAATATTTTTCGGCTATTTTAGGGTTAAAGTTTTTTCTGGTGTTTAGGGTTGAACAACAGATGTTTTAACCCTGCAGAGCAGAAATATTTTATGATTACACCGGATTAAATGAAGGGTGATTTCAAAATAATGCTTCAAATCCGAGTTTCTTCATTTGTTTTACTTTAAAATAGTTTTAATTAGTTGGGTACTTTGATCTTCAGTAATAATTTATAAGAATTTGATTAAAAAATTAAAAAAAAAAAAAAAAAAATTAACTTCAAACTCGATTTACTCGATAACGAAAGCTCAAATCAAAAAAAAAAATACTACAAAATCGACTCCAAATGTGATGTAGATTCACCAGTTTCCCGCTTGTACTACGAGTTTCCGGACAACCTGTATAATATATAAAACACAAGCGTATTCGAATGCAACATTGTGTCGAAATTTCAAAGCAATCGGTAAAGAACCTTCGGAGATTTAAGATTTTGAACAAACAAACATTTACATTTCTATTTATATAGATTAAAATAAATTTTTGCAAGTTATGCTTTTCAATATATGTTTGCGGCCGTATGTACGCTTTACAAATGTGAATAAATAGTTTCGTCCATAAAAACACTACATTCTTTCAAGAAAGGCATACAAATACAATATTGTACCGATGATTCAATCCAATAAATAAAACAAAAAATATAAGAAAAAGTTTATCCGGTCTTATGTTTTTGAACTATTAAATAACAAGGATAAGGATGGTATTTTAAACAAATAGCTCTATAAAAAATTATTTGTAACTAAATTTCTACAAATTTTAATACCGGAGTTAATTATTAATTAATAGTGTTTGAGTAATAGTTATTGTTGTGAATTTGGCAACAACATTTTGGAAACAAACTATTATTTTGATATTAACAACAATTTGCTATTAGATACTGAAATTAGAAAAAAATGTTAATAGTCGATAATATACAATATTTGTGTAAAATAGCCATCTCTTAAATTTATTTTCCAATTAATAACTATATTCATATTATTTTTATTTTATTATTTAGACATCATAGTTACTCATCGATTCTGTTCATATAATGTGTTTTATTAATTTATTCTAATTAATTGCCTATAATACATTTTTATTACTTATTATCTTTTCTTTTAATTAATTTGGCTCCTACAATGCAACATAAATCAATTGTGATCAATAAAATGCAGACTTTATGGTTTACGGCATCTTTTGTGTACTATTTTGTGTATTGGCTCTGTCATTTTTTGGTAGCCTAATTTCATTGAATTAATTTAATTAACAACAGATTTATATACATTAATTTATAGTAATTATAATATATAATAATATCAACTAATTAATCACCGCTCATTGTAATATTTTTGCATGTACTTATTTGTTGTTACCTGTTTGTCTATTCTTATATTTATTAATTTTCTTTATATGACGAAAAAACCATTTTTTTCGAACTATATCATATCCGTATCCAAAGTTTGGCGAAATACACTGATAGAGACCTGAAAATTTCACTTTTTTTGTGTAAAGTGGGGAAAATGGCGTTATTTTGCAAAAAAACCTTAGACAAAAAATATTTAGGGCGTATGAGCGTGTATCAGGTATCAGATAACGTGTTTTCAATATAAAATTTACCTGTGTTCATTTTTAATTCTTAGTAAGTATTGTCTAACATTACTAAAGAGAGTCATAAATATTGATTAACCAACTCATTCATCCGATGCGATGGATTAAAATATACATATATGTATATCCTTAATAATTACACATCCCGTACTAATTTTCTTTTATTTTGTTCGTCGGTCTTTGGAAAACGAAATCAATCATCAATCAAAACAAAATTGTCAGTAAAATTGTTTTAATAATTTTCTTTCGTGATTTTTGTACTTTCTCTACCCATTTGATATTTCCACTCGCCGCCAGTCCGTCTACTCACTTTTTCTTGTCTTTTTTATCCTTGAATTCACTGTTCGGACATTTCACATCTAAAGTATTATATTATCCAAGCAGGGCTGTACCAAGCTTCTTTAACGCTCTCGCGCGAATAATTTATGTTATGCGTCCAAAAGTATCTTGTGGGCCAAAGAAAGGGTTCAGAATGCAGTGGTACCAAATGAAATAAAATTGTAGACATTTTTTAAAAATATTTTAAATCATATAAAACAATAAACAAGAAACATCTAAACTTTTAAATGAGTTAAGTCACCAAAGAAAAAACGACTACAAGCAGTTTTTTTGGTTTAATCAAGTTGTAAAATATCATTTAATTTTTTGTATGAAAAAGGTTAATTTTTAAATGTTCGGTTGCCCCAGCCAAATCTCTCGAATGGTGAACTCTGGTGCCCTGAAATTCTAGATTAACGCATCGATTTTTGGTCGCAATATACTTTTCATTATAAATGATACGCCTGAAACATAAACCTGAAAATAGGTCTATACTCTATATATTTATTTATTTATTTAACGCCCAGAGGGCTTTTACATGGTTGGTAGTATAATTTTAATTTGACAGATACTTTGAAACATAAAAAATACGAATAAAATTACATTTGATAAAAGTTATGCAACAAGTTATACAAACATAAGAAACAAAAACAGAAAATTACAGCTATTTGTAGGTTTACATGATGTGTTTAGGAGTATTGTTGAAATAAATGTTCTAAATGATCCACAAAACTTGCCAAGTTGGTATTGAATATGTCAACATCACCTAAGTAATGATTTCCCATGGTGTGAAGTCGTTGTATCGGAGAGTGGGCAATGTAGTTACGCTTATGTGTGCTGCTGTAGAATATTGTATTTTGTCGTGTTGTTACTGTGGGTGTATGTATGTTTATAAGTTGCAGGAGTTCACAACAGTCGAATTTAGAGTTAAGTATTTTGAATAAGAACGTTAAATCGTTTATTTTACGTCTATCTTCCAATGTATCTATTTTTAGAATATTCAATAAGAAATTGTATTTTAAGTCTTCGACAGGGATATTTAATTTAAAATTTATAAAACGTAGAAATTTTTTTTCTATTCGCTCAATGTTGTTAATGTGAATTTTGTAAGATGGAGACCAAACTACTGAGTTATATTCAATTAGACTTCTTACTAGAGATACGTATAATAGTTTAATGGCTTGTAAAGAATTAAAGTTTTTAGTTGTTCTTAATACGAAGCCTAGTGTTTTCATACCTTTGTTCACAATTTGATGGATATGATTGGTGAAACTCAGTTTTTCGTCCAAAATAATTCCAAGATCTCTCATTTCCGTGACTCTTTCTAAAGCTTAAAATACCTACATGTATTTGAATTTCACTTTTGTTTTCGTGAATGAATGAATGCAAATCTTGAAAGTGGAGATTAACCCACTTCCCGACATCCGATCGAGCTGAAACTCGGGAAATAGGCTCGTTATCGATGACCATGCATTATTTGGTGGCAATCCCGCAAACACACGCCGACATATACGATTTTTTTATGAAATTGGTTGACATTATATTTAATAAGTAAAAAAACGCACACACATTAATGCATGTAAGAATTGCCAAAAACTTTTGTCATATATCTACTACTTGGCAATCTACTTGGTAGCAATCACGCGCACACACATACGGACATTTCTATGTAACCGGATGACATTACAGCAGTTAATATAGTGTGGATTTAATGATACTATATGAAGTGAATGGTAGAAAAAGACGGGGATGCCCGAAAAGGCATAAATCAAATCATCATTTGTGGTAAAATGAGACATAAGTGATGAACGAAGCAAGAGATGTGAGGAGAATGTATGACTTGGAAGTGAATGGTTGAAGAGGTACGCCCGAGGAAGAAATGGCACCAAAAACGGCAAGTAAAACAAATACTTACAATAATATTAATTCACCTTAAAAATGCACACTAAACCATTTATAAGTCCCCGAGCAACGCCGTGTACACATCAGCTAATTATTAAATACAGGGTTTTCCAATAAGAGGTGTTATTTTTATTCAATCGTAAAAGATCAATGGTTTCGTTGCTTGTGTGGCACGTTACGCCGTCTTGTTGAAAGTAAACGTTGTCCAGATCAATACCATCCAATTCCGGCCATAAAAAATCATTAATCATCTCTCGATAGCGATCCATTCACCGTAACTGTTGCTCCAGCCTCATTTTCGAAAAAGTAAGGTCCAATGACTCCGCCGGACCATAAACCGCACCAAACAGTCACACGTTGAGGATAGAGAGGCTTTTCAACAATAACTCTTGGGTTTTCCGAGCCCCAGATGCGACAATTTTGCTTGTTGACGAAGCCACCGAGGTGGAAATGGGCCTCATCACTCAAGATGATTTGCATTTGATTCACTCAAGTGATTTTTTTTAATTTATTTTATTTTTATTTTTATTTATTAAGTTTTAACTTAAAGAAATTAAGTTTTAAAAGAAAGAAAGAGGTTTTAAAAAAAGAAATTTACATTTCACTTTCTTAACTTAAATATATAACATTAAATAAATAGTTTTCTAATATTGTTCTAATAACTTAAGATTAAAAAGTTTTTTTTTTAAATACATTTATACTCTCCGTTTTAAGTTTATCTGGAAGGAGATTGTATATTTGTACACCCTCGTGGCCAATGCCTCTTTTGCCACTTTCAGTCCTTACAGCATGTGTGTACAATTTGTTATGTTGCCTAGTATAATGTTCGTGTACTTGTGACGTTTGTTTAAATGTTGTGTTTGTGTGTATAAGTCCATTTTGGATTTTGTAGATTAGGAGGCATATGTTGTATTCGTACAATTTTCTTATTTTCAAAAGTTTCATTTCCTGATACAGTTTTTTTGTGGGAGTGTCCGGGTTATAATTGAAGAGTTTTTTTAATAAATTTGTTCTGTATTGTTTGTAAATCATTTAGGTATGTAATGTATGTGTTTCCCCATATTTCTATTAAATAATTTAGATGGGACTGGATTAAACTAAAGTATAAGCCCCTCTTTACCTCCGTTGGTAGGAGATGGGCAATTCTACCAAAAAAAATAAATTTATTAAACATTATAATAATTTCAATGCGTTCTTGAAGCTTGTATCGTTCCATTTTTATTAATGGCGTAGTTTCTACTTATCAAATGTCAAAAAATTATGGCTTCAAAAGTAACATCTACCGAAATAGCTGGCTATTCAAAATAACACCTCTTATTGGAAAATCCTTTATTTTTTATTTGAATTCGATTCTAATCGTTATTTTTCATTATCTATTCAGTATCCCACAACACTAGCATAAGTGTCTCTTTAAAATGCTTTACCTGTATGTATACATGTATTTAAGTAAACTTAGCTCGTCGTCCCACTGGTTCACTAACGGTACGTAATGGATACAAACTGGAGACCCTGCGCAGAAAAGTAATGTTCACTACGGTTTGCAGAGCAGTGATTGTGGAATCAGGGTCTCCGGGTTTTGTTAATTTCGTACCGTTTCCGAGCCCGTGGGACGACGGGCTAGTATAATAGTGTTAGTTTTTTTTCCAAATTTCAATTTAAATTGGCGCCGTTGCTTGACACACATAATATCTGCCCTTATGGACACTAATCAGACTCCTTTGGTTCCATTCTTAATCTCAATCTTATCTTGACATTCTTTGCTATAATTTATTGAGAAACATACTTCGTACTAGTTACTACCACTTTACAATATTGAGGTTAATTATCAATGAGTATTTACTTAACTCGACAACTTACATACACACACGGAGAGTACACTTCAACTACTTAACGTAATCAGAATAAATCAAGAGATGCAGTAAAACCTGCTTTTTGTGATAGCTGTAAAAATCTTACGTAATACCCATGTAAATTTTTAAGTTATTTGCGGTAATAAATTGTCTACCTTTTTATTTATTTTTTTCTTAGCCTCTTAATGAATCATATTTAAAAAGGTTTTTTTCTTTCATTGAAAACAAATAAGCATAGGTATATGCACACATGCAGTGTTTTTTTAAAATGAATTTTATTAATACTTTTTACTACTCACTACTGCACAAGAGTTCTGTGACATTTTACTCGATTTTCCAGAACGTTTTAAGTTTTTGTTTGGTGTTTTTATACCAGAAATATGTTCGTGTTTTTTTTAATGGATCTATTGGAATTTCAGTTTTGTTTTTCGCAATGTATGAATGTAAATCTTTGAAGCGGATACTATCTCACTTCTCGACATCCGATCGAGCTGAAACTCGGCTGATAGACTCGTTATCGATAACCATGCATTATTTGGTGTCATTTGGTTTAAATCACGCATTTTTATGAAATTGGATACTTCAATACTTTTAAGTAAAATAAACACGCACATTAATGTATGCTCCTACATAGGTACCTATATGCTCGGTTCCATAATATAAAATTGCCAAACACTTTTGTTATATATCTACTACTTGGCAATCTACTTGGTAGCAATCACGTACACACACACGGACAATTGTCTGAAATCGGTTGTCATTACAGCAGTTAATATACGAAATAAATGTCGTTCCCACCCGATCGGCATTTGGCGAGGTTGGCAGAGTTGTTGCGCAAATTAAAAAAACATTTTTAAATTTTGGTTTTTAATATATTATTTTCTTTCATTTTGTATGATGAAAACTATATAATTTTTTTAGGCAACATGGTTAGATCTCTTAGGTTAAAAAAAGCCGAATGACAGCTTTACGTTCTTGAGATTCGCAATATATTGAATAAACGGGGAGGCACATCCCCCTGCCTTCCATCAGTAGTTTTTAAACTCATAGAACTACATACTTCAGAAAAAAAAACGCTAAACGGTGCTTATTACTCTGAATGCAATTGTAAGGTTCGTTCTACGTGATTAAACCAACCTTGGTTCGTCAAGATTATTGTATTGTTTAATATACATAGCCAAATGTTAGTTTACGTACAAAGCTACAAAATGTCGGGCATGTTTTCGTGACGCCTTCGGATCAAAATAGAAAATTTAAATGTTTTGTTTGAGATAAGAATTTAGTAATTGTTAGTACAAGCAATATCAACCTTGGAGGAATAATATTCCAAGGTATTAATTACTCTATAGGTAATTTTTTTAAAGATACCCTTGTTTGTGAAGTGGTCTACTGGATGGTTAAAAAATATTTTAATAATATTTTTTTTTGTTGGAAAGAATGATATGAAATTGAACAACGAATAAAAAAAGTGAAAGAACGTGAATTAAATCACGAGTCTACAATTAAACGGATTTGATAAACATTGGTATGCACCCAGTATCTTTGGGCATTTTTCGGGGTAAGAGGGGACTTCAGATGGGTGTTCTAACAAGTTCGTATAACTTTTGATGTGTAAAATCTTTTGGCGTGCGTAGGGGCGATAAAACTGACTCTTGCATAGCAAGACGACGCTCTTGCACGGAACGCGCTTCGTTCGGGCAGCTTCGAAAATCGTGGGCTCTTTCCGCTCGGCCGCCAAAACTCTGTGCGATATATTTTCTTCTTTACTCTCTAAAATTGGCAATTTTTAATTTGTTGTTATACTTCTTTGTGTATATTTTAATAATAATATAATTATTATTTTATTATTAAAAATTGTTTGCTTTCATTTTAACTTTCTTCAATAAAAATTATTTTCGATGTTTCACGTCTGCCAGGCTATTTTTTTAACAATCACTAATACTTTCAAACTTATCCTCTTTAAAATAATTTCCTGTCCACTTTGTATCTACATTTTTGATGTAATGTGTACACCTTCTTACTGTTAATTTATTGATCTCTGGCATAAAACAAGCCTTGAGGTAAACGACAAACAATGTGTAAACAGCTGGAAGGCATGCGGGTTAGTTAATTTATATTTTTTGTGACATCACAAATTCCAACTGACCAGACACAGTAGGACTTGCGGGATACCAATGTATATTGAAAAAATATATCAGATTAAAGACAAACTACAGTACAGGAAGATTGGGAGACTATTCAGAACAATTAAGAATTCTTGTCTAATCCAGAATGATGTTAATATCAACAACTGAACAATGTATACGAAATCAGTAAAATAATTACAATTCTAATTTTTGGCTTACTTAGCGGTGAATTCTGGGAGTTTTGCTTAAGGTTCCGCTCTCAAAAATGGCCCTGAACACATCTCTTTGTTCTTTGTTGTGTGCTTACTCAAGCACTACCACAAATCTCTAAAATCCTAAAACTTTAAATTCTATGAAATTCATACCAAAATGTCCGAAAAAATGTGCTCTTTGAAAAACAGTGAAGGGACTTTCGAACGTTTTACCTGGTTTTAGAAACAAATTTGCAATTATGTTGTCGCTTTTTAATATTTCTATTTTTGAGACCGATAATTCGTGGTGGAATTCCATTATAATATATTATAATAAAACAAATAAAAAACTTTATTCCACTTAATTTTATTTTGACCGTAACCGGTTTCAGCTCGTCAAAGCCATCTTCAGACTGGTACACAAAATTCTTAGTCTACGGTTTATATACACAACATATGGGGGAGGGGGGAGAGGGGTAGTTTATAGGGTTTTAATCAATTTTATTTGTTACTAAGTCGTTTAAGATTGTGGAATTTCTAAACATTTGGTAATTCCAGTAAGCTAATTACCTTGGGTTTGTAGTTCATTTCAATATTTATTAGGGAAAAAACCTCACAGGTAATATGCATTAGACATAATTTTATTGTCAAATCATTATTTATGATGGGATTATATTTGCTTTTTGAAAAGATACATGTTTACATTTGAGAAATTATTATAGGAATTAAGAAAGTAGGGACTTAGCAACTGATACTAATAGCTTATTAATTACAAAGTTACTTATTGAAGGGGTACATGTTTACATTGAAGTAGGGATGGTCTAACCTAACTACATATTTTAATGTCGAAATTATTATGAAAATTACAATGGATACAAGAGCGGAGACTTGGCAAATGATTCTAATTGTTTATTCATTACAAAGTTAGGGTCTATTTTATTAATTAAGCGAGTAATTTCTAAAGATTCTAATCTATCAAGCTTGTGGCCTTTATTGCAAGTATGGAGGACTTTAACATCTCTGTCTTTATCAAACGAGTGTTTGTTTTCTAATAAATGTGATGCTACATTTGACAATTCGCCTTTATTATTTACCCAATTTGTAAAATGTTCTTTAATACGGGTTTTGAAAGATCTCCCTGTTTGACCAACGTAATATGCTGGGCAGTTGGCGCAGTTCACTTGGTAAACGCCTGAGTTCTCGAGTTTTTCTCTTTTATCTTTGTTGTTAATTAAAATTCTACCTAGAGAGTTTACATTATAAAAAGCTGTTTTGCATTTATCATTATTGGTTAATCTAGATATTTTTGTTGATATTTCACCAATATAAGGGATTTTAACCCATTGTTTATTACTATCTTTTTCATTTTTATTTTCAAGGCCTTGTGAAATGATTGTTAATGTAAGTTTTTTATCCTTTTTCTCTATTAGCCTATCAATAGTTTCGCTTTTGTATCCGTTGTTATTGGCGATAGTTTTAATAATATTTAATTCATTATTATAATTTATATAATTCAAAGGCACGTGTAAAAGTCTGTGAATGAGTGAATAAAATACTGATAATTTATGTGAAATGTGGTGTCTAGATGTATTGTGTATGATATTATCACTATATGTAGGTTTTCTATAAATAAATTAGAATTTTCAATTTATAGAAAACCTACATATAGTGATAATATCATACACAATACATCTAGACACCACATTTCACATAAATTATCAGTATTTTATTCACTCATTCACAGACTTTTACACGTGCCTTTGAATTATATAAATTATAATAATGAATTAAATATTATTAAAACTATCGCCAATAACAACGGATACAAAAGCGAAACTATTGATAGGCTAATAGAGAAAAAGGATAAAAAACTTACATTAACAATCATTTCACAAGGCCTTGAAAATAAAAATGAAAAAGATAGTAATAAACAATGGGTTAAAATCCCTTATATTGGTGAAATATCAACAAAAATATCTAGATTAACCAATAATGATAAATGCAAAACAGCTTTTTATAATGTAAACTCTCTAGGTAGAATTTTAATTAACAACAAAGATAAAAGAGAAAAACTCGAGAACTCAGGCGTTTACCAAGTGAACTGCGCCAACTGCCCAGCATATTACGTTGGTCAAACAGGGAGATCTTTCAAAACCCGTATTAAAGAACATTTTACAAATTGGGTAAATAATAAAGGCGAATTGTCAAATGTAGCATCACATTTATTAGAAAACAAACACTCGTTTGATAAAGACAGAGATGTTAAAGTCCTCCATACTTGCAATAAAGGCCACAAGCTTGATAGATTAGAATCTTTAGAAATTACTCGCTTAATTAATAAAATAGACCCTAACTTTGTAATGAATAAACAATTAGAATCATTTGCCAAGTCTCCGCTCTTGTATCCATTGTAATTTTCATAATAATTTCGACATTAAAATATGTAGTTAGGTTAGACCATCCCTACTTCAATGTAAACATGTACCCCTTCAATAAGTAACTTTGTAATTAATAAGCTATTAGTATCAGTTGCTAAGTCCCTACTTTCTTAATTCCTATAATAATTTCTCAAATGTAAACATGTATCTTTTCAAAAAGCAAATATAATCCCATCATAAATAATGATTTGACAATAAAATTATGTCTAATGCATATTACCTGTGAGGTTTTTTCCCTAATAAATATTGAAATGAACTACAAACCCAAGGTAATTAGCTTACTGGAATTACCAAATGTTTAGAAATTCCACAATCTTAAACGACTTAGTAACAAATAAAATTGATTAAAACCCTATAAACTACCCCTCTCCCCCCTCCCCCATATGTTGTGTATATAAACCGTAGACTAAGAATTTTGTGTACCAGTCTGAAGATGGCTTTGACGAGCTGAAACCGGTTACGGTCAAAATAAAATTAAGTGGAATAAAGTTTTTTATTTGTTTTATTATAATATATTATGTTGTCGCTATTCTTGCCGACGAATATTTCCTGCAATATCTTTTGTTATGAAATTTCAGTCCCTTTTCTTTCTTATACCTACAAATTGACGTGTTTCACAAAGACTAGGCAGTTAACAAACACTTCTTCTGGTTCCATCTCCTTTCGGAGTTTGGCAATTATCAGGTAATCAACCCTGAAATAAAACCCATCCTTTAAATTCCCGACATGTCCTGACGTACCTTCGACTGTCCTTGCACCCCAAACATTAAATAAATCCTTTGCACGGCGACGTGAAATAAACTTGAAAAAACAAGTGGTGTGCCGCTTGCTACGTTTTTTAGTAATTATTTCACCCCTATTATTCTTCATTTAAACCGTTGGATTAAGTAGGAAGAACTAATCGAATACATGTACCCTTATTCCAAAACTTGTGTTCTCTGTAAAATTGTCTCGTCTTGTGACCCACATGCCATGTAATGTTTTGTTTGCCGCTATTTAAAACAAGATTTATCCATCGAAAGGTTACAATAATTCGATATAATATATTATCTAACATCATCAGAGGCGTGCCAAGCAATTTGCATTCCGATGGTTGCCAATTTTCATACATTTTCTACGAATTCAAGCGCTGCCGACTGCAGTATCGATTTAACTATACGACTTTCAGGCATAATTTTCATAGATTTACCATAGAGATTGTTCGGTAAGCAATGGTTAGTCTATCAACTGTGGATGGGGACCCCAAGGCTGCACTGACGCACCAAAAGCAAAACCAAAAAGAATTTAATTACAAAATTGAATGTTTTATGTATGACCTATTTTTTTCCAAAATAATACAGAAAACTACTACTAAATGAAGGAGAGGAAGTTCAGGGAAGGAAAAAAGGTATGAGGAGTGGATAGGAATCTTATCGTCAGTGGGTCCAGGAGTGATGAACTTATTCCACTGCGGTGCAAGGCGTCAAGGATCTCCCTCAACCAATTGCCAGATCCAGTCCGCCACGCAATAAATTGGCAGACGCATCCGCCGCCAAGACGTAGAAAAACCTCACCGTGAACCCCAGGCATCCCTTCTAAGTCACAAAACGTAGCGAACCACTCGGGGGCGACCTATTATTGCAGAGGTGTTGGTTATCCAATAAATATTGTCCCAAATTATAATACTTACCTATATTGCAAACGATCAAAAAACTTGTGAATTACGGAGGCGTACCTCAGGATATTTACGTTATTTATTGTTTTTAATAAGTTCTATCATAACTTTCAATTCTTTTAGACGCTACCTATTAACGTAAACAGTGATTTTTTTTCAATTAAAAGTAAATTACTATTTTGCATCGGGAAAACTATTGCCCGCGTTTCCCATTTAAAAAAAATATTATCATAATAAGTATTAGGGCGGAAAAAAATAGAATTTCGTTCATCACCATTTTTTAAGATTTCTTCATTGCTTGATTTTGGTTTTGCGCGCTGAAACTAACATTGTGATATTGGCGACAAGATTCAGTAGAGTCTAAGTTACTCCTCAGTATGGTTGATTTTTTTTAAATGCAGTATTACCTTGGCAGAAAAATCGATCCATAATTGCCATATTTATGGTGAAACACACAAAGAAAATAATAATTTGACCCTTTTAGCTCCGCAGTATTGTTTCCACGTATAGAGCATATTTTGAGCTGATAACACCTTAGATAATTATTTTAAATTTTTTTGGGGTACATTTTTTTGCTTTATTGTTATAATTTATTTCTAATTCAACTTTTATTTATGCGATTTTACTTCCAAATCACTATGAATACAGGCCAGTTGTCTTGATAATCGATAACTACAGTTCAATAAACGCAAGGGTTCATAAAATTGTCGTAAAAAATACAGGGTTTTCCAATAAGAGGTGTTATTTTGAATAGCCCGCTATTTCGGTAGTTGTTACTTTTGAGGCTTTCATTTTTTGACATTTGACAAGTAGAAACTACGCCATTAATAAAAATGGAACGATACACGCTTCAACAACGCATTGAAATTATTAAAATTCACTTGAGTGAATGAAATGCAAATCATCTTGATGAGGCCCATTTCCACCTCGGTGGCTTCGTCAACAAGCAAAATTGTCGCATCTGGGGCTCGGAAAACCCAAGAGTTATTGTTGAAAAGCCTCTCTATCCTCAACGTGTGACTGTTTGGTGCGGTCTATGGTCCGGCGGAGTCATTGGACCTTACTTTTTCGAAAATGAGGCTGGAGCAACAGTTACGGTGAATGGATTGCGCTATCGAGAAATGATTAATGATTTTTCATGGCCGGAATTGGATGTTATTGATCTGGACAACGTTTACTTTCAACAAGACGGCGCTACGTGCCACACAAGCAAAGAAACCATTGATCTTTTACGAATGAATATCAAAATAACACCTCTTATTGGAAAACCCTGTATTATAAACAAAGCAGATAATAGAGCACAGTTGGAACGGTCATTAGGACTACAGTGGGCCGTTCCGAAATATGAATATCATCTCTGTATACTAATTTATCCTCTTCTTTCAATTGGCAAACATAGCTCTAATTATTATTGTTATGATCCGTAACGTTTTTCGTAAATGATGTCCACTTTATTAATTAATAGTACCAATTCCATTTAAACGACGTCCTATTAGGTTGAATTCATATCATAAGTCACGCTTGGTATCATTTATTAAATAGTTTATAATTCTGTATGGATAATGGATATAAAAGCATACATATCGCTACACGTGTATAGATCACACCCATATAGCCCGGCTACACTACTCGCTTTAAACTAACACTACACTACATACACCACCCTGTAAAGCGGCCGCTACACTACTCGCTGCGACGCTTCGACGAAGTTAGCCGAAGTTCGAAGTGCGTGCCCACACACTCGTGCAACTTCGCGAGTAACTCAGTCCAACTCAGTCAGTGATTGGTTTATTTATGCCGTGACGCTTCGAGTCCTTTGACTCGGGCGCATTTACCGACAACAATCGGAAGTCGGGCGAAGCGAAGCGAAGTTGCCCGAAGCGAAGTTTGTGCCCACACTATCGTATTCGGTCAACTTCGATCAACTTCGCGAGTAGTGTAGCCGGGCTATAATGACCCACTATGAAATATTCAATATCCGTTAACTATTTATTATTAATTAACACAAAAATCGAAATATATATTTTCTTCCTAATTCTGGGATACCTACCTTTTTTAAAATACATCTATTTGAATTTCACTTCTGTTTTCGGTAATGAATAAATGCAAATCTTGGAATCGGAAATTAACCCACTTCTCGACCTTTGTTCGAGCTGAAACTCGGCATATAGACTCGTTGTCGGTGATAATGCATTTCTGCAACTTTTGGTGGCATTCACGTACACACTTCCGCATTTCTCTGAAATCGGATGAAATTACGGCATTTAATATACGAAATAAATGTTGGTCCCACCCGATCGGCATTTGACGAAGTATCTCTAGTTCTTGGGAAGAAAGGTTCAATCATTTGAACCATTTTTTTTTAAATTTCTAAAACACTATTTAAAATAGATATATTATAGTAAATAATTTTGTTTTTTGCTTTTTCATGATTCTTAAAAGAATCGTTATAAGGTGTGAAATTGTCAGAGGTTGTTTTTTCATTAAAATATTCTATTATAACAATGTTTCTGTTCGTGATTCGATTATGGCCATCGCTGTCATAGGTAAATGAACTGATACATTTTAGTATTCACAAATTGATTACAATCTGGTTAAGGCCTTTGTACTGTGAAGTATTCAATCGATGAGAATTTCACCTTGGCGTGCTATTATTGTCTCGACTCCCTTTCTCTCCCTAATACTTAAAACCCAAATCCACCGAAGCAGCTTAGTTGATTTATCACTTTTTTAAATCGCCTACCTTATGTATTTCGCGTTTGATATTGTACATATTGCTAGACCTAATTGGAATAGTCACACCGCCCATTCTTGCACACCTTGCCAAACTATTCAATATACATATAATATTTTTTAAATGTTAAAAATATGCATACCTTCTTGAAAGAAAGGGTAGGTTTTTTTTAGTAGGTCTGAATTACAGAAAACATTCCCGGGTTAGGAATAAGCTACCAATATTTTAATGCCTTTCTATATATTTTTTAATATTATTATAAGCTGAAAATGTTCCTTGTGCAATGATGGAGCACTTAGCTAGCGGAGGACTAAACCCACGTTACGTGGGTGGGAATCCGAAGTTTCGGACCACTCGATCAACTAATTATTGTATCTCTTTTAATTAAAATGAATTAAATTTACTTCAGTGATGCACAGCCTTTTTAGCTGGAGGGCCAATTCATCCATTTTTAATATATTAGCGCGTCGCAGGGGGTGGAGTACCTTCAGCTTGACAAAGTTAATTTTGCAGTTAGTTATTTTTAAAATGTGAATACGGTGCAAAGGTCCCAACTGTCGTAATAAACCAACATTTAAATAAGTACTCACCTACCTAAAATATTGCATCTCGTAATAACTTTATAATTTTTGGATAAAAATTTATAAAAAATATTTACCTTAATTCATAATTTAAATTTGCAATTCAAATTTGATCGAATAATCTTTTTTATAATTTTCGTTTCCAAACCAATAAATGCTGTCGTTTTTTTATTCATTTGAAATTTTAAAGAACAAGTCGTATGTTTGTAATTTTTTTACCCTTTCATATGTTAGAGATTTTTTATCAAAGCATCCAAAAATCCGGACGAATGCTTTTAAATAAGAACTTTCATTACGAAATATTATAAAATATTCTATCAATTTTCGTATGTTTTAAAGAGCCAAACATATCAATTGAAGGGCTAACATATAAAGATAATATCGTCGTTAAAGGATTGTGTTGGAATCACTGCCTTGGATTAATCTGAATCGCGTAGGAAGGGTTCTTCCGAAACCGGTCGACAATTCAAATAAATTAAGTGTTTATAACACAGTCAAGCTACAGCAACAATATCAAAACTTTTTATAGTAAAGTTTAGTTTCATACGTTTTTTTATTAATATTAGCTTCAGTGGCATGTATCAACTACCTAACTTAAGCATTTACTAATTTATTTATTTGTTTACTATGATTTGTATTGTCATAATTATATTTCCTAATGTTTTCCCCACTGGGATTATAATATAATCTAATACCTATTACACTAGTTAGGATGAGTGCTACATTTTTTGTATGTCTTTAAACTTAACATTTGACAATGTAAATCGAAAAGTTAACATAGTTTATTTTGATTATATTTATATTACTTGGATATTACACAGGTTGTCTCACTTCAATCAGTCTGTTTGGTTGCAATATGTTCTTGCTTGTTGGATGTAAGGTATGTTCTAATAGATGAACAGTCTTAGTTACAAAAATTCCCTAATACGCTGCTGCAGCGCTGGTATCTAGATACACGGTGAGGAGGGTTATGTACTGTTCAGATATTTAGTCATAATAATATTCAAGCAAGATTTTTTTAGACTGGCACCACTTTGTTTCGATCCTCAAAAACACGGTCATCTTTTGCATTTCACGTTTAGTTGCTAACTTCACGTTTCTTCGGACCAGGTATGTTTTAAATTCCATATTTGCTTTGGTAAATCGATATTTCGATTTGAAATATTCTTCTGATAGTGCTGTTATGGGTATTTTCAGTGCGCGGCTGATCGATAGTTGAAATCAAACAGATTTTTTAGCAAAGTCCGCGATCTCCGTCTTAATACCATAGTAAAAGTACGTTCCTAATCCTGGGGTCGGACGGTTTAAAAATCTGTCAGCCACTAATACTGCGGTATTACGGTCGGTATACGCAGTACGCACGCGCGTGATTATGTGTAACGTTTTCTACTAACCTTTTCTTATTCCTCCGTATTATCTATTATGAGTAAGACGGCCATGTGTATTATTTGTTGAGAGTATAAATGAGTATGGTTTTGGCATAGAGTTGTTTGAGTTATACACGATATTTAGATTATTGAAAATTATTGGCATGGTCAAGTTTTGATAGGTACTTTGAGTAGTATTTTCAAAATGCCCTTTTGAGTTATAATATTATTGTTATATATAATGGGGATTTAAAGTGGCGTTATTTGCATTTCCCCATCCAATTATTCCATCTTCTAATAATTATTGTAATGGCCGAGTGGGTTCTAATGAGTTCTCTTTTGTAAATAACATTAGTGAATTATTGGTTTGTTCATTAACAATATATTAGTTTATTTAAAATAATGACGTCCCACAGTATTAATTCCCGTATCGTCATGTTAATAATTATTTTTAGACAAATAAAATTTGGTGGGAATCCCAACTCGGCAGTTTGGCATAAAATAAATGGCCGTTTTGTGACCTTTGTCTTTGTACCTCGAAGCTCGAAGCCAAATAGAGTAGTCGAGTATTGAGCGCTCTTGAGTCACGTCATACCTTCTGCCAGCAGTGAATAGTGAGTGGTGAGCCAGATCTGGCACATGAATCGATCAACTTTTCTGTTTTATTACACTGGGAACTGTGCCGTTTTATTACATAGTATTTGTGTTCATGGAGCTAAATAGTATGAATACAGAAACAGTATTATACAGGAGGTCGGAAAGTAAATATCGATATTTGAGAAAAAAAAGTCTCACTGTACGACTGTGATTTTCCATGAGATTACTTTTTGTGTAATAAATTTTAATTTTATGGCTTTGGTATTTCCTTAAAAAAACATAAGTTTATAAGTCCTTATTTGGGTGGTAATAGGTTATCGATTAATCGATAAGCTATTAATTAAAAAAGTAAATTGTTTTTTTTTTCAACTTTATCAAATATTCAGTTATTAATTACTACCAGAGAGGCGACTCCAGTTCTACACAAGGATAAGAAATTGTCCTTTTAATTGACATTAAAATTCCTTATTCTGAAATAGGACCCGAATCGCTCCTCAGAGTTCATATTCTACACGGAAAAAATGAGTATGGCTGATTTATTAAAATCCTGTTAAAAACGTGATGGCACGCCATTTCCTAACAAACTATCAGTACATTTAGAATATATCTGAACACGTGTTCATGCAGCTGCGCTTATCCTAATAAATTAAATGAAACCTGTGAATTCATTCGTTAAAGACCTGCAGTCCCGTTTTTAATAGGAAGATGAATAATTTAATCAGATTTTTATTAAATTAGCAATATTTTATATCAGCATGTTTTCTCCGTGTACAGATTAATATAATTGTCAAACTTAAAATTTTGATTTATAATGTTATATTTTATCAAGGAAAATGGTAATTTTACCCAATTAATATAATGCTACTGCCGATTGCATTATGATATAAAAATCATGATTTGATTGATTTTTGGGATTCCGGTGTTCAGTAATACTAATAAATAAATAAATAATTGATGACATTCAATGAACCCTTCAATACCTCCAAGTCTTCCTGTCCTCAGTGCTGTTTTTTGTTGTTTCAAAAATATTATCTATATTGGACCCCTCAATTCGTTATTGCTAATGTCTTTATCGGGCGTCTCCGACATCTTCCACCATTCACTACTGTATACCACAATGTTACTGTTAAAAAACTACATTACATCGACTTTAACTCGACTCTGTATC
This sequence comes from Hesperophylax magnus, assembly GCA_026573805.1. Classification (NCBI taxonomy): domain Eukaryota; kingdom Metazoa; phylum Arthropoda; class Insecta; order Trichoptera; family Limnephilidae; genus Hesperophylax; species Hesperophylax magnus. The sequence continues at coordinate 959,870 of JAIUSX010000006.1, read as the reverse complement.
TCATTTCGCTGCAGAGATATTGGGTTAAGTATCCTCAGGCGTCCCAGACTTCTTCTACCATTCAAAACACTCCTAACACTAATAATAACAAACTTTTAGCGATATCGGTCGACTACTTTTCTAGTTTTGCAAGCACAGCCATACTCAGGCTGAATTTTTATATATTAAACAGATTATGTGATTGATTTCTCATTTAATGATCAGCAATACCAAAAATTACTTTGTTGTTCGTTTATGTCACTCCCTGTTTATAATATATTTTGCGGCGCGACTTTCAATATACATATCATATTTAGGTTTTGCGCATTGCATGTCGTTTAATATGCACACGACATACCACACGCCAACTGCATTCGTTTTTATTACATGGTAAATGGTAGGAATTCCACTTTTAATACTTACGAAACTTTTCTCATGAATAATAAATATCTTTGGTGGAAATTTCTTGAGAATAACTTTTCCTATAAAAAATGAAGGTGTTTTTTACACGGAGACAAATTAATATTGCTAATTTATTAAGAATCTCTTCAAATTATTCGCAGTCTTGTTAAAAACGTTATCGCAGGCCCTTAACGAATGAAATGATAGGTTTCCTATTAAACTTATAATAAAAGAGGAATTAACACGCGTTTGTTAAACTCATAATATTTTCGCATTTCGTTATTATATATTATCAGATGCATGAATACGTGTTCATATACATGAGAAATTTACTCAAAGTTTATCAGGAAACAGCCTGCAATCCCGGCTGTAACCGGATTATGAATAATTTAAAGAGATTAAAAAAAATAATCAGCTATACTCATTTTTCTCCGTGTATATGCACTGATTTCTGATACTTCAAATGATAAAACGGAAACAAGAATTAAAATAAAGAATGTCAATGGATATTATTTATTTATACGCGGGAAAAATAATGCGAATTTCATCTCTTTTATTATTATTAGATGACACTCATTATCATATTCAAGATTGTAGTTATTTTTAGATTGATGTGGTTTTACATAAACATAGCGATATAACATTAATTTTACGTTCAGAGAAAAATCAAAACTGTGTTAAACGATAGAAATAGGCAAGCATAAAATATATGATATACCAATTTATCCTTACAAAATCGACTGCTGGAATTCCCAGATTTCAGTCGTCTTCCTTATCATTACATTTAATCGTAACCAAACAAGCTGAATTACCAGATGGTGTGATGTGTGACATAACAGTACCCGAACATAAAATCCACCATAATGTTCGTTATTTATGTATTTTTGTCTTAATTTAAAATATATATTCAACGGCCACATTTATTGATTTTATTTATTAATTTATTCCTCACTGCACACTTGTTTTGAATCGTATAAAAAACAACACGTGACTATCGATAGCAATTTTTCGTTTAACGACTTGCTTTTTTATTATTATTATCTCGATTTCGATACTTTTTAAAAGATAATTATCTTTAGCAGCTGAAAGCAACCCCGTAGCGACCGAATATCAATAAATAAAAGTTTTACTATAAAATGTGTTCTGCTGCCTGTGACAAACCACGTTATATATTCGTGGTTTGGCCTATTTCAGCATATCGCTCGCTGTACATTACCATTTGGAATGTATGTAAGGCCAGCCCCATTACTGTAGATATTTAATCTCTTCAAATTATTCATATTCCGTTTACAAACGGGATTGCAGGCTGTTTCCTGATAAACTTTGAGTAAATTTCTCATGTATATGAACACGTATTCATGCACCTGATAATATATAATAACGAAATGCCAAAATATTATGAGTTTAACGAACGCGTGTTCATTCCTCTTTTATTAAAAGTTTAATAGGAAACCTATCAATTCATTCGTTAAGGGCCTGCGATCCTGTTTTTAACAAGACTGCGAATAATTTGAAGAGATTCTTAATAAATTAGCAATATTAATTTTACTCCAATAATCTGCACACGTTTGTAGATTCACCAGTATCACACTCCGTGAACCACAGCGGATCGGTTGCCGGATACCGTGTGTATCTGCATATATTATAATTTTTCTTCGTAAAGTATAAAGGTGGGACTATTGCCAGGTGGCAACCAATCCAGATTTCGGTATTTTTATTATTTCGACTAAGCCTTTACAATCTGGGAGGCGGGTGTGTGTACCACCGCCCCGAGAACCATTTATTTGATAACCAACACATCTGCCATAGTTCACCCCAAGTGGTTCGCTATGTTTGGTGGCTTAGCAGAGTTGCGCGGGCTCATGCGGTGAGGTTTGTCCAGGCTTTGGCGGCGGGAGCCTCTGCCCACCAACTGCGTGGCGGGCTAGATCGGTAGAGACTTTTTGAGGGAGATATTTTGGCCTCTCCAACAAGTCTTTCTCCGAACATAGCCTTGCCCGCCGTGGGGGAGATGAACTCATGCGTCTGTCACCCATGGGCCCTCAGATTCCTACCCACCCCTTTTACCTTCTCCTTCCATTCCTAAAAAATACCCTCCACACAACATCGCCAAAGATGACCTAGGCCCCGAGGAGAATCCTCGAGGCCTCCTGAGTGGAGCTAATGTTAAAAAAATCCCCGAATGTGTTGCAATCATCATTGTGGAAATAAATAATCATGATGAACGTAGCATTTTGTACATTCAATTATTTATTCAGTTGTTGTTATCTGTCGCCCATTATTATCTTTATGTATCAACCAACCCCACAGTGAAGGGTATATCCGTCTAGATTGCGTGTCTCAAATAGTTACCGGTGTCTTTATGCGATCAACCCAAAGTTATGAAGACTTCGTAATAATTTAATTAATTGGACTAAACAAAGTGTTCCAGGGTTACTCAACTTCCATTTTATGGAAGACGTGAAAGTTATAAGCCACATGCAACGAAACACGTCTCAAAAATGTGCTTTAGGCGATGCACTACGTAGTAATTTAAAATCATGTGTTTTTGGTTTGAAAATTTGGTCGCCTAGAAATGTTTCAGATGCTTTAATTAAATACTGCGAGTAGAATACATCCTGGCCTTTGAAATGATCGAGTATTTTTAAGATAAATCTTTTTATAAGTCCAGAAAAAAATAATGTATAGGCCTATGAAAACTGCTTTAAAGTTCAAAATTTCCTACTTACGAACCCATTTCGGTTATGGTTTTATTGTATAATGTGGCAAATTAAGTTATTTATAAAATGATCGAAAAACATTTAAATATTTGTGCCTGAACATCCACAAAATAAATTAAAAGGCACTTTTTGGCCATGTTTTTTTCTTGCATAAATCAAAACAGGTGGATGGTGTGAAGCGGGAATTAAAGCCTTATCGCCATCATCCGTAAGGTGTGTTATTGATAGCGGCTCGATTCAAAATATTACACGACGTATCGCCTTAACTGAAAAAATACACTACTGTATACTAATCAGAATTTCAAAGCGCCTATTTTTGAAGGTAGGTAAAGGTATATCTCAAACTTGTAATATTCGGATTTTTTTCACTCTAAAATAATGAAAGATCAGACCTTTGATGGCTTCGATATTACATCAATGCTTCAACCCCATTTTTGGAAATCACTGCTTCGACGAAGTTTCATTTGATTAATTTTATTAGTCGATTATTAATCAGATTTATTCGAATTATTGCAATTGGATTGAAATCGAAATGTACCTACCTTTTTATATTCCATTTTTTTTACGAATAACTCGATTAACGACGATTTGTGGAGAATTCATTTGATTTAATTTTTTTATTTTTTCATTGGGGTTATTATATTTATTTTTTGTTTCTGTAATAGCTACTGGCTATTACCTACCCTATTAATTATATATCAGTAGCATCTTAAAATAATTTTATATTTTCTAATGTTAAGTGTAGGTATGTTTTTGAATTTCTTAAGTTTAGATGTTTATCGTTATAATCTCCATCTGCCATTCAATTCGTAAACTCACTCTTTCCAAATATTTATTTTACTGTCTTTTTAATTCAATTATGTTTTTTGTCTTGCATCACACAATAAATATAACTACGTGTTTGAGCTTATTGTGATTACTGATTAGAGTGATTAATTTGCTACAGTATCCATATTATTGTGATTACTTATTAGAATCACTAATTTACTACAGTACCCATATTATTGTGATTACTGATCAATTTACTACATACCGTATTATTGTGATTACTGATTAGTGTGATTAATTTACTACATTACCCATATTATTGTGATTACTGATTAGAGTGATTAATTTGCTACAGTATCCATATTATTGTGATTACTTATTAGAATGACTAATTTACTACAGTACCCATATTATTGTGATTACTGATCAATTTACTACATACCATATTATTGTGATTACTGATTAGTGTGATTAATTTACTACATTACCCATATTATTGTGATTACTGATTAGAGTGTTTAATTTATTACAGTATCCATATTATTGTGATTACTGATTAGTGTGATTAATTTACTACATTACCCATATTATTGTGATTACTGATTAGAGTGTTTAATTTATTACAGTATCCATATTATTGTGATTACTGATTAGAGTGATTAATTTACTACAGTACCCATACTATTGTGATTACTGATTAGAATGATTAATTTACTACAGTACCCATATTATTGTGATTACTGATTAGAGTGATTAATTTACTATATACCCATATTATTGATTTTATTACTCTGAGAGTTTGAAGACAACGTGCTTTTGCCAACTTCCTAATTGAACGAGTGATTATTTTGTTGGTGAACAAATTTTATTTGACTGTTATAATTACGTTAATTACAAAACATTTTTTTACACAAATTCATTAAACGATCTTCGAACCATGCTTTTTATACATTAAGTACACATTATAAGTTCATTGCCACTCACGTTAAGTATTTACAATTTGACGGTGTATTTCCCCACATGGCATTAGCTCATCATATAAATCAAAAAATAATAACCTTACCGGTATCTCTGAAATACGAATATTACAATGAAACGAATAAACTCAGGAAGGTGCTTACTAATGTAATACAATTTTAATGAGGTCTGTTGTCTTATTTTGCAAACATTTTATTTCGTCCACAAAACATGTTTTTTAGATATCCAATTCAGTGCTTCCTTTTCAATAATAATAAATGTACAGTCAGGGATAATAATTTTATTTAGTATATTATGGTAATATTATTTGGTACTGAAACCGAACAATGAGCCATAATAGGATTGAACCTAAAATTAATGAATAATTTATTGCAAGTATTATGTCAACGAATATATTATTATCCTGTACCACATTATTATGACAGCGTGTTAATATTGGATTAGTATTATGGAAATTTGTACTGTTTTTGTATTTTTTTTACTAGAATGTTTACCTAAATAAATACATTACAATATGTATACAATTATTTTGTTCATTCGATTTACAAGCCTAGACTTTTCTTCTTTTTTAATGTCGTCTAGAAAGAAATTATATAAATGCCCCCCCCCCCCCGTCCTTCCCGCTCATGGCTAGGGATTACTTGACATATCGTGTATGTATTATTGTTGAAATGTACGATATAATGATGTCGTGTAAAATATGTGTATCTTATAACGTTTTAATGAATACTGGGTTTATATCTATGAGTTTAATGTTTATTTTAAAAAATTGTATTCATATAGTTTAGTTTTCTTATAGATAGAAAAATTGTATTCATATAGCTTTCTTATAGATAGAAAACTTTTTTTTTTTTGTTAATAAATCTCAAGCTGGGGAAACCACCAACAATTCGACACTAATAAATTGCACCTCGATAAATATCAACCTAACCTTTAACTTATGACCTATGATGACCTTTGACGCTTCGATATTTAGAAATTATTTATTTATAAATAAGTTTCTTATTTCTGATTCCATATTTTAATATATAAAAATCACGTGTTCGTACACGCTAATCTCCGAAACCGCCCAACCGATTTCGATGAAATTTTGTGAATGTGTATGGTTGGTTCCAGCTTGAAATACAGGTTGTATCGGCACGTACCCGACAAACTTTAACCAGCTATTCCTTAGCACATTTGGAGTAAAAAATGTTATGGGCACTTTGCTGTCCGGTAACATTTTTTTTTAATAAAAAAATTATTATTCATATTTTCACCACATGTCACCAATGTTTTATCCTTTGTCAAAGTTTGAAAACCCGTCTGGCAATATTTTGTTCGAGTTTCGTTGAATAATGTACGTACGTACCTACGTTGGCGCGCTTTTACAATCACAGCGAAATGGCACAGCACCATTCGTCTCATTTTTAACTATTATTATTTAGTGTGTACGAAAGAGCGAGGACACTTTTTGACGCACTCGCTAATAACAGCTGTTGAACGCGAGAAACAAGGCAAATGACAGTGACGGAGTGTAAATTTTTTTTATTTATTTTTTGTTTTTAATGGAAAAAAAATGTTACCGGACAGCAAAGCGCCCGTAACATGTTTTACTCCAAATGTGCTGAGGAATAGCTGGTTAAAGTTTGTCGGGTACTTGCCGATACACCCTGTATAGGATGGTATTGGACCCAAAAAAAATTGGATAAAAAAAAATTTACAACATTTTTTTCAGATTTTTCATTAAAAAATACATAATATCACAAATTTTAACTTCCCTACATAGAAGACGGTATGTGGCAGGACAAATTATTATATTATAATATACATTCCAAATGGTTGAGTTAAATTGTAACTGGTTTCTAATCTTAATATATAAAAATTCAACCTTGTGTTTATGTAAATATTTGCTTATGCAAAACTCTAAAAGTAGTCAGGAGTGTTTAGAGATGTTTAAATGGTAGAAGAAGTCGGGGACACCCTAACGCAATATCTCTGCACGTTCATGAGATACGGAGTCGAATTAAAGTTGATGTAATGTAGTTTTTTAACAGTAACATTTTGAATTGCGCCCGAGAAAGACATTAGCAATAGCGAAGCATTGCCGGGGATCCACTAGTAATATTATAAAATATATAATTTTGGTGCACATATTATATGTATATAGCCAAGTTTGTTAAGTAACCGCAAGTTAGATAAGAATAATTACTGATACTATCGTATGTTTATGACTATAATACCGAGTACTTATACGAGTTAGTGTTAAACAAAGAGCACTGTGTCACCGTTGATGTCACTTCCGTGAAATAACCCATTACGTCCAGTTGCAGGTTTATTAAGCCGTGTTAATTATTGGCTAATCATTCCTCCTGCTAACAATGGCGAACTTATTATCCACAGTCCGACGCGCAACGGTTCAAGCACGATCGGTTTGTTTTGTTCACCCGATCAGGTAACTTACTGCCGTTACGCTCAAAATTTGTATTTTCAAATGACATGCAAATCGGATATAATGAGCCAATAAATAAAAATAGTTACATCAATAAAGTTTTGACATTACTTTAGTTGTCGATACCATGTCTACCGGTATTGTAATATTTGATCAAAATAATAGTAATCATTTTACTAGACAGTTTTACATTTAAAGTTCTGCCTTACATAGTATAACAGAATTTCATAGTTTAAATATTTATATTAAAATGTAGTAGCCATAGCTATTGTCCGCTATCTGACGGGACGAATAATTTATATATTTTGCTGTTTATTTTCCGGCTGGGTATTTTATCGGGACCTCTGTCTTTATCGCGCCAGCGTCGATATGAGTTTTTACTGAGTTATTTCACACGAAGCACGCCGATCATAACATGCCGAGATAGTGATTTCTTTGACAGCCAAACAAGTGATCGCGTTTTTCTATCAGAATTAAAGTCAGTTTTATTCGTCGGCCTGAGGTCGCGGCGAGTACTAGTGCCGCCAGCCGCCAGCCGCCAGTGCCGGTGCCGATTGCCCAGCCCGCCTGCCGGCGTCCCGCCACGCGCTCCATTGTGCGGATTCTCCGTACCGTAGTCCGTAGTCCGTATTACGAGTTAGCACTTTGTAGACCGCGGTTCGCTTTGTTTTGACAGCGGCCAACGAGTGAGGATTCAAATGAGAAACAACACCACTCAACAAGTGAAACACGCGGAATGGAATTCAATCCAGAGGTTTTGCGTGTATGTTCTCAATCAGCGAGATGTGCTCGCAGTTTGTGCTCAGTGCTTGAATTCATCACACCGGTTTTATGTGCATTCTACGTTTTCGGGAATATTCGGTGTTGACTCGAGGTCTCCGTTCGGATTCCGACTGTGTATGAACTTTTAGTTCAAGTGTGTTTCTCCCGCAAGACCGAATATGTCGGACGCGTCGACGAGCCTCTTGGGTACGAATTCTGACCCCGAGGCGGAGGGGACCCCGTCCATGGACCGGGCCACCCCGCGGCCTTTTTCCCGGATGCTGTCCAAGACGCACTCCCATTCGGCCAGCAGGGTCGACGGGGGGAAGTTCTCGCAGGTGCCGACGGAGGAAGTTGGCATCGTGGAGGCCGACGGGTCGGACGAGTCTGACGGGGGCTGCGAGCTGGAAGCGCTGCGGGAGGAGTTGCGTTCGCGGCTGACGGTGCCGGGGCGGAGGGGCTCGGTGACGGCGCCGCCCTCTCCCAGCGCCCTGCGCCGTCAGCCCCGCTCCCCGCGCCGCGCCAACCTGCTGCACCTGCCCCACATGCCCCACATGCCGCATCTGCCCCACCTACCTCATCTCCCACAGAACCCTCTCAACCACCTCGTGGCATGGAGAGAGTTCAAGGAGCGATGGGGATCAGACAACGTCTCCAAAGTTCAAGAGGTACCTATACCATCTCGACAAGATGCATATTGTGAGATTAATCACCTTTTCCCCTTCCTCATTGCACAATGAACCAGTTTTACATATGTCTGCATAGAATGCGTGTTATATTAACAGTTTTAATTTGTTACATGTCTTTGCACAGTTCAATGATATTTCATCAAAATGAAAATTTAACGCACCTCTAAAAAGTGAAATAGAGTAATTAAAAGTGATGAAACAAAAACTAGATTTAATAGTTATTTAACCTAGTTTTTGTTTCATCAATTTTCATGACTTTGTATCACTTTTTGAAGGTGTGTTGAATTGTCATTTTGATGACTTACCCGGTCACCCCTTTGCACATAATATGGGGAGATGCGACACGACTGTGGTTAGATGTATAATTAATATTTAGTCATATTAGCGTAACTACTGTTTTCGTTTCTGACGCGTGTTTTGAGAATCTTAAAAAAATATATAAATACATATAAATTAACCAAATAACAACTGTAGCGGTTTCGCAGAATCCCCAGAAAGAATGGGTAGGTACATGAACATACTCCGGTAGATTCTCCCATAGCAATGTAGTTCTTCTTTATTTGCACAACACAAACAAAGTCTTATGGTTTGGCTATCTTGAATAATGGCACTTTGGTTACGACATAAGGCATGTGCCTAAGGCCGTGCGATGCATTGTTCCCTTTTGATAACGAATTAACGCACTATCAGCTCAGATATGTGCATGCGAAAGTAAGTACCTACTCGTATGTATGTTTGAATTCTAACACACAGTATATTTGCGTATTGTATTAGTTTACCACATAAGATACTAATGGGCTATCTACATTTCTATTTGCAAATATGCATTGCTCCATTATGCTGCACTTAAATCCTTTTGTTTGTATAGAACGTAAATTACATTATTAAGTACATGGATTTAACCTATTAATTCGTGTTCGTAATACAGATTTATTTGGCATCGTTTATTTAATGCCAAATCACTTTTGATTAATATTTATAAGGAATTGGTGTACATTATGAATAATATAAAATATGCTTTGGATAAATTGAAGATTTTTCTATCGCTTCGCTTGAGTAGAATACAAATAAAAAATAAATTACTCAATCAAAAATATAAATGCAAACTACTAAAAAAAATATTTTTTCAATAGAAATGTATGAACGCATAATGGAAACAACTTTAAAAAAATACAGTATTAGAGCTAAGATTATCTGTGACAGTTTCACTTGATTAACTTTTTTGCTTTCTTATAAAATTATTTACAAAATAAACAAACACCAGTTTTTTTGCTTGAAATCGAATGTTTCTATACTCCGTTTGTCAAGCGATTTCAATGCCTATTATCTACGATATAAGGTATACCATGAATATACACATTTTTGGCTTGTAGCTTCCTCTTAAAAATAAACACAGTTAATGCCCTGTTCGTATTGGAATTGACGTCATTCTCTAGCCAATGGCAACTGTGACAACAATGGCGACCATTGAGGCCACTTTTTGATGCTGCAGCAGTTGTCTAGAAAGAAAAAAGATTCCTCGGCTTTTTTTTACTCGCAGTGTGAACAGAGCATAATTACAACCAAGTACGTACTTATTGTGTGTTTTTAATAGAAATAAAAATAATACCTTTCGTGTAGATTTTAATAGAAACCAATGTCACCACTGACTTAGTACATTTTGGTTATAACTCATTTGTACGCACTCTGTCTCTCTTATACTGCCTGACATTGTATAATATTACCGTTATATTCGGTCGAAGTGATAATGATGAAACGAATTTCTGTATTTGGAATCCGATCGTTTGAACTTTTGTATCGCGAAACACGCCCAAATCGCATTTATCTATTCAATAGATGTTTTTCCAACACTATCTCCTGTGTTATGTTTCAAGGTCATCAAAATATTTGTGTTGTTTTAAGCGGTTCAAATCACATGACATTTTAAATTTATTCCGTAATGAAATTTTATCGTTTTCCTGTTCTATTGACTTTTTTAAAAGCGAAGACATACTGCCTCTTCGGCACCTTAAAATGCAAAGTATTGTAGATTTTCGAAGCTACACTATTAGGCCTGGGTGAAAGACTATTCGTGTATTGATTGAATTTCCATTTACTTTGCCAATAATAAAAATGTCGTTAAGACCACCGCTGTTACTAGGTTTCTTTCGAGAAGATCAAATTGCCGCCAGAACCTAAACACTGTCCTTTATGCTAATTATTTTTCCCGACCTATTTTCTATTACATAATAATAATAATAAATATGTCATGTTTTTAAAATGATTACTATTTCTTCAGTGCGTACATATGACTTTGTTTTTTTTTATGAGTTGATATTATAATTCGATTAGGAATCGATTTTAAAAATCAATTTTCTTTATTACAGGTAGCTGGCTGGCTTATCTATATAAATAAAAAATGTTAATGTTCATTTGTTCTATACAATTATATAGATGTCACCTGTGACAGGTAAAAACATTTTTTGAAAAACAGCACCATCTGTTGGATAAACATGTAATTTATACAGCGCCATTTGTTGGACGTAAAAGCAACACGCGCTATTATTTCTCTGTCTTCACAGACAGACTGATCCAACGCTTGGCGGGGTACAGCTAGTATTTAAATAAATTCGTAGCCCGTGCGCACTTTATTCGTTTTCACTAATTTTAACATTCATTTTTTAAAAAACTCTACCGAGTAATAGCGGCTTTAGTCCAGATTACTGAAAACTATTTAGAAAAATATAAATATATTACGGTCACAAAATACATATTAATGATAATTACGCCTTTTCAATCCATCTATAAATATTTATAGTCACAAGCCGCCGCGCCCTTGGTTTTCAATAGTCATAAATATACCAATGCAACGTGATCACTTCAAAAGATGCATACTAACACGAAAATTGCATTCGTTATTGCTGAGTTATCGCATAATTTAATTTATGTGTACACTTGTACGTACAGGTAAATATTTCACATAATTTGGCTGAGATTTATAATAAAAAATGATTCATGGTTGTTTACATCTAATTTTAACATTTTTAACCCCTGAAGTTTCTTTATTGATTATAAATATTCATTATACGCCTAACTCTTTCAAAGATTATATTTTTATTCAAAATATTGATTGATACATCAAGTTAGAATGCCAAAAATAATCTACAACGTTGAATGAGATATTTTTGTAAACAAACCAAATGTTATTGATGATTTGTTGAGAAGGTCGCTTACGTGATGATATTAAGAAAAAAATGTTTGAAACTCCAACTTACAACTATCAAAATATGTATCGTTTTTGCAATATTCAAAAATCTCACTTGCATTGCAATTGTCATGCCAAGCGAAGTAATGAGAATACGCGTGTTTTTGGTTTGAAAATTTGATTGCCTATATATGCAGGGTGCATCAAAACACACAGTGCATTTAAAGAACGGATATTTTCAAGAAGCGTGCGGACGGCGAAGCCCCGGTGTCGTCCGGACCAAACCATGGTAACGACTGAAAACGGCACGACCCTCCCGACATGTGTACATGTCGGATGTACCGGCCCTTCCCTTGAAGGGCCGGTACATCCGACATGTACACATGTCGGGAGGGTCGTGCCGTTTTCAGTCGTTACCATGGTTTGGTCCGGACGACACCGGGGCTTCGCCGTCCGCACGCTTCTTGAAAATATCCGTTCTTTAGTCACCACCCAGCAGGCCTTTCAATCTTGCGTGCTCACCTGATTTGAGCATTTGCAACTTCTTTCTGTGGGGCTCCCTGAAGGAAAATGTTTTAAAACATCGGCCTCACACAAAGAGTATGGATCCTAGTTCCATGGCCTCACACCTTGGAAGAACTCAAGGATCGAATTATGTAGGAAATCGCCGCTATACCCGTTGAGATGTGCCAAAATGCGGCCGAAAACTTCAGAAATCGCAATGTATCGCTTCTGGGGGCCATCATCTTTCTGATGTCATCTTCAAGACTTAATGCATAAAACGGTATGATGTTGCGAATAAAATAGAATTAACCCCATTTCTGTAAGTTGCGCCGATATTTTTAATAGCCCTGTGTTATATTTTTTTAGTGGTAGGTGCAGAACAAAAATAAAATTGTAATATCCACCGTGATGCGGCAGATTTTTTAGTCAATAATAAACAGATTCATAATTATTGATTCAGAATTAATAATACAGAATTTATTGGCCTATTGTGTCAAAGTAAGATTAATGATTAATATGACCTCGTGCCCAAAGGAACTGGATCTCAAAATAATATATGTCTTATTATTATTTTTTTGGTAAACTAATGTTTTTAAGACAAGATTTTTTATGCATAGCACAAAGGGTAACAATTATTTTACAAGCAATAATTGTTCGCCTGAAACACTCATCCACATTGAAAAATCTCCTGATAAAAGATACATGACGCCAACGGGACTCGAACCCGTGTCCCTTCGATTTCCGGTCGACAGCTCTGACCACTGAGCTATGGCGGCTTATCTCTTACCCGCGAAATTATTCAATATATACTAGTGTTTCATTCAACAATTACTGCTTGTTACATTTTTCACCTGAAAACAACCAACTTTATTTTATATGAGAAAGGCATTGTAAGTGCTAACTCTCTCACTAGATGGCGTCGAGACAAATTGTCTACATTTTTAGGCGAAATACTTGAACTTGTCAAATATTAATTATTATTTTTTTGGTAAACTAACTTATTTATATATTTTTTTGGTAAACTAACTTTGTGCTATGCATAAAAAATCTTGTCTTAAAAACATTAGTTTACCAAAAAAATAATAATTAATATTTGACAAGTTCAAGTATTTCGCCTAAAAATGTAGACAATTTGTCTCGACGCCATCTAGTGAGAGAGTTAGCACTTACAATGCCTTTCTCATATAAAATAAAGTTGGTTGTTTTCAGGTGAAAAATGTAACAAGCAGTAATTGTTGAATGAAACACTAGTATATATTGAATAATTTCGCGGGTAAGAGATAAGCCGCCATAGCTCAGTGGTCAGAGCTGTCGACCGGAAATCGAAGGGACACGGGTTCGAGTCCCGTTGGCGTCATGTATCTTTTATCAGGAGATTTTTCAATGTGGATGAGTGTTTCAGGCGAACAATTATTGCTTGTAAAATAATTGTTACCCTTTGTGCTATGCATAAAAAATCTTGTCTTAAAAACATTAGTTTACCAAAAAAATAATAATTAATATTTGACAAGTTCAAGTATTTCGCCTAAAAATGTAGACAATTTGTCTCGACGCCATCTAGTGAGAGAGTTAGCACTTACAATGCCTTTCTCATATAAAATAAAGTTGGTTGTTTTCAGGTGAAAAATGTAACAAGCAGTAATTGTTGAATGAAACACTAGTATATATTGAATAATTTCGCGGGTAAGAGATAAGCCGCCATAGCTCAGTGGTCAGAGCTGTCGACCGGAAATCGAAGGGACACGGGTTCGAGTCCCGTTGGCGTCATGTATCTTTTATCAGGAGATTTTTCAATGTGGATGAGTGTTTCAGGCGAACAATTATTGCTTGTAAAATAATTGTTACCCTTTGTGCTATGCATAAAAAATCTTGTCTTAAAAACATTAGTTTACCAAAAAAATAATAATTAATATTTGACAAGTTCAAGTATTTCGCCTAAAAATGTAGACAATTTGTCTCGACGCCATCTAGTGAGAGAGTTAGCACTTACAATGCCTTTCTCATATAAAATAAAGTTGGTTGTTTTCAGGTGAAAAATGTAACAAGCAGTAATTGTTGAATGAAACACTAGTATATATTGAATAATTTCGCGGGTAAGAGATAAGCCGCCATAGCTCAGTGGTCAGAGCTGTCGACCGGAAATCGAAGGGACACGGGTTCGAGTCCCGTTGGCGTCATGTATCTTTTATCAGGAGATTTTTCAATGTGGATGAGTGTTTCAGGCGAACAATTATTGCTTATAAAATAATTGTTACCCTTTGTGCTATGCATAAAAAATCTTGTCTTAAAAACATTAGTTTACCAAAAAAATAATAATTAATATTTGACAAGTTCAAGTATTTCGCCTAAAAATGTAGACAATTTGTCTCGACGCCATCTAGTGAGAGAGTTAGCACTTACAATGCCTTTCTCATATAAAATAAAGTTGGTTGTTTTCAGGTGAAAAATGTAACAAGCAGTAATTGTTGAATGAAACACTAGTATATATTGAATAATTTCGCGGGTAAGAGATAAGCCGCCATAGCTCAGTGGTCAGAGCTGTCGACCGGAAATCGAAGGGACACGGGTTCGAGTCCCGTTGGCGTCATGTATCTTTTATCAGGAGATTTTTCAATGTGGATGAGTGTTTCAGGCGAACAATTATTGCTTGTAAAATAATTGTTACCCTTTGTGCTATGCATAAAAAATCTTGTCTTAAAAACATTAGTTTACCAAAAAAATAATAATTAATATTTGACAAGTTCAAGTATTTCGCCTAAAAATGTAGACAATTTGTCTCGACGCCATCTAGTGAGAGAGTTAGCACTTACAATGCCTTTCTCATATAAAATAAAGTTGGTTGTTTTCAGGTGAAAAATGTAACAAGCAGTAATTGTTGAATGAAACACTAGTATATATTGAATAATTTCGCGGGTAAGAGATAAGCCGCCATAGCTCAGTGGTCAGAGCTGTCGACCGGAAATCGAAGGGACACGGGTTCGAGTCCCGTTGGCGTCATGTATCTTTTATCAGGAGATTTTTCAATGTGGATGAGTGTTTCAGGCGAACAATTATTGCTTGTAAAATAATTGTTACCCTTTGTGCTATGCATAAAAAATCTTGTCTTAAAAACATTAGTTTACCAAAAAAATAATAATTAATATTTGACAAGTTCAAGTATTTCGCCTAAAAATGTAGACAATTTGTCTCGACGCCATCTAGTGAGAGAGTTAGCACTTACAATGCCTTTCTCATATAAAATAAAGTTGGTTGTTTTCAGGTGAAAAATGTAACAAGCAGTAATTGTTGAATGAAACACTAGTATATATTGAATAATTTCGCGGGTAAGAGATAAGCCGCCATAGCTCAGTGGTCAGAGCTGTCGACCGGAAATCGAAGGGACACGGGTTCGAGTCCCGTTGGCGTCATGTATCTTTTATCAGGAGATTTTTCAATGTGGA
Source organism: Hesperophylax magnus (assembly GCA_026573805.1). Lineage (NCBI taxonomy): Eukaryota > Metazoa > Arthropoda > Insecta > Trichoptera > Limnephilidae > Hesperophylax > Hesperophylax magnus. The sequence goes on along the minus strand of JAIUSX010000006.1, from coordinate 944,013 downwards.
TGAGTGTTTCAGGCGAACAATTATTGCTTGTAAAATAATATATGTCTTATTTATCCCTCTTGTTTTACTATTATTTTCCTGTTATAAGCAGTTCAATATCATCCATTTTGATAAGAAATTTAAACAACGTTTTTCTGATAACGATTATTTATTTAGATTTATAAGTAATTTGTTTTTCTAAGGTCTGCATGCGTCAGATAATAAATTTGATATACTGATAGCAAAATCATGATTGCTTAAACATTTTTGATTTGTATTCTTCTGGAATATACCTACCGGAGGTTGTATATTATCATCAGGGCAATCTACGCACTTTTACAGTCCGTAATAAGTCTGCAGAACTGCACGCGTACCAGTCAAGGATAGGTTAAGTCCACGCTTTCAAATAATGTAACGTTACAACTATTCATACATTGCATCTGCACTGCGATGAAGTGCAACGTAATAGAGAACTGACCTCATATTCATATTAATTGGCCGAACATGCCATGCCATGCATATTAAACAAACTCGAAGTCGACCTGAATTTTGTGTCAAGGTTATGAAAATTTTCGCTTCTCCCCTTTGTCTTATGGCTTTTAATTTATATTGATTCATCATCAATCATCAATCATCAATCATCATCATCATCATCATCATCATCATCATTCTCAAAATCATCGTCGTCACATTCACACAGCGATGCGTATAATCGAGATATCTCTTTCGAAATGTTTATTTCATCAATCAAAATTCACTCGATGTATTTCTATTCTGTAATATTGGTGCAAGTTCATCTGATTTGTCAATTGATCGTCATTCTTTTTTTTTGTAGTTTGTTAAAAATTAAAAAATGGTAACTCGGCTTAAAATCTCAATAATACAAAATCTGAATAAATGGACAATATCGTTCATCGCCGATTTTTTTTAGCTATTCAATTTTGGAAAAGACATAAATAGATTGTAGGTAATAAAAAATCGGTGTAGTCGTCTGTGTTTCTGAGCGATAAATTCGAAACTAATTATCAATGTTTTAGAGTAGAATGTTGCCCATCCCTACATTCAACCTCTTCCTTATAATATTTTATTATGTAGGTACATATTGTATTTCACTCCCATTATTGGTCGTCAATATAATATCTGCCTTTCAGCCAACCCGAAACCACTCGATCATAAAACATCACATTTTAGTACATAACTAGCCTTTCCCTTCTTACATTACATTACATAATAGTATTAAGTTGGTGAAGGCAATCTTGTAAACGCTAGCATGACCAATATAATTTTCAAAATATAAAATTTGTAATATTGCGGGGGATTTATAAAGATTATGAGAATTGGGTTATGAAATGATAATGGATTCGACTGAAACATCCAATATTCGACTCTGCCGAGTCCCCATTATATTATTTTTCGTCAGGCAGATAAATATTTTTATTTTTTTTTATTTAAAGAAAGTAAGACAAAAATATATATTACAGTAAATAATAAAATAAAATACAGAAAAGTTCCAATAAACTACTTTTCAGTAGTTTGTCGATGGCAACTTTTCACATAAAAAATATTAAAAAAAGATAAAACTTATTTTACTTAATGACAACAGTGATAACAATAAAAAATAACAATTTGTTTTAAAAATATAAAAACATATACACAACAGTGATAGTATCTACCAATAGTTTGTATTAGACTCTAATACAAACTGTTTCTTTCAGCGAACCAATTTTTCAACATAATATTTGTTTTTACATTTTTTTATTTCAGCAGGTAACATATTTAAGCAACTAGGTATCATGTAGTCCAGTGTTCTTTGTCCATATTTGTTTAAATGCTTAGGTACAATTAGTCCTTCATTTAACGTAAAACGAATATTGTAAGTGTGGTCCAGTCTATTTATGTATATAGGGCTATTCATATGCTGAAATATAATTTTATACCACAGAATTGTTCTTACTGAGAAAATTTAAAGATTCTGATAAAGGTATGGAACATTATGCCTTTGTTCGTATAAACTTTTACGAGCTAATAATTTAACTAGTGAATTTTGAACTGATTGAACATGGTTTATATTTGTTTTACATGAAAGTCCCCAAGCTGTGATTCCATACCTTATAATAGATTCAGCTAGTGATAAATAAATTATTCTAAGTGTACGTATTGGAACATAGAATTTTAATTGCTATAATCTATTAACAATAGATCTCAGACGTTCACAGACTTTATGTATTTGTACCTAAGTCCCATTTGAAAAAACAATCAATAATAATACCTAAATATACATAGGTACTCTGTGACCAGTTCAATATTTTCACATGTACATATTGCAGGAATACCAACATACCAATCGAATTTAAAGGGTTGGTTTTAACCTCTTCCCGGGCAAATTATTTTGCAAAAAATCTATTTATTTTATGTCATTAATCTAAAACACAAAAAAAATAAATTTTTTTCACTTTTTTAAGTTGTATTAAATTTTGTTTTTTTGGGAGTATTGTACGGTTTGCGCTACCTCCTTCTTGTGTCCCAGGTCAGTGTGCGATGATGCACACTGTGGCTGTCCGAAACGTTGGCTAAAGGAGGTAGCGCAACACGGCAATATACAATAAATACCCCAAAAATAATTCACTTAATACTTTTGGCTGTGAAAATCTCAAATCTTTCATTATATTAGTTATTTTTTAAATTTCTTTCACGCATATTTGCGTGATCGTCGTGCATGTATTCATACATAATTTTCTAGCAAGCAGTTAGATTCGCCGAACTTCTATAGATAAAGAACGCTACTAAAATTGGTAATCAGCAAAAAATGACCACGCCAAAGGTTCTGATGAAAAAACGGCTACAATACGGTAATTCAGCTTAAAATCTCAGTAATACAAGATCTGAATAAATAGAAAATACCGAATCGTTCATCACCATTTCATCATTTATTTGGCTATCCCATTTTGGATGGGACATAATTAGATTGTTTACATTTACCTCGTGTTGGTATCCCATTCAATTGAGTGAAGTATTTATTACCAAAATACTATATTTTGGCCGAATGCCATTTTTTCCTCCTATTTATTTTGGCAAAGCACTTGTACCGTAACTAAAACAAACCCGGCTTGCTTTTAGGTGTTGGTGAGTCGACTGTGCAGTATGCCATTTAGCAACTTAACGAGTATTCCATCGTGTATTATCTCATACAGTCATAATAACCAGTTTCCAGAGAGGTCATTCTAGCCTAAAAGCTGATACCCTTGACCTTGCGAAGAACGATCCGATACTTGGAGCATGGTACATCCAACCTATCTAGGCCGCGGGTGTTATTTGGTTATTTCCCAAGTCAGAACATTAAACACGGGCTTTCCGAGATTAGACATGATGAATCCAAAATATGGAATTTAAGTACCTACCTGCCCGATTATTTTGACGGTTTGCATTACGTCTCACGTCTGAGAACGTCGGTAGTATAATTACGACCGTTACTCAACATTAAAATCCCCCCTCTGGATCCTCTTAAAGTATCATTTATTAAATAATTGCTTTCGCAATGATTGACTGCTTTTTGCGAACTTTCTCGTCGACTATTTTAATTTGGCCGCGCCTTTGAATAACTTCGATTTGCGACTGGATGTTATTTATTATGTTGCCGTTCGTGGGATCTCTTCACACACACCTCTCGCATTAGAATGTAATCGGGCTAAGCATAAGTAGCCATACATAAATTATTTATCTAGGCCACTAAGACTGTTCTGTAAATTTACAAAAAAAAATTATATATATATATATATAATCTATGCATATTATATTCATAGAAAGTAGAGAATAGTCGATGTTTTGTAATTAAGTCGTAAAAATATATTTTCGGACGTTGACATTGCTAACGCTGGCTAAACCTTATGATATATCTTATAATAATGTGCTACTGAAATGTATATCTTTAAAAGATAATATGTCTATCTCCTAAGGATAACGCCGAGTAACGCTGGGTACACGTCAGCTAGTAATACTATAATTATGAACATTGGCAGGGTAAGTCGTACCATGTGGTAAGCTAAGCACAAGCCATTCTTCAAAATTTTAGATCATTAAAAAATAGAAAATAAGTTAAATTACTTCACATTTTTACTACAATTGGGCTTAGGAATCGCTGGTCTGTCGGGGCTCGTCCCGAATCATTATTTATTATTAGAAAGTGTAGTTTTTTAAAATTATTTATTTTTGAATCCGGGGCGGAGCCGGGCAACAACCGCCAGTAGGTTAACCCATATATTATTATCTAGTATGAAATATTTGAATATTTTGCTTTCTTGTGAAACCCGTTTAGTAAAAATAGCACTCACAAATTTACATACATACTAATGATTTATTCAAATTCCAAGCAGCATGGCTGTATTATTGGCTGTCTAGTAATGTTTAAAAGTTCAGAAATAATTGCATGAGAAGTCAGAGATAATCGTCCGTTGACTCAATAATATTTTATTATTAATGCAAACATATTTGTTTTATTAAAATTTAAATTCGCTTCTCCGGCAGGTGTTATTGTTTAAGCAAAATAACAATGACTTATCAAGTAAACATATAATCATCTTTATAAATAGGTACACACTAGTTTCAATAAAAATGTATTTTAAAATTATTTATTATTTATTTACGTACGTGCCAGTTATAACGGGATGCAAGTATTATATTATCTAAATTCATTATTCCTAACTTACATTGATTTGGTTAGGTGATCTGATAGTAATTTGTTTTATAGAAATATGATATAAGTATTGGCCTTGAATTATTATATAATCTAATATTTAAATGATATTAAAATTTAAATGTTAGGTGCACTTGCAACTTGTGAAATTGTCTAAAATCTAGGTAAATTGTCTATTTCTTGGGTATTCGTAAGGTATACGTGCTAATTATGCGTATTAATTATTTTTGTTAAGTCAATAAATAGTAAATTAAATTAAAATCACCAACCTTGTTTACAACACTATTTTTAATAAAAAATATCAATATTTTTAAAAAACAAAGTTTAATTTGTCAATTCTTTTATTTGTCTATTCTTTTTATTTTTTTTTTTATTTTTTATATATTCAATAATATTGTTATTGGGTTTATAAAAACAGTTTATTTTTAAACAAGTTCTGCTGTGCACTTGTTTAAAAATAAACTGTTTTTATAAACCCAATAACAATATTATTGAATATATAAAAAAATAAAATTAAAATGGAGTTCTACAAATTAAACTTAATAACAATAAATAAATTGCCTATTCTTCTATGTCTTAATTTTCAGTTTACTTTGTATCCTGATAAGAAAACTTTGGTGTAAACAAAGTTTGTTATTTTAATTTATTTTCGAAGGAAGCAAATACTTTGGGGTGTGACATATTGAATGAAAAAACATACACTTAGTAAGACACCACTTTATTTTTGAATCAATAACGATAGCCAACCGGGTTTCGCTTGTCCCAAGCTTCATCAGGGCTAAATATCAACTTTAATTTAATTTAAAATGACGTCGCAAGGTAATTTTGCAATTATTGAATTCAATTTACAGTCTTCATATCTAATATCTTAGCTATAAATAATTGAGGTACACTTGAGTAATCATTGTAAAATCTAGGTATTTATGTATATCTGAGCACTGTTTACAAGTACCCACTTAACTTTGCTGGCGGTCAAAAGAGGAACTAACAAATGTACGAACTATTTTCAAAATCCGTAGATCAGTTACAACCAAAAATCTATTCTTTAATAATTATTGCAAAATTATTTTGTGGCACTTTTTATAAAAATAATAATTAAAGTAAAACACAACTGTTTATTTACGTAAACGTCATTTTTCAGGACCGACGCGACGGTCTCATCCTTAGGATACAATGTATACTATTCTATAGTATACAATGTATAGGTTCTACCATATTTCGATAAATATATTTTTTTCGATTTTGACATACTGAGCCACAGCAACGCGTGACAGGACACAGCTAGTTCATAATAAATTCAAAGCCAATCATAGCTATATATATACCTCATGTAAATTAAAGTGTTATTTATCATACTGGTGTTATTTTTGTACCTACCTACAATCTATAAATAATTATGAATTTACAAGTCGTAAATAAGTGTATACGAAAAATAGATTCACTTGAATTTGTGAACTCGCTCTCATGACCCTGAAATCTGTTCCCGGTCAAATAATAATTTGTATTGCAGTTGACAATAACCTTGCCTATCATTGATAAAAATTTAGATACGTAATATTTTGACATCGAATGTAGGTTTGTACTGTTTGTAACCCTTGACCATTGTTTTAAGACTCTGTTTTGTACTTATTATGAAAATGTTCCCGTTTTTAAAGGTTACATGTTTTATTTTCCGAGGCACGCAATCACGCCACCATGTTTTCGAAATGTTTTTGTTAGTAATTTAATAATAAATCTATTAGGCCTTTTGCTTTAACGCCAACGACATTATCTTGTGATCGCTCGCGATTAGATTGGGGCTCAAAGAGGCCGCCTAAATCATAGTTTCTATTTTACAATACCTTATTTGAGTACCTGCGTGCCACTTTTTATAAGGTGGTAATTAGATAATTACTTAATAGTTTTTTTTAAATATTCCTTTCCTTCTTTACCTTTTCCAGCATAATTATTATTGTTAACTCATCTTACCGTGATACAGGCTCTCAATACCACCGGTAAATATATGTTTACGAGTATAGGTATTACGCAGCGGCGGTTTTCTCTAAAGTGCGTTCGTGCTGTGAACTCCCTTGAAAACACTAAGAAAAAAGTGTATTTCAATTTTACCACACCTTAAACAGCGCTTCGTCCGAAATTAATCCCATACGTGCGTTTCAAAATCAGCGCCTATGGGACTTTCAGTTGTAAGAAATAGCTCACACTAAACTTACTCGTGGCGCTTCGTTGGCAAACCGTGCATGTGTGCCAACCTTAGTAATCTGTACGGGTGCGCAGCGACTATGAGATTTGTTTCCACCAAATTTGTACGGAATAGTATTTTGCAAGAATCAATAATTTAAGTAGTATAATAAGTAATTAGTAGTAAAATGAATAATTTATAATAAATTGAAAATTATAACATACGACATAGGTAAAGTGCGCTAACTTCGGGAGGTAATTATACATGATGGTAGAAATAAAAAAGCCAAATAAGATTTTCGAAATTTCGATGTTTATTTTCCCATTTATACCTGAAGAATAACTTAAAACGTTTTTTACTTGTACTGTCATGAAGAATCACCTCCCGAAGTTAGCGCACTTTAACCCCCGGATACCCTGTGTAATTATCGAAATTACCAACATAGTATTTACAGATAAGTGAATTCTCCCTTTTTTAATATCCTATTGAACTTCCGACGAGATTGACCACGAACCTTCAATGATAATGTTTTTTTTTTTTAAATTAACTTTATAAATCTATTAATATCGATGATATACGGGGTTTTTAATATTAATATCGATGAAATAAAAATATAATTTATTTTTATTTCATCGATAACAAAACATTGTAAAAGCGGTAACAATAACATGACATATTAAAAAAATAACTTTCTACGGGTAATCTAAAATATGTCCACATCTCCTCCGAGGCAGTTAATAATTACTCCAGAAGGTTCTCTCAAGGGATTCAACGTTGGTAAGTTTCTTCTGCACCTGGGAAGTATCCAAAGCCTGTGTTGGCGGCCTCGCGTGAAAAGAAAAAATCCAGAAAGTGAAATCATATCTCAGCCAGGATATGAGGTATTAATAAAATGTTCAGAAGAGTAAGAAATATTATTAAATAAAATAAACATGTTTGATGTTACCTACGTATCTTTACAATATGAATAATTGACCTTCATTATACTAATCGTCCGTAGGTTAGGAATATTGTTGATTATGATTGTTTTATCTCCTGTAGAGTAGCTAAGGTTATCGTTAATTAAATTGATGTAATATCACTAACTTAATTCACTTTGAGAAGGTGTTGTTGAAGGGGAATATAATAATTTGAAAAATAATTAATTAGATGTGTAATAACAACTGACCTTCATTATTCTAATCGCACTCAGATTAGAAATCAATCAAATATATTTTTTATCTTCAATAGATATAGAGTTTATCGTAAATCATATTAATAGAACATTGTTCACTTCGACAAGGTGTAATAATTAAAGACAGTATTCATTAGCTCAATGATATTATAATTATTTGACTTTTTCCGTAGATGTAAAAATGATATCGAATGTTGGATAGTAAATATATTTTTTTATATCAGTGTTTAAATTCGATAGATCATTATGGCATCAAGTTGGGTTGCAGTTATATTCATGTTCTAAGGGCCTGAATATGGATAGCGTAATAGTTAATCATTTTAGAAATTCAATATCTTCTATTCTATTGGATTATGAATTTCAGAATGGTAAGGAATTGTCAAATAGCTTGTTTATATGTCTAGAATAACGCGGACATAGTCATACTGGCATGTCGATATGTGACATTCTTGAAAGGATATGGAAACGTGAAGATTGAAAGGTACACGGAATATTTCGAAAACACAAACCACCTTGGTAAAGGGGTTCTATTTCCCTGGTAAGTCCTCCCTCCATTCTATCAGCTGTAGGCAGACTGATAGAACCTATGCGCAAGTCGAATACTAAGTTTGGTGATCGCGCTTTCGGAGTATCTGGGCCGAAGGCTTGGAATAAACCCTCCGGAACTAAGATCCATAACAAGTCCAACAGAATTCAGGTCTAATCTAAAAACTTACCTTTTTAAGCTGTCGTACCCTTAAATTAAATATACCAATCCTAAGAGAAAGTCCAGTTATATTCAATTTTCCAATTATGTCTTAAATCCTGTATCTAAATTTCGCTAATAAACAATTAGATAATGTTAATTAAGTGTTAATCTCAAGTGACCTATCAGGTAAGTATTGTACTGTATATTATCTCCATAAATAGTTAAGTAATAACATAGATCACTGTAGAAATGTATTATAAGTTTGTACAGCGTCCTTGAGGTGATTTTGCACAAAAACGGCGCTATACAAGTCATCCAATCATAAATTTTTTAAACTTCCGATTTTATGTCCGGGTTAAATCTTCCCCATAGGAAAAACTAAACCCTTCCACGCACTTTTCCACAAATGATCATCTAGTCAATCAACATTATGCAAGTACATTAATATTATATAAGCAAAATAAATACAAAACAATACAAGAACAACACGTCAACTCACCAAAGATCAAATGGGAAAATAATTCACCGACTCCAGATATTTTCATATTCGGGTTCGAGGGTTCGGCTCGGTAGAACTTCTAACAGGGCCTATAAATCCTACTGATCATAAATATTTAAAAAATCTTTCGTTATCCTACATGTATTCAAAATGACCGACTTTTGCATCTTCATATATAAATTTTTTGATAGATCTAATACGCCTAAATTTTTAATGAAAGAGCTAGGTATAATGCCAGTAGCCGAAATAACAAATGGTATTATTTTTATAGTTTGAGAATGCCAAATTCTTTTTATCTCATTTCCCAGATCTGTGTATTTTCTTATTTTTTCATTAACAGATTTTTTTAATATTACAGGAATTTGGAATAGCGACATCAATGATATAAGTTATTTTTTTAATTTTATCATGTAAAACTATATCTGGTCTATTATGACTAATCGTTCGGTCTGTTAGTATAGTTTTATCATAATATATTTTATAAAATTCGTTTTATAAAGATGAATTTGGTCCGTATTCATAATATGGTATTATATTACGGCAGTCAATCAAGTTATGTTTAATTACCAAACTTTGGTGAATTATTTTTAAAACTTGATTGTGCCTAAATGTATAATCGGACGGTGCTAATATAGAACATCCCGATATAATATGTTCTATAGTTTCCGGAAAAGCCAAACATTTTCTACATAAATCATCAATTTGATTTGTATCTTTGATTATATGCTTCCTATAATTTTTAGTATTAATGACTCTATCCTGAATGGCAAGCATAAATCCTTCTATTTCTGCGCTCAACTCTCCAATAGTCAACCATTTGTTTGAAGAAAATTTGTCAACATACGTTTGGTTGAGATTCAAAATTGATAAGATTGCACAAACAGCATTTCCACTTATAATGATGGTAGCATGAGTTTTTCAAATATTGTCATGTTATTTTAAAACCGAGAATATAACTCTTTCTTTAAAAAATAATTTAATGTAAAGACAAAGTAATAATTTAATATAAAGACAAAGTAATAATTTAATGTAAAGACAAAGTAATAATTTAATGTAAAGACACAGTAATAATTTAATGTAAAGACTCTGAAATGTAAAGACGGAGATAATTATATTATTTTCCTTGAGACATGTTGACGGTCAAGCGAATTTTCTCAATCACTCTGAGATTCTTGACTATCGTCATCAGCATATAGTTAGTTCTCTTCTCCACCACCGTGGCTTTCTTGTTTTTTTCTACGATTCATGGCTATTACCATATATGCAGGCGACGCGACTGTAAAAACATGTTGCACAAAAATTATGTTGCCTCCATGAAACCGTTTAGGACCCATGCTACAAGCATAGATGATAAACTGCACGCGACGCGTGGAGTCTAAATCGGCATGCGACACTGGTCAAATTTGTGGCAAATAGTCGCACACTCAGAAACGGGCCGCACTAGGAAACTGTAAATTATTATGTTGTTGTCATTTCTTATCCAATTAATAACTTTATTATTTATGGTCTATTGTGTACCAACTTCCTTGGACTATGAATACTCATTGCTGGGAACTACCTCGTGTATCTTGACATCGACATTGTATTGTATCGGCAACCGGCTGATTGAATTCAATTACCAGTACTCGTGTCTCTGAATTGAAACGTGTCCATCACTTCGTTTCTGGCATTCAGCTGTGGCGTATTCATGTTATGCCAAGTACACAAATCAATTCATAGTCAAAGATAACATCGTGCTTATTAAAACGATAAAAATCGATTACTCTTGATTCATATCGCATTCCAAGAACATTGTACATGTAGGTTTCTACATCAATTCATTACACTTGGTAGCTGTATATTAATGATGAGCAACCTTTTTAACTGGACGTCCAATTTCTGGATTTTCAATATATTCGCGGGCCGCAGGGGGTACCTAAAATACATACAGCTTGGCGGGGTTAAATTCGCATTCGGTGGTGTTGAAAACCTAGTTATGTTTTCTAAAACTGTAATTTTTTTAATAAAACAATCATAGAACCAAAAACCGCAGTCGAAAAAAAATTATCTTTGAAGATCAACCAATAATTTCTGTCCATTTTATCATCCTGAAATGTTAGAACACATAAAAAATATTTGCAATTTTGGGCGGCTGATTCAAAATATGTTTGACAAAAGTTTGTTGCGAAACGCTCTCGAATTTTGTAATACACAATAATATTGCTAATATAATAAATATCTACAAATTATTCGCAATCCGGTTAAATGTGGGATTGCAGGCCCTTAACGATTGAATTATTGAGTTTCCCGATAAACTTTTAGTAAAAGACCAATCTATTGTCACGATGTCGGAACAAATTCATAAAAAATCACATACTGTCATACTGCAGTCATAAGAAAAAAGGCAGATTGGAATTTGCAATAGTCACATTCCTAGCTGTCTTTTTGTTTAATACGGCAGTATATTACTCAAAGTCACTGCACTGCATGCATTTTTAACTTCTTTTCACACGTTTTGGAGCATTGATTTCATGCTTCTCACATACTTTTGTGTTGTACATACAGTATATTTAAAAAAACGTACACACATTTATCTCGCTCGTAGGTAGGTAGGTACTTGTAATATCCATAAAACTCGTAAGTTCATGTTACCTGCCGCCTTGAAAGTTGATAGGTTGTGTTATTATTAATATTATGTACGTTTCCTTTGAAAATAAAGCAAGTTGAAAATTGATACCTATAGATATGTGATCCATGGATTATTATATCTCGTTTTTTAAGGACTTGTTATTGCTTTCTCTTTATTTAAATGCTATCCTGTTGCCCATGAGACCATTACCGCCTTCTGGGTCTATGACATAACAGACGCGTTTTTGTTTCACAAAATTAACTCACAATGTGGCAAATAACAAACACTATTATGTTTCTAGTAAATTCTTAATTCAAATGTTGTTCATGTATGGACAAAGACAATAATTCAAAAAAATATTCGTGTATGAGTGAAATAGATGTAGGACCGGACAGAGTAGACGTACTTAAAAGATGCGGCAATAGTTGGGCTAGTCAGTTTACTTTAATAATAATAATAATTGGATGACTTGTATAGCGCCGTTTTTGTGCAAAATCACCTCAAGGGTGCTGTACAAACTTATAATACATTTCTACAGTGATCTATGTTATTACTTAACTATTTATGGAGAAAATATACAGTACAATACTGGTAGGTCACTTGAGATTAACACTTAATTAACATTATCTAATTGTTTATTGGCGAAATTTAGATACAGGATTTAGGACTTTATTGAAAAATTTAATATAACTGGACTTTCTCTTAGGAATGGTATATTTAATTTAAGGGTACGACAGCTTAAAAAGGTAAGTTTTCAGTTTAGACCTGAATTCTGTTGGACTTGTTATGGATCTTAGTTCCGGAGGGAGTTTATTCCAAGCCTTCGGCCCAGATACTCCGAAAGCGCGATCACCAAACTTAGTATTTAAGTTATTTGCGCTTAGGTTCTATCAGTCTGCCTACAGCTGATGATGTTGCTGATCTAAGAGTTGACTGCCTCAGACCAGTGTTTTCCGGGACGCATAGTTCAGAGATGTAGGGTGGGGCCATTTCATTGATGGATTTAAACACCATCCAGCACAGTTTGTACTGGATTCTTTCAGGGCACTTGAGCCAGTGAAGGTTACGAAGGTGTTCTGAAATGTGCGAATATTTTGAAACCCCGGTTATGAGCCGTGATGCTGCATTAAACACTGATTGAAGTTTGTCAATTTGATATTTTGGAAGGCTGGCATAAATGCCGTTGCAGTAATCGAGACGTGAGACTACGTAAGAGTTGACAAGTAGTTTTGTTGCTTCTGTAGGAAGGTTTCTTTGGACAGATTTGAGTTGTCTTAGGTGAAAAAAACCGGTGCTTACAGTCCTATTTATTTGACTTTTAAACGAAAAGTCTGAATCTAAATTGACAACGAGAAGTTTGACTGTTGTTTTTGGGATGATATCGCTGCCGGAAATAGTAATAGGTGAATTGACTATGAAATGTTGACGTTTGTTTGTGGCTGCCCAGAGAAACTCAGTCTTAGATGGATTGAGCTTCAGCTTGTTTGAAGACATCCAACGAGTTATTGCTTCTAGACATTCAGTTATACGGATCTTGAGACTATTGATTTCATTTGGAGCGCAGTAAAAATAAACTTGCTGATCGTCAGCGTAGCAGTGAGACAAGAGATCAAATGACTCGATTATTTTGGCGACATCATTTGTAAAAAGGATGAAGAGAAGTGGACCCAAAACGGATCCCTGGGGTACCCCTGAAGAAAGTGTTGCGAAGTTGGAGAGTTTATTTCTAACCCTCACGGCTTGTAAGCGATTGGATAAATAGGATACCAGCCAATTTTTTTATGTCGGAATTCAAACCAAATGTTTCCTCTAATCTCCTTATGAGGAATTCATGATCAATCGTGTCAAACGCTGCACTCATGTCTAGGAGTGAGATAAGTGATAACTTACCTGACTCTACGGCAAGAGTTATGTCTGATAGCATACGAAGTAGTCCGGTTTCAGTTGAGTGGAACTTTCTGTACGCAGATTGACGTTTTGCGAATAATTTATTTGAATTCAAGTGACTGGTTATTTGTGCGGCAGCAATTTTCTCCAGGATTTTTGAAATAAATGGTAGATTTGAAACGGGTCGATAATTACCTAAGTTATCGGCGTCTAGTTTTGAATTTTTCAGGATTGGTGTAACTACAGCTGACTTGAGTGGTTCAGGAAAGTCACCTGTGCTAAGTGATTTATTAAAAACGTGAACTAGGAATGGCGCTAAAACAGTAGAACATTGTTTTAATAACCATGTCGGTATGGGATCAAGACTGCACTGTTTATTAGGCGAGCTTGAAATAATTTTTATTACTTCTTCCAGCGTTGTGGGTCTGAAGGACGACAACAAATTGTAATTGTACTACAGCAAATTGTTCAGATTCTCGTACACTCGTTCTCTCTTTCTTTTCATCCACAAGCCCCTCATCCGAATGAGACGTAGGCCGATTTAAAGGTCATTGATTGTTATCTATGTAAATATTGAGCGTTGTTATTTATACTTTCGTTTTTTTAAATTTTAAATAAGAGTAGGAGAGGGTGGGCATTATATTAATCAACTGTAAAATTAAAGCAAACTCTAAAAATAGTCCAAGTATCGATTCTCCTAGAATACTAGCGATCCGCAATTTACATAACACGCCACACTGGTATACTTTGTCTGGTGTCCGATCATTTAAACCAGAGGTTCCCAAACTTTTTTGCCCCGTAGACCTCTTGCCTGCCGAATATTGAATTTTCCTAAAACTATTAACGTCCCATGTGATAATCATTTATTTTTTTAGTAAATATTTTCCCTTCCCTTGCCTGCCCAACAACCGGGTGGCGGTATAGTTGCTCTGTCTTTACATTGTGCAGACAGGGGCACCCTTGTGAGGTGTTACACCAAATGAAAATGAAGCAAGATAAGCAACGGGAATTTCTTTCTGTAGCTAGCCCTACAGAATTGCCCCTTAAGTTCTTTGTCAGTGCTTATTCCGGACAGTTCTTCTTGTCACATGATATCCGATTTTTCAACGTTGCATTTCCATAGTCAAAATGTCCTCCAACTTAGTTTTGAATTATGTGTGAAGTGCCTTTAAATGTTGAACGTCATTATTACCCTGAACGTTTTTCAAAAACAAGTTGGGGAACTAGGAAAATTCGCGGCTTCCAATATGCAATGTTTTGCTTGAATATATTAATTCTGACGAAAAAAGGAATGTAGACTCTATTTATATACCTCAATTAACAACTTTACGAAATATAAAAATACAAATAAGTAATTTCTCAGTCTATTATATTTGTGTTAGGTTATCTATTGTGTCATTTACGGAACTCCTAAATGTTGACTTGGGGGTCCGCTTGTATGTACCCCCATTTGAATCTCGTGAACCCTCAAATTTTTTTCTCGCTGACATAGACCCCCAGCATGCCGTTATCGACCCCTGGGTGTCCATATAGACCACTTTGGGAACCTCTGATTTAAACTATTAAGTTACAAATTAATTCAGCAATCGGATTACCAGATAATTGATTTAAAAATGTCAGCAAATGAAGAATATTGTCAGCAATGTAATCAATACTGTCAGCAATATAATCAAAAGTACTTGTTGATAATAATCAAGTTGTCTGCCTACGACAATCAAATGCATCATGTGACGTCATTGATGTCTGTATCTTATCAATCTGCGTACTTCATAATATTTCTAATGTTATTGTATCTTGTATAAAGTTCATAACAAAATCAGGAAGATAGGATACGTTATTAAATGCGTATATTTCCAAAATTTTGTAATATTTCATATATTATTCATCTATTACCTAATAATTATGTGCATCATAATTTTACCAATGTTATGTTATCATTCATAGTAAGAATATAAATGTAAATTAATAATAATCTTAAGGCGATGCACTACGTCGTGTAATATTTTAAATTGAGCCGCTATCAATAACAACCCTTACGTAGATGGCGATAAGGTTTAAATTCCCGCTTAACACAATCCGCCTGTTTTGATTTATGCAAAAAAAACATGTCCAAAAAGTGCCTTTTATTTTATTTTGTGGATGTTCAGGCATAAATATTTATTTTTTTTTCGATCATTTTATAAATAACTTAATTTGCCACATTATACTATAAAATCATAACCGAAAGTGGGTTCGTAAGTAGGAGATTTTGAACTTTAAAGCAGTTTTCATAGGCCTTATACATTATTTTTTTCTGGGCTTATTAAAAGACTTATCTAAAAAATACTCGATTATTTCAAAGGCCAAGATGTATTCTACTCGCAGTATTTAATTAAAGCATCTGAAACATTTCTAGGCGACCAAATTTTCAAACCAAAAACACGTGATTTTGCATTACTACGTATGGAATCGCCTTAATTTGTATTATTTTATTATCCCGAATATTGAAAAAAATATTTTTTATTGATTGTTTAAAGAATATTCACATTAAGGCGAAGCTTAGTGCTAAATCATTCTTTTGATTAATCTTTATAACGAATTGGTGCACATTATGAATACCAAAAAATATGCTTTAGATAAATTGAAGGTTTTCCTATCGTTTCGCTTGAGTAGAATACAAATAAGAAAATAAATATCTCAATAAAAAATATAAATATAAAGTACTAAAAAAAAAATATTCAATAGAAATGTATGAACGCGTAAATGAAACAACTTTAAAAAAATACAGAATTATAGATAAAATTATGTACAAAATAAATAAAAACCAGTTTTGTGCTTGAAATCGAACGTTTTTAGACTCCGTTTGTCAAGCGATTTTAATGCCTATTACCTACAATATAAGGTATACCAAGAATATACACATTTTTGGCTTGTAGCTTCCTCTTAAGGGGTAAACGTAACGTACGTTACAATCTACACGTTCATAGATGGCGGAAATTTAATTATATTATGAAGAGACGAATTATTTGTTTGCGCCCGTACATACAAAATATGAATATGAATAGATAGTCTTGTCCGTATAAAAACGCAATTCTTTCAAGAAAGACATACAAATGCAATATTTTATTGGTGATTCAATCCAATATTGTATTTGTATGCCTTTCTGAAGCACATGCGCAACAAACTTTTCATCTTTATGTTTTAAAGCGTGACTTGCGAAAAGTGTTTTTTTCATAAAATAATTAAATTAACGACATCTACGACATCTATCGTGTATGTTCCGTAACCTAAAAGATATCCATCTTTACTTCTAGTAATGGGAAAACTAGTCATTTCTAAGTTGAAAATTATAGTTTTCAAATGAAACCATAATTGATTATACTACAAAGTAAAATAAATTTAAATAGTATAGTATATTATTATTATATTATAGTATATTAATAGTGTATTGCACACTTGAAGTGAAATGACACTAAACTGTGCTCTATAAATGCTATGTTATTATTATTTTAGAATCTAAGGACGGGTTGTTTCACAGAATTTGAACAATTCATCAAATTTCATAGTTCATTTTCAAGTTCAAGTTCAACTCCTGTTATTATGTCAGTTCTGCGAAACATCTGGTCCATAAAGTAATAATAATAGAATTTAAATAGAACTTTTACAGAACTTGAAAATTAGCTTAGAAATTGTTCAAATTATTTAAAACATCCCGAATTATATTCTAACGACCAATAAATTTTTTATTTCATTGAAGAACATGTACATAATTTTTTTTAAAGCAAAAATGCCGTTTTATTTTTTTTTAAATCGATTTTGTGTCATCAGTATTATAATAACAGGATTTTTCTCCAATTAGTCTTAAGGTACAAGATATAAGTCTCAAACATAAGTCACTAATAATAATAATATTTGGCTAATTTATATAGCGCCGTTTTCGAGGAAAATCACCTCAAGGGCGCTGTACAAATATATCTCTTAAATAGTTAATAGTGACTTACATCGAAGACTTATATCTGGTGACTTACGACTAAGGCCTATAACTACTGTCTTACGGCTAAATGAATCCTAGTTGTAAGCCAACTATATTCATTATTCAATACAACGCCCATGAGCTGATTTTTCACGAAAACGGCGCTATACAAATCAGCCAAATATTAATTATTATTGTTAAGCGAGAACATAGTATAAATAAATCAGTGTCCGACCCCCCCTCCCCTTTTTGTTATGGATACTTGTCTATTTTATGAATAAAATTCGACAGTCGTGTCTTAAGGCGATGCCATACGTAGTAATGCAAAATCATGTGTTTTTGGTTTGAAAATTTGGTCGCCTAGAAATATTTCAGATGCTTTAATTAAATACTGCGAGTAAATACATCTTGGCCTTTGAAATAATCGAGTATTTTTTAGATAAGTCTTTTTATAAGCCCAGAAAAAAATAATGTAAAGGCCTATGAAAACTGCTTTAAAGTTCAAAATCTCCTACTTACTAACCCATTTTCGGTTATGATTTTATTGTATAATGTGGCAAATTAAGTTATTTATAAAATGATCGAAAAAAAAAAATATTTATGCCTAAACATCCACAAAATAAAATAAAAGGCACTATTTGGCCATGTTTTTTTCTTGCATAAATCAAAACAGGCGGATGGTGTTAAGCGGGAATTCAAACCTTATCGCCATCTACGTAAGGGTTGTTATTGATAGCGGCTCAATTTAAAATATTACACGACGTAGTGCATCGCCTTAAATGAACCAACAAAAAAAATTACAAAAATATGTACTGGTTTTTTAATAAGAATAATCCATTTGCGAATTCGACTTAATTTAATTAGTATTATTACTAATCCTTTTGAACAAATTAATAGACATTTGTACAGAATACGCCGAACTACATAACTATATACACACCCTAACTAATCTATATTTAATTCCCTACTTTGGGAAAATCCACTGAAGAAATAAATTTTAAGACATCCGAGACATGATTTTATAATGTTAGTAGTGACATCTGTGGACTGCGCTCTGAAATGTTTGTCGAGTTGTTTAATGCATCAATGCTCACCAATCGATATTATTTAATTAAGCATCGAATGGTTTGAGTCTAAACCAGATGAACTGAGGTCGTCACAAAAATACCACTCACCTGTTTGCCTACGTCTAATGATAACGAACCATATAAATGGTAAAACATGTACACTCATTTAATGTGTACTCACCTACAATCATTTACGATAAATATACTTATACGGGTGACCGGATAAATCATCAAAATGATAATTCATCACATTCAAAAGTGTGTTGAATTGTCACTGTGTTGAGTTATTATGAAACCACTTACACGTGTTATAATTTTAATATAAAATAATTATCGAAATAAATTAAAATGACTTAATAAAACTTTCCAGGCAAGCCCCCTTTGGAATTATAGCATAGTATATATTTTTTTCATAAAAATATTAGGTACCCACATAATGTTCACATTAAATTATAGTTTTTTTACATTACTTCCCACACCTATACATACAAGTACCTACCAAACAACACTATGTTTGAGTTTACACAAAATATCTTCATTTGAAAATAATATATATTAAGTAATGGTTTTAAATTTAATGAAAATATGCAATGAATTTTATAACGTAAAATAATAAAATATATATACGCATTACACAATACCATTACAATACACACTTCATATCACATAACTGTACCTCATTATATTTATTACTGTATTTTATTTTATTTAAATTTATTATTTCCAATTTTCTTTTTATTGAATATTATTAAATGGTTAAATGGGGGCCTCAGCATGGGTAAAGCACCCAGTGTGAAGTTATTGTATCAAATAAATATATTAATTGAAAGCACATTACAAGCTTTAATATTGGAACTGGTATTCTATTAAACTATTTCATTTTCGTACCTATTATTTTTGAAGTGTGGAAAGTTTCATTTACAATGTTGATTGCCGATAACTCGCATAAAAACTCAGATAAAATTACATACAACTCAATCTTATCGGTTTCCGCGACAGATATGAACTTACTTATACAGTTACAAAGTAATGTTGACAAGTGGAAATATCACAATATTTAATTAACCTCTATAAAATATTGCTTATAATTCAATTCAAGGTTTTTACAGATACCAAGTAGGTAATTATAATTACAGTGTGATTTATCTAATTTAATTAAAATAAATAACTTTTCAAAAGATTTAAACGTAAAGGAATTCATACTTATGTCTAAAATGGCATTGCTGAACTTTTAGTTTTTTTTATGTTTACCCTCGAACCTTTACCGTCGGTATACTTTTTCTCTTATCAAGATTTATAATTTGTTTCTTTGGTATAACTTCAACCACACTGTACAGTGTACACGCACGCTGTGATGACTTCGATTTATCATAATTGATCAATGGATAGTATATTTAATACCACCAACGACGTCAATCAATGCACTAGATTTATTGTGATCCAAAGGATTACGTTTTTACTGCCTATTATGGAGATTATTCCTCTGAGGTATCTAATAGTTTGTCCTGTTTATACGTAACCCAATATTTCCGTTTTTATTGTCGATTCAATCTATTGAATATCAATCTATTGTAGGGTTATGCCATGGGTTTTTCAAGATTATTGTGATTTGAAAAAACGTCATTTTTGCTTTGCATAATCGGAATAAAAGTCACCACAGGCCCTTGCCACATTTGTCCATTTATGGTTTTCTTTTTCATAGGAACGGCTGTGGGGCCTGTTTTATACAAAATTTAGATTTAGATTTACTGCCAAAATAACAATTGATTTATCTTTTTTTAAATCAAAATATATGGCATGTATAAATGACGGATATGCATCTGATTTTCGATGTTTGCTTTTAATATTGGCCTCAAAAACGGACACGGAATAGAGGACATTTTTCTGACAAAGCGGATTTTAAAGTGAAAACGTTCCCCTTAATCAATCAATAAATAAAACACTGTGTCCATTTCATTGTTTTTCAAATGGATCCTCGTTACCTACTTAATTGTTTACGAAACGCGAAATTTTAGTTTAAAAAAACTTTTTTTTTTTAAGTTTTAATCTGGCAATAATTTTTTTTTGTTCGACTTAAATTTTATCGCGAGTTGCCAGAACAGTGGTTTTCAAGCTTTTTAAAGGCGCGAACCCCTTTTAGTAAAAGGAAAATCGTCTCCCCGCGACCCCCCAGCCTTTGTACGTCTTAAATATCAGACTTTGCACTCGCCTTTTTCGTCCATGGTTGCGATGAAATATAGAAATAAACTAAAATTATAAGATGACCACATTCTCTGTGTTTCGAACGAAAATCGAAGATTCGAAAAATTAGTCGACAAGCGCACCCTTCGCATTCATTTATATTGCTTGGGTACAATTGTTATTTCCGTTAGTTCTTCTAACCTTGTTGCTTGTTACAATAATTAAAAAAATATACTTTGGTGATTTTATTTATTTATATCTCGCGACCCTTACTTTGAAAATCACTGCACTAGAAGATCTGTGACATGTGAAATTGATGTGCGCGTTCTCGTGTCACTTGTTTGTTGCAAAATAGCGCATTCCTTCGCCGCCTTGGCCATCGCAAGTCGGACACATCCGTACTTTTCACGGGCAGAGTGCTGCATCACGCGTGACGTAGCACTGGCCATGGACCCACCCCATTAAGTAATCGAGTCCGAGAAGAAGATAAGAGAAATGGAGAGGTTGTATAACTTTGGCAGAATTGATTTATTCATCAACATAGTGTTTGGTAAGACGCTGAATGAGATAAGTAAAGAATTGATCCTTCACGTACCTTGTGGCCAGTGTCGGCCCCATGCTAAACGGCACCTGGCGCGAGTAACGGGGTCTAGGCAGTAGGTAGTGAATAGTTTTTAAAATTATATACAATTATATTACTGTTTTGTTTTTTTATACATAACTGTATAAAAAAACAAAACAAAACAATATTTTGTATTTATTAAGTGATAAATTGAAGATGTCCACTGAAGAATCCACATTATTATCCTCCATTATTGTTCTGTGCAATGAAGAGTCCCAGAATTCCTGCACTAAAAAAACCGACTTCCAGTAGTCTGGTATTGATAGAACGTTACAACCCGTTACAAACTTAAAAAATAAATAAAAAGTAAAATTCACGGAATGAAATGTATTAAGGCTTCACTCGTGGTGGTACTAAAATAGAATTAAGTAAAAACGCCTGCCGCAGTGTGTGTTTGTACGCGTTTAGGGGTTAGCTGTTCCAAAACCGCTGCGTTTAATCGCAGTGCGTGCACCCACTTAAATGATAAAAAACATCAACATATTTTACGAAAATTTCCAGATACGTCTTTTAAGCTAACCGGACCGACTTCGTTGAAGAGAACTCTAGCAGGATGTGAAAGCCCGGGAACTGGAGATAAATGGGTAGAGACAGGAGTCGGTGAAGAAGTTCATAACGGCGCTATACGTCCCAGAGCGGGGATGTATAGCGCCGTTATGAAATCAAAACAGGAATGTTGCTTCTGTATAACTTATAAATAAGTATGATTTACTATATTTAATAAGGCAGGCAGAAAGGGCCTGGGAGGATAGGTACTCTGAAAACGATGAAGCGTGTGAAGCTGGTATTATGGCATACCATATCGTCACTAAGTATCATGCTTTCTCTCCAGAATAAAAATATATATTTTTTTATGATCCTAACATGTTTATCAATAAAGTAGGAAATTGGTTCATTCAAGAGGTTTGCATAGCCTCGTAGCGGTTATAGTTTTGATCACACGCGTTCATCTTTGTGCTGCGTCCCAAATCGAAAGCTCGATAATCTAAGGACTACTAACCGATATGGGTCAGTCGCCGGTCCCGAAATAAGACATAATATTGGACTCCCGATTCACCGGCCACCACGCAGTCCCGCGTGTACACCCAACGACTATTAATATTTCACTAGGAGAGCTTCAATGACAACAAATGAACACACTCAGTTTTCTTTCCGACACGCGCCGTGAATCAACGTCACTGTTCCGATCATCAAAAAATGTCATATTCCCAATTTTGACTCAATTTTCGCCGCCGAAGTATGACAACCTCTTATCTGTATTTGTTAGTGGTGCGTCACGACATTCCACTAAACAAAACATTGATGTTTTTTAGAAATTTTCAGTGATATATTTTTTTAGTTTTATTTCTGATTTTGCTATGTTCAGTTGTGCTTCTTCATATTAATTTAACAAACCACCTACTTCATAAAACGTTGCTAAATCATAAATATCAATCTGTAATAAATTAAGTAGTGAACTTCTTATAATGCTTTTAATATTATTGAGTGTCCCCTGACTGGTGACAACAACCTTTAAGTCAGTTTACCAATAATATTCACCTCTCCCGTATCAGCATGATATGGTACCTACCATATCCGTATCAGAAATTGAATAAGATACGTCTTGTCACCGAGTTTGATATTTCAACAAATAGATTCCACCCACAATCAGTACTGCGTTTGTCTTCGCTCAAACGGGACACTGCGTTATTTGTGTTATAAATAAAATACTTCCAAAATATTTGTATTAGAGCACATGTATGTGGAAGCTGTGATTTTGAACTTCGCCCGTCTATTAATAAGAGAATATTTTCAGTGTTGTTTCGCCACCTGTCAGTGTCATAATCGCGCTTCAGTGAAAATGTGCGAAGAACTTCAAGTTGTTACTAATGGCAGGGCTGTGCTGTGACCATGACTTCGCCATGGGTGTTTCGTGTGAGGCCAGTAGCGTGTGGTTTGGGGAGGTAGACGATATAGTGGAAGACAGCGGAGGATGGCGGAGAAAGCGAGCTCCTCCAGGGAGGTCGACAGGCTGGTGCCCCTGCACCTCCCAAGGAGTTATGGGAGCCTGTTTCCATACTACCATTTTGTGAGAAGTACTGTGTCAAATATGCAACAGGTCCAACAGGTACTTATATATGAAGGAAAAACAAGGAATGTCAGTTAAAATCCCAAATTTAAGTCAATGGAAAAATGTCATCTTGTGGCATCACCGTGTACCTTTCACAGTGAAAAATTGTTTTAGAAACGACCATCGCTGTCAGAAGCTATGGCGGTTTATTAGATCATTTTAATGATCACGTGTACATCTTGGTCTTTTAAAAGCGGTGCTTTATCGATTTTCGTAATTTTAATAACATTTTTATCTCTTTAGCTATTATAGATCCTTTCTCATTAATGGAGTATTATCGGCTCACTTATATAAATCTGTTTTCAAACATGAAAAAAAAATCTTGTTTCGATAATGTTGTTATCAGATCACCTCTCAATCGATGAAATCCATTTTTTTTTACTTTAAAATGTGGCTTTTGTATATTTCGGTCTATTTTCCGTACAAAATCATTGGCATTCTCCGACTGAGTTACTCGTTGGATTTTCCTTTTTCGCTTCGTTGTATATATTAATGAAAATTTGTACCGACACCCATATATAATATTTTGCATCTGAAAAGTTTCCGTTAAAAAATAAATGAAAATGCGTCATGGCAATTTTCTCAATGGAAGCGATTACCCAGCAAACATCAGATAACAAAGATTAACGATTATAAATTATGAATATATTTGGTTAGATAAACCTTAGCTTTGCGGTTTCCCGAGTAAATATGCTCAAAAATGTAAATAGCTGTGAGTTTGCAAACATTATGTAGATGTGTAGTTAATTAACGGTGTTTATTTAGTACCTAGGTTTATTTACTCTTGCGACACGCGTAGGGTGCTTATTGTTATGAAATTGCTTCGTTTTTATTTATTAAGGTGAACACTGATTTTCCTTGTATTCCTCTGTTTTCCCTCCGAGAAAATCATGAATTTTTCGAATTGGAAGTAGATTTTTCAAACCTTTTATTTTTATGTTGGTGGGATTCTAAACCGCACGGGTTGCCTTCGTGACGTCACAGCTAAAAAGTATTTTAACCCCGATTTAAATGGACCTTTACTTACCTGACAGCTGTATCTTTTAAGGAAAACCGTATGGAAATACCTGTTCTTGATTAATTTCCTGGAAATGTTTTTAAATTTAATCTGCCGTGTTAAAAAATGATGGTTCTTGGAATTGCCTCAGTGCATTTCATCTCCTTTTGTCCTACTCGCATGCACCCAGGGCTGGTCCTTAGCCAAACGGCGCCTGGCGCTAGTAAAAACCTCACCTAAGTGTCAACTCTTTGGTTCCTTGGCGCCTTGGCAAGTCAGCGCCCGGTGCGGACTGCTTCAATTGCGCCTGCACAAGGCCGGCCTTGCATACACAGTTCAAAATAAGTAGAAGTCGCGACTCGCATCACGACGGTAGCAGCAGTAGCAGCAGACGTAGCCCGAGTTATACAAATGGCTCCGTGCATTGTTGGTTCTGGGTTAAGCTAGAACCTTCGCAAATATGCATATAAAAATAGCTTTACGATACGACCGCGAATCTCGATAAAACTTTATCTAAACGAAATATTTGCCTTCTTCAGTCAACATCTTTGTTTTAAAACCTACATTGCGCTTGGTTACCGAATGGGATATCTTTTTAATCAAATCCTCGGTCTTTTGGCTTCATGATTAGAGATATACTCCGGATCTTAGTAGCTGGCTAGCTGCCTCTAGCAGCAGTAGGAAGCGAGGAGTGCAGCCGATAGGTTCGGCTTGGGAATAATTTTTTTCGGCGAAAAGGAAATCGCACGTTTTACAAAATGTTTAAACACGCCTCCTTTTCCAAAACCGTCCAGAGCCTGGTAAATATTATATCCAACAATTATTACATTTAATTGGAATAAATTTTTTTAAATAATTTTTTAAGGTTATACCCATCAATTTAATATATAATCGTTGACGAAGATAATACTGTCAAATGAATAAATTCCTAGTGGTTAGAGGTGTTGTCCCGCTACGACAGATGCTGGGTTCGATTCCCAGTTTCAACCGTTATCTTTCATGTTTTGTTTCATGGTTCGTTTAGATTAATTAGTATTATATTCTTCTTCAATAATTAATTATTATATTATTTTATTCTTAAGTGATGTGGAACAATACCGCAGGCTTCAATAGATCTGAGTTTCTCAGTTAATTTATTATTTCATTTACACGTGTAAAAATTGTTTACGATATTTTAATAAATAACAATAATATGAAAAAAAAAATTAAAACGATATTTTTTGAAAAATTCCATACAAGTTAGGAGGTTGCTTTCTATGAGTGTCCCGGCCTTGTGATCTAGGAGGTTTTGGTTTATGTCGATTACTTACCGACCCGTGGGACGACGGGCTTTCATAATATAATTATTATTTCATTACCCGACTCGCTACACGATGTCTGTCAATATCGCCCCTAACATACAATTCTCTTACGCAGGTGATTTTATTGTTCTACACTATTTTTTGAGTAAATAAATAAATGTAAATAATGACTGGCAATATTTATTTTCAAATTATACGCACTAGCAAATTATTTCCACGAAATATCAGTGTGGGGTGTCAAAACCAGTATTATATATATATATTTATCGGCATTTAATTATTGGGCATTATTAAACGTTTTATTTATTTTCTTATCTATGTCAAAAAACTGAATTATTAATATTACTACGAATTTAATTCAACGGTTCGGTATTATCGGGGTAATTTAATATAATATTTACGTTTTCCTTTCGTGGCATTAAAAAAACCTGTATTTTTTAAAGAATAGTATGAACAATAAATTTTATGATTTCTTTTTACATTGCGACGTCTTGCGATACAATCAGTGGCGGCTTGTGACTTTTTTTCACTCTAAAGCAGGGGTTTGGAACCTTTTCGCCGTCACGGTCTATTTGGATGTTTGTACCCGTGGGCTGCACTTAAATGTGTGTGTGTGGGGGGGGGGGGTCGAAATCCTCGATATGTATTACCCCATTTTACCAATTACCGATTTTATTTTATTTTTGCATCATTCTCATTCGAATAAAAACATGAAAAATGCGTGACCAAATTCCTCCGATTTTTGCAACTGAATTTTAAAACTGCACTTCAAACACGAGAATGGTTTCCTTCTTAAATGCGTTGCAGATGAATCCACGATTGTAATTTTATCTGTAAGGGAGTCATCGGTGCACTACAGTCATAATTTTTATTACACATTTAATTTCTTATTAGTAAAGTAATAAGATATTAAAATTAAATTCTTAAAAAAGTTGGGTCACCTATTTATTTGTGTCTAAGCTGCTTTCTAGTAACGTATGTACATACGAAAGTACCTGTCAGCCATGTTATTCATTTCTCTGGGTTTTGCAATATTGCCTTAAAAATGTATCTGAAATTCTGTGAAAGAAAACCGTTCTTGCTTAGATTATAAGGTACTTTACCTTAAGCCATTATTTTGTATGAAGTTTTGTGAATATTTAAAAAAAAATCTGGTGCCCGCTCTTTTTTTTCTGATAGTGTAAATAGTGACTTATTTTCTTTTGTCCTCAATAAAGCCACCGGTAGCCACCAGTCGCCACCGGTCGCCACTGGTATCGATGAGCTTAAGATATTGACTGATGTCATAAGAATTTTCCTTAGCACCAATAACAACTTTCAGCGTGCAGTTACGTCCATCTTGGCATAATATTGGTACACAACATGTTTTGCGTTTCAATGGAATAAAGCTTTGGTTATTTTGATAAAAAGCCTTTCGAAAAATCCTTGATTGCACAAGTTCTCTTGGCGCAGGAGGGATGTTCGATATCCGAAATAAAAATTCCGAAAAAATTACGTATTTTAGAAAATCTAACCTCTCGAGTTATTTTTTCTTAGAATTGTGTTGAGACTCGACATTCGCCTTGGCTAAAATTTAAAATTTAAAAAAAACATTTCGAAGCACAAAAGCCGTCATATAATATTTGTGATATGCATAAATATATTTTATTTATTTGCGTTATAAACAGTCTTTATTTTTTATTTTTTTATTGAATATACAAACACATTACAATAATTTATAAATGTAGATATTTCGAGGCTGTTTGCGAAAATAATTAGAATTTTTTAACGAAAACTGCCCAACTCAATTGAGAAATTATTTCTCGTGTTTGAGTTGGGGAGTGTTGGGAGTCATTATGGTTTATAGGTTGTAAAAATTCATTAGTTGATGAAGCTAAAAATTAACAAATAGTTATAAAACTAGATGATAAATTTGATAACACAATATAATTAAGAAAATAAGAAATTTAATTACAAACTAAAAAATATAACTTAAATAATATAATAGTTATTAAAAAATAAGATATAAAAATAAAAATGTACTTATTAGGTACGAAATAATAGAAGGTAGGTACAGTACTAGTTGTAAATTTTTCAATGACCGAGCTGGCAATCTTGTATGAAATGGGTACTTAATAAAATGCAACAACAATAAACGCATATTAGGAAGCGCATAATATAACTTTAGAGGATATGTAAAAAAAATATATAGTTTTTTTTTTTTTTTAAATATTAAATCTTGTTTATATATATATTTTTATTAATCATTAATCAATTTTCCTAAATTCATAACGTGAATTTAGGAAAATTTAATCAATAAAAATTACAAATGAGTTCATATAAACAATTATTTGAAAAATGTATCCAATGAAATTAAAACTTGTGATTACCGTTGGGTTTATCTAAAAGTTGTTTGATTTGTGATTTGAAAGTTTTGTAATTTTTTTCAGTTTTAATTTTATCCGGAAGGGCATTAAACAATTTTATACCTTGATAAGTATAATGGTGTTGACCAGCACTAGTTTTACATTTAGGAATTTCTAGGTTACCTCGTGATCTAGATCGGTTATTTATTTTTGTAGAAATTCAATGAATTGAAATGGTCTTTATGAATTTGTAACAGTGCATTCTTTTAAAAAAATTTGTTTAAGCTAAGAACCCTAAACGAGTCAAACAGCTGCGTGGTTGGAAATATCGATGGTTTTCTTAAGATGACTTTCAAAATTAACCTCTGAACCTTTTCTACAGGTGAAAGGTTAGTTTTGAAAGTCCCTCCCCAACCGATTATACCATATTGTAATATGGATTGGGCAAGAGAAAAATATATAATTTTAATCATACTGGATGATAGGATTGTTCTAAATCTAATAAAAATATATATTAGTTTTCTTACTCTAGTTATAGTATTTTTGATTTGCTCGCTCCATTTTAATTGACTGAACACATCAGCTCCATTTTAATTGACTCAACTATAACATCCAGATACTTAATGCTATTTTTTCCCGTTATGGGTGAACATTTCACATGATTACATTCTTTTTTATTTTCACACTCGGCAGAGTGGATTTTAATTCGAACATTATTTTCGACGTTTTTTTCTTTCAATGAGAATGGGATAAAATATGTTTTCTCAGTGTTTAGTGACAGGCAATTTTGGTCAAACCATATTTTTAGAGTGTATATGTTGGAATTTGCTATCCTCGTTGTTTCCTCCCATGTTTTTCCCTTTGTTATCAGTACAGTGTCGTCTGCATACGATATGATATCTCCAACTATTGGGAGTGTGAACATATTATTTACATAAATAGTAAAAAGGATTGGACCGATGACAGTTCCTTGCGGAATGCCAAAAGAGGTGGTTTTAGGTTCACTTAAGGTATTATTTATTTTAACGTATTGGAGTCTCTCATTTAAATAACTTTGGAACCATGATAGCGCTATTCCATCTATTCCAATTTGCTTTAGTTTTTCTATTAGTTTGGAATGTGATATGCTATCGAATGCCTTGCGGAGGTCAATGAAGATACCGAGGCACTTTTCTCCATTATCTAACTTTTGCATGATTGTCAATGTTAGTTTAGCAATTGCATCTTGTGTGCTGAGATTGTCCCTAAAGCCAAATTGATGAGGACTCATTATCTTTTTGTCTTTTATGTAGTCGTTAAGTTGTTTCTTAACAATTTTTTCATAAATTTTTGCTATGTTTGATGTAAGAGCTATTGGACGAGTGTTAGAAATATTTTCTTCATCAACCGATTTAAAAATTGGGGTAACGATAGTTTTCTTACAATTATTTGGGAATACACCTTTTTTTAAACTGGTGTTAATTATATGAGCAATTGGTTTACTGATTTCCTTATGTACAGCTTTCAATGTTGTAACCGTTATATTGTCGTATCCAGGACTTGCTGATGCTCTTAAACTCATTATAATATTTTCAACATCTTTGTCAGTTACTGAAACAAAGGTTTGGAAACCTTCCTCACAAAATGTGTTTTGTTCTGGTTGGTTTATTTTGTGTATTGTCAAGGATAATATTACGAGCAAGGTTTGTTCCAACATTTGCAAAATAATTATTAAAAACATTACCACATAGTGTTGGGTTTTTTTTGGTGTCAATGGTGATTCCCTGATGTGAGATTTCCTTAGGTACTTTTCGATTTGTGTTTTTGTTGGTTATTGTGCTGATGATCTTCCAGAATTTTTTGCTGACCAGCGTCTTTTATTTTGTCACTTAAGTACTGTTCTTTTGTTAGTCTAATTAGGAGCGTAAGTTTATTTCGGTATTTATTGTAAAAACTAACTTTTTTTTGGTCGTTTGGGAATTTTTTGGAGTCCTGATAATATTTTTCCTTTTTTTCTGATTGATATGACTAATCCTTTTGTTATCCATGGCTTTATTAATCTATGTTTAGATTTTGGTTTATAAACTGTTACTATTGTAGATAAATTTATGTGATCTTGAAAAATTGTTTCGAAATTTTCTGAACATGCATCTGGATTTTCCGATTCAAATACTGATGACCAGTTTTCCGTTTTAAGATTTGCTCCTAAAATTTCAAATATTTTTTTTCACCAATTTGATTAGATTTTACATTTCTTTTATCAATATTGTAAACAAATATACAAGTGTAGTGATCAGTAATATTGGTTTTCCATAATATTGAAATGGTTTTTTCAATGTTATTTGAGTTGCACCATACGTGATCGATGCAGGAAGGTGTTTGTCCGATCACATTTCGTGTAGCATTATTTATATATGATTTGTAATTTAGTGATGTCATTACATTTATATAATCTTCTTTCACTTTACTACATATACTGTCATCAATATTTATATTGATATCGCCAATGACGATATTGCAAGTATCCTTCAGAGTTAGTAATAATTGTTCCATTTCTATTATAAAATTATGTTGATCAGATTTATACATGCATATATGACAGTGAGAAGAGTATTTATGTCATTGACCAATAAAATAACGACAAAACAAAGTTATGAGTTTAAACATTTCTCACTTCGCTTGTGCAATGATGGAGTACCGAACCGGAGTAGAGGATCGAACCCGCGACTCCCGAATGGGAACCAATAACTACCACACTACCAACCAGTTGGCCATGATATTGGAAAACGTGTAATTTTCAAACAATAATTAATTCGCCTGCGGTGGCTTTTCCGTATATGCAGTCATACTTTCTTTAATGGGGGAGGGGGGACGTTGATGAAAAATATATTTGAAAAGTGGGCGGTGAGCTAAATAAGGTTGGGAACCTCTGATTTAGACCGGCTCTCAGATGAATATTTTTGAATTGTAAATTTATTACGATCGTCTTCTTTATTTGCTGAATATTTATTTGCCTTTGAGTGGTTATTACCCATATTATATTATAGATTTTTTTGTTAGACCTGCTAGTTTGAGCTAGTTATGTTTACATGGTGTAATTGCCAATAAAATTATTTATTTGCCTTTGAGTGGTTATTACCCATATTATATTATAGATTTTTTCGTTAGACCTGCTAGTTTGAGCTAGTTATGTTTAAATGGTGTAATTGCCAATAAAATTATTTATTTGCCTTTGAGTGGTTATTACCCATATTATATTATAGATTTTTTCGTTAGACCTGCTAGTTTGAGCTAGTTATGTTTACATGGTGTAATTGCCTTTGAGTGGTTATTACCCATATTATATTATAGATTTTTTCGTTAGACTTGCTAGTTTGAGCTAGTTATGTTTACATGGTGTAATTGTCAAAATTAATGCAAATCTATAAAAACTAACGTCACTTTTAAACTCGACACTGAGTGGATTACCCCAGTGGGTGCATACAAATAAAGGGTGTCTATTTGACAGTTCAATGCGGATTTTCATTCTTGCATTTTGATGATGATTAAAAATCACCCCGGAGTCCTGAATATATTTTAGTCAGTAGCAGCCTCTAATAATATTGCCTTTTAACTACGACTACAATGGCAACAATTTAGTGATTTTCTTTGGCTGTAAAAATACGCCGGGTGCTTTTTTGTTAATATTCTGAAAAGATCAAAAGTGTACCGCTGAGCTAAATTTATGCTCAACCGCCGTTGGTCACGCCAAAGTTGTACGTTTATGCCGAATTTTAAGAGGAAGCTACAAGCAAAAAATGTGTTTATTCTTGGTATACCTTATCTTGTAGGTAATAGGCATTAAAATCACTTAACAAACGGAGTCTAGAAACGTTCAATTTCAAGCACAAAACTGGTTTTTATTTATTTTGTACATAATTTTAACTATAATACTGTATTTTTTTAAGGGCCCACTATTCGAATTTCATCCAATTTCCGAGATATTTTCCTTAAAAGTTTGAAGTTTTTAAGCTCTTAAAAAAATATATGTTATTCTTTAAGATAGTATCTATTTGTTCCAAAAGCCGAAACGGTAATTATTTGAAATTCCCTCGATAGAAATAAATCGCAAAGTATGCTCCGAAAAATATTATTAACACTTTTATTTCTGTTATTTTACAAGTTATATGTATGAAAAAAATCACAATGCTTCTTTTAATGCTACTCAATAGACCCCATAAGTAATTTTTGCTATTTTTGAAATACGCCGTGATTTATTAAACATTTTCACAACTGTCGCTTACGCCTATTGCTTTTAAATCATATTTATTATAGCGCGCTCGCTCCGACTTGCAGATTAAACTATCTTTCTTTGAGAAGTTCATTCGCCAACTCGAGGGCTTTGGGGGCAGACGTGTCGTTCATCGTTCTATGATCTACAGACGTGCGATTACGTGCAAATATTTGAATTTATAAAGATAATTTTTACGCGTGTAAAGTTTATGAGTTAATAAATATTGTTTTTTCAAAGATGGGAAATACACGAAAGATATCCCGTATTTCAAAGAAAAAATGTTATCTCATAAAATTATATCCTATCTAATAGGTGAGAAGAAAAAAATACAATTTTTGATTTATAAGCTTATATTTATTATAAACGATAATTTACTATAAAAATTAATAATTCATATTTTTATTTATGTATTGTGTAGTAAAAAGTTATTATTTTTTTTTCAGAATAGGTACTTTGGGAAATAAAACTAATTCCAATGCATTAGAAATTACGGGGTAAATTTTTATTAATTTAATTTTCTTGTTGTCTTGTCTCTTTTCTTGTTCCTATACGATCGTGATTTATTTGCGAATTAACTTTCTACGTACACAAATACACACGTCACTTTACATCTGCTCCTTAGAGTAATATTACTCTAAGATCTGCTCTAATGATTCACAATGCAACGATGTCCGAAATATAATATAATATGTAATAATAATATGGGCCACCTGTTTCAAATAACAATACTCGAACGTGGAATCCAGAAAAATAATGAACGGGCCAGCGAAAAAAGCTATCGAAAGTTCTGAAACTGTGGGGAATATAATTAAATAAAATAAAATACTTTTTTGTTTTAAAACCACGATATTTATTAATTTAAGAACCGACCGGTTTCGCTTTACTTAAGCATCATCAGGGTACAAATTAATACTAAACAAAAAGTACATAATGTGTGCATATATATAACAAAATATAGAGGGAGACAACATGATACAAATATAAGCAACACAAAGACGGTCATAAAATACATTAACATAAGTGCACAAGTAATGGAAAAACCGCTAGATAATTATGTAGACTAATGGGTTATACGAATAAATCGGGAGAAACAAAACATCAACTGGCAAGGTGGTAAGGAGGTAAGGAGAACTGGGAATTTTTTATGGGTTTATTGGAAACAGACTTAATATTGGACTACTTGATATGTCTAATTGATTATTAAGTATCTGACTTTTGGTTTTTACAGCTTTTTTAATTTCTAGTGCCTCTAAATTGTTTAGTCTGTTACCATGCCCGTTTTTATGTAAGATGTTAGCACCGGTGCTATGACAGAATGTATGATCTTTATCGATCAAATGATTTGCAAATTCGGAAAAACCGTTATTATTGAGGTTTTATTGATGTTTTGTTTTTCCCGATTTATTCGTATAACCCATTAGTCTACATAATTATCTAGCGGTTTTCCATTACTTGTACACTTATGTTAATGTATTTTATGACCGTCTTTGTGTTGCTTATATTTGTATCGTGTTGTCTCCCTCTATAATATATTTGTATCATGTTGTCTCCCTCTATATTTTGTTATATATATGCACACATTATGTACTTCTTGTTTAGTATTAATTTGTACCCTGATGATGCTTAAGTAAAGCGAAACCGGTCGGTTCTTAAATTAATAAATATCGTGGTTTTAAAACAAAAAAGTATTTTATTTTATTAAATATGTCAAACCACAAAGTGATTGCTTTCTACAATAATATAATTTAGTTCAGTGATGTTATTTTTTATGTCGGAAGGAGGCCCTGAAGAAAATAATTTCTCTCAGAGCCTGTGTCATCTTTGAGAATGCTGTATAGAGGGTCTTTTTTGAGGAGGAGGGAGTGAACCTGTCCTGAATGTCAACTGTACAATTTCTTCCCAGAATTAACTTTATTGTACGTTTTTTGACTAACCGTACCTTGGTGTTCTATTTTCAATAAACTCTTTAATTATGTTTCAGATGTGAAATCTATACTCTGCTACAGAATGTTTTGCCCAAGTCTTGTAAAGATGCAAAGGCACGGACGTAACAATAAAATCATTTGAGCCCTTTACTGTTATTTAAAAGGTCACTTGAAGTGCAGTTATAATCAATGATTTTATTTTTTTTCTAGCTTCCACGAATAATTTGAAAAGGCATTATCTAAGGATTATACTCTTAAGGAGAATATAGAAAATGTAGAAAGGTGAAACGGATTTAAGATTTTCGATGAAATTATTGTGTTGTGAAATATTTATTTTGTTATTTATTACTTTATTTTTTTTTACAGTTTTACCGTACGCGGCCTTGTTGTAGAGTGGTATATCTAACTGTCATGGAAAGTTTTTTTCTGAGCTTTAATAGAAAGGTTTCTTAAAGATACTGGAGTTATTCTAGGGCTATGTTAGATTTTTAACATCGATCACCGTAATGCTTGCCTTCCTGAATAAATCTAATTTTATTTAATCATTTACGGCCAAGATGTTTTTGACAATGGTGTGTTTTTATCTTTCTGTATTCCAATCATTTAGCTTGGCTTCTAGGGTTGTGCCCCAGTATTGCTTTTTGGAGACTGTAAACGGATCTCTCGGCATTTAATGAAACTGCAGCAGAACAAAGGCTGTTGCTATATTGACGTTCATGGTATGTTTTGCTCAGATTGACGATAAGGTTTCCAGATCCGCATTTCGCTCGAAGCATGTTTAGGGCAATAAGTTCATAGTTTAGGGTTCTTTCACCGTATTTATGGGAACATTTCAGAACCACCAATCTTTCATTTTGAGTGAATCTTGTGCTTGTGATTAAATTATATTTGACAATTTAAACAAATAATATTTAGAGAAGTTAAAAATAAAATTGAAAGTTCACTGAAAGCTTAAACTATTAAAAGTAGTAATTTCATAAAAATGTAAATAAATAGAGCCCCTTTCACATTTTAGAATGTAATTTTATGTTGCTTACATGTTTTATTACTCTTTATAATTATTGAATTGTTTAAATGAATAAATAAATAATTACAAAAAAGTCTTCTGATTTGTAAGTCCTCAGGAAGCACTAAGGATCTTTCTATCTATCTTTATAATATAATAAATTTGATGAGCATAAAAATGTAAACGTGTATATAATTTATATAAATGTACAAAAGTAGATATTACACGTGTATAAATATTATATTGCGCATATTATACAAGATGTCGGGGGTAAAGTGCACAAACTTCGGGAGGTGATTCTAATTGATAGTACAAGTAAAAAAGAAAAAAAACTTTTTTTGGAATTCCAACGTTTTAAGATAGTTTTCGAGTAAAAAAGTTTAATTTTTTGTATAGAAAAAAAAACAATTTCTTCTACGGAAAATAAATTTTTGTGGAAAAAATTTGGAAATTCGAATAATTTCCATTTCATTTTTACTTCTTCTAGCATTTAGAATAACCTCCTGAAGTTTGAGCACTTTACCCCCGGACACCCTATAAAGATAACCATATAAGAAAAACCTTATTGATGTAAAAATATATTTATTGATTTTATAAAAGTTATAAATTACTTTTATAAAAGTGATAATAGTATTTTAGTAAAGTAAAGTAATTTGAATACCTATTCAAATAACTTTCGTAAATGTTTTTTGTAAAATTTAAAAAAAAAATTAATTAATTAAATCCGTAATAAAACCCATATTTTGAGAACCATCTTCATTTCGACTTCGTTCGTAGAGTAATAATAACTAGAGACCGCACTAATATTTGTACAAATCGTTGACATACTCGCAAAATAAAGCTCTCCCTTTCAGCTCGGTTCCATTAACGTACAAAAAACAGAGACAAACAATTTCTGTTAAAAACATACTGTGTAAACGGGAAGCGACTTTTTGGAGCGGGCGAAGTTCACGCCAGTGTGATTTGCTCGGTGCTAACTAAAAATGGGTCTGTTTTTCTAAAATTGCAATAGATGTCGGTAATTTAATTTCGTTATTTAAAATATTAAATAACCCCCAAAATTATTCCTAATACGAATTCAGACACCTCTGTCGGATTCTTTTAACACTAAATATTGAGTGTTGCCCAAATCTAAATTCTTTACGCGGAAAGCGGGCCCTTAAGTTGTTTCCTTTACCTGTTCATACATTTCTATTGAAAAAATATTTTTTTTAGTAGTTTACATTTATATTTTTTATTGAGTAATTTAGTTTTTTATTTGTATCTACTCAAGCGAAACGATAGGAAAACCTTCAATTATTAGTATTCATAATGTAAACCAATTCGTTAAAAAGATTAAACAAAATAGTGATTTGGTATTCAGCTTCGCCTTAATGCCGTTGCTTTGTTTCTACCTTAAATCCTTTAAAAAAATGTATTTAAATATGTTATTCTTAAGTTGCTTTTGCTTTAAGATAGCTGGTTTTAATGCCAAGCCTCTTATATATAATATCTAAGAACCTGTACGATAGAATAATTAAGCATAAGGAAGAAATAAACATGTGCGTCAGTTAGGTTCATAAATATTTATAGATTATGTTTTCGAATTTTTATTTGTACGTAGTTAATTATTACGTATTATCCGCTTACTAGTTTTATCTGTCCAACAACACCGACATTATTCTGTTTGTTTAATTTACCTTATCGTCGCTCTAGGATTTGCCTTGTATTTGTCTGTAATGTTTATATGCATTCTTTATCATCTCGGTCATAGTGTGGTATATTAATTTACTTATCTAATATTCTGCCCGTGCAAGATCTAGTACCAGAATTCTCAGCCTTGATACTGTTTCATTAGGCTACCCACACATATTTAAATTATAGGCTCGTACAAACTAAAGTAAAATGCATAATATACGATATAGTATAACACAAGAAAAAGCTTTTCATAAAAGAGTATGTATGTTCAAATTGTTGTTTACCGTGTATAAGAAATGGATCCGAATTGAATAATGAGATATTTTTCATCCTTCCCTATTTCCACTTTTCCATCCCCAACCAATAATCCTTTGAAAACATTCCGCAACGTGTAATTCCATGGCTACGTAGAAAATTCGAGCAACGTAAAAGAGAACTTGGTTTCAATATATTCGAATAACCGATAGTGAGATGACTAACAGACAACTTTTGTATGGCTGGCGTAGCGTCTGGCATTTTGTTATGAATTCCCCGTTTTTTGTTGTTGTGGTGTAAGGTAGGACAGCTGTCTTTTTATTACCATAAATTAATTTGGGAAACTTTGTAGCCAAGATCTACGTCCCTCGTCGGCGATTACGGTTTTTATAGTTTTTTTAATAATAAAATAAATAAATCCAGTTTTTTTTAGCTCTTGTATATAAAAATGTCCCCGGTGTCCTCCGATATTCTTTATTTATTTTTATAAAATTTCAGTGATTTTTTTTTATATATAGCAACACTGAGGCTTCTGTCGACTTTTTAAAATTAACTTTTAACATTAATTCACTCGTGTTTGCAGCGTGCAAACGTGAGTGGTTTATTTATGATGCAAACGTTGTTTTACGAAATTATAAAGCAATCTTTTGGATTGTACAATATCCATAATGAGTGGCTGGCTTAGAAGCTACGGTGATTAGTGGGTGAGGGTTAATATATAATACAGGGTTTTCCAATAACAGGTGTTATTTTGATATTCAATCGTAAAAGATCAATGGTTTCGTTGCTTGTGTGGCACGTAGCGCCGTCTTGTTGAAAGTAAACGTTGTCCAGATCAATACCATCCAATTCCGGCAATAAAAAATCATTAATCATCTCTCGATAGCACAATCCATTCACTGTAACTGTTGCTCCAGCCTCATTTTCGAAAAAGTAATGTCCAATAACTCCGCCGAACCATAAACCGCACCTAACAGTCGCACGTTGAAGATAAAGAGGCTTTTCAACAATAACTCTTGGGTTTTCCGATCCCCAGATGCGAAAATTTTGCTTGTTGACGAAGCCACCGAGGTGGAAAAGGGCCTCATCACTCAAGATGATTTGCATTTGATTCACTCGAGTGAATTTTAATAATTTAAATGCGTTGTTGAAGCGTGTATCGTTCCATTTTTATTAATGGCGTAGTTTCTACTTGTCAAATGTCAAAAAATGACAGCCTCAAAAGTAACATCTACCGAAATAGCGGGCTATTCAAAATAACACCTCTTATTGAAAAACCCTGTATAATTTATGTATGTAATTTAGATAATATCAAACATAAGAGGTACACGATTTAGATATTTTTAAGAACAAGAATTTTTGGCTGTTAAAATTCTACATAAATCGTTTATTAAAATGTCATTGCACAGACCTTCTTTGGTTTTTACATATTTTATGTAAACCCTCTTATTGTTTATTATTCAAATTGTTGGTAAACTTTCTCCTTTTATTTATTTTATTATTAATTAATTGTAAAATATTTGGATTACATAAAATAGTTTTGTCTAATGACGTTAAACATTATAATGATCTATTCGATGGATCAAGAAAACAAATTATTATGAGATGTAATATTTTTGGAATGCCTCGTTATTCCTCTACCATTCTTCGTTTATTTAAATGATTTTTGGCTATATAATTTTATTTTATTCTATTTTTTCGTCGCATCCATAAATTATGTCCGGTCTCTCCTGTTTATAAAAAAGTGGTCCGAATTTTTGTATAAATCATGGCGATTTTTAAATACGACAAAACAAATACAAAATGTCTTTTAAATGTAATGCAAGTGGCTTATTTCGCACGTGCTTGTTCTAAGAATTTGCGTAGTACGTTACGTACTAATATTGACAATCTGCGCGAAGTTAGTCTCTCGCTGCGTGGGTCCTATGCCAAAACCTCATAGATCACAAGGCCGGGACACTCATTCAAAGCAGCCTCCTAACTTGTATGGGATTTTACAAAAATTATCGTTTTAATTTTTTTTTTCAATTTATTCTCATTTATTAAAACATCTTAAAATGTTCTAGTTAATTTAAAAAAATAATTGTGATCTAGGAGGTTTTGCCTGTGCTCGCCGTGTTGTCGTGTTGTCTACCCTATTATACCAACCTCTGAGGCGGGCTTAGAGCGTCTTCTACACAATCTAGTTGCGGTCCCCTCAAGCAATCTCACCAATATTGTAGATATTTAGTGCATTGCGTGTTGGTATGGCAATAAATATTTGATAATGGAACCGCATTATTATTATACTCGAAATCCTTAATATTCTCCTAGTAATTCCAAGAATGTAAGGCAATATGAATAATTTCTTTTTTATTGTATTATCTAGGTACACACGGAGAAATTTTGCCGATATAAAATATTGCTAGATTATTAAAAATCTGTTTCATTCGCAAATTATTCGTATTCCTGTTAAAAATGGGACTACAGGCGTTTAACGAATGAATTGACAGCTTTCCTAACAAAGTATGAGTAAAACGCGAATGTGTTATCTGAACGGCGGGTTCTAAATACTAATATTGTCATTATTCATTCATTATATATACCAGGAAAAGAACACCTGGAACATCATAAAATGGATTGCCATCACGTTTTTAACAGGATTTCTATAAATCAGCCATACTCATTTTTCTCCGTGCGCTTTCATACCCTCTAGGGATTATTTTTCCAAGGTTTCGCTTACAGAATATGCCAACTGTCTGAATACCATAATCAAATCATTAGGCAGCAATTGATTTTAGTCTCACGCATCATGAAAAATGTCGAAACATCACAGCATTAGCTCCAATGTCATACCTACAAACATTCTAGAATCTTTTGACTTGGCAATCCTTTCATTTTACCATCAAATGTGGAAATAGAAGATAAATAGTAAACCACATAATTGTGAATCATTAAATAATGCAGTCATTGAATAATTGTTTTGATTAGGTCGTGCTGCGATGCACAGTAAATCAATTAGTATGATTCAATATCAATAAATCATGTGCCATTGAACCCAGCATTTATGATAACTTCTCTTTCGACACGTGCACTTTCATGAAATATATAATATTATTACAGTTGAATAATATTGATTGATGTATTAAAGTACCTACGAAACTTAGTTTATTTTTATTAGGTTCGTTAACGTCATTAGGCGTAAAATAAAACTATTGATTAAGACAGAAAAAAGTGGTTTTTATTTTATATTTGACAAATTTGAACATGGCTTATTTTATATGTGCTATAATAAATTAATATTTTAATTTGCCCCTTTTTTTGTTAAAAATCACTTCACGGGAGCCATCTTACCAAAATAAATATGTAAATTTAGATTTATTAGTAGTAGTTTTTTTTAAATTAATTTTAGTATTAATATTATTACAAATTATTTTCTGATAAGGTTAACGGGTGTAACTATTGCATTTATAGAGACTTGTCGTTACTACCCAACTTAGTCCGAATTTGAACACTATTTTTCCTTATTGAATTTATTGTTGATAAATGTGGAACTTTCAATATGACTATAATTTCACAAATTATCCCACGATTCAAATGACCTTGTGAACTGAAATTTCAAGACAGAAAAATGGTGTAAATTTTATGATACGAAAGCTCATCATTCAGGAGAGTTTTTGCTGCTTCAAACTTCCAACAGTTCTAACAGAATACCAAGAGGTTAAACCAAACTTTGGTATACTGCATATATCAAACCTCTCCCTCGTTCTCATAAACGACGCCCCTAACAGAAAGAGAGGTTACATATTACATTATACAGTTATTGCAATATTATTATCTTGTCATTTTTTCCACATATATATATATATATATATATATATATATATGTATCTAATGTAATGTAACAAATAAAAAATACAGCAGCAAGAAAATAGATAGCCTATTAGATCATATGTCTTCACGGAGTCAGATTACCAATATCCATTTTAATGATAACGGATCTCTGGATGAAAACGATATTCCGGAAACAGCACTCAATGCTCCGAGCCTCAATATCTTTTTCTGCAATTATTTTTTTCATGCAGCCATTAATATTTTATCCCAATTAATTTAACTGTTCCCGAGCGCGAACTGATATCTATTTTTATGCAGCCATTAATAGTTTATCCCAATTAATTTAACTGTACCCGAGCGCGAACTAATTTCTGTTTTCATGCAGCCATCAATAGTTTATCCCAATTAATTTAACTGTACCCCAGCGCGAACTAATTTCTGTTTTCATGCAGCGATTAATAGTGTATCCCAATTAATTTAACTGTACCCGAGCGTGAACCGATTTCTGTTTTTATGCAGTCATTAATAGTTTATTCCAATTAATTTAACTGTACCCGAGCGCGAACTGATGTCTATTTTCATGCAGCCATTAATAGTTTATCCCAATTAATTTAACTGTACCCGAGCGCGAACCGATTTCTGTTTATAAGTTCAAAGTTCTTCGAGGTATTGAACCGAATGAGAACTTTTTTCTTATAATTATTTTAACATGTACAGTTTACGTCTTAAAATAGAGTAGCATAAAACCTGGGTATTTATTATATTTGTGGGTAATGCATTCGGTGCAATGTTTCATGACTAATGAGTGTTTAAATGCAAACTACTACTATCTACGACTACCGTGATACGGGTATGAGCCTAGAATGGCCGAGAGAACTCAGATAAATTGTAATATGTAAAAAGTTCAATAAATAAAACAAGTTGGCCGCTACTAAATCTAGTCAATCGCATAATGACCAAGTCACTCTAATTCACATGAGAGCTACATTCATCAAACCTGACTTGCGTCACGGACGAAAAGGCAATGAAAAAATGTGTTTTACTAAAATAGTATATTTAATTCTATAGCTTCCTCAATGTGTTTGCCTAATTAGCGTTATACAGTAACTATGTAGCTCTAAATGAGTTTAGGGTCAGCAGGAATGACACGAACTATTATAGTAACTTACATACAGTGTACTGTAAACTATCTTGTTTCGTTTTGTTTACATATTTTTCACACTGTTCGAATCAAAAATCCACGCCGGTTTGTCGGTTCGTCGGTTGTTTTACGACCCTTTAAAAAGGGCACTTTTCGGTTCGAAGTTAGTCTTGAATAAAGTCAAGTAATTCAACTTTCCGTTTCATTTTTAATATTGTTCGGAGTTCTTATTATTTTTTATCTCAGTACATTTTACTGTAAGTTATGTATAAGGTACTAAATATTAAATTATGCGTAGTTAACGTACCTATTACGTACGTCCTTAAATTATTGTTCTTAATCCTTACTAATGATGTATATATGAGTAATAATTACAAAAATTCTAAATAAGAAGAAAGTTTGTGGAGAGACGAATCGTTATCAACTATCAATAAAAGTTTGATGAAAAATTGAGTTCAAATAGTTAAAAAATCATTTATCACGCGAAGAAATTTAATAAATTAAATTTGTATACTATCAAAGAATTGTGAAAAGTGTACTAAGTGTTATTATTTAAATAGACACTTATATTTTAAATAGACTGTTATTTAATGATACACGGAGATAAACGAGTACTGCTTTTTTTATCAAGATACTGCTAAAAATGGAACTGCTTGATCATTTCCTAATAGAATATTTGTCATTTCAGATGTATCTAAACGGTTCCATGATAACTCAACACAGTGACAATTCAACACACTTTTAAAAAGTGATATAAAGTCATTGGAAACGATGAAAATTTTTTTTTTAACCTAACCTACTTAACCCAGTTAATAAAGTTTTTGTTTCATCACTTTGCATGACTTTATATAACTTTTTAAAGATGTGATGAATTATCATTGTTATGATTTATCCGGTCACCATCTAAACACGTGTTCACGCAGGTGGCCTTGTCCGAATAGATGTAATGGACGAGATGCGAAAGTATTATTATTTTTCTGAACACGTGTTCCGATTTCCTCATTACATATTCGTGCTTTACTGATAGTTTGTTATGAAATTTGTCAAATCATTCGTTATAGACCTCCAGTCCTTTGGAAAATGAATAATTTGATCAGATTTTTAATAAATTAACAATATTTCATATCAGGATTAATAATCTATAATGTCAAAACCAAATGAAAAAAACACAGTCAAAGAAATAAATAATTAATTTTATAAATCGTTTTTGATTTATCAAACCGTACCTATAAAAATTCTGCAAATCAAATATTTACTTATGTCTATAATCAAGCGCAACACGAATAAAATCCCAAAAATAAATCCCTATAATATTTTGGACATGAAAATTCCAAATCGTATCCAAAGTCTATAATCGTTTAGTGTGTATAACATTTAGTAAATGTGTATAACAGTTATGAGTTTTATTTTGACATATGACTGATACTATTGCACGCGATGACAGCACATTAAATTAATAATTCATTATACGTCACACCCGCAGTATTTTGGTAAAATCAATAATAATTCAACCCAACCGAAAGATCTTCCAGCCTACCATCATTCCACCCATTTTCCTCGGAAACTGTTTATAGATGTATTAAAGCCGCAACAGACAGATAAATATCGAATAATCTCATTTCACGAATAACCTCGTTTGATGGTCTTTTGGTTCGTCTTCTCGATCTGTATTTCGCTCATATATTATATTAGCTTCAACTTCTCAGAATCGATTGACCGACATTGCGAAGATTCTGACCTAGCTTTATGTGTAATGTGTTTTGCTGTAGGTTATAAGGCTCTGGAATAGAGCCTGGCCTTGGGGAACTGTACATGAGAATGCAACCTCTCATTGCAATTTGCATTCATTCGTGTGTATATATTTAATTTTCCGCGATCATGTGTAGGTACAATAATCGACACAATCAGTATTTTTCGTAATATTAATTCCGCTTTGAATAGGGTAGATTTGCACGGTTGCGTAGCGCCGGAGTCAATAGGAAACTATTAGGTTCACCCCAAAAACAATGTATTCTTCAGTTAACTCGTATTTTTCATAGTGGAAATCACAATTAACACATTGTTGATAACTTGTAATAAAAAAAGGAAAATATTTTGTAATTCAAATTAAGTTTTTTTTCTTCTTTGAACATCATCACTTATATATAAACCAACCGGTTTCGGTTCAGCCTAAACTGAAAACGGTTGATTTTTATGTTAAATAAATAAAATTAGTTTAAAATTCTTTTTTATTAAAAACTGTTATATTGTCTAACCACAAAGCGATTGTTTCCCAGAATAGAAAAATATTTTATTAACGCGCACCATTTTCCTAACATATGGCAGCACTTTTCCACGATATCAAATGGATTTTTTTTGTTAATTATGTTTTAAAAAATCCATATATTTAATCCATTTGAAGTCGAGGAGTGTGTCGCAGTTCTACATTTTGACTACTGTATAATAAGATTTTTTCTACCAAAAGAAAACTGTGGAAAAAGCTTTCGAAATGTATCTGCAATATTATCTACATTGATTTCAGAATTATATTCGGCACAGT
Source organism: Hesperophylax magnus (assembly GCA_026573805.1). Taxonomy (NCBI): domain Eukaryota; kingdom Metazoa; phylum Arthropoda; class Insecta; order Trichoptera; family Limnephilidae; genus Hesperophylax; species Hesperophylax magnus. The sequence continues at coordinate 899,126 of JAIUSX010000006.1, read as the reverse complement.
CAATTTTTTTGTTCAATGGAAACATTTATTGCGGTCCGTACCTGATTTAGCTCTATAATATACAGGGTGTCCGGGGGTAAGTGCGCTATGATGGGTGATTCTACATAGTACCAGTAAAAAGATAAATTATTTATATAGGAAAATGAATATTCTTTATGGGAAAAAGAAGTTGGATTTTCGAAAAAAATTATTCATTTTTTTTACTTCTACCATCATGTAAAATCACACCTTCCGAAGTTAGCGCACTTTACACCCGAACACCCTATACACGGTGTCCGGAAACTCGTAGTACAAGCGGGAAACTGGAGAATCTACACCACATGGGGAACCCAAAAAAACATAAAGTTTTTTGATTTGAGCATTTTCAAAAAAAAAAAAAAAAAAACCAAAAAAAAATATTTTTCGGCTATTTTAGGGTTAAAGTTTTTTCTGGTGTTTAGGGTTGAATAACAGATGTTTTAACCCTGCAGAGCAGAAATATTTTATGATTACACCGGGTTAAATGAAGGGTGATTTCAAAATAATGCTTCAAATCCGAGTTTCTTCATTTGTTTTACTTTCAAATAGTTTTAATTAGTTGGGTACTTTGATTTTCAGTAATAATTTATAAGAATTTGATTAAAAAAAAAAAAAAAAAAAAAAAAATCAACTTCAAACTCGATTTACTCGATAACGAAAGCTCAAAAAAAAAAAGTATACTACAAAATCGACTCCAAATGTGATGTAGATTCACCAGTTTCCCGCTTGTACTACGAGTTTCCGGACACCCTGTATAATACTAAACATAAGCAAGTTTAGCAAGCGCACCATACGATCTACGAGGACCCTTACAGCGCTCTGGAATTAAATTAAATGTATGTAATATACCTATTATATGTATATTTATTTATTCATCATTTCAGGCGGAAAGCGTCCGTCATATTATCGTGAATCACTTTGACATTTATCTTCCGAGAGCTATGAAAAGCTCACTAAGAGTTTGAAATAATGCGACAGTGGGCACTAAGCAATACAATTTAAAATAGTTAGTAATTAACATATCCACATAATTATAGTAAATTACGGTTTCTTAATGTTTTAAACAAAATGACGCAATCAGCGCTTTTTTGCATAGGTAAGTGGGAATATTATTTTACAGGTTGTGACCTGAGTTTCTAAAATAAAATGTTATCTGCTGAATACAAACATGTATTTGGCTAACATTTTTTGACAATAATATTTTTTTGTGAGGAGTACGTAAAAAATCCAAAAAGTAATTAATTAGACGTTAAAAATCTTTTACACAACTTTTTTTACAAGAATAAGGTGTGTAAAAGCTGTTTGATGTGGATATTTACACGTACACAAAAAATATATTCAATAGAATATTGTCAAAAATTATAGCCAAATGCATAAAAAATATTAATAACTTTTACTTTTTTACGTGTTCAAACGCGGAATTACTTTCTGTTTTAATAAATCTCAAAGATTTGTGGTTCCAATCAAATAATAAATCACGATTTGAGTAAATATTCTAATTGGCTATTATATAGGTACTGTATTTTAAGAGCCAGGGTCATCAGCCATAGGCCATAGCAAGTGGTATGATTGCCTTCACCTTCATCGTTACAAGATCTCAAATGATGGTTATAATACCTTGTGATTAATGAGGCTAATTAAAATTATTAGTGTTCGCTATAAAACACAAAAAATATCTCTTTATCTATTCTTCTTCATTAGATATCTATATAAATACAAATGCAAGGACGGGTTGTTTCAGAGAATTTGAACAATTCTTCAAATTTCAAAGTTAGAATGGGTTGTTTCGGAGAATTTGAACAATTCATCAAATTTCAACGTTTATTTTCGGGTTCTGTGAAAGTTTTGCGAAACAACTGGCCGATAATGATACAATAACAGAACTTGAATAGAACCTTTCACAGAATTTGAAAATCAACTTTGAAACTTGATGAAATGTTCAAATTCTGCGAAACAACCCGTCGTCAGTGTTCGTTTGTTCAAAATCTTAAATCTCTGAAAGCTCTTCGCCGATTGCTTTGAAATTTTGACACAACGTTGCATTCGAATACGCGTGTGTTTTTATATACCTATATTATATAGATGGCACCTGTGACGGGTAAAAAAACTTTTTATTTTAAACAGCTCCATCTGTCGGACGCAAAAACAACACGCGCTATTGTTTCTCTATCTGCACAGACAGACTGAGCAACAGCAACGCGTGGCGGGTACAGTAGTGTATGATTTTTATGTTTGTATGTATTTGAAATGTACTTTTCCCCTCTCCATCTATACCCTCCATTACAGCAATTCTGTCTTCGTAATATAAAAAAAGTATGTTATAAATATCTAACGCAATATTATAACCTACGTAAGTGCAAAATGCGGTCTGCGATAAAATCAATTGATCGATATAACATTTGATTTCAGAAACAAAATACCCAGTGAATAAACAAGAGATATTATCCCCATTTCAATACAGCTAAAGCTAATATGTCTAGTTATTCAAAGTGGGGTTGGGTTTTCCGTACGACGACGAAAATTCTAGGAACCGTCAAACCAGACGATCGGCCTGTTATTTTCACAATGTACATAAAATATTTTCCATTGTAATTAATTTAAATTTAAGTAAATCCTGGAAATCGTCGAAATATGTGACCTTATCAACTATCTTGACTCGGTCATCTTGTTATCTTCATTCAATTTTATAATAATAATTATTATCATTTATGCACATTGTTATTTTGAAATGTGTGTTTTTAAATTTTATGTTGTTTTTATGTGAATCAATGAATGAGCTCACGGCTGTCACGGTTCCTTGATAAATAAGTAAGAATGTTGTCATGTTTACTTGTATTTATGTTTGGTTTTTTTTTCTGCGCTTTTTAGTCAAAATTTGTATGCCCATCCATTGATAGAGATTTTATTTAGTCATTGGGCCTACCCCACAATTATTACTGAGCTATGTTGTTTATTGTTTAGGGCTTCAGGGTAAACGAGTTTTTATGTTTACATTTTCCCTTCTCTTTATATTGTGGCGCAGCAAATGAGGGATGTGGTGTAAAAAGTTAACTACAATATGCTCACATTTATTACTTTACAATTTATCATAAACTAGCTAACGTGTACCCGGCGTTGCTCGACTTTTCTCTTTTTTATATAAATATAATATCCATGTATTATATGTATTTAAACCTTCCGGAAGAGATATTCTAAATGATAGTGAGAACCCTATTAAACTCCGTTGTATAGTTTATTTATTTATTTATACTGGGTTTTTACAGACGATCTCACTTACGTGAGAACAATCCAGTTATAAAAACTCAGTTAACATACAAAGACACATTAATTTTCATATACTTACCTAAATAAAGATTAAAATGTAAAACAAATCAAAATTAATTTTTGTTGTTTGTTTTTGGGGTGTTATGCCGTGTTGCGCTAACTCCTTCTTTAGCCGACGTTTCGGACAGCGTTGCAGTGTCCATCATCAGGGCAGATCCGGTAGATCCGAAGATTCTACCGGATCTGCCCTGATGATGGACACTGCAACGCTGTCCGAAACGTCGGCTAAAGAAGGAGTTAGCGCAACACGGCATAACACCCCAAAAACAAACAACAAAAATGCTTTTGGCCGTGAGAATCTAAAAACTTACCAAATCAAAATTAAAATTAAAAATATACATGAAATACAAATATTACAGAAAAGTAAGAGACGCAAGTAATACATAATATAATCAGTGCAACATATTATTTAACAATAGCAGAAATTTTATTCTGAATCCATATAAATTATCGACAAAAATATCTACTTCAGCACACTTAATCGTATTATACAGTCGACACATTAGGGTCAGAGGGCTAAAATAGGCGATATTATTTTTGAAAATATTCAGGTGAAAAATGCTATGGTGTCTTAAACAACGGGAATTGGGGACATTTATTTCAATATTGCTAAGACATAATGAGGTATCAAGATGGCCGTGGATAATTTTATGCAAACATATTAGGTCAGTCAATTGCCTTCTTATTTTAAGTGTATTAATCTTAAAGTATTCACGACTTGCGTCGTATGATCTAAGATGGTCATGTAGTCCACATTTGAAAGATAATAGTCTAAGCATTTTTTTTAACCGATTCTATAATGTTTTCATACTTGCAATAATGTGGATTCCAAATAGTGCTTCCATATTCAAGTTTACTTCTAATTAAGGCATAGTAATGGGTTAGAATTGATTGAATATCTTTGAAAATAGAGGAACTAAGCGCACAAACAGACAGACACGGACAGTGACTTTGTTTTATACTATTTAGAGATAATTTAAACGCCTATAAAAGGTCTGTGTTGGTTACCCAGGGCTCACCCAACAATTATATTTTTTCCGAGTGAAAAATTGTATTCCCACCCAGATGTACAATTAAATACATCTTAGTATAAATATTTAAAACATACTGTGAACTACAAAAGGCATAATAAATATCAACGGTTACTTACACCTTGAATGCTTTTTAAGATTGTTTGATTTAATTAATGGGTTTCTAGATTTTTACACCACAGCCTTCAAATGGGCCATTCCGACCAGTTTTTTCACCCCTGGGCTTCTGTTGTGTTACTGAGTAATGTCCTGTACATATTCTGGAGTCAAACACCTCCAGGATTCCCTTTGTAGCCAATCAGGAATCAAGGAATGACCTCTCTGGAATGTTGAACTCTCGTGCGAACATTCCTGTGAGATACTAAATCAGGATCGTAATAAAAATCCCCTCGTGAACAGAGCATAATAAATTGTGAAAAGTTCTGGAGATGGAGGAATATATGTATGTTACCAGTTTGATATAGGCGCCAGGGCAAGTTGACAGTGGTTTCCAGAGTCGTAAGATTTCAACTGAACGTGTTTTAAGTTTACAGTATCATTGTAGACGTACAAGAAACTAGTGTTGCTGTGTTGCATTTATGTGACGTTTGCAGCATTTAACTCATTTAATTAAGGTTATAATAATACAGCACCGTTCATGTTTTATTTATGATAAAAATATGCCCTTATACAGAATGTAATATGACATGGATACAATGGTTATGTTTTTTTATATAATTTTTAATAAGAATATCGAAGATAGGTTCTGCATTTACTGTTTAACCTAGTGTTTTATATTAAAATCATTAAATGATCGACTTTTCAAACCTTGGCAAAATCATCATCTAATCATAAAACTTCAGGCAGGTGATATAATTGCACACATTAATATGTCAGTTTTTGCAATTAGAGTTTCGCAATTGTTAAATATTTAGATAAATGGATAGGGGTAGGAATTTGCGATACTATAGATGGGCGTGTTAAAAGAACCGCTAAAGTTTTTTTTTATAACTTTAAACTTTGAGTGCATGACTTTGCAGCGCTACTGCGTTTGTGTGAGTTTTGTTACCTTCGTAGCTGGGAAAGTAGTACGAAAAGTGAGGTTACAACCTTCTGGAGCTGTAAAATGGATGACCGGCTCTTTACCATCCTCCAATTAAATAAACATTTGTATTCTTCGCACTGCAGGAGTCGAGTCAAAGCGTTTTTCTTGGATAAAGGTCACCGCACAATGGGCCGAATATTTAGAACTTTCCCCGCCGCGAACTATGTGGCACACTGCAGGTCTTACCCAGACTGCCTACGAGCCTATTCACATATTCAAGTTATAGTAATAAGAAACTAGTAAAAGTCTAATTCTGCCCTTATTTATCAATTGAGTTGTACACAATTAGTTGGTAGTATTCCCTGTTAGCTCTGCTAGCCAAATGGGGGGCAGACAAAACTAGGCTCAAACTTCAACAGTAGATAAGTCACCACTGTCAATAGTTTCCGCGATAAGAAAATAACGCAAACAAATACTATACTAAATGACTACCATAATACGTACATGCGTCTAGTGTGGTAGTCGAAAAGCATGTAAAAACCTGTATTCAAATATATTTTATGAATAAAAAAAAATAAAATAAAAAAATGCACCAGTGTCTTGTCAAGATCACACACATTTTGAATTAACTTCTTTTAAGATAAATATCAATTTATTGTCGATACATTGCTGTCATTTCGGAAACAAGTTATAATTATTATTGAAATAGATTAAGACCACTTTTAAGATAGTCACTACACACAGAAAAGTATGTTATTCAGTCATATTATATGCGTTGCACTTTAGTGACCGTAATAGTATAATTTTATTATATATACGCATTGTATGTATTTTTGTGTTAATAATAATTTGCATTGAAACATATTTTTATTACAATTCAAAAATAATTTGTTCGTAAAAATGCTTCACCAAAATAGTTATTTGTCGGTGTGATTTTTTACCCACTCTAAAGATACTATTTTTTTTTGTAAGTTAGCTAATTTTTCGTTTTAAAGAATTATATGAAAATGATGCAAAACACAGTAAACAAATTGTTTAATTTTTACTTAAATTAAATTGCATTTTTTAAATATCACAGAAAATAGAAAAATGGTTTGCTTTTATCAACTCTCTATTACTCAAACTTTCCAAATTGAGAAGCTATTATTTATAAACGAATGTAGACGTATCAGGAATACATAGAACGATCAAGTGAATCAAACGGTTGTGTTGAGTCATGTCAAGAGCTCGATGAAAATAAGTGCATGTATGAATGTGGATAAAGCAAGTAGCATGGATACAATACCGGGACGAAATATGTGGTTTTTCTGTCCGCCTTTACTACATAGTAACGTTAATAGTTGCATTTTATAATTATGCATTTAAGTTGTAATTAAAATAATTTAATGAGTAGTGCACTTTTGTAGTAACTGTGTTTTCATCTGCATAGTTTATTTGTGCATTGAAATTAGTTTTCAACGAAAAGATGGTATTGAAAGATTTATACAATATTTCGATATGTGCAATTTTGTATAAAATATTTTAATTGAAAACTAGTCTTCTGAAATTTTATTAGTTTTTTTAATGGTTGAATACGTTGACGCTTATTAAATGCAAATACGGCTAATTTATTATAGATATTAGAGGTGCTCATGTTTTTAGGGGCTGGCAGAAAAAAATCAAAAAAAAATATTTTTAAATTTTAAATACGTTTTCTATTTAGATCTCACGTTTCGGTTGGTACTGTTTAATTTTTAATATTTTCATTTGACTTAAGTATTAGATCTTCAGAAGTAGTGAGAATATAAATCGCCTAGAAAATATATTATACTGAGTACAATAATTTTAATGGTTTAGTAAGTTCAGCAGAGATAGTAACAGATGGTACTCTGAGATCAGTAGAAATTTCAGTTAGTTCTTCAAAATGTTTGTTCTTACATGGAGGGCTTCCTGTCTAATTTAGGCAGATAAGACGAGTGCGTTTATTTATTATCTAGTGTGTACCTACGCAGTACAGAATGACGCTTGAGAGTATTCTTGGTCCTGTGAAGTGTGTGAACTGCCGATACGCCCCTCACCGATGCTCTCACTCCAATCGATGCTCAGAGGAGGTAGGTAGCATAAATAAAACATATCGTCGAGTTATATTTCCTTTAGTTCACGAGAAGAGATCTTGAACAGACGTTCCGCGCACCGGCTAAAAAATACCACCGATTTGTATTCAAGTTGTTAAATTTTATTTTAATTTTGGTGACAGCATGTTGTCCACGGGAATTGTGGCGGGATCGGTATCCAAAAAGTTAAATCTGCTGAGACGAAACAGTTTTACTCTCGTAGGTTGTTGAGGTTTAAATAGTTATTTAACCGATGGTTATTTTGTATACTTCACTTGCAGTTGACAGGTTGATAACAATGGTTTTCCGCGCCAAAAACCTGTTCCCTGTATATTAGTCAATTTCTTATTTTCCACGTTTAAAGTAACAATACTTACCTACGGGAAATTTATATCGTACATAGTTAGTTCTTAATATATTTCATCGACATAAAGAAAATGCCTCGTTTAGCCATTGCAAAATTAATACTATTGGTATGTTGTTTTTATTTGTTTTTATCGGGCTTACATTATAATTCTGGTGGGAGTGCTATTACTAAACCATATTTAAACCCAAATGCACTATCATTGTGGAATGCAGTTTATAATGTTTTCTGTTAAATTCAAATTAAAAGTTATATTTGTATGAAGTATCGTTGCATGCGACACTTTAGTGATATTTGTATGAAGTATCGTTGCATGCGACACTTCAGTGATATTTGTATGAAGTAACGTCGCATTCGACACTTCGGTGTTATTTTTATTGTTTATTTACGAACATAGTAAACTCATAACGTTTGTGTTTTTAACATTTGTTTGTAATGTGTTAAAGTTTTCATTCAAGTGTACATCGGAAGTTTGAAATAAGTGTAAATGTTCAATGTGCTGTAATAATTAGTCCAAGTTCGCACGCAGCCCTGGTTGAAGTTATGTACGCTTGCGCTCAAATTAAATAGTTTCGGACTCACCAAGTTTACTAATAATACTTAATTGGTCTCTTAATTCGATGTTTGCGGCGCTAACAAACTCTTCGATTCGGAGGTCGATATATTTCTCTCCCGATTCGTTGTGCCTTGTGACACAAAAAATAAGTGCCACTTGTTATGTTAATACAGGTTTCAAAAATAATTTTGTAGTCTTCTCTTAATCGTTGTGGCATAATATGTGTTTCTCTTTCTGGACCGAAAACTTCATATCATATTACGGTGATTTGAACAAACGTGGCAATGGTTATTTCATATTATTGTTTTCATTCGCGATTCGTTGTGACACCAGTGGTTCTTTTTTGGGACAGTGTGATCGTTTTTTTTGTAATATTGACAATTTACGACAAAATTACATGATTTACAAATAATTATTTGAAGGACCCTGATTTCTTAAAATACCGTCAAACGATATAAAATATATTTTTTTAATTTTCACACCATTTTTCACCACCCGACAAAATTATTTAATCTGGTTTTAGCATACTTTCCGCTCAATTTTCTTCCCATATTTCAGCGAAGGGATGCTTGCTTAAAGCTCGGTAAAAACTAAAAATTTAATTAAATCATAAACTGTTATACATAAATTACTAAACTAAAAAGTATTATAAATAAATAATAAATTACAAAGGAGTACAGTCTTTGTAGTTTTCAGGATACCTATCCTGATGGGTTAATTGGATTTTTTTGTGTAATCGTCTTTCTCAAAAAGATTAAAAATACCTTATTATAAAACTAATCCAACGTCCTTATTGCTTGTTAGGCCGTTAGGTGTAAAAATTGTTTGTTGCTTTTGTACCATTTGTTTTCCTAGGTATATCTGTTTCAGGTTATAGAATTCTTTTGAATTTATGCTAATTACATACACTTAATAATAAATGTATTCAGACAAACATTTTCCAAGTGATATCCCCTTTCAAAGAAGCACTAGTTCGCCGAAGTTTAATCGGGAAAGACGTAAAATTAGGCGAGGGATGAACGCGAGTGAGTTCAATGTCCAACGACTCTGAAAGGAAGTACGCCCATGTGCGCAAGCTCATTGCCCACATCCACACCACCAGGAATGTGCCTCGGCCCCCTGGAGCCTCCGCGGAGGCCGGATCCGGATCCGAGGATTACCATGGCCTCGAGCGGGGACGCGATCCGGACAAAGTCCCCGAGGAAGATTCCCCGGAAGGGTCACCAATCATGTTCGGGGAGCACCAGCATGATCGGCTATCGGTACTTTGCGAAGAAACTTCACGAAGCAGCTCCACATTGGGAAGCACAGTATCTCTGGCAGATCCAGACGCGCCCTTGGCTGTGGCCGCCGCTACCAGTTCACCGCCGACCAATTCACCGCCGACCAGTTCATCGCAGAAGCCTGGCCTCGGGGCGACCTCGTACTCTTCGCTTCCGGCCACCTACCTCTCGGACCGGCGGAGTTCCAGTCACGATACGGCCCAGGAAACTAGGCAAGAGGAGGTCGACAGGCTGCACGTGTCTGGCCACAAGAGGAGCAAGAGTAACAGCATCTGCGTGTCGTCAGAGATGGGTCGGCTGGCTGCGGCCCGACGCTTGGGGGCCTCCTTCCTGCACCTGCACCTTCCGGGGGGCGAGGCGCATGCGGTGCGCGCCGGGCCCCACTCGGCGGGCGCGCATCTGCACATCCCCACCTTCACCATCACGGCGCCCTCCGCAGAGTCCGCGTCGCGCAAGCTCAGCAGCGCCTTCCACGGCTTGGGGAGCTTCGCGCTGCGCCGCCACTCCAACACGGTCAGTGGGGGCTGTATCAAACATACTGCCCCTGCGTGTCTTGAAAATATAATGTGCCTAACCAAAACATCCCGCAGTGCAGATCTCTCAGATTATAACACTTGATTTTTAATTGGGTTTTACAATCTGGGTAATTTGTGAAATTAAAGATTTGTCTCGTTGTCCACACTTATTTAGTGATCTTTAATGCTGCGTAGCTACTCACCGGTGTTCGCTTTAAATCATAACTTTGTGAAGAATGTCTGAATTTAGTTTTAGCGACTATTAATAGCATGATATTCCAATTATTAACCCTGCATACATTACATTAACGTATTTAAGTGTTTAAAATTCTATCAATTTCAACAATTGGGTTACTGAATAAACACAGATGTCTATTTAACAAATAAGAATAATTGGTTCCAGATGAAATAACAAAATTCACAAGTTTAATTTAAAATTAATATTCGATGCATCGCTTGAATTCATCATTAATAATAATTTTGAACATTAAAAAAATCTTCAATTTTAATTTAATCTTTGTTCTCATTTTATTAATGCTGTAGAAATGGATTAAGTTATTTTAATTTAATCTTCATTTTATTTATTCCGTAGAAACCGATTAAGGTGAAATAACTATACCTATAGTAGTCGCATATGAAAACTTTTGTGAAAATATTTATTAAAAAAATAAAGTTTTCAATGTATGAATGAAAAAAAAAAATATTGTAATTTTTTCATTGTTTTGTTTATCTCTCGGTGAAATTATAATGTATCAACACTTTAAATCTGCTGGTGCGGTTTTGCAATATAGTTTTAAGCGTGGGCGGGACTTTCTGGCACTACGCTCTTGATTGGTATTCGGAATATCTTGGTCAGAATCGTCAGATCCTCAGTAGTGTTTAGTGACCTTTCATCGTGTGTACAGAAAACTTATAAAACATGAAAATACCACTCGTAAATATCGCTCATCTGAAAGAAGAAATCCTGTCTCTAAATGTGTCTTAATCTTGTCTTATCGTAGCGTTTTATCATGCGTGATATTGTTGATTTATATATTAAAAAAAAAAAATGATTAAAAAGAGTCTGTTTTTCTTTTGTTTTTTTTTTCTGTGGTCATTTCAGAATTAAAGTCCGAAATGTATGAATGACCATGCTTTTAGAATGGTTTATGTGACCTATTTACGGATGCGTTCACGGATAGTTGATAGCACAGTGGATGTACTACTACAAATATAAAATGTGTTTACTGATATCTAGGAACCTATCTACTTGGTAATAATTATTTAGATTGTTATTAATTACATTTTCAATCCAATATTTTTATAGTGAAATAACTTGTTGAGTAAAAACTCAAATTGTAATATTTAATCATTGAAGATAATATTAACAACCCCCAAACGATAAATATGAAACAGAAAAATCAGAAAAAGATTCTATCTAGGAATCATCCCTAGATGCGACCAAATCTTTTTCTGGTTTTTCTGTTTCACATTTTTCGTTTGAGATTTTCAATGTTCAAAGCGTTAATTTCAAGTGTTTCTAGATTTTTGTGTATTTTTTCTCTTCGTTTTACGTTTCTAATAATTTCCTCTCGTTTTTTACTTACATGTTTGGTTTTAGTGTTATTTTTTTCTAACAATTTTAACCATTTTAAATCTATAACTCCAAGAAAAGTTACCTTTAATAACTTCTCTGTAATTTACGAATATACGAGAGATTAAAATCGAAAGAACAATGTTGCTTGTGATTCTTTTTGATGACAAAATGTTAAGGTACTTCTAAATAAATCCAATTAAATTGATCATTATTACCTCTAAAAAAAAATGTATATTTGAAGTTGTACGCTTGTTTTCTCAAACGAAAATCAATTATATCTGATCATACTTTACTGCAAACAATGCAATAATGCCCTTTAAAACTTGGTTTAATCTTTGTTTTATTCCGTTGTAGTAAGATCTACATATAACTGTCTGTTTAATTTACTAATGTAATTTTTTAATTCCAGAGCCTGCATCGTTCAGAATCGATGGTTTCTCTCTGCTTCCGGACACTTTCCAATTTCATCACCGAAGACAACCTAGATGGCCTTCAATCCTTCCTCGTTAGTAAACAGATACAAATAGATGATCGAGATGAGGTAAGAAAATTTATAATATTTATCCTTTTTTATATCCATATTCCTAAAGAAAACTCACTATGTATTTTTGCTGACCAAAATTTTGTGATTACCTACCAAGGAGTCTTTAACCTGATCCAATGGAAGTATAGTAGAAGGAAAGGAGAAACCATACAGGAATATTTGGAGAGTCAGATCGGATCAATAAACATAGCTAAAGATATTATTTTGTAATGTTTAATTCATTCAGAGTGATGGTATTTCACCAGGATGCCTCTGAAAGTATTTCCATTCCAGCAAATTTTACATAATTGTAAAATTAAAGGAATTTTCATTGATGAAATATCACCTCAAGGGTTCACTGAATATTGATTATGAATGAATAAAAATCCATTAATGGAACTAATTTCAATAATAACTAAATGTGTTTGTTTTCGTCCAGAATGGCACGACGGCGCTCATGGTGGCATCCCAGTATGGCCGTCCATCCATGGTGTCAGAGCTGCTGGCCCACGGCTCAGATCCCAGCGCCGAGGACAATGATGGATGGACCGCCCTTCTGCTAGCCGCCAAGCATGGGCGCACCAACATCTGCTCTGACCTGCTTGATCATGGCGCCAATATTCAACAAAAGGAAATGGTATACATACTCTCAATCAATTATAAATACATACTATACTTTTTTATCCTATCCTGTACAGATTCATTTCCATTCCCGATCACGGGTTAAAGTTGTTTTTCTGATTAATTACTCGGGCCATAGCTACCCAATTTTTTTTATTCATTATTATTTATCAATATTTACAAGGTAAGTTTGTACAGTAACGTAATAATACAGTATTTATTACGAGAGTGAAACCACTTGTGTGTAAAAGAGGAAAGGTAAAAATGAACTTATTTTGAACTTTCCGCATACAGCTCATATGTTGAGTCGCTAGCTTGAAGTTTCTATCAATTACCAAAAGAAGCCACTAATGTTCCTCTCATTGAATATTCTAGATTTTTACCGTTTAGTCTGCGTCTGCGTGTAGATGCCATTTTAAATTGTTTTCTAAAAATTGAATATCTGTTTACATGTTAAAAATTGCAATTTTCATTGTCTATGACTATAGACATTTATATTACACCATAGAAAACATACAGATATAATAATATTCAATATTGGCCAAAATAAGTCAAAGTTGGCCAATTTCGGTAACTAACATACAGAATTTACGCATTTATACATTTTTGAAATTCGAAAAAAAAAATCATTGGCTTTAAACCAATATTAGCAGTTTATATGCTTCTGTATTAATATTAGGCCGCATGATCTTTAGAATAAGCACGACCGAATCCAAAGCTGAATACCCGGATATGTCAATTTTTAAATACACTAAATCAAAGGTTCAAATGAGAGTTAAGGAGATTTAAAATTTTTAATTTTATTTACTGTCGATTATTTTAAGTATTGAATACTTAATATATAATGAGTCTTTGAATACAAATGGTTTGGTGTTTTGTTTTACAGGGGGGCTGGACTCCTCTTATGTGGGCTTCATACAAAGGCCATGAAGACGTGGTCAGTCTACTTTTGGAGAAGGGCGCTGATGTGAATGCTAATGGAAATTATCACATAAGGTATGGTAACAAAAAATTATTATTCCACTAAAAAAATTATCTTCTAAAAATGTTATATTAATGAAACCTAAAGAAAAGTTATTTTTATTTAACTTACCATACTGGGCTCATGCCCATATCTTGGTAGTTGTACATAGGTTATATTATTTATAATGTTATAATATAATACAAGCCGAGCTTTATTATGGTGGTACATCTTATATACAGTGTTTTAAGGGTCGTACATTTCTTACTCCAAATAATGTCAGGAATCACTGGTTAAAGTAAGACGTCGTTTAACACCGTGCGTATAAATACATATATGAAATAAGTACTATGTACAATTGTAAAATATTTTCTGTAAATGATGTAACATTATTCTTTTTGAATGTTATATTTTGAAGAACATAAATAAAATTTTTTAATAATTTTTAAAACTAGATTATAATGGTGATATGTACATATATGTAATTGATGTTTTCGATATGATGGATATAAAGTAGGTACATATTATTATTATAATAGTGAATAGGGTAAAACCGGAGAGATGCCACCCATTTTAAAAAAATGGCAATAAGTATTCGGTAAATATTGAAATTAAATGCAATGAATTATATTTTATTGTAAGTGCTCACTAATTATACATTGTAAAAAAAAAATTCCTTTAGCATTAAAAAACAATAAAAAAGTGCGACATTTCTCTCCATTTTATGGTAGTGATGCCACCCCCTATAGTATTAAATCACACATATCAACAAGTTTAAAAATCTGTACACATGTTAAAAATAAACTAAATCCAAGGTAAATTGTCATTTAATAATAATAATAATAATTGGATGACTTGTATAGCGCCGTTTTTGTGCAAAATCACCTCAAGGGCTCTGTAAACTTAACTTTACTATGTCTCCGATACGCTTAATTGGCACCATATATCGTACGTTTGTATGGGGGTACATCTTTAAATAAAAATATAGATACATAATGAGAAAATAAAATGTTTTTAAATATTATAAATTTGAATTATTACTCTGTCATCAGTTATGTTTATATTTTGCATAAATAAATTTCTTAAATAATAATTTTTTTTTAAATGTCACTGAAGTAAATTTTTGCAAATAATTTCGGTGGCAATTTAAATCAACTGATCAGACTGATTTCTCTCAATTCCGTAGCCTATATCGAATGGTTTTTGAAACATCACATTCAAAGATATTATGAGTGTGGCCTCTCTCCTCCCATGGTGTTTCTCCTGGTTTTACCGTAAATAATAAATTTTTCATATGAAGATTTTCATTATTTTGCATACGGGGTGAGAACTATTGTATAGTAAAACAATGGTATTGTAGTTTTGGTAAATAATGAAGATAAATATAAATGTATAATGGGACATTGTATAAGCCTTACCCACTCTATTTTGTCATCTTGTATTGTATTGTCATTGCAAAGTGTTCTGTTATTCTCTTAGAAATTGATGTGAAAAGTCCATTTGTTTCAAAACAAGCAAAATGTAACAATACAGTTGACAATAAACTGCAACAAAAATGTTTTGTTTCTGGTTCATGGTCTCAATGTTACTAGATTGTCGAGAAACACCTAATAGCGGCAGCTGACATAGTGAACTGAAATTATTTTTCTAACTGATTTATAATGCGGAAGCTTTTTAAAAGTAAGTAGTAGAAATGTATAAAGTGATGACTTACAATTATATCTGTCATTCAGAAGAGATGCCCGATCAGACTTCTAAGCTTTTATCTGTTCCGAGGTTTACATGTTTTCTAAATCCTTCCTTTGATAATGCATACAATTGATATTCATAATATCAACTGTGCAACGCGGATCCATAGACTACACGCGTTTGATGAAAGGTTAAATTATTATTATTTTTTAATTTAGCGGAACAGACAGGTTTATACATTGCTCTGTCTGCCTTATAAAGAAAAATAATACAATATAATAAGATTAATATAAAAATAAAAAAATTACATACTTAAAATAGTAATACAACAAAGGAAATTATACATTTAGCAATTGTATTACTGTGGTTTTTCCATGTATAATGTAGGGGCACACTGTGCCACTGGACTCTTCACCTGGACGAGAATGTTTGGATTTCCGATTTACATACCGACTTTCGGGTCTGTTTCAGCTTTTGCAAAAATTGTAATCAAATGCTTGTCTACTGATAACGATTAGATCAAAAGCTGAAATGGGCCGAGAATGCAGACCATTCGTATGTAAACACTCGTGCTGATCATCAGTTTGCAACAACCCAACCTTGACCATAATTAGCAGTTTTAATTTTATGTGAGAACTGTCAAAATATACAGTAATGCTCGTGGCAATGCACATTCAAATTTATAGATAGCTTTCATGTGCCATGTATATATATATATATAAATAAATTAATGTATTTTCAGCTCATTAGTATGGGCGGCCGGAAGGGGGCATTCAGCCATAGTGGAGCGTCTGCTAGCAGCTGGCGCACGCCCAAACAGTGGAGACAAGTACGGCACCACAGCGCTGGTCTGGGCGGCACGTCGCGGCGATGCCGTTGCCGCCAAGGCATTATTGGCAGCTGGCGCCACGCCCGATCAGGCCGGCATGTACTCCTGGACCGCCCTGCTGCAAGCCACGCAAGGTAAACTTGTTCATTCTGGATTGAAGAAACAATAATACGGATTATGAAAAATTGCTTACCTTTGAATATTTGGCTATTTTGTATAGCGCTGTTTATTTGAGATATCATCTCGGGGATGCTTTACAAAGCTATCAAAGCTCCTATGTAGATTAATGAGGTGTAAACTGATGTTTTAAAATAAACATATTTTCAGTCGCAAATTATCATCTCTGAAAAGACTAGATTTGTGAGATAAACTACTGACGAATGATAGAATTCAAAAACATATTGATAATAACTACATTATAGAAGGCGAAAGGTAAATTTGTGAAGGAAATATATTTATGTAGTATTATTTTTGTTTACTTTGCAGGAAACCATATAGAAATAGTACAAATGTTATTAGAGCACAAGCCAAATGTTAACGCTTTAGATAAAGATGGATGTACGGCCCTCGCAATAGCTTGTAAGGAAGGATACTATGAGATATCTGCCGCCCTGCTCAACAGCGGAGCTTATATCAACATTCAGGTAACATATTTCTCGATACATATATGTACAAAGAAGGGTTCAAAGGGTTAAATACATAATATGTACTTAACTTTGAACAAAACAACTTGTCTTAGAGTTTACACAATTCCTATTATAAATTATAATTAATTGATTACCGGTGTCAGAAAATTTAAACACAAATAATTTATATCCCGACATGCGTACTGTTTATGTACTGATTGATTTTTATTTGATTTCAGGATCGTGGTGGAGACACTTGCCTTATTCACGCTGTGAAGGGAGGACATAGAACTGTAGTGGAAGCTTTACTTAAGAAATATGCTGACGTTGATGTTTTAGGGAAAGATAGAAAGACTGCCGTGTATACTGCTGTAGAAAAAGGACACTTGGCTATTTTAAAATTACTTCTGCAATCAAATCCCGACCTGGAATTATCTACCAAGGTTTGATCTTTTGAAACAATATTTGTACAATAACATATGAGTAAATACTTCTTATTGATCATTGTAATTTAACACTTTGAATGAGATAATTCATTTTGGACTATTTATCAAACCGTATTATTTACCCACAGTGCGATGACCCGTGTAGGAGTCACGTTTAATACCTGCACATATTTTTATTTATTTTTGACCACACCGGATTTCAGGGACTTAACACAATTCAAGCACGTGAAAATACGGTCCCGTTCGAGAAAATGGGTGCTGATTTAACTTTAAATTGTTATATCTTTGAAAATAATATATACATATTTTTTTAAATAGTAGTCACCAAACGCCAACTATAAAAGTACGGTCTGTAATTAAAACCTGCTTTGTAACACAACTTCATAAACTGAAGTTAAAGTCAGTTTTGGGCCATTTGGTGTTGTTTTATGGGTAAAAACTGTATGTATTTTATTACATTACAAAAAAAAAATCATTTTCACATAATTCCTTACAAAGAAAAACAAAAACTTTCGCAGTTTTCTTCATAGCTTCCCTTTGATAAAATATTCTTCCACATAAAAGACAAGAATTTGAAGATGGGGAAGACTTGGTTCACATTTTAGTTAGGACCCTTATAAAGATATTGATATAAAATTGCCTTCTCCTCCATTCAAGTGGGAGCGGCGTAAAAGGTATAACTACCCTTCCAGCTGGAAGTGTGTTAGTATAATTTTGCTAAATAAATAATTTTATATACAATCTTGATTTTACATACCCTTTTTTTAGCTATACAACTGGTGTGACCATAATATAATGTTTCTGTTTTTGTATGAACTTCTTTCAGGATGGAGATACCCCTCTACTTCGAGCTGTAAGGTCACGAAACGCCGATATGGTGCAAGTTTTACTGGACAAGAAAGCAAGAGTTAATGCTGCAGACAAAAAGGGTGACACATGTCTACATATTGCTATGAGAGCTCGCTCCAAGGTATGTAAGATATCCAAAACTAACCTACAAATGTGATGAATGAATTTTTTTTGATTATATAAATAATGTTTTTATGCTTCTTTCAGGCTATTGTGGAAATCCTCTTAAGAAATCCAAAGCACAGCCAGTTACTGTATCGGCCTAACAGATCTCAAGAAACCCCGTACAATATAGATATGAATTATCCAAAGACTATTTTAGGGCAAATATTTGGTGCACGTAAGTCATTCTATCAAACTAAAATATTCAAATATATCTCTGCATTCATTAATATGTATGTGCATGTGTGTATAAAACATATCACTTTAATTTTTTACCTTGTTGAATTTGCAGGCAGACTGAATACAAACGAAGACAATGAAAGCTTATTAGGATATGAATTGTATAGTAGTGCTCTTGCCGATATGCTGTCGGAACCAAGTCTTTCCATGCCCATTACTGTGGGCCTTTACGCTCGATGGGGGTCCGGGAAATCATTTCTGCTCAATAAACTAAGAGGTAACTTCCGCCCCCATTCTCTTGTCTCTAAAGTCAAACATTTATTTATTATTGTCGTAGTTATCAAAATAGACAAAATATTTTTCCCCCCTTTTTTACATAGTTCTACTCTTCACAATATTCAAAATTAGAAAGATCTCACCAATATTGCCATATGAATCTTTATGTTGTGTGGGAACCATTATTGTACAATGTTCCCTGTCTCTGAATTCATGGAGTTGGAATTCTAATTCCGAATTATTGAAAATTAAGGGTTTTCTTTCAAGGTTTGTAGAAAATTTATACTTAACAGAGGGGGTAGAGCGATGATTGGTTAAAAAGTCGACAAAAAGCGACGTAGCTTGAAGTCTATTTTCCACCGGGAAATTTGAATATACTGCAATACAAGCGGGGTCAAGCGACTCTGGATGTGTGGTGTATAAAAATGATTTATTCATAAGACGTTGGTAATTATAAATACTAATTATTATTTACTAAAACTAATGATCAGAATTAAAGGAAAAATCCCTGGAATAATTGCAGTGTTACTTCCTCATTGATGTGATGTAGATTTGGGATTATTAGCTATTATTAATATCAGGATACTTGTTGTCTGACAAATAATGTCAATTTTCCAAATTAAAAGTCTTATTTAACAAAATATCATAGCCAGGAAATATATAATATAACATGGAAAGTGTTGAGAATAATCGAATAATAAATGGCACATTCAAGTAGGAAATAATCAAAAATGACCAGAGTATTAATGAGGTGCGATATGGATAATTAGTATTATGGACAATGGCCGACTGTCAAGCATAAATAAACCACTCACTAGATGGATATCTTCGGGCTTTTTGTATGAAACAAATTGGTGTGACAATATTACGTCACACACCATCGACGAGGATAGAGGAAACTCAAAAAAAAGGGGCGACCATAAACAATATAATTCTCATCCAGAGCCTACTTATTATTCTAAAATATTTTAAAAACAAAAATGTTTGAAATGTCAAAATATTACCTCACGACAGGAATATGAAAAACTCGGTTTCGTGTTAAGTATTTTTATTTCAGCAAGAAAATAAATTATAGATAAAGGTTAAATCATTAATGAATAAGGTAGAATGATGGAATTCTACCTAGCGTGATATAATCACGATCCAGTACAGCCTCACTCTACTGCCTGAAAAAGAAAATAGATTCATTTCTGCGGTGAAGTTAAATTAAGGCTATTTCAAATTAGCAAAATAGGATGTCAAAGCGTTGGCAACGCGTAATTTCACAACAAACCACTCGGACTTTTGCTTCCGATTGAGCCACAAACTGACGGACATCTCGCTAATATTGGATAAACAATATATTAAAATCCGCCAAAACTACACGACAACGGTGTAGTTCGAGATCAAAATATCAAACAACCATAAATGTACCACTCTCCCAGTATTTAGCTGTCAACAGTGTTTTCCAAAGACATTCAGAGTTTTTCGTTGGTGGATACAGTTAGGCCACAATATGACGTTACAAACCATGGAGATTACCGTGTCTTTTCTACGGTTCCAATTTTCGATCGGAGTTACACCCCCCTGCTGTCAAGTGACCTTTTGTTTCAGGTAAAGATGGTCGGCATTTCTGTCCCAGTTACATGGAACCGGTTCCATTGCTTTCACAGGAACCGTCGATATTATTTCACCGAGGAACCGGTAATTTTTGGGACCGGTTTTTTTGAGGAATATTTATCAAAAATGAAAAATATTATAAAAAAAACAACAAACAATTTTGAAATCTTTGAGGAACTAGTTCAGTTAGTGATTATGATTATGTTATTGCAATAAACGCCCGGGTTGCCGACAATTAATTTTTTTTTTTTTAAATTACTCTCTCCTAGAGATGACATAGGCCCTAAAGGAAATTATTTTCCTCAGGGCTACCTGTGTGGAATTAATGTAAAAAAAAAATTTCACAGAATTACTCTAGTCACCACTTTTTTTCTTTTTGAATACCCGTTTTCAAAAGTAAATGGATAAAGAACCGGCTAGACATCGGTGTTTTGGTAAGTGGAACCTCAGTGACAACCTATTTCAGGCACCAACTATCTCTAGTTTCGGGACTTCCTTTACCTAGCGTGTTCCGAGTTACGTCACGAGACCGATGCGTGTATTTTCGAAAAGTGCTGTGTGAGTGAACCTTGTGTGAAAATTTTCTACGAACCTTGGTTTTGTTTCTGAAGTCAATTAGTCTTTAATATAACTACTTGTCCTTTATTCATAGATTTTATATACATTATTCAAAATTAGAAAGAGCTCACCACTGTGTGTTGCCATAAAAAACCACCACATTGGGTAGGTACTGTCTATTTATACTCTACTCAACTTTTCAAGTTCATTCATTCTTATTTTACAATGATGTTTTTGTTGGAATATTTGATGATCCGATGCTGGCAACACTGCTTTTTGTTCTGTTTTTTTCTGTCTTGTGTTTGAACACGAGTATTAATTACCGTACAATAAGAATAATTGTACCATAGAATTGCGTTTACTTAATAACAAAACCAACATTTTTGAGTTTCAGTTTTTGATTATTGAAAATTATAAGTTTTTTTTACATTAGTTTGGTGGTATAATATGCAGAAAAGAGCCAACTAACTATGGTTATTTTTTTAATTTAAAAAAAAAAAAACGATTGAGAATATCTCATTTGGCAAAAAAGATCAAGCCTGAAAAAAAAATCCCTTGGCAGTAATGCCGTTTTTAAATATTTTCATTTTGTGGAACTTGAATTTTACATTTTACAGAAACAATACAGTGATGTCCAATTGGTCTTGATTCCATTTAAAAACTTGTTTGAATAAAAGATCTAATCGTCTTTCGATCCTTTTTGAAAACGAAACATCGCTGTGACCATTTTGCCTATAGAATTCAATGTCTTTTTGAGCTGTCAAATTGTGGCCTACAGCATGGCGGTTATTTGTGGATGTTTATTTATATAAATTGAACACCGGCAGTATGTGGAATACTCAATCCATAATTTAAATTACCTACCTTTTTAAAAGAAAGCTGACAGCTTACCTATCCAATCTTAGGTTTCCTCAAATTTCTCGAAATTAGTAGATGGTCAGTTGGATCCTTTCTACACAAATATGGTTATAGTTCAAATGATCATAAAAAAATGCTCGTATACAAAATGATCGTAATCAAATGTCATAACTCTCAAATGATCATATCAAAAAGAACGCAGGCAAATAATATGTAAGTCCGGACGGTGGCTGAGTTGACATCGCGTTTGGGTCCCACCCAGGGGCGTAGTGTGTTCAATTCCTCTGCTGGCTAAGTCCTCCATCACAACACAAGCAATATTTTCCGCTTTGTTCGTAACCCAGGAATGTGTGTCTTTCTTTTTAAAGTAAAAAAGGATGTAAAGTAATACATGCGATTAAATGATAATCACAATTTTTTTACATACAATCTTTATGCTTATGATCATTTGATTGCGATCAAAACATTATATATATATATATGTCCATTTCTGGGTTATTTTTTCAGAGGAAATGAAAAACTTTGCCCGCCAATGGGTGGAGGTGGGCTGGAGTTGGAACTGGGCAGTGGGCTGGGGGGTATTGCACGCGGCAATGCTGGGCGGACTGGTGGCCATAGTGGCCGGGGCGTCCTGGATGCTGTCCATCGCGCTGACCGCCCTTCTGTTTGTGCTGTTGTATGTCATACTGTTGGTGATGTGGTTCGCCAGTCAAAAGTAAGTAACAAAAGCCAACCAAAATTCAAAGGAAAATAGAACCAGGAAGAATACAGTTATCTTAGATTTAAAAAAAATTATAATTTCATGTTTGGAAGTCTACAAATACACTATTCCGATCGACACCTCCAAAGTGTAAAACGATTCCTTATTACCGATAAGTGAATATTATTCTACTTTATTTTTTACTAATTATTTTCATCAACCTACCCATTTTTCTTTACAGATATGAGTGGTCCTGGCCTTATACTGTGATGTTAGCTTTAAGTCAAAAGTTTAATTCCCTCAAATTAGTTCTTCAAGTTGTTTTTTGTCACCCGCCTGGTCCACAGTGTTCGCATTCCTTACCCGCTCAACCTATAAGGTAAGAACTTGACCATAACTTCAGATCAATATGTATATCTTTTAAAATACTTTCAATTAAATATACATGTTATGTATTAGTGTGAAATTAGACTACATGGATATAATATGGGTATGTGCATTAAAAAGTTTTTAATCTAAGTAAAAATTTTTTAGATTTCATTTTACGGATCAGGCTAAAAGTAGTACTCAAGAAGGAGAGGCCTCTGTTATTCAAATGGTTGTTAGTTTATCAGAGGCCCTTGAGAATCAGTATGGCCGACTGTGCACACGGCTTTACAGGGCTTTCAGGCCCAAACCCATACGAGCCACTGCCGACTGGCGGTAAGAACCAACTTTTTACATTAAAAGTATCAAAATTAAAACCATACCTAATATGCAATTTTGTTGTGTTCCATTATCTTTGGATTAATGTTTTGAATGTATCTTTTCAGGTGGCGAAGAATTTGTTGCATTCCTCACGTAATGACATTTGAACTGTGCTTTATATTTGTTATATTAGCTATATCTGTGTTAGTTGTATATTTAAGAGATGGCCAGTCAGACCCAGTGTAAGTATTTCACTACCAAAAATAAAATAACTGCTTTTTTCAAAACAAATCAGTATTTGGACATAATTTTTTTACATATGCCTTATCTAATCAGGCTTTTGTAGTTTTCACATCTATGCATTTGTCAAGAGGTTAGAGGTTTAATTCCCGCCTCAGCAAAATAATAGCAAGATTTTTTTTCTCATTTTTCTGAAGCTGTCAGTCTGAATAATTTGTTTCTTTTCAGAAATTTAAAGATTCAGGAAGGAATTCTGATGGGGTTAGGGGCAGTTTTATCCCTAACAGCGGTTGCCAATCTGTACACGTGGGGGCGTATAGGTGCTGCTCTCATACTTTCCCCGAGACAACATATAAAGCGAAGCGTGGATAGACAGCCAGAAGGATTTCTACAAGCTCTCAGACCAGAAGTAACCCTTCTTACTGACCTGGTAAATTATCATTTTACGCTCTAATAGAAATGTTATAACCTACTATAATACCCACGCACAGGCTTTGCCTTTGTGAGATTTTTTTGCTACGTACCAATGTATTTTTATTTGTAGCCATTTCGATGCTGTATCAAAAAAAAATTAAAGAAAAAAGAATATCACTTCATAGCCCAACTGTTCTGGAGTGAGATTCTAAGTAGAGTGAATGCATGATTATAAGATCTTCGGGTATAGGATGGTTCATAGTTCATATTACTACCCTCGCTTAAAAATATATTCATTTATTTTTTACCGTAACCAGAACCCTGGCTGACTGAACAGATTTTTTTTGAAAACTACTGCCTTGAATCCATTATTGGAAACATCATCTGCCCATGATTTGGTGTATGTGGAATCGCTTATATTTTACGTGAATTTCTTGTTGAATTACACATTTTTTAACGAAATCGTCAATATTTTTTTATATTCTTGAAAGAAATTGTCTTTTCAGCGTCTCACCTTTTTGACGATACGAAAATACACCCGTCACTTCTCTAAAAGGTTTTTCAAATCCGGTAAAACGAAACGTTCCTTCAGTTAGTAACTACTGCTTCTTTGGTTTGTCGTTGCAAAGGATTACCATGCCCAAGTTTTATCATGAAAAAAATTTATGGAAAGAAATTACTTCGCAAACTATATTATTTATATTTTTTACTTAATATTTGGACATTTTAACCCGTGCACTGGATAACCGCCTCCTCCGGCCAATAGTGTGTTGCGGAGGACACTCACACACTTTCGCGTGAGTTTAAAGACAAGGGTTCCGTAAAAGTGTTAATAAGGATCTTATAATTGTGCGTTCACTCTACCCAAGTAAGATTCTCGACTCTGGACTCGGGCCTTAAAATAATTTGCACTTTTTTTTAATTTTACTTACAAAAGTAAAAATGATATTCAAGTTTACGAAAGTCAAGTGTTACACTAAGGACGGGTTTTTTCACAGAATTTGAACAAATCATCAAATTTCAAAGTTAATTTCCAAGTTCTATGAAAGCTCTATTCAAGTTCTGTTACTATTTCAGTTATGTAGAGCAGCTGGCCAATAATTATATAATAACAGAACTTTAATAGAATGTGTACAGAACTTGAAAATTAACTATGAAATTTAAAGAAATCATCAAATTTCAAAGAAAATTTTCAAGTTTGTGAAAGTTCTATTATTATTTCAGTTCTGTGAAGAAACTGGCTAATAATTATAATAACAGAAATGTAGAACTTTCAGAGAACTAGAAAATTACCTTTGAAATTTGGTGAATTCTTCAAATTCTGTGAAACAATCCATCCTATTTGAGACTATTTGAGATTCAGACATGTTTTATTTCTATTTCCAGGTAAAGTGCTTAGATGCATTCACAGGTCAGCAAACTCGGTTAGTAGTTGTGGTGGATGCACTGGACAGTTGTGAACAGGACCGGGTTCTTATAGTACTAAATGCAATCCACACGCTCTGCTCTGACCAACATAGTCCCTTCGTCATCATACTGGCCATTGATCCACACATCATCAGTAAGGTATCTACATATTCCTTTTTCACTGGTATATCTGTTACATGCATATCATATATTATATTGTTTTGGCATTGTCATATGTTTTTTTCTTATTTCCTGGCAGGTTGTGTTGGCACAGGTCAGTTGAGTGGTGGTCCTTGCTAATATTATATAGATTAATTAACTTGGTTTTATTGCCAGTTTGTTTGAGTTGAATCCATTTGTAACTAATCTTAAGTGTATATGATTTTCATGGCCATTAGAAAATCCACCCTCATGTGTTCATTTTAATTTTATTATCAGATTATATTTTCTCGTAGCAATTTGTAAAATCATCCACTCATTTGAATTTTAAATGTTTCTATTAGTATTTTTAATTTTTTTTAGGCTGTTGAAGTTAATAGTAGAAGAGCATTTTCCGAGAGCAACATTGGAGGCTGGGACTACTTAAAAAATATGGTACAACTGCCATTTTACCTCCAAAACTCAGCTCTCAGAAGAGTCAAAATCGCCCAACAAACATCGCAGAGAAAACTTCAGTTATCTGCTCTTTCTAGTGGCAATGATGAACTGACTGCTTCACTGCAAAGATCGGTAAATTTGTCAATTATTAACTATAATGTGTTAATATTGCCGTCAAGTTAATTGCATTCTTACTACATACCATGTCATTTAATATATTATAAATGGTCTTATTTATTTTCCAAAGGTTTCCGCCCGACGTCTTTCCTCTGCTTCAGAGATCATGTCCAGTCAAGAGAAACTGAAGGGACTCGGAAGCAGTGGCAGCACACGAGGAGCAAGAAAATTGAAGATCTCAGAGTCTGTGGCTTCTTCCATGAATTCAAACCTTCACAGAGTTGGACTCTCCAGTGGGCCGGCTGATCTTAACCGGTATAAATCAATCATCATCGCTATAATTGACATATGATGTAAAAAAAACTCACACCACATGTTATAACTTTGATGTGTGAATGACTTATATTGTGTAATTCTTTATTTCAGAGTTTTGCTAACCGATGATTACTTTAGTGATGTCAACCCTAGAAGTATGAGACGTCTTATGAATGTTCTTTACATTACCGGTAAGAAAAATTACACTTCGAAAATTATTCCTATAATTTTATGAAATATTTCTTTGAAAGGTGCAAACATATAAGCATTGGATATCAGTAAAAAAATTTTGAAGGGATGCTGGATAATACTGCCGCGGTAAGTAAAAACACAGCGTCTCAAGGAAGACACTACCGTGGCAGAATAAGAAAGTATATAATCAGGGGCCGTTATTTCCTTAGGTCGATTGGTTTTTGACCCCCCAAAATTATAAGACTACAATAATAATAAATGAAAACAACTGGTCTTATTCATAATTTATTTGAAATATACCGCGAAAAATCAAGGCTGCTAGCGACGAGCAGTGACATTCATTGTCTGTAATAGAAGCTTTCATTCACAAGTATATACAATTCGCTGGGTCAATTTAAAGAATGTCCACAGCTTTCGCATCTTCTGTCCCTATGCTCGCCATAGAATAAACAAAATGGCACTGTTTTTCGTCTAAGTAAAAATTAGGTACCGAAGAAAGCATAGGGACGCTTAGGTCATGCCCGTGAGGAAGACAGCACGATGAATATTATGTTTTAAAGAGATGGTGACATAAACATATGTCGGGTTTTCATTTTACACGCTTGTCGTGTGTGGAACAATGGTTGTTTTTCAATTCGGGAAAGGTTTGGAACAATTCTTTTTTTATTGATGTCAAATGAAGCTGAAGAATGAAACAAAAGAAAAAAAAGTAAAAGATCATTGTCAAATAGAATCGCAAGTTTAAATTTAAATGGAATTGATAAACATCGCGTCGCCTCGCACCATGGAACCAGCATACTCTTAGCTTCGCACCCAGTATCTTTGGATACTGCGAATGGACGTTTCAAACTATATTTTTTTTTACCATTTTATTTATTTTTCGGTGTGAAGAACTACATTAAAACGTATCCTCTTTAAAATAATTTCCATAAGTATATGGATTGTGTAGTTATTTCTAATTTACTATAATAACATAATATGTATTTTGAGCAGCGGACTAATGACGTACCTACCTACAAATTGATATAGATAATAATATGTACCTATATGGGCATTTTTCACAATATCAAATAAAGATTAGTCAGACATTTTTTTCAAATGACCTACCATGCCTGGATTCCTAGAGCCGCCTCTGTATATAATATACCAACTATCAAATATACAGATCTGTAGACTACCCCACAAACAAGATGCAATTACTGACAAGAATATTATATCAAATTAGCTCTATAAATCCTTCACTCAAGCAACAACACTCCCCAACATCAATTTTATTACAAATCCAGTTATTGAGCAAACTGTTGAAAATTCATCATGCAAACAAATTTATACTTACTAAAAAAATTCCACTCGGTTTGTAATAGTGTATGCTATTCCGTGCATTATATCCATAAGCATTAAAGTCATCTCTTGTGCGTTGAATGCTGTTGTCAAATAGATATTTTGAATTCAAAGACCTAGGCAGGCAGGAGTGAAAATGCGTGCGCGAAATTCGAATACTTTCCAGCTTTGTGGACACTGGATCCAAACTGTTGCTGGTATCTGTGTGTACACGAGCATTGATAATGAATTTATCAATGCTCTATCAGCTCGCTAAAAACGGCGCTATATAAATTAGCCAAATATTATTATTATTATTATATGTAATGCGACTCGCTCCGTGGCCGTGCGTCATGTTGTGTCGTTGTGTGTGTCAAGTCTCTGAGGACGCTGTTTCTGGTGTCTGTGTGTTTGCGATTCATAGATAAGTATCAGAGTATTGAGAATTTATATGTATTTCGACTCACTCTGTGCGTCTTGTCACTGTACGTCTTAAGTTTATTAGTAAATTGCAGTATTGCTGTTTACAGCTAGAAAAAATAAGTCCAAATGGTTTTGAGTCTAGAATCTACAACACAAGGGATGCGGAGCATCCATAGCATGTTTGGAGGAACCGCGACTGTTGCATGGTTGTATTAAAAATATGTGTACTTCCTCTTACAGGTCGATTGTTAAAAGCATTTCAAATTGAATTCAATTGGCACAACTTGGCTTCCTGGGTTAATCTTACGGAACAGTGGCCATTCAGGACATCCTGGATAATATTACATCACGAAATGTTTGAGGAACATATTGAAGACAGCACTTCGCTCAAACAGATATATGACAAGTAAATAACAAACAACAATTTGATATATTATGCTGCTTTTCACCATGGCAGCATTTCTTTATTAATTTTTAAATATATTTCCTTTCAGAGTTCGCCCAAGTATTCCAATAATTCGTGAAGCTGAACCGTTGATGGAACTTGACAGAGATGAGCGAAAACTTGATGTCTTTCTTGGATTCCATCGAACAAGCCTACTTGCTGCTGATTTGAAGATCTTTCTCCCATTCACAATCAATCTTGATCCCTACATCAAGAAAGTTATCAAAGGTTTGTTTCAGCCCATTCAAGGTGTTATATATTTCAGCAGTATCATTTTTTATCTTGCTTTTTACCGAACAAAGTGTAAATCAACCCCTAAATAGATAATGCTTCTTTTTCAGATGAACAACAGCACTATATCGTAGATAATAGTGATACGCCAGTGGTAAATCCAGTTATACCACCTAAACCATACAGCAACAAATTCTACAACCGAAAACAGGTTTGCATTTTTTATTGACTGTTTTATTAGCTGTACATTTTTTTAACGTTAACTGCGGAGATGTCTATGTCACTTTTGAGAATGCTGTGTGGAGGGTCTTTTTGAGGAGAGGAAGAAGTGAACATATTGAACATGGAGATGACCCGTTCTCACATGACAAATAAAAACTGTTTACAAATGTTCTCGTTTGGCGTGTTTCCCGACTATGCACCGGTGTCGAAGAGATCAATGACGCTAGTTCCTCCGGGCATCTTCCATTGAATGACCGGTAGAACAATATCGATAAATTATGTGGAT
This sequence comes from Hesperophylax magnus, assembly GCA_026573805.1. Classification (NCBI taxonomy): domain Eukaryota; kingdom Metazoa; phylum Arthropoda; class Insecta; order Trichoptera; family Limnephilidae; genus Hesperophylax; species Hesperophylax magnus. The sequence continues at coordinate 869,569 of JAIUSX010000006.1, read as the reverse complement.
TTATCTGCCAGTTTTAAAAGTCCATTGTAGAAATATGTTTGTTAGTGTCCTCTAGTTATTAAATAGTAAATTCAACATTTTTATCTGCAAGGTTGCATCGTATTAATCTGTCGGTTAGTGTGCACTGATATGTTTACAGATTTATATTTATTTATTAACGAGTTTACCGTTTTAAAACTCTGTCTATTGCTATCTTTTTATCTGAGCAGATTAACTATAGCTGTATCATAAAAATGACTAAATGAATAAGAATTTTGAAAAAGACCGACATTATTTTTCAATTCTTTTAAAAAAGTTATTGTATACAATTACTTTCTCCCTCCACCCTTTCTACACCTTCGATAAAGCGTGTTGTGTTGTAATCGTGACTGTAAAATACGTACCCACAACCAAAAACCCTATAATATTAATAACACTTCCAACTCCAGAAATATACTGGCAGTATCAACAACGCTGACCGCTAGAAGCGCTAGTGCAGAATATTGATGTCGACATTTCTTTCAATGGCTGCAAATTGAATTTATTTAGTACTTGGTGGCGGTGTTTTGCACTTCCCAATTTGTATTTTGATCAATATATTAAAAAAAAATTAAGGTTAATTCAACAAAGCTGTGTTAGTTCTATGCATCATTCTGTGTTCAAGATGAAGTTACAAATCATCGTCAATGTTGATGTTCAAAACAAATTTTTGTATTTTTTTTATGTGACACCTCACAAGAGCACCCCTTTCTGTACAGTGTAAAGGCAGGGTAGCTATATCGCCACCCGGTTGGGCAGCCTTGTGAGGCGAGTTAAGGTAGGGGCTGTAGGAAAGGATTATATGAAGAAGGAAAAGTAGAATTTTATGTGTTTTGAATTATCGAATATATTGATTTATAATTTTAATAAATTATATATATTTTTTATACATCAATACATATTATTAAATATATTGAAATCTTTTTGTAAAATTTCTCACAATTATACAAGTATTTTATTACATTTCTAAACCATCAAAGACAGACTTTTAGCCGTTTTAATATTTTTTATGCATGTGCAACAACAGCAGTAAGGTCGTATGTAGGATACCTAATTTTTTTTTGGCTTTTTGTAAGTTAGGTAAAATAAAGAATATATTTCACATAAAATCTATTAAACTGTATGAAAGAAAACCAAGGCGCACAACTTATTCCGATAGGCTCTAGTGTAGCATTCTGCCATCAGAATGTATGGGAAATGTCATAAGTTTGGAGGTATTATTGGGTATTTGCCACAACCATAAACAAACCACTCACAATATCTTCGGGCTTTTTGTATGAAACAAATTGGTCCTAAAAAACCATAGATATGCCAATATATAGACAGTACAATTCTCATTCGGAGCCTACTTATTGTACTATACACCAATGAAAAACTCGAAGTTTATTCCATAGGTCCAATGATTAAATAGTTTCCCTCCCTTTCGTTTGATTGAGTTTAAATTTTAAAATTAGAACCTACTCGTATGTATTTCCATTAGCAACCATAATAGTACCTACCAAGCCCTGAATGAAAGTCGGAACCTGCTTTTGTTTTTATATAACCTGATTTATTTTATTTCTAATTCAGCAAAGAGCACCAACTTTACCTCCAATATACGGGGGAGGAACTCCGGGAGCCTGGCCCGGCTGGCCCGAGAATTCTCCCGGCCCCCCCACTCCGAACCCCGCCCAGCAGCCTGTTGGCACATTTAATTATTCACATCTTCACGTATGTTCCTATTTTTTATTACGTATTTCATTTGCACTCATTATTAAGCAAAATCAAAAGTTCACAGGGTAAAAATGTTGGACACTCTTTGTGTGTCTCAACTTCCCTTCGGTTCTGCTTAAGATATTCAGATTGTTCTAAGAATTTTGCAAATAGATATTTTTTGTATTTGGAAAGAAATTGGGCTTCAACTACATATACCATTCACATAAGTTCTTCAGCCTGGATACTATTCATCTCCCAGCATGTTGTTTTCCTAGTTTTTATAATGACTAGTCATATACATGTATGTTCATATTATATCCTTTCAATTTATTATACATACCTTCATAATAATGCTTTTTATGATAATTCCAGGGAGATTTGGGAGATGTCTGCTTGTCTAAACTAGGAGTCAGTGGATTATGCTCCATGGTTGAGAGGGAGTTACCGTCCGCCGCCTCATCTCTGGCTCCACTACTTAGACGTCACAATATTTCAGGAAAGGTTCTTCTCCATTGTGACTTGAATGACTTAAAACAGGTAAGAAAACTTAATAATGCAACTCTTCTGTGCTTACTATTTCGACATACCTTCAATGATATAATCTTTTAATATTGGTGTCACCAGTCATGTAAAATCTCTAAAACTTGTCTCTACTTTCTGTGATTGTGAAATGGTTATATTTTCTGTTTGCTAGGTACTTGCCCTAAACTTTGGAGACTGGGAATTGTTTAAGCTGTTGATTCTCAGTCTGCGGGAACTTGAATCAGGAATGCCAATGATTACTGCCTCAATAATGCAAGGTCTGTATTCAGTACATTAATCATACAATGATATTTCATCACCATCATTCTTCACAGTAGTGATTTCGAAATATGTTTGTTTTTCTTACAAAATTAAATACATAATGACTTTATTATTTATAAAAAATATTTTTTTGTAAACCAAATGTGTAAACTTTTAATTTTAGAAAAAGAGCGCATGGAAAAGGAGAATAAACCCAGAATTATCCACGATCAACCTAAAAGTAAACCGTCCAATATGGAAAAACAGGTAAATTAGCATATCAACTTATACATTTATATATTACAGTGATTCAATGCAAATAGACTTACGATATAATTATTATTTTTTGTAATGGCCACACTGCAAAACTATGATGCTATTATTATTATTTGGTTAATAATAATTATCTACACTTACTACATATTACAGTAATTATTATAAGTAGGTAAGATCAGTATTTGATATGAATTATTTTTTGTTATCTGCACTGTAACGTGGATAGAAGTTTGGGCAAGAATACCAGGAATATCAGGTAATTTAATACTACATTAGTGCGGCATGTATCACCATTCTACACTATTTCACCGATTATGTATTATTTCTCTGCATGTACCTTCTAGAACCCGAATAGAAAGAGAATAGAAAATACAATCTGTAGCATTAATTATACACTTTCCACCTCATAGTTTATCTTATTATTAAATGGATGTTTTACTTTATTACCTTGCAACTGTTACGATTTGTGTTGAGCGATTATAATCACTTGTTCTAGGTTACATTAGAGGAGCAAATGATATGCGGGGCGCTACAGACTCTCAACGAAGAAGCCCTAGAGGATGTGTTGCTCGGAGACCCCGTGGCCCCAGGTGAGCCCCTCTCTCCCCCCCTAGCTACCATCAGCGAGAATCACTCCTCCTGCCCCACCCCCTCCCCCCCGGCCATCGTGGTCCAGTACTTCCCCACAGACAATATGCCTCCCCCCGACCTACACGATTGCACTCAACTAAATGTAAACCAGCTCTGCATGAATAACGAATCCAATAGTGATAAGGATAAATCTAAATCCGGCGAGTTGGACGAGTTCACCCTAACACACATCGCACCCAGTGCCAGGGAGAGTGGCAAGGTCAAGTTCGAGAAACCGTCCGCCAAACTTTCCCGGGAAGACAAGAACTTCGAGCCGACTGTCATCATAATGCCGGCCAACCACTGCGATCAGACCATCGTCAACATATCCTACGACGAGATGGGCGACCCGTCATATTAATATCATCATGTCGATTGTATTTCTTGCCAATGTTATTTATTATAGTTTTTAAACTATTTATTTAATCACTAGTATTCATAAGATAGCCACAATGCTAATAATAATAATACAGTTTATAGAATATAATTTTAGATTAATGTAACTATGTATAGAGACCTCATTTTACATGTCTTGCCTTTTTTTCTTATTAATTTATAACCCTATTTATATTTTATATGGATTGCATGTACGTTATAAAACCTTTGTATTTAGTAAAATATTATGTTTTTTAGTTCATAGTTTTAAAAAAAATACCAAAAACAGTATTATAGTTAAACGTAAGGTGAGCCATAACTGAATAATTAAAAAAATAATCCTTTATTATACATGGTGTCCTGAAACTCATGATACAAGCGGGAAACTGATGAATCGTATTTGGGGTTGATTTTATATCAAATATCAGCTGTCTATGTCTTTTAAAATCTGTCGAAGCGTAGACCCAACTCCTAAAAGTTTTTTAACCCCTTAGTTGCTAAAAAAAGAAATGCTGAAAAAAGAAAGGTTGAAACTCTCAGATAGAAAAAATAAATTTTTGTTCAATATGTGATGTAGATTCACCAGTTTCCCGCTTGTACTACGAATTTCCAGACACCGTGTATAATATCCTTAATCCGTTCCATAACCTGAGTTATTCATTCTTTATTGTTAATAATATTTAAAATAATTAATAATTATAAACATATCATGTATATATTTTAAATAATTTATTATACTCAATAAATGTTCAACATGATTTTACAATTATTGTAGGACAATTTATAAAGGATTTCAGATTACTTACTATTCCAAGAGTGATTTAAATTAAGCTTAAAATGTTGTATTAAAGTTTATAATTAAAAATCTATGCAATAAATCAATTTAATCTTTTCGGATGAATATGCCATAGAATACCCTCAATTAATAAATTGAAGGTATCCTACGATCTGTGATTTTATTTTGCACCCAGTAGTCATTATTACCAGTTTCTATTAAGTTGTTTTTTTTTTTTTTATATTAACACTGTGATTAAATAATATTATGTACAACATATTAATAATATATATTTACATATATATTATATTACGTAGGTCCCATACCATGTAGCATGGTAGATTTTTCCAAATTTTGTGATATTTGTGTTTGGTCTACAAATATGTAACTGTAATTATTTTAGTATAAAATCTATGGTGACCGGGTATGTCATCAAAATGACAATTCAACACACCTCCAAAAAGTGATGAAACAAAAATTAGGTTCAATAAGTTACATAAGTAAAACTAGTTTTTGTTTCATCACTTTTACTGACTATATCACTTTTTAAAGGTGTGTTAAATTTTAATTTTGATGAAATATCAGGGAACCGAAATTTATATTTATCAAATGAACAATTTTAGTGATCATTTTAACCATTTGCTATAGAGATTTACAATTATTTTTCTTGGGCTGGATACTTACTATTTGATAATGTTCCTTACAACATCTGTTGAGCCATATTTGCAAGTTCCATCAAACTTAACAATTAACATCACAGCATCTGGACTGAATGGCACCCATATTCTAAATGAAAATATATTTTTACACTGCATCGAACCTGCGATCCCCCGACTAAGAGTCAAATGGTTATACAATGTTGCAAATTTGCAATGAAATTTTATAGATTTGTGTCCTTCTAACAAGTTTTGTAAGTATTTTAAATGATAAACTGAACTTAATATATTTGGGATTTTCACAATCAACAATATAAAAATTCTGACACTATTTATTTTCATAAAATTGTGATATATCCTAGAATTAAAAGGGTTAAGTATTTTTTTTTTAAATCTATATTTTTTGTACTACACATTATTTGATATTGCAATAAATTGTTAGTGCTTTATGTTGAGTTTTATTTTTTGTAATTATTTGGTGACTGCATTATAAGAGCATGGTAATTAATTGGCTATATCAATAACAAATAAAAATAAATAAATTTACCCCAAAGTGCAACGAAGACTCGGTGTACCATAAATCAGTGTGGCAAACATCATAAAGTATCAATATGATATTATTATTAGGTTGCAGTAGGTATTTTTTTGTCTATGGCAACACTTCAACCTCAGAAACAAGATAATAAATTACAATTCTTGTCAATTGTGGTCAATTAGTGATTTCAACGACGTTCAATAGCGTGTTCCAACACTTTTTCTGAGAGTAAATCAGTTTATTTAAGTTTTTGTGTTTAAATGCGGTAAGCATTTTCTCTCAAAAATGATTTACGTTTTTAGCGCTTAATTAAAAAAAAAAAGCTAGTAACATTATTATCACTGGTTTTCTTACTCATTACTATGTTGGTAACTGCACCGTGTATGGTTCTTCTATCTATCCCTCCATCTTAAGAAGTCCTAATACCTTCTTACTTTTGGTTTTTAAAAATAAGCCAACAACAATAAACATTATAACATGCACTGAACGGATAAACTGACAGAAGTATGTTGTTGGCATTTCTGTGAGCACAATTGGGCAAAAATAATCAAACATTTTTAAATATTTACAGTAGATCACACTTCTAGGGCGTATCCGTTCAGTGGTAATATGGCATATACTTATCCCTTATATATTTACACAGTGAAAACCCGCAGTAAGCAAATGCTTGCATTAAAAAGCAATAACAATCCAGATAAAATATGAATGTATGTCAAAGAAGCCTCTGTAAAAACCTACAAAATAAGAAGGTTTAACATTTCTAACACAGATACTGTTGATATTCAATGGCAAATTAAATAAACTTAATTACTTTTAAAATTAGAAAATAATATGCCTAAAGCCGTGTACTCATTTGCAAGCTGTAACTGTAACCATTGTCGACACTATAACCAGGCTCTAGTGAGTTCGCAATGTCCAGACCACTGTAACCGTAACTGCGTAGAGTGCTCTATGATTTGCAGCAAAATGCGACAGCCGTCGGCTCGCCGCAAGCCACGTACACATTATGATTTTTGGTAACGGTTACTGCTCGTAGATGAGTAAGTGGCTTAAGAGAATAAAGATTATTATATGTGTGTAGAATTTATTTATGCATGAGTCTAAATTTATGGCATTTGACAGCGGAATTCATCGCATTCATGACAAAATGGCTGATCTCAAAAAAGTAAAATCACATGTCTAACTATTTTCTTGTTATTTACAGCGACAGATGAAAGTGACTCCCTTCAGCTGGTCCTGCTGGCTCCCGGCGCTGGCTGGCAAGCATCCTCCCCGCCGCCCTCGCTGACATCTTCACCGCAGCTTCCTCGCAAGATGGATCCCTCCATTCTCAAACCAAAAGGAAGCTTCAAACAGTCTTCATCCAAGAAGCATGTTTCAATTAATGAGAGAGGTTTGAGCTATGGTTCAAGTTACGGTTCAGAAACTAGTCTCAAAAATAATGACTCTACAACGGTTATGGTAAAATTCGAAGACGAGACTCAAAAATCTACTACTCCGCTATATTTTGTGACCCAACCGTCACAAACTAAATTTGATTTTGATTTTAATAAGGCCACTAAGCCACATAGTCAGGATTCTATTAAAGTATTTAACAGCGGAAAAGAAAAGAACAACTCTCACCCGAGTCAAAATGAAGTTTCCTGGCAAATCTTACGAAATCAAACAGATATAGACAAATCAAGCATGATGTCTCAGCAATCCAACAATCAAGAGAATTATAGTCAAGGTGATATGAAAACAGAAAACTTGTATCGAAAGTCTTCAATCAGTGAAAAAGCTGAAGAGCCAGCAAATACAGTGAGAAGGAACTCCAAGTCTATAAAGAAGAGACCGTCTTCACTTTTACTCACCAATGATGATCAATGTCTCCAACCCGGGAAGGAATTTTCGACTCTCCGATCCAGATCAGCAGAAGACAGCACACCTAGAACTGACGGAGTTACAGATGCCATGACGACCGATCCTAAAACCAGAAATCAGTCTATTGTTCCTGAAAATGTCCAATCGAACAGTGTTGAGCTCATAACTCGTCTTAAAGATAAAATATTTAACAAAGGGGTATCCAGTGAAAGAAATACAAAATCTGGGGACTTAGAAAGTGATGATGAATCTACTCCATTGGTTTCTTCTGAAAGATCATCGCCATCCATATCCATAAAGGGTCAAAGAAATATTGCCGAAGATAAAACTATTGTTTCTCACAGGCGTTCTTCAACTTCAAGCACTGACAATAGTTCTTCACATCATAGTTCCAAAGAGCCATCTCCTATTCAAAGAGAAAAGAGAAGAAAATTCGAAAGCAATCAATCACAAAAAGTGTTTTCCCCTGAAAAGCATGACTGTAATATTTCTGATGCAACCATTAGTGTAGAATTTAGCCCGAGTTCAGACCATAGTTGTTCCAGTGGTTCCCATGGATTCAATCCAATGGAAGATGGTAAAGGTGATATTAATTTCCATGATATTTTGCCAAACAGTGATGAAGTGACTGTTAGGGAATCTATGTTGAAAAGATCAGAAGCTTCTAGTAAGAGGGAGAGTTTTGTTTCTAATAACTCAGCGAGTGTCGAATCCTTCAACTGTCTGCTGGAACCCCACAATTTGAATGTTCTTTCGCATGCAAACTCGAATGCAAGTTTAAAGAGTAATAATTGCTTGTGGCGTCAGGACGCTGTTGATGATCAGGATTGGAAAAATCCTGAATCATCTGTTTAAATTACCGACATAATATATAATACCAACTTCTTACATGTAACTCATATATAAAACTTATCTTATAGTTTTTCTCATTCTGGATAACTTAATTAAAATAATTGTAAATATTTTATTTTTTATGTACCTACTTAAAATGTTTTGTTATTAAAAAATGTAGAAGATTTCCAGTATTTTACTGCATTTATTTGTGATATTATACTTAAAAACCTTTGTTATATTATTGAAATAAATTACATCATTTGAGTTCGTTATATTTTTATTACTTTCCCCTTTTGTTACTTTTTTATATATTTATTATTATAACCGTGTATTATAGGACTAATAAGGATGGAAAAATAAATATTTTTGTTTTATTAAATTGGAACATTTATCAAATTTAGAAAATTTTATCAAAACTAAATCTAAAAACTGTTACTGTTGTTTCAGAGACGAGTGAAGTAATCACCGAAAGAGTCAGAAAATGAGACAATTTTTCAGGGAGTTTTTGAGATCCTCAGTGGACTCGACGGCAAATGAAATGGACAAAGGCTCCAAGGGGGCAGTGAAGGGCTAAAATGGGAGTCAGAAGAAATAAAAATAAAATAAAACATTTTCCTAACAGAACCAACTAAGTCTTATTATCGTACGCAATAAGGGACTCCGGTACATATTTTACCTTCTAACTTATATACCAGGATATTTTATTATTATTATAGTTAATTTTCAAAGTTTTAATTTTTTGGTGTCTCCCGAAAATTCATCAAATCTATAGACGTGATCTGTGACGTCACCAAGTCACCAGACTCGAAAAGCCTAGGTTTTTTTTTTCAACCAGCGGGAGTCAAGACTTTTTTTATTCTTAAGGTTACCCGCTTTTAACATTGAAGAACACTAGGTAACTCAAGTAACTAGTCTCGTCACTAATGTTATCGTTTTGAACCAAAGTGCAAAAATACATCCAAGACCGCACCTGATAAACAATTTACCAGTATTTAAAAGCCTGCATTATAACATTTTCATCGGTTCTAATGTGAATGTGAACCAGGGTTGCCAATGCATACAGGTCCGGCTCCATGCAGGCGCTAATGGAGCAGTCCGCTCCAGGTGGCGAATTTGCAAAGCGCTAAGGCGCTAATAATACCTAACCTAACACATGGCCTTAAGATTATTTTTCATAAAAACTGCACTACACAAAAATAGAAATCATCCAAATATTATTGATTATATTGATCACCTGCCTGGTTTTGACAAAGGGTGCCCAAATTTTATTCACGCCATGCGCCGTTTGGTTTAGGGCCGGCCCTGAATGCATATGTTCCAAATTACGCACAAGGGATGAAGAGATGTTCAAATTCCTCACAAAATCCCAACAAGTTCCTTTACTTCCAAAATTCTATTAAAATTAAAATTGTTTTATAGTATAACAACTACATACTATAGGTACTTAGTCTCTAATGCCACCTTTTTATTCAGATCCTAATTAATATCATAATATGAACAGGTTATGGCCCAGTGAACTTCCGCTGCACAACTCTGCTAATCTAGTCATTTTCGGATTTTTTCTTTCATTCAGGCTTTAAAAATTTAAGGTTTTTTTGAAAATTTGCTGCGAACAAAAACGAAATAGAGTGCGTTCTCACAATTATTGTAAATATTATTTTACAATATGGTTGGATAGTCAATAAATGACCAGAATCCCTGCATTTTCCCCACAAAAAGGCTATCCCTGCAAAAAACACAAATCTTAGAAATTCCCTTGATTCGGGAATTGTCCATCCCGGGCCCGCACTCTGATGATGTTAGTGATTATAATTGGATCACAAGCACTAATCACTGAACAAGCACACGGCGATCGACACTTGCAATGATCGTGATAAGGCTGAAGCCCTTTACAGACTTGTTGCCGCACATTAGCAATTCGTACAATTTCGACTACCATAATACGGACATGTGTCTAGTGTGGTAGTCGAAAAGCATGTAAAAAACTGTATTCAAATATATTGTTATGAATAAAAAAAAATAAAAAAATGCGCGTATCCAAAAGTACAGGTTTGAATCGCTCTGTGAACCAATGGCGTTACGAAACAGTTCCAACCAATAGATTGTTGGTTAAATTAAAATTTCTAGGCATAAGGGGACGACTTCTCGAATGGATCAAATTCTTCGTCACTGAGAGAAAATTACATGTTCGAATTGGCTAGCTATCAACAGCGAAATGTGACCAGTGGTGTCCCTCAAGGATCAGTTCTGGGTCCAGTTCTGTTTATTTTGTACATAACAGATAACATATATAGTAAAAATAATAATAATAACATAGATAACATAACATATATAAGGATTGGCTTCTGAAACTCAATGTCAAAAAATACACTGTCCTACATGTAGGAAAAACTACCCCTAAGCTTGCATACAAACTTAACAGAACACCTCTGAAAGCAGTGACGTTACAACAAGATCTATGAGTTACCACATCAGAAGAGTTGAAATGGGAACCATGTCTCTGGGATTGTCAAAAGAGCAAACTCGACAACATATTTAACCCTAGAAAGATAACCATATTTTGTAGTACATAAAAGATAACCATACGCTGCAGAGGCGCATAATATATTTATCATTTTTTTAAATTAAATATCTAGGTAATGTATTTCTTTAGCGGAATTATTTTAATGTGTGGTTAATGAACTAATAATAAAAAACTTTTTTACTGAAATTATTTATTTATTTTAAACATTAAACTTAAATTAAAAAAACCTCTAGAAAAAAAACAATAAAATTAACCGTATTCTGTTTACAGGAAAATATTATCACAAATTTATATTTTTTTATATAAAACTAATTAAATTATTTTAATTTACTAATAAACTATAAAATAATCAGTCAAAACTATAATTATTTTGCTAAAAATTTGGTTTAGAGGCATTCAAAGCAAACATCTTTTTTGTGTTCGCCGCAAACTGTTTTTTTGCATTTGGCGCAAGTCATCATTGACATTCTTTTTTTTTACTTAAGCAAAAGCTGCAATACCGTCTTTTCTTGGCTGGAGGTTCTTCTTCATTATCACTAGAGCTCTGCACATCTGGATTCGGAAGAATATTGGTGATATTTTCTCGCACACGCTTGAGCAAAGTAGGAGCTTCGAGTCTTTCCGTCATCCACGGTTCAGATAACTGAGTGCTTAACTTTTTCATATATTCCCTTCTATTTAGAGGCTTTTCATGTTTCGCTAGAACATTGTGACAGTATATGACATAAGAATTGACGAATGCCATGTTCAGTATGCCATAAAGCATAGCCATTGGCCACCTATTGGTTTTTCTTGAACATGACATTGAGGAACACATTTGATCGAACGTGTCCACCCCGCCTTTAGTCTGATTATAATGCATTATAATATCAGGCTTACCGGTTGTGGCGTTGATGAAACCTTCTTCATCACATGATGATATCAGGTAAACCATCTTAGAGGGCTTCGGCTTGTACGAGACTAGGGTCAAACATCCATCATAGCAGAACATTGACGTGCCTACGGATCGAGACCGTGTATTTTTCAAGTCTTCGGGGATCTCCCGTTTATTGGATCGTATGGTTCCAACGAGGGTTAGTTTGTACGGCTCGTGAAGAAGGGATTTCGCGAGAGGAACCGAAGTGAACCAATTGTCACACGTAATATTCCGGTTTGTGCCATGCAAGGGCCGAGACAACTCCTTTACATAATATTCACCTTGTGGCAAACCATTAGTGTTTGTGGCTCTTCCAATATACGGCATTGCATTTAGCATGTACTTTGTTCCGCTATCACACATCATAGGGATTTTTATCCCGTATTTGCTGGGTTTATTGGGGATGTACATGCGGAATGGGCACCGTCCTCGAAACCCCAATAATTGCTCATCAATTGTGACGTGCTCACCCGGTGTATAATTCAGTTTACACTGAGTTATAAATAATTCCCACAGTTTTCTAATGGGAACAAGTGGATCTTCATGACGTAAGGAGGGCCGTATAGATTTGTCATCAAATCTCAGACATCTAATCAAGAAATCGAAACGATCTCTACTCATCACTGCCACGTAACGTGTTCCTGAAAAACTACTATTGAACAGCTCATCGGTAGACAAGTGATTATCTTTCATCGCCGCACTCAAGGTCAGTATCCCAAACAAAGCTCGGACTTCTGTCATAGACGTATCTTTGAAAGTGGCTTTGGTCATGTTTTCTCGACGTTTTACAGAGATCTCAATATTCGTCCAACGGACGATCTCACCCACTATTTCGTCGGTAACAAACAAAGTAAAACATAATACTGGGTCATACACATTGCGACACATACGCGTTGGACCTCTGTTTGTGCGAATTATATTTATGGCAGATATCCTACCACGACTTTGTCCTTTTATTGTTGACCAGCAATGTTGGTTTTTACCCCTTAGCACACGGCGATCAGGAACAATTATACGGCGGTCACGACGTGATGTTTCCAAACTTCCAGGCTCTGAAGATACTGGTGGAGTTATAATGTCTTCATTTTGTGTATCATTCAATTCTTCTGGCACCTCATCATCGATGAACTCATCTTCATAGTCACTCTGCATTTCATCTTCACTCACATGATCTTCTGTTTCACTGCCACTCTCCTGATGTCCATCATGCTCGTTCTCTTCTTCTTCAGTTAAAAATCTCAATATTTGATCCTCAGATATAATTCTTCGGCTCGTCATTATGAAGGTTAAAAAAACCATACTAAAACAAACAATAAAATACCTATAATAAACATGTAATGTAAGTATAAACAAATTTATACTTTTACTAAAAGTCACGCAAAAGATAACCATACGCCTTTGGAGCGCATTACCTGGTCATAACTTGAAAAATATGGTACTTACCGCGTAAAAACGACCGTCCCGCGATGCTGTGCACCAACGACTGAGCTAATGAAAAAGGACAGCTAGATGCGCGAGCTCATTAGAAAGAGACAGCGTTTTCTTACCGTCGCGGGCGCCTCTGAGGCGTAGGTTATCTTTCTAGGGTTAACCAGGAAATACTTTCTTGACCTGATATTTAGGAATAAAGTATTTCAACAACCTTCCGATTGAAATAAAGAAATTAAAGGATATTAACATACTTAAACTAAAACTGAAGTTACTCTTTCAGAAATAATTAACTAAATAATTGCCTGTTTTTCCCTTCATTGATATTTATTATCAGTCCATACTCATCTCCACTGTATTTAGATTTTGTCTTTTTTTTTTTTTTTTTTAAGTTTCTTTATTCAAAAAATTTATTAGTTACATGCATTGAGGAATTTTTCGACCACCATGCTAGGCACATGCCAGTGTTATGGTGGTCTTTATATATTGTTCCTATCATATTATATATACTTACTTATAGCATAATGATTCTATTTTTGTTATAATTAGTGTAACTCTCTCACCAAGCACAAGAACCAGTTTCTTCATTGGTGAGATTGCGAACATAAATATATTTTGTAATGTAAATATATTTTTTATGTACTCATATTATATCCTGTACCCACTTTATATATATTAAATAAAAAAAACCTAACACCGGACTTGATGTCAAAAATATATAAAACATATGTGCGACCTCTCCTGAAATATGGAGTCCATATTTTGCGAAAGATATACATATAATAGAGAGTACAGAGACGATTTACAAAAATTCCAAGAACTTTAAAAGACCGGCAATATGAAAATAGTTTCAAAGAACTTAGTTATTTTAAATTTAAAAAAAAACTCAATTACTGTGAAAGTCAACAGAATGCTGCCTGCTGCATTTGTGGAAACATCATCATTCTTACAGGCATAAATGCAAGGCTTGGGTTCGAACTTTGAAAGGAAATTTTGGATACGTATCTAAGAATAGTCTGAAGTGGAATCATTGACAAAATCTCAGTGGTATTTATCGAAAAATATTCATTCTTATGGGCATAAATGCGAGGCTTGTGTTAGACCTTTGAAAGCTCTTTTCTTATAATCTGTATCACCGAACGGACTGAAATTTTGGATATGTGAAAAGAATTTATAAAGTAGTTTTTTTTTTTAAATTAAGAGAGTTTTTTAATATTTTAATTTTTTAAGTTAATTGGAGGTTTAAAGTCAATATTATTCCTGCTCTATCACTAATTTATTTTCCTAAATAGGAAGTTTCATGCTAACAGAGTTTTGTTTTCCTTGAAGACTGAATATGACAAATTACCCAGTATGTATATAGTATATCCCAGGTAGGAAGTTTTTTCCTGCCCTTTTAAAATGTTATAAATCAGTACGACTGTATTCCAAAAGATTTAATGTATTAAAACCAAGATATTTGATCAATTAGATTTATTGTACTGGGACATTAAAATTAGAGTTTTCCTAATGTAGGTACATAAAATTGTACATTATAAACTTTTGTTAGATGTATTTGAAATTTGAATATTGCCGCCATGGACGTCTGATTTGCTTATCTGCCGCCAGAGGCTCTGTCTATGCTCTGTCGGGGAGTCGCTATATGCACAGCGACTAGTCGACAGGGGGCGTGGCCAACATATCCGAGCACACCCGAAGTGAAGTGTAAATGCAAAATCAGTTTTTCATCAGACAACACACATTTCTTTAGAAGGAAATGTGGTGGGAACATGTGGAAATACGCAACTTCCCATCGCTTACTTAAACACATTTTTAACATTCTTATCTATTGAATTTTACTGTAAGGCCAATGGTAGATGTCAGCACAGTACCATGGCCAGAAATATGATTCCCAGGGCCTCAACCAAAGATATTAGAAGAACGAGATGTGCTATGCGCAGTTCGTACTGAGTGGAATTGTTTTGCCGAGTGTCGCCGGTTTTGTTCACCAATACTACTGCACACCTTCGCTTACGCTAAGGCATCGCTAAGGTATCCGCACTAACAGATTTCTGTGCGTACACGTCCCGATACCGTTCAAAGTACCCTAATTAGGTAGTACTCCGGCTACGGTCCGGTGGCCAACATAGCATATCTCGTTCTTCTAATATATTTGGCCTCAACACTACAAAATAGAAGGTGTGAAGCATACTTCCCTGTGCCCTTCAGGAAATCCGATATTTTTTTGTTGAAAATATTATTCTATATTTTTACTGCCTACCAAACCAATAATTACTGTTTTTGTTTGGTCCTGTTATTTTTATTTATAGTAAAACATTGTGGCTTGTTTTCAGATTCTGAAACAAGTGAAGGCAGCCCTTCAATCCACCAGCCCACCTAAATGTGTGCTACGTTATTACGTCTCGGCAACCGGAGAAGCGAGCCACAACCACAGCAGAGACGCGGCCAAGATGACACAAGAAATTCATCCTGACCTGATACAGAAGATCAATAGGCTTGTTGAAGCTGGAGTTTCCTCAGTACGAGATGTGTCTTTATTGTTGGAGCAATTTATTAAACTAAAATTTCTAGGTTTCACTATGGACAATATTCTTTCTCTTGAATCGCAAATTTCAAAAGCTGTGAGTTCTGGTTTTTTCCATTTAAGGCAGATAAAATCAATCAGGAGATGCCTTCCCTCTGATGGAGCAAAGTCACTCATAAATTCGTTCGTCGTCTCACGTATGGACTATTGCAATAGTGCATATGCCGGCCTACCTCAGAAACAAATCAATAGAATCCAGTCAGTTTTTAATGCTGCGGCAAGAATGATTTTTGGTGAATCTAAGTATTGCCGTATAACCCCACTTCTAAGGGATCGCCTTCACTGGCGCCCTGAAAGAATAGAGTTTAAGATCTGCTTAATGACCTTCAAAGCATTGCAAGGAATGGCGCCAGCATATATATCGGAACTATGTATCCGACTAAACTTAAGCAATAGACAGCTTACTCTAAGGTCAGCAGATCTAGATGTTAGTAATCGTCTAATCGAACTTTCTAGGTCAAATCGAGCTGTTTACTATGATCGTTCTTTTAGTGTAACAGGCCCTCTCATCTGGAATAGACTTCCCTCAGCTCTTACTAATCTCCAGAATTTGGCTGAATTTAAACGAGCTTTAAAAACAAAATTATTTAAAAAATCTTACCATTTATAAATTTTAACTTCTTTTCAATATTTTATAATAAGCCATATTCTAAAACTTCCGGTAATTGTTTGGTTTCGGTTGTCTCCTTATTGTACCTTTTTAAAGTGTCTGCTCAAAAAATTCTCTTTTCTGAGCACAAACTGCCTCCTGTTTTATGTTATGTTTTAGTTTTAATATTCGTGTTTTGTCCTGTCCTACTGTTATTGTTATTCTAAGTTTTGTCATCACTTTGTATAAACAGTGTATTAAGTGTTATAATATTAGATCTGTATTGGGTAAGGCACACTGTAGGAATAAGTTTGTTAAACGAGTAGTTAAGCGCACTTGAAGTGAAATGACACTAAACTGCGCTATATAAATTCCATGTTATTATTATTATTATTATAAATTTCAGGATGGGGCAGAACCTGATCGGCTCAATTCAGGGATTATCTGTCATGTTTTTAAAGGGGTTTGTTCCCTCAATGTTTATATTTCCTTTGTGTGGTGTAATGTATTACTTTCCATTAATAAAATAATATCAAATATGTATCAATGAATTGCCCGACTTCCTTTATTGCTCACTTATCCTTCAACATGCTATATGGCATCCAAATTTTCACATAGACTCCAAATAATGCTAGTTTTACTTTCCCATAAGTGTACTGTTTTGTAATGTAAAAAGATTAGATACTTTGAGTATAGGTATATAGGCCTAGTACGAATCTGTACAAAAGTTGAACATAGGGCCTACCACAAGTCTTTTATTGTCCAAAAGTTAATTATATTTGCAGGAATTAGAATGTGGTTGCCATACCAAACAGTCTTTATTAAGGCTTTGGAATCGACTTTATGATATTGGCCCTATAGTAATGTAATCTAACCAAATGAAATCAAGGTGCAAGAATCGTATTAAACGATAGATGAAAATTAGCTATCGGCTGCTCGGCAATATTCGGAAATGCTCGGCCGTGACGTCACAAAAAAAATCTGAGCGGAGAACCAATTTCAAATAAAGCGCCGAAACACTTCACTTCGGGTATGCTCGGATATGTTGGCCACGCCCCCTGTCGACTAGTCGCTGTGCATATAGCATCTCCCGCTCTGTCGCTGTTCTCGCCTCTTGTCGAGAACGGGAGTCGCTTGATGCACAGCGACTAGTCGACAGGGGGCGTGGCCAACATATCCGAGCATACCCGAGGTGTGAAACGAAACGTCAGAAATGGCGTTGTAATAATATAATGTAAACAAACCTTTTTAGAACTACGCTAGGTTTGTGTAACATGGTTTGTGATTCAAAAGAAAGTGTCCCCTTAATACCGCCTGCTCGCGTCAAGGCAAGAAAAACATCCCAGTTTTCAATTAGTTTAGCGGCTACTCTAGGTTTGTGTAACATGGTTTGTGATTCAAAAGAAAGTGTCCCCTTAATACCGCCTGCTCGCGTCAAGGCAAGAAAAACATCCCAGTTTTCAATTAGTTTAGCGGCTACGCTAGGTTTGTGTAACATGGCTTGTGATTCAAAAGAAAGTGTCCCTTTTATACCTATACTTCACTTCGGGTATGCTCGGATATGTTGGCCACGCCCCCTGTCGATTAGTCGCTGTGCACATAGCGACTCCCGTCGAGAACACGGGTGCGCCTGTTCTCACATTGCTGGAGGATTGGGGGCGGAGCTACGAAGTTTGCCGAGTGAACACGAAGGCTCAAAGCGGCTCGGAACTACGAAGTTTGCCGAGTGTACACGAAGGCTCAAAGCGGCTCGGAACTACGAAGTTTGCCGTTGTTTGAAGTCTTGAAGTTTAACTGTGGTTTGACGTTCGAAAATCTCTCAAGTATGAGGGAGATTTTGAGTTGAAAGAAACGAAACATGGAGGTCGTTATTAGTAAACATTTACAAGACATAATCAACCCTACGGACGAAAATAAGTATTATTCTGGATACTTCGACAGCCAGGAGAAATACGCTGCATTCAATACTGACTTGAAGGCTTCAGGGTTTTCATTCTCAACCAGAACCAGTTATGGTAGAAAAGGTATGTAGCCCTACCCTACTACAATCACAGAGCGTGCAGCGTCTAGCCCTGCTCTTTTGGCCAACATAAACTAATTTGTATTCCATTTTTTAGGAGAGAAAATCTTCTTTTCATCCCTTAATGGTATCGTTCCTATACCTTTCTTTGGTTCACCATTTTGCATCGAGAAGTCAGAACATCTTCAGTGTTCACAAGGCGAAAACTATTTTAAGAAGAAGAAAGAACCTGATGATTTGGTAAGTATTGCCAGCTTAGGGCTTACGTAGGGCTAATTTAGTTGTCCTCTATATAAGATAAGCAATAGCCTATATATAGGCCATTACCGTGCATTTATGGCAGGTGTAATACGTACCTATGCTACACCTGTTCTATCTCTGTTTCTATCTCTGCTCTATATAGCCCTATAGCCTATATGCTGTGCCAACCTTGACCTAGCTAACCTACCTAGGGCCTAGGCCTACCCCTGATAGCCCTATAGGCCTACAATCACATATACGTATGTATTGCTGCTTATAGACCTCAGAATAATTAATTAAAAGGTCCAGATCACACGTCAAATCTACTTCCTATACTGGCCTCCCGGTTGTAAATGCTGAATGGAAAGCGCCCGCATGAGCTATTATTTTGTTATTTTTACAGACTGACCACCCGTCATCAGTAAAAAGACGATTTCTGATGCAACCGTCAAAGAAGATTGGGTGCCCGGCTTACCTTTCGGTGAAATGCATCCGTGTTTTTGATGGGTCAGAGTATTCCCTTCAAAGGCAGAAATAACACATAGAGGGCGATTCCACCATTTGTGGTCCAGATACAGTAAATATCTAACTATATCTCCTATGCAAATAAGCAAATCCTATAGGAAATTTCCTGTTCTTTCCAATGAGACTAATTAGAAGAGTGTAAAAGAATTATTTCTAACAATATAAGACATATTGTTACAATGGTTGTTTTCGTGCAAACGAGCGAATTAAAGTAAATCCATGTTCTAGGACTAACAAATGGTGTAAAAATTAAAATAATTTCTAGCTTTGGTAATAAATCAAATTTTGATATACATATTATGTAAGGGACAAAAATATGTTTGAATTTTTTTGTAATATATAAATACTTGTTTTCTTATAAAAATGAGTTTTACTTTTTATCTGCGTTACACACGTAACTTTTATAGCATAAATTGTATGAAACATCCACATTAAGGGCTGCTTCACAAGGTTCATAATTTAATTTGAAAGTAAGTTACATACAAGGATAATGCCTGAAAAAATTACAACTTAAAATGTTTAGTCCTTTTTGACTTATGCCCTTTAGAATATCTGTCACACACGTAACGATGCATTGTGACATAGGGTTATTTGCACTGAAACTCCCTAACATTTTTCAAATTAACTACCAAACTTATAAAAATACAACCCAGATTAATTACTAGTGTGATTTTAATGCCCTAGTGTATCATTAACAGTTCTCTTTAAATCACGGATCAATTGTAGATGGGTTTTACGTTATATTTACATAAAATCTATAATTTTGCACTTCAAATATAATGTAAGGTTAATGAACTGCAATCGGTGAATGTAGAACTAGAAGACTGGTGCTTCATTATGTTACAACAGTGTTAATAATGCCAGCAAAGTGATGACCGCTCACTGAACCGAAGTTGACGTAACCGCGTCATGATTCCCTCTGGGAAATACTGGAATCGGCCGTAGAAACCGGATATGCGTATTTTATCCTAATGAGAATAATCAATAAAATATCTCCGTTGGCTGTCATTGATTCCAGTGGCAAAATGCGTTTTCCACAAGTTTCCCACAAAAAGGCGTTTTCCACAAACACCAGAAGACAGAAACTTGAAATGAAATTATTACCAAAAAAGAAAGAGTTTAGTCCACAAGAAAGTTATCGCCATTGTTCAATGTTTGTGGCTTGGATTAAAACTGCTTTCTGCTTGTCATCTTCAAACTCATAATTTTAAAAATCTCAATAATTATATCACTTTGTGCAAGTCACAATAGTTGTAAGGTTTGATGGCTATTCTTAGCTTTTTGTTTTATGTTGTGAAAAAAACTCTTTATTTTGGTTGGATTTCTGCATGATTCTGCTTAGTACTAGGAATATGATGGATATTGTATTTCATGGCATTGTGATACTGGTAAATGATTGTCATACTTAATATTATATTTTTTACATTTTCTATTACCTAATAAAGTCGCTTTTATGAATATGATTGATTATTTTATTTGTCTTGATATTTTCTGTAAACACTACTTCTTTTGAACAACTTGTAATCTACCGAATAAGTTGAACCACAACTCTGTCTTGGGACACACTTCTTGCTTCTTTCACATTCTTACTTTTATGTTTTTCTGACTCTTGTCATGACATGATTCAAGTGACTTCCTTCATTTATCCTTTTGACCTGTCCCAACCATAGTATTTAATGGCATCCCTTTTATAAACTTATTCATTAAGCTTACATTAGTTTTACATTCTGTCTGGATCTTCACAAATAGGTAATCAAAATTCGGAAAACAGCCTCAGGGACCTCATTTTATAACTTGAAAAATGGTTAGACAATAGTTAATGTGCAGTCTATCCTCTGATTACACTTTTGGCTCTTTACACAGTAAGTACTGTGATGATGGATTTGTTTATGTAATCATCATAATATTGAATCCTTTTCAATCTAATCTAAACTAATATGTAGTATAAGAATATTAAATTTCAGTAAGAAGCAGCTTTCCGAATGCACAAAATATTTGATTACAGAATGTTATTTACTCTGCCAAAATCATTTTCAGCAAGCCCACATACTTGATCAGCTATTTCAGTCCTGCTCTGCTGTTTACAAAAAGGTCACCTTAATACAAAATTTTATCCGTTCATTATTCGTGGGGGTAGGCTACAACCAACAACATGCCATTTTAAAAATCAATAATGGAGTTGGAATGAATCATGTTTTCTTGGCTGACATGCATCATTCTCATTAAAAATTAGTTTGTATTATAGGAGTAGGTAGTAACCAGTTGTCATTGACATTAATATGATGAACTTGTATGTCTTCTTGAAAATATGTGTTAATAAGTTTACTTTAATGTTCTACCTACACATTCGATTGTGAAAGTTTTACTATTTTTTCAAATTTTTGTAAAATGGTCCATGTCCATAACATTATTGTCAATTCTATATCTACCTACAATAAGTTGTTTTATGTGACACACGAATCCCAATGTCAAGAACTATTTTTTGGACAAATAATCCAAAATTTTGAAGTGTTGGAATGGAAGAGTTTGGAAATTTCCTGGCTTTTTTATTTTTATTCTTTATAATGAAATTACAAATGAGAATGTAAAATTGTAAAACATGTGAAAGTAAAAATCTAAGAAATATCTGATCAGATTTTTATTCTCGATAATAACGACCTCCATGTTTCGTTTCTTTCAACTCAAAATCTCCCCATACTTGAGAGATTTTCGAACGTCAAACCACAGTTATACTTCAAGACTTCAAACAACGGCAAACTTCGTAGTTCCGAGCCGCTTTGAGCCTTCGTGTTCACTCGGCAAACTTCGTAGCTCCGCCCCCAATCCTCCAGCAATGTGAGAACAGGCGCACCCGAAGTTTGCCGTTGTTTGAAGTCTTGAAGTATAACTGTGGTTTGACGTTCGAAAATCTCTCAAGTATGGGGAGATTTTGAGTTGAAAGAAACGAAACATGGAGGTCGTTATTATCGAGAATAAAAATCTGATCAGATATTTCTTAGATTTTTACTTTCACATGTTTTACAATTTTACATTCTCATTTGTAATTTCATTATAAAGAATAAAAATAAAAAAGCCAGGAAATTTCCAAACTCTTCCATTCCAACACTTCAAAATTTTGGATTATTTGTCCAAAAAATAGTTCTTGACATTGGGATTCGTGTGTCACATAAAACAACTTATTGTAGGTAGATATAGAATTGACAATAATGTTATGGACATGGACCATTTTACAAAAATTTGAAAAAATAGTAAAACTTTCACAATCGAATGTGTAGGTAGAACATTAAGGTAAACTTATTAACACATATTTTCAAGAAGACATACAAGTTCATCATATTAATGTCAATGACAACTGGTTACTACCTACCAGTGGCGGTTTTCTCTAAAGTGCGTTTGTGCGGCGAACCCCCATTAAAAAGATGAGAAAATAAAACAAACTTGTTTTATAATAATATAAGCACATTATAGATAGCACTCTATTAAAATTTCGCCTTCAAAACCCGCGCCACCGAAAAATACGATACATATTCCAAGTTTGTGCGAGTTAAAATCCGCCCCAAACTCTTCATACAAAAGAATTTTAGCCGGTACAGACCCTATGACGGTGACATATACAAAATTTGGTCTTTCTTTGCAAAACTAAGACAAATTGTGTGCGCCGAACACGCGTTGTGATATCACGTGACCTCCGAACATTGACGAATGTAACCGAAGAAACCCGAGCACTTCGCGGACTGACTGGCCGACTTTTGACCTTTGAACCATAGGGAAGCAAGTGTTATTTTTTTATGTTATATTATGGTATTTAACTTTGTAGTCATTTTTGTACATATTTTTGTTTTCTTGTTTCTGCATTTCTCCAACCGTTTGCTTATGGCATTTGTAAATCTACTACCTATTGAAGTAGACCGATTTTGATTTCTGTTTTCGTATTTTTTTTTTAAAATAAGTCGTTATATTCCTTAATTATATTTGCGAAAGTTTCGGCAAACGTTATGCAAGTTTCGGCAAAAGTTATGCAATTTTGTGTTTTGTCCAGTTCTCCATCTCCAGTATTCTTTCGGATTTCAAATTGAAAGCGTTTGCGTATATGTTTATTTATGCGTTTGCGTTTATTGATTGTCGTGAATATTTTGTCATAATTTTTTTATACAATGGCGGAATACAGTGTTGTCTATATAAAAAAATAACGCCAATACTTATGAAAAAAGGTTGGAAATTAAAAATAAAGGGCCTCCGCGTCCTGACCTCTCATTAAACCAGGTTTGTGCCGCGAAAACCGAGAAATCTTCACTCGAGTTTTTAAACGTGAGTGGTACGCGAGGTGTACTTGGTTATGTGGTTGCGAGGAAACCAATCGGTTATTTTGCTTCCCCTGTTTAGTTTTTGGAGGCGACCCATCGTGGTGTAAAATTGGAGTAAACGATCTTTCCTTTATTAATAATTATAAATATAATTTAATTCCTATAAAACTTTTCTCATTATCTAATAATTGTGTCTAGTGTAAAGTGATTTAAAAACAATAATATGTAGGTACCCCTCCCACTAACTTTATTTAAGTTGTGTGACTGCTGCCGTATTCGACTATTTGACGAAGGACAACAGTAAGTAAATTTTAATTAGATATGTTTATCTTCTCTTGAATTTCTGAACCCCCTGTTAAAAAACCACGAACCGCCACTGCTACCTACTCCTATAATACAAACTAATTTTTAATGAGAATGATGCATGTCAGCCAAGAAAACATGATTCATTCCAACTCCATTATTGATTTTTAAAATGGCATGTTGTTGGTTGTAGCCTACCCCCACGAATAATGAACGGATAAAATTTTGTATTAAGGTGACCTTTTTGTAAACAGCAGAGCAGGACTGAAATAGCTGATCAAGTATGTGGGCTTGCTGAAAATGATTTTGGCAGAGTAAATAACATTCTGTAATCAAATATTTTGTGCATTCGGAAAGCTGCTTCTTACTGAAATTTAATTTTCTTATACTACATATTAGTTTAGATTAGATTGAAAAGGATTCAATATTATGATGATTACATAAACAAATCCATCATCACAGTACTTACTGTGTAAAGAGCCAAAAGTGTAATCAGAGGATAGACTGCACATTAACTATTGTCTAACCATTTTTCAAGTTATAAAATGAGGTCCCTGAGGCTGTTTTCCGAATTTTGATTACCTATTTGTGAAGATCCAGACAGAATGTAAAACTAATGTAAGCTTAATGAATAAGTTTATAAAAGGGATGCCATTAAATACTATGGTTGGGACAGGTCAAAAGGATAAATGAAGGAAGTCACTTGAATCATGTCATGACAAGAGTCAGAAAAACATAAAAGTAAGAATGTGAAAGAAGCAAGAAGTGTGTCCCAAGACAGAGTTGTGGTTCAACTTATTCGGTAGATTACAAGTTGTTCAAAAGAAGTAGTGTTTACAGAAAATATCAAGACAAATAAAATAATCAATCATATTCATAAAAGCGACTTTATTAGGTAATAGAAAATGTAAAAAATATAATATTAAGTATGACAATCATTTACCAGTATCACAATGCCATGAAATACAATATCCATCATATTCCTAGTACTAAGCAGAATCATGCAGAAATCCAACCAAAATAAAGAGTTTTTTTCACAACATAAAACAAAAAGCTAAGAATAGCCATCAAACCTTACAACTATTGTGACTTGCACAAAGTGATATAATTATTGAGATTTTTAAAATTATGAGTTTGAAGATGACAAGCAGAAAGCAGTTTTAATCCAAGCCACAAACATTGAACAATGGCGATAACTTTCTTGTGGACTAAACTCTTTCTTTTTTGGTAATAATTTCATTTCAAGTTTCTGTCTTCTGGTGTTTGTGGAAAACGCCTTTTTGTGGGAAACTTGTGGAAAACGCATTTTGCCACTGGAATCAATGACAGCCAACGGAGATATTTTATTGATTATTCTCATTAGGATAAAATACGCATATCCGGTTTCTACGGCCGATTCCAGTATTTCCCAGAGGGAATCATGACGCGGTTACGTCAACTTCGGTTCAGTGAGCGGTCATCACTTTGCTGGCATTATTAACACTGTTGTAACATAATGAAGCACCAGTCTTCTAGTTCTACATTCACCGATTGCAGTTCATTAACCTTACATTATATTTGAAGTGCAAAATTATAGATTTTATGTAAATATAACGTAAAACCCATCTACAATTGATCCGTGATTTAAAGAGAACTGTTAATGATACACTAGGGCATTAAAATCACACTAGTAATTAATCTGGGTTGTATTTTTATAAGTTTGGTAGTTAATTTGAAAAATGTTAGGGAGTTTCAGTGCAAATAACCCTATGTCACAATGCATCGTTACGTGTGTGACAGATATTCTAAAGGGCATAAGTCAAAAAGGACTAAACATTTTAAGTTGTAATTTTTTCAGGCATTATCCTTGTATGTAACTTACTTTCAAATTAAATTATGAACCTTGTGAAGCAGCCCTTAATGTGGATGTTTCATACAATTTATGCTATAAAAGTTACGTGTGTAACGCAGATAAAAAGTAAAACTCATTTTTATAAGAAAACAAGTATTTATATATTACAAAAAAATTCAAACATATTTTTGTCCCTTACATAATATGTATATCAAAATTTGATTTATTACCAAAGCTAGAAATTATTTTAATTTTTACACCATTTGTTAGTCCTAGAACATGGATTTACTTTAATTCGCTCGTTTGCACGAAAACAACCATTGTAACAATATGTCTTATATTGTTAGAAATAATTCTTTTACACTCTTCTAATTAGTCTCATTGGAAAGAACAGGAAATTTCCTATAGGATTTGCTTATTTGCATAGGAGATATAGTTAGATATTTACTGTATCTGGACCACAAATGGTGGAATCGCCCTCTATGTGTTATTTCTGCCTTTGAAGGGAATACTCTGACCCATCAAAAACACGGATGCATTTCACCGAAAGGTAAGCCGGGCACCCAATCTTCTTTGACGGTTGCATCAGAAATCGTCTTTTTACTGATGACGGGTGGTCAGTCTGTAAAAATAACAAAATAATAGCTCATGCGGGCGCTTTCCATTCAGCATTTACAACCGGGAGGCCAGTATAGGAAGTAGATTTGACGTGTGATCTGGACCTTTTAATTAATTATTCTGAGGTCTATAAGCAGCAATACATACGTATATGTGATTGTAGGCCTATAGGGCTATCAGGGGTAGGCCTAGGCCCTAGGTAGGTTAGCTAGGTCAAGGTTGGCACAGCATATAGGCTATAGGGCTATATAGAGCAGAGATAGAAACAGAGATAGAACAGGTGTAGCATAGGTACGTATTACACCTGCCATAAATGCACGGTAATGGCCTATATATAGGCTATTGCTTATCTTATATAGAGGACAACTAAATTAGCCCTACGTAAGCCCTAAGCTGGCAATACTTACCAAATCATCAGGTTCTTTCTTCTTCTTAAAATAGTTTTCGCCTTGTGAACACTGAAGATGTTCTGACTTCTCGATGCAAAATGGTGAACCAAAGAAAGGTATAGGAACGATACCATTAAGGGATGAAAAGAAGATTTTCTCTCCTAAAAAATGGAATACAAATTAGTTTATGTTGGCCAAAAGAGCAGGGCTAGACGCTGCACGCTCTGTGATTGTAGTAGGGTAGGGCTACATACCTTTTCTACCATAACTGGTTCTGGTTGAGAATGAAAACCCTGAAGCCTTCAAGTCAGTATTGAATGCAGCGTATTTCTCCTGGCTGTCGAAGTATCCAGAATAATACTTATTTTCGTCCGTAGGGTTGATTATGTCTTGTAAATGTTTACTAATAACGACCTCCATGTTTCGTTTCTTTCAACTCAAAATCTCCCTCATACTTGAGAGATTTTCGAACGTCAAACCACAGTTAAACTTCAAGACTTCAAACAACGGCAAACTTCGTAGTTCCGAGCCGCTTTGAGCCTTCGTGTACACTCGGCAAACTTCGTAGTTCCGAGCCGCTTTGAGCCTTCGTGTTCACTCGGCAAACTTCGTAGCTCCGCCCCCAATCCTCCAGCAATGTGAGAACAGGCGCACCCCGAGAACACGAGTAAATTCCATGGATAATTTTTTAAATGATGATAGATAGTTGATTTATGGTCATACTGAGTTATCCCGTAGATGGGGATGACAGTAAATTTCTAAAAGGACATAAAATTCTGTATTTTACAGTTTTAAATAACTAATATATTATTCTCGCGCAAAATTACTAGAGATTATTTACACTTACAATGTAAGTTATCGACCATTAGCTTTTTTTTTTTTAATTATAATTTTTTTTTTTTTTATAGTGAATACCTCACAAGAGTCCCAACTGCTCCCGTCTGGAGCCAGTGAGACTATGGCATCCCCAATTGGGGGATGTTGTGAGGCTGAAGGTAAGTGGGGAAGGGAAAGAGGAAGGTGGGGAAGTACCTGGCTATTCAGATCTAGTCACTAAACACGGCTAAAGCCATTTGGAGCAACGTTTCAATTCTGAATGGTGGTCTTACACCAGGGCGATACTGGTAGTATCTTCCACTCTGGAACGTGCCGCAAATATACTATATATTATTTTAATTAATTAATTGTGAAATAACACAAATTAATCAAATAAAATTTATTTGCGCACGCCGGGTTCGAACCCGCGACCTTCGGAATGGCAGTCCAATGCGTTACCACTGGACTATGCCGGCCGTCAATAATGACTTGAAATTTTCGATTCAATTCGTGATATTCTGGTATTATAAGATAGTAAGTACGTTCTAAATATTTCTGTGAAGTATTGGTTTGACAAGCTTGAATAGCCATATAAAGATTTTAGCTCTTTTTATTATACAATTCGAGAACAATTTGAAGCCTCCAGGAGAGGGAGACGTTATGCAAAAATGCCAAAACCTACTTAAGTTTTTAATGACTTATCTCATTCCTTGTCCATCAAATACCCACAAAATGTCTTAAGCCGTTATAACTCCTTTAAAAACACAAAAATAAAATGAAAATAGTTCATTATGCATCATTTCGCACTAATGCTTTGTCCAGGGCTTTTTAGGACCATGAGATTTGACTTCAAAACCATTCCCACAAAACCTCACTAATGCTCTGTGCAGGCTTTTTTAGTTCCTTTTCGGGCAACGTCTTTATTATAAAAATGGACAAAACACTGTTGGTTGCCCTGCGTTCAACGGTGAATGGTATATCTATGGTTCACTGTTTTGCCAACTTAGCTCCTTTAGAGCTAGATTTAGCTCTAAATTGAGGCCATCAGCTCCAAAAAAGTGGTTTGGCTTCTTACCTCGTTTTTTTTCAGATAATCTAGCTCCATTTTTTAATACAGGAAAAAATATTTTTTAGGGAAAAGCACAAAAATCTAGAGAAACTCTGAAATTAGTTAATTGTGGGGAATGGATTTCAAACAATGTGGAGAATAAGTTTTCCCCAAAATTGGAAAAAAATTATGGGGAATCATCATTTGAAAATGTACAAGGTTTTAGCTCTTTTTTAGCTCCTTTTCGGGAGACGGCTGGCTTTATTTTGAAAATAAAGTTGGCAACACTGATGGTTCAACGGTTTGAAGCAGTTTTAAGGAAGTTTCAAATAAAACTGTCAAAAATATTGTCTGTTTTCTAACCGTTGATATTTTTCGGAATTTATTAATATAGTTAACAAATTCAACTAGTTTCCCAATTACATATGATAAACATTAAATAGTTTGTGACAGTTATAAATCAAATCAACGCAATGAAACCTATGTAAGTTCACAATATTATTAATTTATCAAATGTGTATGACGTCTATTTCTGTATTTTACTACACAAAATTTAAATCTTTATACGTAAAATTGGTTACATATTTGATTTGAATGGGTAGAGATTGTTTTGTATTAATTTGACATGCAAATATACAGTTTTTCGCCAGCATTATTTTGTTTGTTGATCTTCTGGCTTTTCCAACCGACAAAATGTTTGTTTTGGGGTGTAACTTATTGGGGTTTGACGATCGTAGTTGCCCTTTGATGACTGAAAAACACTCGTCTTTATTTTGAATTATTTGACGAAAGAAAATGGTAGCTTTTCCTTTGTGATTATGTTACGAATCTATGTACAACAATACTAATTTTAGCAACAACATTCCTCCCATAAATGTGGATCCGGGTCGCGGCCCGCCTGCTCGATAACCCTTTATCAGATACAGTAGTCGTTGTGTTCTTACAGTCACAGCATAAAATAATATCTTTTTTTATATGATGTTTATTTTTACATTAGAGCATCCTTACCATATTCTCAAAAACATTTAAAGTTGACCATAAACTAGCAAGATAAATTGCCCATTGCTGAATGCATGTCTTGCATTGTCTTGCCCGGTGATGGTACTGCTGGGCATTGTGTTAAATTGCTGCAGTGGATAAGACAAATTCATGACCCGAAAACTTTCAAAATTATGACAAGCTGTAGCGGTTAGGTGGCTGTTCTTCAAGAACCGCATTAATCAATCCCTTCCTACAGCCCATATCTTCACCCGCCTCACAACGCTGCTTTGTGAGGCGGGTCTTTGCAACATGTCTTTACAACGGTTCTTTACACTGTCCAGGCAAGGGTGCTCTTGTGAGATGTAACATAAAAAAAAACAATAAATTAAAAGCATGTTGGAATAGAGTGCCTTAAAAATGTTAATATTGATACATCATATTGAATGTATATTTAAGGCGCCCCAAGACACCGGGCAAGCTGCAAAAGTCCTCCTCGAAGGATAGCATCATCCGGGCCCCTGTCAGCGTTTACTGCCGCATCCGGCGCGTGGCGCTTAGCGGCCAGGGTCCGGAGCCGTGCTTGCGTGTGGTGTCCCCCACTTCGGTGCGCCTCACCCCGCCCTCCGACTCAGCACGGGGCAACGGGCATGCCTACCAGTATTCCTTCAAGGAGGTATTCACTCAGGAGGCCACGCAAAATGAGGTAATTATAAAATATATATAATCATACAATGCAGTACAAAAATAAAAAAAGAGAGCAATAGCTATAATAATAATATAAAGAAAAAATGCAAACTTAAGCTATGAATGTACATCTTTTTATTGCATAGGTATATTATTGAAACTATTTGAAAACTACATTTGAGCATATTTCAGTGTTGCCTATCTCTAGAGCGGCGATTGACGTGAGTGAGAGGTGGCAAAAAAGTAACACATTCAAATCACGATACAAGTAAAATCAAATATTATAGTAAAAAAAAAAACAACATTTTGAAGATAGAGGAAGTGGCATACATAACAAAGGCGAAACAAAATATAACAGACCTTCTTTTAATTGTAGTAAAAAATGAAATCAAACTCACAAAATAAACTAAGTCAAATATGTTGAAAGAAACAACTAACTTAATGGAAATAATTTCACATATGGCAATCGAAATCACAAAACAAAGCAATAATTTCATACGCTTCTGCAGTTAAAAACTTATTACCACAGACACAATATTAAATATCTTCACAAAGTAAAATCAATTATTTGGAAACTGATATAACTGATCACCATTCATGCAGATAACAAAATTCAACCTAAAAAATATAATTTAATAACCCAAAAATCCACTACAAATATGACTGTTCTATTGGAAAAACTTCAAAATGAGCAGTGGAAGAATGTTTTAAAAAGTGATGATACCAAAACTTATTCAAACAACTTATTGTCTAAGCAAATAAAAAAATTGTCTACTGAAACATATAATATTAATCAGAAACAAAGAAAAACTTTATAAATCGACATTAAAAAACCCCCATAATGAAAAGATATACATTAAAAGATTTTCATTAAAAAATAATTAACAACCTGTATTATAAAAAGTAAATAGGAATTTTTAAGATATAAAATACGTTCTTTGGACAATAACCATAAAAAAATATGGAAAACAGTTAATTTGCCCATAGACAATACTAAAAAACACTGAACATAAAGTACATCAAATCATACCTAAACACTGTTCAAACATCTTTAATTATTTTTTCGCCAATGTTGGAAAAAATCTTGCGAAAAATATGCATAAACCCTTAAACCTGAAAATACAAATAATAGAAAATTTACAGAATCCAAAAATATTGAATAATGTTGCATGAAAGGAGGTTCATCTCCCGGATTATATTACGGTACATATTCTTAAATTTGTGAAACTTAATTTGATAAAACCCATTACTCATTTGATAATCTTAAGTTTAAAAAAGGGAATATTTCCATCAAACCACAAAACACAATAATTTCACCTATTTATATATCTGGAAATTCTACCCAAAACCAGTTTGGTTTTATAAAATCACTCGACACACAAGATGCTATTGCTAATGTAATATCAGACATTTACGAATCATTAGATAAGTGTAAAAGATTTGCAGGTATTGATCTCAGAAGGGCTTTTGATAGCATATCTCATGAAATTCTACAGCAGGTACATTTATTGATCTCAGAAAGGCTTTTGATAGCATATCTCACGAAATTCTACTGCAGGTACAATATTTATTAATCTCATAAAGGCTTTTGATAGCATACCTCATGAAATTCTACTGCAGGTATATTTATCAATCTCAGAAAGGCTTTTGATAGCATATCCCATGAAATTCTACTGAGAAAATTGAACAATATTTGCATAAAAGATAATGCGATTAAATGGATTTCCAATTACTTAATAAATCACCTGCAAGTAGTAAAATTCAATCAGGTTAATAGCGATAAAGACATGTCAGAATTTGGAATTCCACAAGGTACAGTGCTTGGACCGATTCTTTTGACCATATATGTTAATGACATTTTCTTTCAAACACTATATGGACAAATTACTTCATAATCCAGTATTATACAGTACTAATAATAAATGGAAATACTTGAGAAAACGAAAAATTAAAAACCACTGAAGACATAAACACTTTAACCCTTAGGATACGATAGCAGTTCAGTGAAATCATGACTACCTTCAGGTTGTTCTGCAATGTGCAGTGTATAGAGCTAGGTTTTCGAAGTTTTGAACGCATTTCAATATTGTCCATGAAAATACCTATGTAAAACGTTGACATTGTAGATGCCTGTCAATTATTTCAAATATAATTTTTAATATTATATTTGGCTTTGAGATATTTACAAAATATTAGCCGTCTTCTAAGGGTTAAAGAATTTCTTCGACTTAAACTTACTGTCACTAAATAGTTTATTATAAAAAAACATTTACAGTTCCATTTGCAATACACATAAACGGTACATCTAAAAACTTTGACATTATCATACATGACAACTCCAAAACTCACAATAAAAATCATTTTACTTCAAACAGCACACTATTAAAAACAACAAACAAATATCTAGGAATAATTATTTATCAATATAAAACTGAATCCGCATATAAAACTTCTTCCAATAGAAGTCGTACAGAGAATAATAGTAAAAATCATATGAAAAAACACAGCTACTACCCAACAGATCACTTATTCGAAGAATTTCAAGTACCTAAATTTAAAGATCTGTACATTTAAAATTCAATAATTTAAATCACTAAAGAAAAAAGACCAGAAGCAATATTTAACTGAAAGCCGTACTCGACTTAAATATATTTTTCCATGCCCAAAATTAAATACTTCATTTGCACAAAATTATTATACTTACCAAGCAAGAACTTTTTTCAATCGACTACCGGAATAAATTAGAAACACATACCTTTCAGGCCTCTGACAAGTTGACCGTTATATTTCTTAGCTGTCGGAAAGACGGAAAATTTGTGTCTATTTCTGCTTCTCAATAAAATCCCTAATCACTAATGTTATTGTATTGAACCAAAATACACGCAAGACCGCAACTGAAAAACAATTTACCGGTATTTACAATACTGCATTTCATCATTTTCATCGGTTCTAATGTGAATGTGGACCAGGGTTGCCAATGCATGTTCTAAAATACCCACTAGATATGTAGAGATATACTAAATCCCCACTCCTTTAACTGCAACATTAAAAAATAATCTATTAAAATTAGCATTTATTTTTTATTATCTGGTCCTTTTCGGATTTTCTCTTTCAATCGGGCTTTAACAAAGGAAAATATATTTCATTTTCACAATTATTGTAAATATTATTTTTCTATATGGTTGGATAATCAAGAAATGCCCAGAATCCCCGCATTTTCCCCACAAAAAGGTCCTCTAATTCAAACAATCCAATTCTTGAAAAATCTTAGGAATTTCCCGCAATTTGGAGAATTCTTGACAAATTGGCAACCCTGATGTGATTTTAAATACGTATAATATAGATATGTTACTCACGCAGACTGGTTGTGATGGATTACAGATTCAGTCATACCAATCAAATGGTGTGTTTTTATTAGTTTTTAAACGACGATTTATAAATTCTACGTGTAATAAAATTAAATCTATATAAAAAAAATGAAAATGTTCGTTTTTTCAAAATCTTAAATCTCCGAAAGTTCTTTGCCTATTGCTTTGAAATTTTGACACAACGTTGCATTCGAATATGCATGTGTTTTTATATACCTATATTATATAGATGTCACGTGGTAGAGACAAAAACATGTTTTTTTTTAAAACAGCGCCATCTGTTGGACGTAAAAGTAAAACGCTCTATTGTTTCTCTATCTGCATAGACAGATTGAGCCACAGAAATGCGTGGCAGGGTACAGCTAGTATAACTTATATATTCAGAGCCAGCGTTTGTTGATCTGTATGAATGTATATTTTTTCAGCTGTAGTTCTTTTTTTTGAAGATTTTTTCACTGGAATTCCTACGGTTTTCTCAAAACTTCAAATTTGGTCTTCAATGTTTTTTGTATCACTGTTTTTCAAAGAATACCGATGATATTATCGACGCTGGATAAGATAAATGGCTAAAGCGCCATATGGCACCCTAGCACTTTACCCATTTTATCCTTTCCAGTGTCGTATCTCTTTTACACATTCCCAACATTTTATGATATATATGACATTTAATAAATATATGACAATTACTTATTACTATTATCTACTACATTTCAGGTGTTTTCTAAAATCGCCATGCCTCTGGTTGAGAATCTGATCAATGGAAAGAATGGTCTCCTATTTGCTTATGGCGTGACAGGCAGCGGAAAAACCTACAGTATGACAGGTAAAACCATAGCACAATATCAAGTTCATTATTTATTTGGGGTTTTTAAATAGTTTTACAAAGTTACCTATCTCCCAACACAATCTTTATGCACCCACATATATACGAGGGGGCGTAATTAAGTTCGCGGAATGGTGATTAGTGGGGGTGTCGCTGAATTAGGTACTAATTGAGCAACTCATTATTAGTATAAATACCGGGTTTTATCGTAATTAGGTCATTAGTCTTTGAGCTATCGTCGACCAAACAAGTCAATCAAGGGGAGAATTGTGAATATGGAGAAAATCGAGTTCCGCGCTGTTATAAAATTCCTTACCAAGCAAGGAAAATCAGTTCAGATCATACTGGAAGAGATGTCATCCGTTTAGGGGGACTCTTGTCCAAGTAAAACTATGGTTTAAAAGTGGCATCGAAGACGACCCACCACTCCGACCGAACGAGGTGACCACTCCGGAAATTATTCAAAAAGTCGAAATATTAACACACTTTAATCACCAAGGGTATTTCTACCCGTTTGGTCGATTGATGCTTAACGTCGGGAAGGGTATTTCTACCTTCTGCGCCCGCCTCATTTCAATGGCAGAAAAGAAGAAATTATCCGATGTTTTTATATGAATATCATATACCAATCTCTTTGTAAAGGTCTCAACTATATGTACATAATTATCAAATTGCAATGCAAGTCTTTTTTTTTGTATTTATCTTGGAGTCTTTTGTGTACATCGATATTTCAACTAAAATGACCTATATTATTGAACACCTGACACTTGATATGTATTGCGTTTGAAGATCAACGAAATAAATAATTTAGATAACATATTCTGTTATTCTAATAATTCAATTCCTGGAACGAGGGTTTTTATGACCATGAAACCCGAAACAAATCTCTCTATCTCTGTTCCGCACCCACTCAACTCCTAGGTGCGAGCGAGCGTAGAGTGTCAGGCGCATTTAAAAACATCAGGTATCGGCAAACACAGTTAGGCGGACCATAATAAATATTTACAATTGCATGCCAGTTTTCAAAAAGCAAATTGTCTTATGGTTGTGTTCCGAGGAGATAATATTTATATTTGCTTTTCAAACCTTTCAAAATGGATTCTGATAATTACGAAAGTGATGACGAAATCGTTGCAGATAATTTATCTGCCTGTTCTAGTAATTATTTGCCTGAATTCCATAGTGAAAGAGAAGAATCTAGTGGAAGTGAAGAAATTCCTTGTAGGAGAAGAATGTCAGTGATGCCATTACAGTTCAGTGATTCTGAAGAAAGTGATATGGAGGAAGAACAATGAAATATTAGATGAACAATTTTTAGACGTGAACTGTAACTGATTATATAAAGGTGATTAGAAACTTAAACCTAATAGTGTATGGTGAAAAACAATAAACAAAATTACGTGAGCAATACGAGAAGCACTCTACGCTAACGGCCGCTGTTCCCAATCCTAATAATCAAATTCTAAGCGAATCACCACTGCACTACGTAATTCCAACACACAATAATTGCTTAAGCAAGCCGCCCAGTCTAAGCCAGCCGGACAGTTGGATTAGCCATAAGCAATATGTAAGGAAAAAACTAGTTACAAAAAGTGTCGACAGAGTGAAAAAATACCGCGAATCAATGATCAAATGTCACTCTGACAATCGACAGTCGCGCTCCTTTCAGTTTTTTGTGTTGCATTTGTCATTATCATTTTGTGTGAAGTTCTTCGCACGCTTAGCTTTGATCTCCATTTTAAGGTTTGTTTGGGTTTGTTTTGCTGTCGCATGGAGAAAAAACTTACATCGATCTGCCAAATCAAATGGGAAGTCCCGATTGTGGCATCACGTTCAAGTTGTCACTTTATTTTTAATATATTATATACGTTAGTTTAAAAAATATGAAATACCAGTTTATGAATAACGGTATTTAAAAGAAGTAATGTGTATTAATAAGAGCTACAATAATTAACTCTTTAATATTAATTTAACATAGAAAGTTTTTAATTTGATGTCATTTTATTGTCTATGGTAATGTGCGGTAGTGTGTGGGGCTACTTAAGATTTTCAAAGATAAAATGATTGGGAACAACGCAAATCGAACGTTCCCTACAAAATGCTTAAAAATCGCTTGGCTGAGCAAAAACAAAGATTTGAACTTAGAAAACGATTAAAAAGTTGGGAACAGCGGCCGTAAGTGATTATTTTTAATTTAATTTGAAAAAATAACCAATATTATTAGCACGTTCCGATGGTTTTGGTCCGCTGTACCGTGCGAGGGGCAATTGCACACGTGGTATTTCAATGGGTAATAATGTGTTACTCTGACGATACTAGAGACGTGGCAATTGTTTTTGTTTTTATAATGATTTGGGCTTGGTGAAAATATAATAATTTGTAATTTAATAAAATTTAAACATAGTTTATACTTAAAAATTTGAACCCTACTGACTCAACAATGAGTTTGTTTTCGATTTATTATGTTGCATTAGAAATAATACTTGGTTTTCGGCTAGAAATTTTATAGCTTGGGTATGCTGTGTTAGTATGTAGAAAATTTTATTGAAATATTTCCACTATTTTCGAAGATATAGCGATTTAAAACAAATTAAAGAAATGCGCGGGACCTTTATTTTCGCCCGTTTTCAGCGGTCAGCCGGCGAAAAAAATAACCCGATCAAAGTGTGTTAATAACAGAAGATGCCCGACTAAAGAAGAAACAGCTCGCAGAAATGGTTAGAGTATCAGATACAATCATTTTTAAAATTCTTCACGACCATCTTGGTATGACTAAAGTCAGCGCAAAATGGGTGCCGAGAATGCTCACGCCGCCTCAAAAACAACAGTGCGTGTTCTCATGCATTTTTGGATCTCTGGAGGGAATACAAAGATGGAATGTTGGCTTAAATTGTTACTGGTGATGAAACTTGGGTTCATCATCATGAACCTGACTCTAAACAGGACTCTATGCAGTGGCACAAGAAAGGCACACCACCACCCAAGAAGTTTAAGGTGTCACAATTGGCTGGGAAAATCATGGCGACAGTCTTTTGGGACTCAGAAGGAATCCTGTTGATCGATTACAAAGATAAAGGAGTTTCCATAACCGGAGTTTACTACGCTTCAATTCTTAAGAAATTAAAGGAAGCCATCAAGGAGAAAAGAAGGGGAAAATTGACCAAAGGTGTCCTCCTTCTGCACGACAACGCCCCTGTTCACAAATGCCGTGTTTCGATGGCTGCCCTGCAGAAGATAGGCTTCAAAATTTTGCCACATATACCCTACAGTCCTGACCTGGCTCCCAGTGATTATTACCTTTTTCCAAACTTGAAAAAAGAACTTTGTGGGAAAAAGTTTTCAAGTGATGAAGAAGTGAAGGTTGCAGTTTCGGCATATTTTTTTAAACAAAGACAAATCTTTTTTTTTTGAGGGTATACATAAGTTAATTGAAAGATCCGAAAAATGTATTAGGGTAGCTGGTGAATATATTGAAAAGGAAAAATAAATTTTTAAATATTTCCACTCCTTACCCTCCATTCCGCCAACTTAAAAATGTTCCCTCGTATATACATTTCTTCTTAATTCTTTAGTGTGAATCAAATCACATATTTATGCAATTTAAGTATAAATTTGTTTATATTTCTGCTAATTTTATTTCCTTCGGTAATTCGCCAAATATCTCTTTCGACTCTTTTTTTTTTTTTTTCTGAAGAGGAGTCTTATTTCATTTATTTTCCTCGTTTCATGTGCGTGTTTGTGCTGCAGGTTTTCAATTTTTCTTTACTTTCAAAAATATTTGGTTTGACTGAACCTTCCTACCTAGGAACCGTAGTCAACAACTCTACCAAGTTCACCAAATGCCGATCTGGTAAGACCGACATTTATTTTGTATATTAACTGCTGTAATGTCACCGATTTCAGAGAAATGTTTATATATGTTCGTGTGTGTCTGTGTGTGTGATTTCCACCAAAAGTCGAAATAATGCATTGTCATCGACAACGAGTCTATCTGCCGAGTTTCAGCTCGATTGAGGAAGTGGGTTAGTTTCCGCTTCCAAGATTTGCATTCATTCATTCTCAAAAACGAAAGTGGAATGCAAATAGATGTATTTAAAAAGCACACACTCCGGTTTGGCATGCGGCATTTGTGTGTTAAATATAAAATACAGTTTACGTTTTAAAATATCCATTTTTATTTTATTTTTTATGTTTCACACGACATGGGAAATTTGATATTACATGGTTATGAAAAGGGTATTAGGCAAATGTCGTCCTCCATGGTCCACACACTCAAGAAGCCTTTTTTGGAAGTTTTCGTGCATTCTCTTCAAGCATGGTGACGGGTATATTGGCAATTTGAGCCCCAATATTGTCCTGTAGGATCTCCAGGGGCTGAGTACGATTTTTGTAAACAAGAAACTTCAGGTATACCCACAGGAAAAATCAAAAGGGGCTATTTCAGGAGAGCGCACAGACCAGTTGAGATCCATCCTCAGAGAGATGAGCAGCCCGGGGAAGGTTACTCTCAAAACTCTATTGATGGCTGTGTGGGCTGTGGCCCACCTTATTGAAACTGCGCATCCACTAGTTCCATAGCTTCGAAAGCCGGCATAAAAAAATCCTGGATCATGGTCAAATAATGTGCTGAAATTTCGGTTACAGGACGACCATTCTTTTCAGAAAAGTAAGGGTCGATGATCCGTATTCTTGATATGGCAAACCATACTAAGATTAGAAATATTAAATAAAAATAAAATCATACTATTATTAAACCATACTATTATTACCATTATTATTGTATTATCATGTATTCTATAAATAAATAAATAAATAAATACTATGACCGTCCGAGTGAAGGGGTCTTTGATGAAGTTCTCTGGGATTCACTTCACTCCATTACCGCATATTCGTGAACTGCGAAAGAAAGCCCGCAGACGATCGAGCATGCGTGTGAATAGTAGGCCTCTACTGAAAAAGTGCGCTCTATCACCGACACCACTGCATGTTTGCGACAGAAAACCATTGAGATAAAAATTTCTTATCTGTCCCCTTCTACCGAAACTATCCCTCGCCATCCCCTCTGCCTTCAGGGTGCCCTTTCCAAAAACCAAACTGGCCTGCCGCTCTGTACTAAATAGAACTATTTGGAATATTCTTTTTATTTGTTACAATGTTTTATTAAAGGTTATATAATAATAATTTTTATCGTAACACCCATGCACATGCTTTGCCTTTGCGGATTTTTTCTTAATTGTTATTTTTGTAATAACTGTTCCAATGAAGTGTATCAAAAACTTTCAATAAAAATAAAATATTTTTCATAATTTTATTTTTATCTGTAGGGGAGCCTCAAAATGCTGGAATAATGCCCCGTTGCCTCGATGTCATCTTCAACAGCATAGACAATGTGCAGGCGCGCCGTTTTGTATTCCGGCCTGACAGGGCCAATGGCTTTGAAATCCAAGGGGATGCGGATGCAGCGTTTCAAAGACAGCAAGTACTACACAAAACAGCTGTGCCCAAATCTGCCAGAAAGTAACAACTTTTTCCATTCATAATTCTTATTTTATTTTTTAATATACTATCCACAAATGAAAATTTTAATTAAAAAATCAAGGCGATGCACTACGTCGTGTAATATTTTTTATTGAGTCGCTATCAATAACAACCCTTACGTAGATGGCGATAAGGTTTAAATTCCCGCTTAACACCATCCGCCGGTTTTGATTTATGCAGGAAAAAAACATGGCCGAAAAGTGCCTTTTATTTTATTTTGTGGATGTTAAGGCATAAATATTTAATTTGTTTTCGATCATTTTATAGATTACTTAATTTGCCACATTATACAATAAAATCATAACCGAAAATGGGTTTGTAAGTAGGAGATTTTGAACTTTAAAGCAGTTTTCATCGGCCTTATACATTATTTTTTTCTGAGCTTATAAAAAGACTTATCTAAAAAATACTCGATTATTTCAAAGGCCAAGATGTATTCTACTCGCAGTATTTAATTAAAGCATCTGAAACATTTCTAGGCGACCAAATTTTCAAACCTAAAACACATGATTTTGCATTACTTACTACATATGGCATCGCCTTAACTGTTTTTTGGGAATATGATTTCCGAGTTTGTGAACAAAATTTTTTTTACTGAAAAATTACCGTTAATTAATTAGAATTGCCGTTCTTACCTTTGCAAGAAAATATGGTATTATACCTATGTGTTAAAATGATATATTTTATGGTTTTTTTCTCTTTCAGAAACAACTCTAACCCGGATTTAGCCCTAAGTTCTTCTGAGGTTTTCAAAATAAATGGTGTGGATGAAGACAACCTGTATGCTGTGTTTGTCACTTATATTGAAATATACAACAATATTGTTTATGATCTCCTGGAAGAAGGCTCCTTGGGAAGGAGGTATGTAATATGAATGAATGTGTATTTTATAGTCCTCAGGCCTCAGCACGGGTAAGCCACCCAGTGAGGCCAACATTATTAAATTGTACTAAGAAATTTAAAATATTCTACCAAAATAAAAAAAAGTCTTCCATTCGTGATATATAATAATTTAGATATAATGTAAAACTTTTTATTTTACAGAAGTCCATTGACAAAAATTATACGCGAGGATTCATCTCACAACATGTATGTCCACGGAGTCACAGAAGTGGAAGTAAAAGTAGGTTGACTTCTTTGTTATACAATATTTGTTATCTTTGGTAATGTATTATTAATAAATTTAATTTGTTTGTTTAACAGACAAGAGAAGAGGCACTGGATGCCTTCTACAAGGGTCTCAAGAGAAAGAGAATGGCCCACACCACTCTTAATTCAGAGTCTAGCCGAAGTCACTCTGTATTCACTATAAGACTTGTGCAGGTAACCTAATCAATTTCCATCAATATAAGTCCCCCAGCCTCTCAGCCTTCTTCTTTATCAATACATAGCTCTACATATTTGATATTGGACTCTTAAGGACGGGTTGTTTCATAGAATTTGAACAATTGATCAAATTTTAAAGTTGATTTTCAAGCTCTTTGAAAGTTCTATTCAAATTCTGTTGATATTTTACTATGGGCCTGTTCCAGAACTGAAATATTTATTTATTGCAAAATAATCCAAGATTTCAAATTATAATTGATATTTTATATCGATACGATCGACCGGTCGGTGACTGAGTTGACATTGCGTTTGGGTCCCACCCAGGCATAGTGTGTTCAATTCCTCGGCTTTGTAAGTCCTCCATCACATTTTTTTAGCACACTGAATTCGCACACATAACTCTCTCCTTCCCTAACACACTGACTAACTTAACTTAAGTGAAATATATAATATACCACATATGTATATAAGTCGGCGACATGTCATTGGTAAAAATTATTGTATTAACTTGTAAAAATTTGTAACTATTGTCCTCTATGCAATTATGTACTGTTTGTTTCTGCAATAAAAATAAAATCACAACACAAGCAACATTTTCCGCTTACTGTGATGGTAGTAGGAGGTTTTCAAATAATTTCAGGTTATTCGTAACCCGGGAACGTTTGTCCTTCTTTTAAAGAAAAAATAAATAAATAGTATGCAAAATAAATACAAAAATTCCTTAATTTTTCTACTACTCCATAGTGAGTATATACAAAAAGAGCATAATGCATGAAAGGCGATGTGTAAACAATATTCAAAGTCTTATTAAATAACTACAAACGTAATTCAACAAACAAATTAATATTATTCAATATTTAAATTAACCATAAATATAATTCAATATACAAAAATTTTAGAGAATTGGTATTACAGTAGAACCTCGTTAATTCGAAATCCACTGGACATCAAAAACCAAATTTCGAATTAACGAATTCCCACATATTTCGAAATAAATTTTATGAAAAACAAAAAAAAGGACGCCGAAAATCGAGTTCCTCGGCCGCCCCTTCAAATTCGGGTAGTTGGAGTAAATTCGTATTAATACGAGTTATTCCCGTTTAAATTGAATTTTTGCAGCCAATTACCGCCGCGATCGGCCCTTCAAGTTCAGTTATTGTAAGTAAATTCGTAGAAATACCACACATTTCCGCGTAAATCAAATTTTCACGGTTATCCGATTACCGTCGCGGTCGGCCCTTTAAATTCAGATATTCATAAAAATACGATATATTTATGCGTAAACTGAAATTTCGTGACCGATTTCGGTCGCGGCCTACTCTTCAAATTGAGATATTCGTAAAAATACGATATATTTCCCCGTAAATCGAGATTTCGCATCCGATTTCCGTCGCGGCCGACTCTTTAAATTCAGATATTTCTCGGCCCTTCAAACTCGGATATTCGAAATAAATTGGAAAAAATACGTCATTCCAGTGTAAATCGATTCCGAATTACAAAATAATAATTCTAATTTGGACGATGTATAACCACGTAAAAATACACTTTTCGGCATTTTACCGTCATGGCTGTCTTTTAGACTCAGATTTACGAAATTTTATGATTTATTTTCACCAAAATCGAATTTTTTCGAATTACATGAACAAATTTTCATGTGCAATAAATTTCGAATTAACTAATTTCGAATTAAAAACCATTATGTATGAAAAAAAATTTCTGTGGATATTTTTTTGGCGAAAATTTTGTATTATGCATTTTTTCGTATTATCGGGGTTCGAATTAATGGGGTTCTACTGTATAACAATAACCAAAATTAAATGTTAGATAGTATAGATTAAGTAAACGTACATTAAGTATAATAAAAACAGTACTCAAATAGAACATTCACAGAATATGAAAATTAGCTTTGAAATTTGATGAATTGTTCAAATTCTGTGAAACAACTCGTTTGAGAGCTGTGGCCAAATAGAAAATACATACACTGTCATGGGATTGTTAAGATATTTTTCAATCTTTTGCCTATGAATTTTGACTGCGAGAATGTTTTTAAAATATCAGTGTAGTAACATTTTCAGTACGAATGTGATAAAATGAATTATTAATTTGACAGGCACCTATCGACAGTATGGGAGAGAGTGTGGTGCAGGACAGAAACCTGATCAGCGTTGGGCAGCTGAGTCTCGTGGACTTAGCGGGAAGTGAGAGGACTAGCAGAACTAACAATACAGGTATAAATTCTTACACTCTTTTCAGCTACCACAAGCGGTAGATTCTACGACTTGTTCATGACCTTAATACCTCGGATGTGAAACAATTCACCGACCTCTGTGTTTCCTCCCTCCTATAATACTTCACTCCTTCCTCTCCTTAAAAAGACCCTCCATGCAGCATCCCCAAATATAACACTTCAGCCTCACAACACACCCCAATTTGTGATTCTCCAGTCCCGCTGACTCTGGAAAGTTGGGATTCGAGGACTAAAATGGCAGGCCTTTCCAAAATGTGTACCCAGCTCGTTAAATGCTGTCTCCAAACTTAGCAACACATTGTGAACATAACTAACCATCACCCCGTTTCTCCGCAGGGGTAGGCATGGAGGATAGACCACCACACTCTACCGCTACGTCTCGGCATACACTCCTTGTTTAATTCACATTCATACATCATTTCATTCATAGTTTCCCGTTATTCT
Organism: Hesperophylax magnus; assembly: GCA_026573805.1. Lineage (NCBI taxonomy): Eukaryota > Metazoa > Arthropoda > Insecta > Trichoptera > Limnephilidae > Hesperophylax > Hesperophylax magnus. The sequence continues at coordinate 825,582 of JAIUSX010000006.1, read as the reverse complement.
GACTCTTGACATGACCCAACTCAGATATTTGATTCACTTGGTGCCATGTCTTCATCGGGAGTCGTTAATAAGGTATTACGTTTGTTTGTCCAGGCCGTCGCCTCCGGGAAGCGGGCAACATCAACAACTCGTTGATGACGCTGCGCGCCTGCCTGGAAGCGCTACGGGAGAACCAGCAGGTGCAGCAGCCCGTACGGGTGGTGCCGTATAGAGACGCCAAGATCACCCACCTCTTCAAGAATTTCTTCGACGGGGAGGGCCACGTCAGGATGGTCGTGTGCGTCAATCCGAGTTGTGAAGATTTCGATGAAACATTGGTGAGTTAAATAAGTATCGTACAGTTTTCAGGGCGCTGCTTTCAATGTGATTTGTGCACTAAAGAGAAAAACTGAAAAGCGTGTTGTGGACGGGTCTGTGTGCCCAAGTAAGATCAGTTATTCCTTATGTTGTATCTCAGGATTTTCTCACAAACTCTATTATTAAATAAAACTCCGGCTCAACAAAACACTTGGACTTTTAATGTGATAGTTTGAATATTTTATTTTAATTTTATTGATACATGATTTAGAGAGTACATGTGGTTTTTTGTGATATTTCACCCTCCATGCTAGGGATGACCCTATGTTATGGCGGGTGAATTTTACATTTTGCGGACATAGAATCTATAGATTACTATAGTATTGTATAAAATAGAGAAATAAGAAAAATGATGTATAGCTAGTTTGGGTTGCAAGAAGAGGATGGAGAAGTTAGAGAATTATAAGAAGATGAAAAATTTGAGAAATTGTTAGTAAATAGATCACACTAATTAATTATGTACATACTATACCGCTAAGTTAGGGAATAAGGATATATTATGTTTTGTCTGAAAGGTGATTATTGATAGAGTGTAGAATGAATGGGTATTGTAGTTGTAATGTATTCCGTGTGTAAGTATCCATTTCGTAATTTGTTTTTTAAAGGAATGGGGTTGGAGCTCTGATATCTTATTTAGCAGGCTGTTGGAACAAAGAGGAACCACCTTATTTATTATACACTCGGTCTCTGCAATATTCGACAGGTAAACGCTATCAATGGGTAACCTAATAGATTACTACTAGTGCCATCTATGGGTAAGCTCTTACACTAATATCAAGGATATTACACCTTTCTTGTGGTGAAATTGAGCAACCATCTTTGAATATTGAACTTCTTCAACAGTTATTATAAACTTCATTGGCTTGTTTGGGGCCTAGGAGTGAAATGTCTTATATATTTTCTTATATGTTTCTCACATTAATGCCCCAACTAGAGTAACCGACATGACTAAATCATGTATTGACCACATATTCCTAAGAACAAAAAAAAATGCGAAAGGAATTGTATATCAATCATCCATAACTGACCACTTCTCAATAGTAATTGGCCTCATGAATAAAAAATCCATTTCCATTTCCTCATGTGAAAATATAGTAAAGACTAAGATCAATTTCGAGGAATTCACCTCCAAAATTAAATTGGAAAATTGGCTCTCTACCCTTAATTCGTCAGACGTAAATGTTGCATTTAATACATTTTCTGAAACACTATTGAAACATATTGAGGCTGCTACAGTTGAATCCCCTTTGAATAACTTAAATAATAAAAAACTGAAACCGTGGATCACAGATGGCCTAATTTTTTGTATTAAAAAACGGGACAAGCTCCACAAAAAATTACTTAAAAATCCAGATACACAAGCTCAAATATTTTATAAAAAATACAGAAACATATGTAACAATCTCATTAAAATCACTAAAGAAAACTACTATAAACAAAAATTGTTCAGAGCCGGCAATAACAATAAAAAAATTTGGCAAATTATTAAAGAAATATCTGACACTAACCAATCAATACCACCAATCAATAAATTAAATATCAACGGACTAGACATCTCCCTAAAAGACGACCCTGACACTGTGACCAATCATATAAATGAATATTTTTGTAATATCGGAAAAAATTTAGCATCACAAATCTTAAATAAGACATCAACCGATGAAAATTCTCTTGCCGACAAAATCAAAAACTCTGCTTGTGAAACAAGTAATTCACTCACACTTAACCCCACCAACTCTACTGAAATTACGCAAACTATCAAACAATTAAAGCCCTCCCATTCATGTAATCATGACAAAATATCCTCAAACATACTCAAAATTATTGAACCTTTTATAAATCAACCACTAGTACATATCATTAACCTCAGTCTCAATAAAGGCGTATTTCCGAATAAACTCAAACTTGCTCTGGTTCAACCAATTTTTAAGGCTGGAACTACAACTGATATTTCAAACTATAGACCTATCTCCATTTTATCAACACTGTCCAAAATTATAGAAAAAATTGTAAAAAAAAGACTTATCGACCATCTTACAAAATACAACATTCTCTCGCCAAACCAGCACGGGTTCAGAGAAGGGCTAAGCACAGACTCAGCTATTCTAGAATTAACATCACACATAACACAAGCCCTAGATAAAGGTGATAAATGTCTGGCAATATTTCTGGACTTGGCTAAGGCATTTGACACAGTCTCTCGTCCAATCCTTCTAGCTAAACTACAGAAAATCGGAATAAAGAATAAGGCATTTGAATGGTTCAAATCATACCTGACAGACAGAAAGCAATGTATTAAGCTACCATCACAAAAATCGTCTCAACCTACCAGAATTAATTTTGGTGTACCACAGGGCAGCGTACTCGGTCCTATACTTTTTCTCATATACATTAATGACTTATGTAGACTACAAATTGATGGCAATATAATCACTTTTGCCGATGATACTGCCCTAGTAATAAAAAGTAAAACATGGGAAGAAACTTTTCATAGAGCAGAACTAATCTTGAAAATTACTAAACAATGGCTGGATAATAATTTACTCACATTAAACATAAGTAAAACAAAATACCTAACATTTAGCACAAATAATCCAAATCAACCCTCAATTAATCATGTACTAAAAATACATTCCTGTAGGGATATATCTAGCTGTCTATGCAACACACTGGAACGAGTAGATTCAATTAGGTACTTGGGCGTAATAATCGACAATAAACTTCGATGGGAAGATCATGTAATTAATGCCACGAAACGTATAAGGAAACTGGCATATATTTTCAGAGCATTGCGAAATATACTAAACAAAAACACACTAAAAACAGTATACTTTTCCCTGTGTCAATCAATTTTATCGTACGGTATAATTGTCTGGGGAGGATGCTCTAAAACTGTACTAGATCCACTAATAAAAGCCCAAAAATTGATAATACGGACTATCTACAAAGCACATTACATACAACCCACGAAGGACTTATTTAAAGACTTTAAAGTTCTTAATATAAAATCCTTATATGTAAAAAATGTTACCTCTTATTTTAAATTCAAATTTACAAAAAAATATATATCCGATTCAAATTATAACACAAGATGGTAAGTTTTTAGATTCTCACGGCCAAAAGCATTTTTGTTGTTTGTTTTTGGGGTGTTATGCCGTGTTGCGCTAACTCCTTCTTTAGCCGACGTTTCGGACAGCGTTGCAGTGTCCATCATCAGGGCAGATCCGGTAGATCCGAAGATGTGTGAATTTTGGTTGTCGAGTTTGTGCTTATTTATTTGTGGCCTGGGCCCATCCAAGTGCGAAATGCCAACGGAAGTGGCGACATCTTGTGGCGAATTCTGAAAGCTCAGTATTTATGTTAGCCTGGGTCCCGTCCAAGTGCGAAATGCCAACGGAAGTGGCGCCATCTTGTGGCGAATTTTAGACATGTTATTTGCGTTTAGCTTTGGTGTAGCCGTCAATTACCGGATACCAAGAGCTGTTGAGCTTAGCTGCAACGCTGTCCGAAACGTCGGCTAAAGAAGGAGTTAGCGCAACACGGCATAACACCCCAAAAACAAACAACAAAAAATATAACACAAGATACTCGAACCAATACAACTATATTATTCCGGCAACAAAAACTTCAATGGCACAGTCCCAGTTTAACTTTCTTGCCCCTAAAATATTTAACAATTTATCAATTGAAATAAAGTCAATAACCAAATATCTCACTTTCAAAAAGGCGCTTGATGACTTTTTGATTAATGATTGTGACAGTGTTAATCACTTGTTTCTCATTCTCAGATAGTGAATAAGCAACTATGTACAAGTAGGCATGTGTATATGTGTGTATGTATGTATGCATACATATATATATATGTGTATGTATGTATGTATACATATATATTTGTATATATTTGTATATCTTTGTATGAATATGTATGCATCTATAAATATGAATAAGTGTGTGTGTGGATGTATGCGTGTACACGCGTATTTACGCGATCATACATGCATGTACACTTACACAACCAGAAAAGAGAGTTATGTATTTGATCTTTTCCTGCATAATAGCATGTCTTAGACTTCTAAATTTTTTATTCTTTTTTGTATTTCTTTTATTTTTATTTCTTCTTTATTATTTTTATTTTTCTTTTTTTTTTTGTGTCTTCTGCTTTCTACTTTAACATTTTTATATTTTCTATTTCCATTATAATTCATTCTAATATAATCTTTCATACTTTAAACATGTATAAATATTTAATTCATATGTTAACACTAGACTTCACATACTAACTATATACCATTGGTTACCACAAGACAGGCAGTCGCCTAGTGTGGTAATTTAATGTATCACATGTAAGAAAATGTATTATTGTATTATCATGTATTCTATAAATAAATAAATAAATAAAAAAAATAAATAAATAAACTGGCGACACCAATTTTCTTTCGAATCGGTATAGATCACACCTCTTGGAAATATCTGTTCAGTGACTTTGATACTCAAACACAATAATTGAGCCCTTTTGGGGAATAAACAGCCTTATATGAATAAGTTAGTTCTGAGATATTGGCTGTTAAACATTTCATTTGACTGTAGTGAGCATATTACGCATTAAAAGTCAAATAGATTTATATGTAATAAGGTATTTTAATTAATATACAACACATTTTATGTATTTTAATCAATTAATAAGTGAAAGAAGAGTCCAGTGACCGGGATTTCTGAACTTTCGATTTGGAAATTTCACACCCTCATTAAACAAATCATACCTTCGAATTTTAATTTGCAAACATATAAACTGATTATAGTGCTATATAGCCAATGAATCCCCCTATTTTTTTATTATTACCTCATATTTTTTAGAATTTATAAAAAAAATGATTAATAAATCGTAAACTTTATAAACATGTGAATTCTGCATGTTGTTCCTTTGAAATTGCTGTACATGGTACTTGTTCAGGTCTACATTGAATATTTTCTACTTCTGTATGTTGTCTATGGCCTACTTAGTAATCACATATACAAATATATATTAGAAGACTTAATTTTTAATCGTAAACGGCTTTGAATAAATATTTTATAGAAATTATGTCAAAATTGAATGCAATAAATTAGAATATTTAATACATTTACCACAAAAACATAAAATGGGAAAGTATTATCTCTAACTACTTTGCTCTAATAGCTTTAACTAATGCAAACTACAGATCGCGGGAAGGTTTGAAAAAGGTAGATACATTTGGCACACTATGGCAAGAGATCCCTCAACACGTTTTGCAAACTTGCCAAAAATCGTTCGAATGGATAAGTTTTGAGTACAATACATGTAAAATAAAAATATAAAACCATTTTTCCATAAATGTATCAATATTTTTTTGTTTGCTAACAAAAATTTCCATAAAATTTGAAAATTAAAAATTCCAGACTTGTTACTTACATATCAACAAGTAACACTGCAGAAATATAACTTTATCTCCATAGGCCTTGTACTCTCGTCTGTGGTTACATGATACATGTAATTTAAATGGATCTACACAAAAACAGCTTTATTTCGATAATGCTATTTTTCCACATAAGGGTTCAATTAATATGCATCAAACATAAAACATTGAGTCTCAGATATAAGAAAGTTTTAAACACCCCCACCTAAGTAAATAATTCTTATGGCTAATATCCTTGTTCACTCCACTTTCTTCCAGGGGCATGAAATAATCAGATGTGCATTAAAAAGTCTCACTGAAGTTATATAAAATAGTATTAATTTTGATTGCAGCAAGTGATGCGCTTTGCTGAAGTGGCCATGGAAGTGGAAGTGGCCAAGCCCCGGAACCTACCTGACCTGGGGGCCGGCATGACCCCGGGAAGGCGCAAGGCCAACATGATCTTCAAGCAGGCCAGGTCCAAGGTTTTGACTGATGAGATGTTAGTACAATACCTACAGCTGCAATTCCAGCCTTCAATTTCTTAGTAACAAGACTAATTAATACCTGGAAATACCTTCCGTACTATAGATTCGAATGAAAACCAATGTCGCCACTGACCTTTCGGTTCTAGCCCATTTAACACACTCTCTTTTTCTCTCTTTCACTTGCCTGACATTGTATGTCGCCATGCCATTTGAATTTCATAATGGTAAAACACAGTTCTGCATATGAAATTTAAGCAGAGAATCCTCAGACTCTTGGACCAGGAAACACGGCCACCGCCCACATGACATTTCTTGTGTTCTTCTTTATTCTTTATTCTAATACAGTGAAACTCTCTTACAGGGTTTTCCAAGGGACCAAAAAAAACACAAACTTCTGAAGCATGAAGCATTTTTTTATAATAAGTTTTCTTAAAAGTGGGGTTCACTGTAACTTAAGCTGGACATACACACAGCCATTTGGCCCTGAACCATTTGGCTGAATCCTTTTGGACATGGTGCGAATTAAGGGGCCACACTTACGAGCCATTGGCTTGGGTATTTGCCACATACGGCCGAGCCTAACCGAGGTCTCTTTGGCAATATCAAGCAGTGACTGTCAATCCAAGCTAAGCCACCTAAATTTCCCCACACACTATGTTTTTGGGCTCGGCACAGTGCTACGTGGTTCACTGGCTCTGCCATGTGCGTTAAGCTTAACAATAATTGACTGTTACTGCAATTTCTCCTTAATTATAAGCAGAGAGAGTGGAACACCTTATTCATCTTCTCATTCAAATTCCTCTATTATTCTGACTCAAGAATTCACCGCATTGTGCTTTATTATCCTAAGACTTTCCTTGTATCTTTTTAATTCACTTGTACGTCATTATTATCCTTTTTCATTCACTAGCTCGGCATTAATAATAATAATAATATTTGTATGATTTATATAGCGCCGTTTTTGTGCAAAATCACCTCAAAGGTGCTATTCTCCTTTTTCCATTCAACTACTGTGTTGAAACTACCGAAGAGTGCTTTTCTTAAACCTGGGATTTTGGAGGGGGATGTGGGTACCGCCGCCCTGGGAACCATTAATTGGATAAACAACTCCTCTGCCATAGGTCACCCTAAGTGTGCTACATTTGGTGACTTAGTATGGGTGCCCGGGTTCATGGGGTAAGATTTGTCTGGATCTGGACTACGGATGCGTCTGCCCGCCATCAGTGCGGCAGGCCGGATCGTGAGGCTGATTCGCGTTCCATCGCATTACACCGCAGTGTAATGACACAGATTCATACGTCACCCTTAGACACACTGATCCCCAGATTCCTACACACCCTCCCATCTTTTTCTTTTCCACAGCTTACTACTCTTCCTTTCCTTAAATATTCCTTCCTCACATCATCCCTGAGGATGACACAGGCCCTGAGGGAAATATTATTTTTCTGATGGCCTCCTGAGTGGAGTTTATGTAAAAAAAGAAAGAATACTTAAATTAACCTCACAAATCTCATCATTCTATCTTACACATATTCTACTGCATTCAGTTTTTAAATAACTGAACAAACATTTTTTTGTCCACTTTTGAGATCAACTTTCCTCATATTTTACTGTCTCGCTTGAAGTAAGCTCAGTGTAACTAACCCTTTTTGCTAACTAACCATCACGCTCTTTCACCACAGTGGTAGGCAAAGAGGATAAACCACCATGCAACCCTGTCTTGACATCCACTTCTTGCTTTTACACTCCCTTTATTTCGAATTCCTTCAAATTTCACTCTCAGTTGACTAGCTGTTTTGTATACAGTGCGGAATCGGTGTTTTAGAATTACAGCCCCTTGTGATCCTAAGCTCTCATAATTTAATCACTGTTTGCATATTTTCCCTTCCAGGGGTGATGGCAACCAGCTGGACGTGGACCTGGCCCTGGTGTATAGTCTGGGCGGAGACTTTCCGACCCTGGAGCTAGGCGGCATGCGGTGCGAGGAGCTGATCCGCCAGCTGACGGAGCATCTGGAGATGAGGCTGCAGCGGAGACGAGCTTTGCTGCGGGATAAGGGCGTACGAGGTTAGATTATAGCAACCTTCTAATTATTGATAGATTGTAACACTGAGGGAATATAATTTGATGGCATCGGTGGTCGAGGGGTAAGGCTTTCGTCAATGAATCCTGAGGTCGCGGTTAACAAAAATTTAGTTAAAAAGGTAAGTAAATTTTTATTTCATTTGTGTTACTTCACATTTAATTCATTTAAAATAATATATATAATATATTTGCGGCACATTCCAGAGTAAAAGATAATACAGAATCGCCCTGGTGAAAGTTACCATTCAGAAATGAAATGGCTTCGATCAGATCTAAATATTCCACCTTCATATACCCTATCTTCTTCCCCTCCATTACATTCAGCCTCACAACATACCCCTATTGGGGATACCATAGTTAGTATGTATATTGCTCCTAAACCTAATCTCTTCCGATATATCTTCAGAGAGCAGAGATTCAAAAGGGAAATCCTAATGATTCTTGAAAGAGTCCTTCCGCATTGTCGTGACCTTTTAACATTTGTAAATATTTAGAAATTTTTTTTTCTTGTATTTGTAAATTATTTTTTTTATTTAAATATTATAAATAATTTCTTACCCGTATTAAATTTAAAGTTTGTAAGAAAATTAATTAAAAATATATTATTATTATTCACTGGCTCCGAAAATCCTTCTGGATTGAAGGAGAGAGACTCGTCTGGCTAACTTCAACTCCAAAAGACATTTGGAATTTGGGGGCCATTAGGCTGACATGAGGAATGCCCATCTCATACATGACTCCACCGAGAGACAACCTTGATCCTCCATCAACACAATGAGGTGCTCCCACAGCCGTTTTGACGGTGAGGTGTTAGCTTCCAATCTAATATGTATTGATGTTATTGAACAGACGAGAGGTTCCGAGCCCAGCTGGAGGAGTTGGTGAAGTCAACAGTGCTGGCCAACACAGAGGCTTCGGCTCTACGCAGTCAGCTGGAGCAAGAGCGTCACCGTGCCCGTGCCCTCGAGCAGCGCCTTGTCACCAGCGAGGAGAATGTGGCGCAGATGGGCCGTAAGCTGGCGGCAGCCATGCAACATGGAGATCTTCTCAAGCAACAGGTTGCTAATTCACTATCTTTTTTTCCAAGAAACACTTCCTTACTTTTGAACTGTCCACGTTAGGCCATTCGTACATGGAGATACTCACAAGCTAGAGTTTTGTGCATGTAGCATATGGATCGCTTGAGCCTATCCGCCATACTAATTTGTTATTGTTCGTACACAACGTGACGCGTCGACAACGGGTTTGACGTCAGTTGCACGATACTGATAGTATGGTAGCACGCTATGCCAGTTCTATACGCATCTACTATTTTGACAGAAATGGTATCCGAGCATTATTTGAATGTTCAATTTTGTTTTGAAGGTGGGAAAATACATATCTATGTTCATGTAATTTACCGGAATATGTGAGAAAGTATTTAGCGGAGACAGTGTGGATTATGTTTGGAAAAAATTCAATTTAACATTATTCTCATAGAAAAACATGACATAGAAAACAAATAAAATAGAAATTTATAACATTAGTCCGCCTCAGCACAGGTCCCCCTAGTGAGGAGGACTAAGAAATACAATTTACTGTATATAAATTCACTATCATATTTTGTATGTACAATGTTTAAATAGTCGCTATAATAAATAAAATTAAATTAAAAAATGCGGCGACGAATGCATTACAATTAATATTTATTTTGTTATGTAGGTGAACCCAAAATCATCTTTTAGATAATTTTTTATCCTCATAATAAAGACAGAGAAGAACAATACTGTCTTCATCGCTCTAGTCATTTGATATCGTATTAACTCAATATAGTTGCACATGAAAAAATGATCAAGTTCAATATAACTCAGGTAGCGTCGTGCACGGAAACCAGCTTTAAAGAGTAGCACAACAGTATGCGACTTGTGGTTGCATCACAGTCGTAGTTTGTAAGTATTTCTGTGGACGAAGAACCTTAACCGCTTTTAGCTTTTCATCAAATTGATCAGCTGACGAGCATAACAAAATGGCCATTACTCTTGACAGCTAATCACAATTTGATCAAAAGCTGAAACGGACCGAGAAACAGCGTCTATGGAAATATGAGTTCCGTCTGTGTTACAATCGTCCTTGCTTCTTTCGGTTGGGATTTACTTTTTACAGATTTAATTTACACAAACGTTTAAACACGGGACCAATTTATGTTATAAACTAAATGATTTATTTTTATCTTTTTTTAGACTTTTACAGTTACTTTTTTAAAAGCAATGATTGCAATGAACGAACAACGTAGTTAGGTATATTAATGTGATGATTTTTTTTTGTTATCGAATGTATTTTATTCTTTTTAAACAGTTTTGAACAAGCATTTTGGGAAACCATAATGGTTTTGATTATTTTGAAAAATAATCCGAAACGCCCCCCTCTAATGCAAACACGGGGTATCACACTTATTTAGGATTAGACGCCAAAGTTTGTTGGGTAATTTTTATCATTTTGTTTATTATAGTGTCATTTCATTACACCGTTGCCAGTTTTAATGTCTGTTGTGAATTTATTTATTTTGATATTTTCTCTAGCTGGACGATAAGGATATGAAACTCAGCCAAAAAGTCATTGAAAAAGAACAGCAGAAAAGGAAATTCACCCACAAAATGGCCACCGAACACGATAAGATGAGCAAAGAGTTGGATATTAAACTCAAATTGCAAAGAGAAAAGTTGAAGGTGAGGTTATCACATAATCTAATATCTAATAAAAACTGTTCTTCCTTTTGGTAGAACTAATAGATGTTAAATCTTAAATAAAAAAATGACATTTTTTTCATATATTAACTGCTGTAAATTTTTATTTATTATGTGTGTACATGAGTACCACCAAAAGTGATTTCATTGTCATCGACAACGATTCCGTTTCGATCTAGTTTCAGCTCGATTGGATGACGGGAAGTGGGTTAATTTCCACTTCCGTGATTCCATTTAATTTGTTCGTTCATCCATCTATTCATTCGTTAATTAATTAATCACTCATTCATTCATTTATTCATTCATTCATTTATTAATTCACTCATTTATTAATTAATTCATTTATTAATTCACTCATTTATTCATACTTATGTAAGAATATTTATGTGATTTTTTTCTGTGTTCTTATTATTGCTAAAGATAAGAATGTATTATTTCCAGAAAACCATCAACGAGAAAGTTGCCAAGATCGAACTTGTAAAGCAAATTCTAACATCGGAGGAAAACAACACGGTAGTCAGAGAAGAACGGGACAATGGCAGCGAAGCAGAGAAGTCGTCCGACAGCACGCAGCCACCCAAGGTTACTTCCCCTAACTCCAAAAGGGTGAGAGCGCTATTCTTTACTTTTATTTTGGTGGATGTCCTTTCAATCGCAGCCAGACCTATTTAATGTTGTATTTCGGCCTAGGCAACCTAGGACGGTAATTTTTTTTTGGGGGGGGGGGGGGGCGGCATTTCATATAATTATTATATTTTGCACAAATCTACACAAATTTAATAATATTTCAATAAAGGCAAGCAATTTCTTCATGTTGTTTCAAATAGGGATGGCGCCAACTCATTTACGAACGCTTCCAGTAGCTCAATAGACTTGGTATCAATTATTGCGTACCTATTGAATGTTGAGCAGTCATAAGGAAACAAATAATACCTATTTTAAGTCATGCAAACTTATCTCTGCTTAAGTCCACAATCATTAAAATTCTTCACACTGAAGTATGTGATGCGTGTGCCGATAAAATCAAAAATGTTTGCGAGTATTATGCAGCAATTTGACAATAGACAATCCCGGAAAAGTTTTTCATGACTTGTGTCTCACATAGGCTTTAGGCCTACTTTCTTCAAGTGAGTTAATTTTTATTCACCATTTTTTACAAAAATAATTGCTGCGGCTATTGGCTAAGGCAGGTTGGAGGGCGGCATTTTTTTTCCTAGGGCGGCTCGTTACCCAAACACGGTCATGGACCTACTTACCTACTAACAACACAAGCACAACCGTACTTAATGGTTCCATGACAAAACAGAATGTTGAAGAATAAAAACAAATAAACCTATCTTATTATTTTATCATTTTCTGTTTAGTCAGAGTTTCTTTTTAAACGATCTTTATCATTTTCAATTAAATAAATTGCAGAGCTAGCAAAGAGAATGTGTTGGGGATACGATTGTTCAACAGTTATTGACGTAAGAATACGTAAGATGTCAAGAGACAACACCATAAAACTGAACTACCTTTCTCAATTAATGTGTAAGAGCCATTACAGCCAGGACATTTAAGTAGCGCGTTTTCCGTTTCGGCCCCGCCTCAATGTTATGATAACACTTTGACGTCCATTTTTCTTATGAATATGTATAAACTCATTCAAACTTTGTATGTATGTGCATAAATCATGTTGTTTATTTTCCGTACTACCTCTTGTGTGATTTTATTAATACTTATTAATACATTCCTATCCAAATTCCAGAACTTGAATAATGTGATTGTATTGCACCCTGAGCCCTTCCCTTCAATCGATCTAGCTGAAGAACCTCCCGTTATTACCTGTGACATCAGGAATACTCCCACTAATACATATACCCAGTCTCCCAAACCACTTTCCAAACGTCAACTGGTAAGTTTATGTAAGCATTCTTCATTCCTTTATAACTACATACTGTAATGTATATATTTCTCTCAATCTGGATGTACTTCCGCAACTACACCTAACTGTCTGTAATCTGTAAATATGTTAGGTTTTTCTATACAACTTTCAGCGTAATGCCCACCTAGATTTCATTTCAGCTTGTATAATTTGAATCCAATTTACATTGTTCTGTGTTTGAATGCATCATTTCATGTTTCTAGGGCTTTGCAGTATCAAATCCTCGCCATAGAAGGTCCCTGTCAGCTGACGCGGGAGGGTCAGATCGCTGGCTGCAACACATGCCCAAACCTCTCGTTCCATCAGGAACTGTGATGCAGCCCAAATTTCCTAAGCGGAAGTCTGTTACCAAACTGATAAACATGAAGGTAACCTAATAAATCAAATTGAGTAGTTTTGTCTTTTTGAATGCCTTCCTCAATCATTCCTATTTGTTCACCCTTAATTTTATGGTGAAGGGAACTCGCTTCATTGTACCTCTTTCTCATTAATATGTATCTTTCAGGATATTACCAATTCCAAGACTTCAAATTACTGTCTGATATCTCAAGAGCAAGACACAGACGGTGAATTGGAAACAAAATTGTACAAGGTAACTTTTCTACATTAATTTAACACGCTTCTCTTTTTCATTTTTAATAAATACTACGTTTAATAAATACTAATTACATTTATAACCTAATATATTACTCTTTCACTTTATGTTTTTATTGAAATCTGTGAGATGAGATTTTTTTGTTTCACATAAATGGCACAATAGAAATTTTATGATCTCATTTTTATTATTACGAATTGGAATTATCCATTGTTTCCAAATCTCTGGTAATTGAAGTATTGGGTGGAAAAAAGACGATAACGCCGTTTATTCTGTTATCAGCTCAAACGATACTCTGTTCGCTCTTTTAGCGGCTGACAAAAACTCATTTCAATCTGACATACACAGATGTCTCTGTGCTCATTTAAATCGACTAGTGTCGTACATTGTTCCTCCATCCACCTGGTCCATCTCAAAATTTCCGTCAGGCTGTGCGCTGTCAATATTCTGTTGACATTTCTGCCGTGTTTTACTATATGTAACGAATGTGTTTTGGTATAACCCTTCAAGCCACATTTTTGGAAATGTTACTTTTCAGTGGTTTCATATAGAATGGTTTTCAAAGTACAATATGGTAAAGTAATTTTTGCAAATTAAGGATTTTTTAGTACTAAAAACTAAATTGATGTGTAATTTCTTTTTAGGTTATTTTGAGAAAATCATGGATGAAATTACTCAACTCTCAAATTTTTTCAAAATTTTAATAGAATTGCAATATTTTACATCACCATTTTGAAAAGCAAATAGCCACTTTCATATAACTTCTGGATTTTTAATTAGTTTACGAATTTATAATATTCGTTTTTATTGTCTCTTGTCAAGTGTGGCTTAAAGGGTTTAAAAATTTTGTGGCTTGAAGGGTTTAGTTTGCCCTCGTTTTGTAATCATTTTCGATCATCTAACATAAAGATTCATCGAAATATAATCTGCTAATAACTTTGAATGCGATTATCTTAGGACGAGTTGTTTTACAGAATTGGAACAATTCATCAAATTTTAAAATCGATTAACAAGTTCTGTGAAGGTTCTATTAAAGTTCTGTTATTATTTCAGTTTTGTGAAGCCCTGGCCAATAATGATATAATAATAGAACTTGAATAGAACCTTCACAGAACTAGAAAATCAACTTTGAAATTTGATCAATTGTTCAAATTCCGTGGAACAACCCGTCCTTAGAATTCAATTTTAGTGATGATGCATCTTTTCCACCAAATGCTTCCAAAAATAATAATTGTTTGTTGTGGATCAATCTGTTCTGATGTTAATTGTTTGCATAGGGTGATGTGGTCCCAACCTCTGGTGGAGGAGCGCAGGTGATCTTCAGCGATGTGGAGATGCTGAAGATAATAGATCCATCCACCCCCTCCGGCATCAAGAGGGAGGGAGGAGAAACTCCCTTCAAGAGGATAGGCAATGAAAACAAAAAGCCAAGGGTTTAGAATATATAGATTTGCTCCATTTACCATTCCTTGCAAGTAAATAATATTTTTCGTTGATATTAATTAATCTGTTTATGTGTATAATATGTTTTCGCGAATTTGAGCTTAAGTCATGTTATTTCATCCATAGGCTTAAGTTGTGGTGGATAGATCATAGCTTCTACGTAGAATCGCTCAAAACTTTCCAAACCATTCAAATTGAAAGTTTTTAATGTTGGAAGGGGGATAAAAGGGAACCAATTTTTCTAAAACTATGACTTAATTATAATACGGATGAAACAAACCGGCCTTTCTTTTTTTTTTTTACAACTCCACAAAGAAGGTCCTGAGGAAAATAATTTCCCTCAGGACCTATATCATTTTTAGGCTTAGTCTGATAGCTGCTGAATTCTATGAGTTGAAGTGAGTTCAGGTCAAATACTATTTTAAGGTTGTGCATTTGTGTTGTTACAAGTTCATTAAATGAGTGGTGGAATAGACTTCTACGAATTTATATTAGTCTCTCCAATTATAGACTTGTACCTAATATAAGAATTTATTTTTCTGAATGTCCTAACAAGCATTTCTGTCTTCTTTAAAAACCCTCGAGTCTATACAATTTGGTGTCACGTTAGTTACAAAATCTGTCTGAAATTTTCCCGCTTCATATATGATTTTTAAAAATTTTGACGTATTTGTATATGATGAAGTTTTAAATGCAAAAAGAAAGTTTGTTCTCTCTCTCTCAGAATTCTCTCTTTCTAAAACTATTTAAATTATGGCTGACCGTAATAGAAAATAAGATAGAACGAGTTTTATCAGAACTTGCATTTGGTGACACATACGGCACAGCGTGATTCAAAGGCTATTTATGTTTTGTGTCGAATACGGCACTATGTGACCTGACGGGTTAAAGGAAATACTAAGCGCGCTAGCAGACTGGTGCCGGGTGCTGGGCTGGGACCGGCCAGTTATTTCAACGAGATAGCACCAGTTATTTCAACGAGGTAGGTTCACCGGCTGACGGGCAGTTTTCGCAATAAATATCATGCTTTCGTGGCTACTGTAAGAGTAGTTGTATGCTGCATGAATGAATATTGAATGTTACTTCAAACAGAATTAGAGAAAAACTGTGCATGAGAGTATCGATCCCTCACGATGAGAAACTAGCTACAAATAAATTAATCTAAGCTTCAAAGAAAGTCATATTAAATTGTCTCGACATTAATAAAATTAATTGTGCATCCTTGAACAGGGCATAAATTTTTCTTGTTACCTATAGGATTGTTGTAATTTATTATCATATCGTCGACGATAAAACAATACAGTCTAAAAATCACTCTTATTAAATTCAATAGAGAAGCGAATTCCAGCTGTCTGTATACCCATTCATAATACTACATACCACTAGATATCGCACACAGCGAAAAATCTGCAATACCAGACAACCGATATTGGTTATATTTTTAATGGTATTTCATTAAAAATATGAATAGTCAAAAAGCAGTCTGTTAGCAACTTAAGAAATAAATATAATGTAATTTATTTTTGGTTAGTAATATTTTTTATTGCAATAACGAATTCTCAACCTTGCAGAATCTGCATAAATACTTCTTGCTATGTAATAATTGTTTACTCTCAATTTCTATAACACATACAAACATTTGTAAAAAGTTATATTGTAATAATATTTCTTCTATGTGATTTATTTGTGGTACAGTGTACTTAATAATATGTAAAAAGTTATATTTTTGTTTACTTGTTAGTATGTATTTGTAAATATAGTACATAATGTACCTATTATAATTTTATTATTTATTAGAATTTTGTATAAATATCTATCTTTTTGCTTAAGCTGGTGTGAATATATACCGTTCATAGTAGGGAAAGGCAGAGCAAGACGGGTTGCGGGATGAGATGTTACTTTCCCCCCCTGGAAATTTGTTTTTCGTCTATGTGAAGTTACAGTGGAATAGCCAGATTATTTTATTGAAGATTAATTTTAAAACCACTATTTATTCATCATCAACATGTATTCCACCCTGTCTTGCTCCTTCATCCCCTATATTATGTAGAGTAATTATGTTTAATGTTGTCAATAATTCCATGCATTTAAATATCCCTTTAATTGTAGGAAATATTCACATTTTTTTTAAACTAAGTTCATTAAAAAATTCTTTTGTTAGTAAATATTAATTTTTGAAGAATGGTTGCAATTAATATTTTATATTTTGATGTATGAAGTTGCTTCTCAGTTGCCCTCTTTTTGTAACAGAAAATGAACCTGTAATATTTGAACAAAACTTTACCTTATTACATTATGTATGTCTAAATAAAATAATAATATTTAATGACTATCTATATGTAGATAAAATATTAATATAATAACCCTTTATTTGTATTTCATTATATTAAAATGCTATAGAACTTACAATAATTTTTGAGAAAATAAACATAATAAAATTAGCCAACCCACCAATTCTTTTATTTTTTATTACACTTCCCCATCCCTCACTCACTATGTAAATTTCATTTATGCCCAGTTTTGTCAGTTTTTTCTAAAGCTGAATAAAAAAACTTTTTTTTATTTATTTTAATCATCTCTTGGGTTGAGACCAAACAAGAGAATGCTCGTTCTTCTTAGGAGGGTGGGCTCTGGCGAAATTTTCTTGGTGTGAACGCTTTTTGTCAAAAAACTTAACTGCAAATCCCAAATCGGGTAAACAAAAGTTTGAGCTTGTTTCCAAAATTTAATATTTTGTTACACTATTTAGATAGACACTTTTACAAATGTGTTATAATTTACTCACTTCACTCAATTTTAGCTTCGCTACGCCAGGCAGTTGGTTTAAAAACGAACATCCAAATCCTATGCAGAAAAATCCCAGAATGGACTACGTTGCAAACCTTTGCCTTACTTAGCATTTTTTTTGCAAACTTAACTTTTCTGTGCAGTTTTGCTAAAACGGGGCCCCACAGATGACTTAATTTGGTTGAGCGGTTGTATCAATATGGTTTAATATCAATCAAGATGGAGTTTAACATAAAGTTGAACCCTGTAGAGATTGATGTGTTGTATATTGTAGAGGGTGTAGCTATCAAGATGAATGGTTGTACCGCCCAGTGCCGGCCCTTAACAAAACGACCCATGGCGTTAGTAAAAACCTCAAGGGCACTGTATTAGGTTTTAGGTATTATCAGAGCCTCAGCTCTTTCGCAAGTCGGCGTCTTGGCAAGTCACGCCCGAAGCTGACATGCCAAGTCAGACTGCTCCAATTACACCTGCATAGGACCTGCCCTGGTACTGCCAGAGCTTGCAACCTCCATTCAACCGTCCAACCCAGTTGAATCGTCTGTAGCGCGGTTGAACTGTTGAACCAACTTTACTCAGTTGTGAAAATTTTAAAATCACACGAAAGACACGAATTTTTGACATTGTATCAGGATTTAACTTGCTTGTGGGATACTACAAGCAAGATTTACTCTGATGGAAATGCCAGGAATTAAGCTTTTGTGATCCTTTTGGAGCAGTTAAAATGTATTGAAAAGGATGCAAAGATTAAAACTGTAAAAAACAAAAAAAAATATTATGAGTATTGCTTATCAAAGGGAGATGAAAAACGTAAATCACTTTTTTTCTCGTTTCATTTTTTTACTCATGTTTTTCTTTTTATTTTCGTGAACGATGTTACTAGAACTAGAGGGGTCACAAATTTTTGTATATTTTATACAGTGGGAGGTATGCTGCGTGTGTTCCTCAAAGTAGCAACTGACAAAATTGAACCAACCATGCATCGTGTCGTCTATACACAACACTCAACAGTTGAGTCTGTAGGGGGTTTTGGATCAGCTTTTAATACTTTGGTTCAAATTTACCCCGTCTTCAAAAAATCTCTGACAGCCATAAAATGTAGTTGATCAATATTTTTTTATTTGTTGGCTTCTGTGGAAAACAAAGCAAAGAAAAACTAATAATTGTCAGCTGTCAGCAGTCAGTATTGTCGTGTTTGATAAAATAATGATACCAGACATAAATTTGTTTGTATTTTCGTAAAAATATATAAATGGAAACATGAGTACAATATCGCAGCCTATTCTTAACATAATAGTTGTTGGTTTCCATCATAAAAAGGGCTGTCAGGTGAGAAATCAAAAGTTCTACTAAATAATCGATAGCACCAAAATGCCATTTTCTACATGACCCATTCTTTAAATTAAGATTATATTTGCAATAACAAAATATCGGACCTTAAGCAGTGTATGAAATGAGTTACAAAGAGAAATATCGCAAATACCTACGTAAAACATTCCACCATGACTCAACAGGCTTCGATTCTGTTTATTATGGGGGGTTATGTTCATTATTATTGAACTGCGTTGTTTAATACTAGTTGTTTACTCAAGAAATTACCATAATATTTACTGTATGTTCTCAGGCGTAAAATATGTATCTGAAATTGAAAACTCTATTACTTTGTTTTCTATATATTTTTTTTAATCTTTACAAACGACAACTAGTTTTGCCACTACCCCTGAATACAGATAATAAAAATAATTTTAAATCTGAAATATAAGTTTGTTGTTTATAAAATATATGAAAGAAAGTTAAAGTTAATTATTTGGGATCGCTGGCCAAGCATCATACGATTTTTTTTTTAAATTAAACCTTTTGATTCACCTTAATTACTATAAAAGGAAAATATCCAGATTTTACAAAATTTTCGGAATACCAACATAAGAAAATGTCTTCAACAGAAATTATTTTGGCTGTCATCCCATACAATCCCGTATAACGAAAGCGAATGTTCATTTTACGTAATTAAAAATTAGAATGTTTCAAAAATTAGAAATTTCCCAAAAGCAGATTGATTAATTCTTTCTTATATTTTATAAACAACAACCTTACATTTCAGATTTAAAATTATTTTTATTTGCTGTATCCTGATGACGACACGGGTAGTGGTGAGACTAGTTGTTGTATGTAAAGTTTTATTAATAAAACACGAAAACTTGCACAAAGTAATAGAGTTTTCATTTTAACAAAAATGTTCTGATAGCAAATGATTTATCAATGTGAAATTGCAAACATTAAAAAAAGACTGAAAAATCTCCATTCTTCATAGTTTTTTGTACAACCCGACATTCGTTGTCGGGTGGCAACCCACCATTTGGGAAGCACTGCCCTCGAGAGATTGATTAAATAATATATAATTAAAAATAGGAAATTGCAACGTGGTATTGAATTAAGGCCAGGCGCACACGGGTATCAAGGCAACAGTTTCATCACTATTTCAAAATCCCACATGTGGCGATGTGACGATTAGGATGACTTTTTACGCATTTTGAAACAGTTCTGTTGCCGTGACACGTCACCCGTGCGCGCCTGGCAAAACTCTATGAAAATGACACAGATGTCTAGATTTTAACATAATGTTCTCAGATAGAGTATGCCTACCCGGAGCTATCGCCGGTCAATCCTCACGAGCTTCCTTCGGCATGGCGCCACCTGCCCGCCCTGGCCCTACCTGATGGATCCCACAACTTCCACAGCGACACCGTCTACTTCCACCTTCCCGGATTAACTCAACCGGCACATACAGTTTTCGCTGTGTCATGCTTCAGGCAAATACCTTTAGAGGTGAGATTAAACTGATTGCTGAACTGAATAAACATATATTATTTTAAAATAATATTATTAATATTTACTCCATTAGATAAGTCTTCAGGGCCAGCCAGGATAGCCAATTTGAGGAAAACATATTTATTTATTTATTAACGGACATCGTCCAAATTACAAAATAATAACACGAATAAAGTAAAAAGAAAAATTCAGGAGTAGACTAGGAGGTACATGAAAGCAAAGACATATGGTAGATATAATATAAGAAAATAAAGTGACAAGTAATATTGAATAATAATATTATAATATTGAACAGATCAAACAAACATTGGGCTTGACTTAAGGAAAGGGTGTCGGACGGCAGAGCTTTCCGATGTGATTGCTTCAGCTAGTACGGATGAAATCGCTAGTCTGTAGGCAGGTCTGCACCAGACTGTGATATTGTGTCAAAGTTGAACATCAAGGTCCCTGAGCTGTTTTCGCCAAGTGTCGCCTTTAGACTTCATCAATTCTGTTGAGGAATGGATAAAGGGGTTGTACATGCTTTCTAATCAGACTACCACCACCCACACCTTTTTCTGCATTACTATGTCATAATGCAATATATTATTAGTCACTCCGCATATACATCTTTATCTGTAACAAGCCATGCAACTACTAAGATAGATTAAAAACACTCTAGAACCATCCATACTCATTTGAAAGAAAACCAATGTCTCCCATTTACATAACACTTTTCGAATCCTGGTCCTCAGACAAGCCAATAGAATTGACTTCTTATCTATTAAAGAAAATATTTCGATATTTGAAAATATTTCGATATTTGAAAATATTTTATCAATCTCAGACATGAATCACAATTGGATTTATTTAAATGACATAAGTTGTTGTATTTTTTTTTTCAATTATTTCTTTAAGTGTCTAGGTATCATTTTCAAATTATTTATTTATTTAAAATTAATGGCACAAGTGCCATTTACACACATGAAAGTTATTGATAGTCATAGTACATGGAATGAAAGGAAAAATTATAAGATTATATAAGTTAACATGTGGTCAACGAATGCCCGCTCCATTCATTCCCCGGCGGGGTTGATGAGGTTCACATGGCGACGCCTGACGCCCTAGTATAGCTCGCAGACCTAGATGTCCCTCTCTGACCCCCCCCCACCATACGAAAGAAGAAGAAGTTAACAAGAAAAAAGAATACACATCAGTACAAAGTTATTAAAAGAAACAAAAATAAACTGGTTATGCAGTGATCTCATTAATATATGCACTGCTAAAATTTTTAATCAGTACAGATTTATATTTCAATAGAGGCATATTAAAAACATCAGCTAATATTGAATTCGAGTTACCAGTGGTGTGTAATCTATTTATTACAGAATTGTAGCCTGAAACTGTATTATGATTGCTACAATAATGCATACTAGGAAAACATGGTAGGAACATGAAAGTGAATCAACAATAATATATCAGGGCTATCCAACTGATAATTTACAATTTTATATTAAAAAATTTCTTCTGTCACTTAACTTCAACAATTTCAATGAATGTAATAAAAAATCTATCGATTCTAAAGGAATTCTAAGTCTAAAATTAATACATCTCAAAATTTAGCATTGGACTCTTTCAATGATATTAATATGATAAAGACAGGTGACCAATTTATAGAGTTATATTCTAGAATGCTTCTAACGAGAGATGTCTACAGGAGTTTTAATGTGTGAATATTTTTTAAATTGTTGGAAATCCTTAATATAAAACCCATCATTTTCATAGCCCTGTTAGCAATAGAAGTTATATGAGATAGAAAGCAGAGTTTTTGGTAAAAAATGATGCCTAGGTCAAGTATTTTGACTACAGCGAGATATTATGATTTACATTTAATATTAGATTATGAAGCTGGAAGGAGAATTTGTATATAAGTTTTATTTATGGAATAAATTATATTATATGGAAGATTGGAGTTGCTTTCTGTCTTAGAAGAGATAAAATGTTGAACGGAAGGGAGGCAATTTTATTTATGGAATAAATTATATTAAATGGAAGATTGGAGTTGCATTCAGTCTTGAAAAAACTAACTAACTAACCATCACGCCATTTGCCAGAGAGGACAGTCAGCCAAACAACTCGGTCTTGGCACACACTTCTTGCTTCATACATCGTCTCATACATACTTTTCTATTATTCTTACTCTTAATGTGGCCCGACTTGAGTATCTGATTCACTTGATCGTGCCATGTCTTCCTCGGGCGTCCCCGACTTCTGCTACCATTCGCATTTGCATCATATACCCTCCTTACACTCCTTTCTTCGCTCATTCGCTCTACATGCCCAAACCATCTAAGCGTCCCTTTCTTAATCTTACTCTTTACGCTTACATCATCCTTGCACTCTTGCGGATCTCCATATTTCTCACACGATCATACATGGTTTTACCACACATACGACAGTAAAATTAAATTAAATGGAGTGGAGGCAATTTTATTAATGGAATAAATTATATTATATGGAAGATTAGAGTTGCGTTCAGTCTCAGAAGAGATAAATGTTGAATGAAGGGGAGGCAATTTTATTTTTGGTATAAATTATATTATTTGGAAGATTGGAGTTGCATTCAGTCTTAGAAGAGATAAAATGTTGAACGGAGGGGAGGCAATTTTATTTATGGAATAAATAATATATGAGTCTAAAGCGATGAATAAAATATAACTTTCATACTATTGTCATTGTTGCCGTTGATCAAATAGATTTTCAACCCATAATATGAGTATATAATTTATTTAATATTGAATCTTTTGACTAAAATGTGTGTTTCAGCAAGTAACGCAACGTACATCAGACATGACGCGCAGCTCTGTCCAAAAGAGTGTCTGTGTGATATCGCGCGAACCTCTCTTTGGTCGCCTTGCCGTAAAGCTGGAACTTGTAGCGAGAGCCTGGTTCAGACGAGGGGATTTTTGTAGTACTCAACTATTGGAAGATACTTACAAACATCTTAACGGATGTCCAGCTCTTACTGAACAAGTATTAGAAGGTCAGTGCCACATGCTTTTATTCCAAAATTAGGGCTACTGGTTGACAAATCACTTTGATGTCTATTTTTGTTGTAATTACCGTTGAATATTGAATCAAATTTAGGAGTACTGACTTAAGCTGTTTGGCAGCCTACTCGAATGCTCCCTCAAGGCCTATTTTCAAGACCAAAATTAAAATATTATTTTGTTTCTTTTTCTTATTATCTCACTTTAATCCCTTCCCTTTCACATTCTTCTTGAAGACATTTATTTTATATTTACGTTTATAGTGAGAAACTCCAGTCAACTTCTTTTATTATATTCTTTTTACAATATTCATTGTCTTACTTATATTCCAAATTTTTAACCCTCTCGAACACGAGATACTCATATGAGGCCCCAAAATCAGTCATCTTTGACAAGTTGCCATTTCATAATTCCAATGATATTTTCAAAAACAACTGTGCCATAGACCACTTTAGACCTTGCTTGAGATTCATTGATATTTCAAAAACTCACCACTGTATAAATTTATCCCATTTTGATTTTAAATTTCATTGTCAAAGTTTGAGATATTTTTTCTTCGATTTCTGTTTATTTCTTTTATAGTATTTTGATGTAGAATTGAAAAATATTTGAGGATAACTTATTTTTAATTATATTCTAAATAATTTCTACAATACAGTTCTAAAATTAGTTTTTGAATTTGTAAGGATTGTAATCTCGATGAAAATCCAATCTCTTTCCGATGGTTCTGATGATGAAAATTTTTCTGGACCGGAAGACCTATGTGAAATAGTGCACAAAAAAAATTGTCTTTTTTACTTTAATTTTTTCACCACCATCGAAAATTTGCAGAGTGATTTCATATACAAGCGTCAGCCATAATACGCACAAACAGGTTACGTGGTGCGGCCACTTAATTAAATTAAACTAAATAAATTAAGTGAATACGTTGAGGTTCTTATATTTCTCTGGCAATGTCCCGATCCAATATAACAGTGACTTGATGGATGGACAGTAATCTTGTCCACGTGCTTCCATTTTTACTGGTGCTCAGCCAATCTCTAAAGCTAAGAGGCGGTCCACGCAATGTATGGCTAAGATAGGCATATATAGGCCATTTTATGTTGAAATATACAACAAAAACATGGAAGGAGTTAATCTGATGGACTCTTTGATATGCCTTGACTATGCCACAAGAGATGACACCTTCTCAATGTGGCAATAGTAAACTATTAGATTTTATGGCAAATGAACCGCAACAACGAGCTGTTAGACTATTAGAATTCAAATTATCTCTTGTTTCATCTCTCATATACACTGGATGCAGTCATTCAGTCATAAAAAGGTAATCCAACATCCTTCAGCCCAATATGTGGCAAGAAAAGAGTGAGAATATAGGCTCACTGAAAAAGTTCAGCTTGGACAAGATAGAGGGGCTCATCGGCTGAAAAAAACTGACAAGCCATACTATGCTTTCAAATATGATCTAAAGTGTTGCAAAAGAAAAAAATATATCTTTTTCCCTAGTACTTTGAAGATTTTCATACACAACCACTTTTATAAATGAAAATTTTTCACACACGGAAAATTTTTTTGTGTATGAAATTTTTTTTATTCCATTTCTTAAATACGCCTTTACCTTAAAAAAAATTATAAAGAATTTAGATCCTCAAACATTTTATTTACTTGAAAGTTACATTAAATTATTTTGTATGGCAAAGTTATAACCTCCTGTACCATTTGATCAGTAAGCCTCAAATGGGGCCCATATACCACTTTGTAATAATGATAAATAGGTAGAGAAGTTGCAAAAAATATTTTGCAACTTCTCTACCTATTTGCATAATTCATGTTCGAGAGGGTTAACTGTTTTTAAGAAGGGTTATACATTGCGATGTTAATCAATTTTCAACTGTAATCATAGCGAAACTATCACCACTAGACAATAACCGCCTAAGTGATTTATGGTTTAGGTGAAGTTAAAAATAATAAAAAAATCATTTAAAATTTTGTTGAAAAAATTGAACTCCATAACTCTGATATTTTAGTCATAATGTGAATTTATTGATGGCAGTATAAATTCGCTCAGTTAAAATGATTCAATTTTATTATTATTTTTTTTTTAATATGTTCCTATGTGTGTTGTTATGAACTAGATGTTGTATTTCCAGGTTTATCTGTAACAAATTTAGTAGAAACCTGGAGACACAAAGCTGTTCTCCTATTCAAACTTTTATTACTGCAAAGAAAGGTAGTCTTACACGGCTCCCCTGCGGGACCTGTCAGCTCATCCCTCCTCACTCTACTCTCTCTCCATCCTGATTGTATACAAAAAGGTTTATATCAGTCTGCCAACATCATGTAAGTCTACAAATCATTGTAAAATCTATATTTTGGTAAAAACATTTCACATCCTAAATTTAAAAATGCATTTGTTTTTCAGACTTTCTCGGCCCATGTCTCCAGCTCCTTCGTCCATTCCAGCCAATGAAACTCTGACTTCAAACGCTCAAGTCAATGAAATTGAAGTGCAACAGAACGGTAGCTTTCTCGAAATTGAGCAAATATTTTTTGGAAAAGAAGAATTATGCATGGAAGGAGACAATTGCAACGACCTATTGATCGACAGAATAGATGAGAGGTTAAATGTAGACGATTCAATAATAGTGGGAGAAAGAGAAAAGAGTCATAGCGTTGGAGAGAAATACAAGCCTGTTAAGACTATTCCAGAGTCACATTCCACTCCTTCCATGGTTAGAGAAATGAGCGTCAATGGTTTGGCTCACTTAGCGGGTGATGCAGAGTTTTCTGAATTCGGTCTCCCTCTGAAATTATTTTCTGAGGGTTATCTCTGCCTTCCCTACCTCTCCCTTCAATACATGGATCTTTTATCAGACCCGGCAGTTAAAGGATTCCTGATTGGCGCATCCAATGTTCTTTTTAAGCAAAAGAGGCAACTGTTTGATGTTTTAGTTGAAACAAGTGATTTGAGAATTGAAACAGCTGACTTTGCTCTAAGGAGACAACTACAGCTGAGTACAGAAGATCTGAGATTTGCTGATCATTTAGTGAGGCATGCAGCATTGCAGGGGGATGCTTGGATACGTGATCAATTTGCAGGATATGTTCTTTGTCTATTGAGAACTTCTCTTCTACCGGGTAAACAAACAATTGAATATTATGTTTCTTGTGTGCACAATCACTTCCCTGTCTATTAAAAATGATACTTGAAATACTTTTGATTTCAATGTATGTATGTCAATAATATTATTGATTGTATTCACAGAGGGGAGCAGAGAAATAGATAACTTCAATGCTTCATTTTTGAGTGCTTTCAAAGCTACAGAGGCGTATCAAGACTGGGTAGTGACTGCAGAACGGGGAGTTGATGATCTCTTCACTAATATGCCCGCAGGACATCCCTTTGCTGGCCAACTCTCGGTTACCGATATGAAACTACGATTAGCGCAGTGAGTACAAAATTTTGACATATTTAATCATTTACTTAAAGGCTTTTCTGCAATGATCTATAACCACTCGAGTGCCAAATTTACAGTATCCACAATTTGGGTATCTGTAGATAGAAGATTTTTATGAAAAGATGCCACTAATGTTCTTCCCGTGTAACCGTTTACCAATGTGGACCAGTCCAAGAACATAAATTTCAAAAATATTTTTTGAAACTAAAAATTGAACTCTCTGTTTACATGTAAAAATTGCATTTTTTAATGTGTCTGAGAAGTTCCAGTAGACCATAGATTATACAGAAATAGAATTATACATTATTGCCCTAAATAAGTACATAAAATGTAGGGAACATACAGAATTCACGCTTTTATAAATTTAATGATTTAAATTTTTTTTATTTATATGGGATAGATGGTGAAATGTAGGTGGATCGATTGGTTTTAAACCACGTCAAGCAGTTTATATGTTTCCATTAAATTAATACATATTTGAAGGTATGATTTGAGAATGAGACGACTGAACAGACCAAACGTTTTGAAATCCCTCATGCTCTGTGGTTTTTTTTTTAAATGCATTAACGCTTGAATGGTTAAAAGATTTTTAAATTCAATCTTGATCGATGAGTATGTTAGTAAGTATTTTTATTTAGGTTTTATTTGTCTTTACAGCACTATGTCCAGTACGGAGAGTGGCAGGAAAGTAACCCAAGCCGTGGTTAGTACCGGGCGTGCCGTCGCATCCACCTCTCGAGTAGTAGGCGGGGCCCTTTCCCAGGCCAAGGGAGCCCTGTCTGTCTGGTGGAGCACTCTCACTACACCGTCCCCTGTCGGAGAAAATCCTCCTTCAACCGATCCAGATTTTGAAGTCTTAGAAGCTGTCCCCCAAGAGAATAAAACCTTTGAAGATGCTGTTGATAATGTGGAATCTCTCTCTGTTGCGATTAATTGCAATAAGTTAGTTAATGAAAAGGCAGAAACTATTACAATTCATTGTGCTGCTGATGTCTTAGAATCTGATGCTGAGGAAGCCGTTGAAAATATGCAGAGTAATTTAAATTCTAATCAGGCAGATACAATCAGAATAGGAAATAAACCCATTTCTGACACAGTCAATATAGCCACTCTTAAATAGTGATCTTATTTTGTGGTATTACAATTATATAATTTGACTTGTCAAGTGACTTTTGTGATTTTTATATACATAGGCATTAGGTACATAATGTTAACTATTAAAAATTAGTTCGTACTGATGTTAATCAATTGAGATTTCCAATATTTCAGTAGACGTAGAATAATTCTCCATTCATGATTTATCTTAAACTTTCTACATGCATACTGGTATAATATATAATAATATCAGAGTACTAATTTTCTACTGCATTTTAGTCTAATTTTAATAAGGATAGAAAATATTGGCAAAGGGTTAAACACTGTTATACAATTTGCTAAAATTATGCTTTGTCATTCGGGTTAAATACATTAAGTTGATACAGTTATTTCTACCAAGATTATGTACATTAATTTTTTGTTGATGTGCAACCAACATCTTTTCGACTTTCTGTGTTCGAGAAGTAGTGTTCTAGGGAAATATAAATTAGCTTCATACATTAGTTTATGTAAATTATTGATTATTATGGCCACCAGTCAATTTTTCCCTAGCCATCCTCTCTTTACGCAAGCATTTTTATACACACAGTGGAACTCTCTTATAAGGTTTTTCAAGGGTTTAAAAATAAACTACTTACGGGTCGTTTTCACGTGTAGGTTCATAATTCTTTTCTGCAGATATTAAATTCTGTTACACTTTAAAACGTTGCTAAAAGAAGAAAAAATACAAAGCATTCAAGAATTTATACAGAAAAGGTGCAAAAAAAAAAATATGCAATACCTTTACATGCGAGAGTTTGGTGTTTGTTTGTTGCAATGGTGTTTAGCACATAAGCTGCTTAATGGACACATTTGCAATCCTGATGTTCTGGAAAGCAATACGTTTTACGTCCCTGGTAACTTCACCAGAGCTAGGCAGCACAGGCTTTTCATTTTTCCAAGAGGCAGGATAAACCTACCAATAATCGTGTCTTTGGGGAGAATGACCACGCTTCTAAACCAACTTATTTCAGTCAAAAGTCAATGAATTCAAGATTAGAATAAGTATTTGTTTTAACACGAGGCTGCATCGCAACTGACATAATTAATGTATGTAATTTAACGCATTTGATACAGACTACTCATTGTCACACATGTTACATACTTACTTCGATTATTTGTTATTACTACTACTTTATACAGGGTGTCCGGGGGCACTAACTTCGGGAGGTGATTCTACACGATGGTAGAAGTAAAAAAGGAAAATAATTTTTTTCTAAATTCCAACTTATTTTACCCATACTAAAATATTTTTTCATAGAAGGATATTTATTTTCCCATTCAATTTCCCAATTTAACTTTTTTACCTTAAAACCTTGGAATATCAAAAAGAGTTATTTATCTTTTCTTTTTCTAAAATCATGTAGAATCACCCCACGAAGTTAGTGCACTTTACCCCCGGACACCCTAATTGAAAATATTTTCAGATACAAAAGAAGCTGTCATGCGACATCTATTTTGCATCTTACTCCATCAAAATAAGATTTATTTTAGTTTAAAGGGGGTGACAGATTACGCTATAAGTTCAAAGTGTTTTTATATAACTCCATATTGCTCGCCATACAATCCAATACAGACCTGTCATATCTAAAAAAATGATGTATTTTAAGTGTGGGCGTGGCGACGATATGCACTGTGATCTGCTATCCAGGCTATATTTGAAAATTATGCAACCCCGTCTCCTACCTACCGCAGTAGAAGGGATCAAAACAATCTACGGAGTGCCGTAATTACGCGGCTGTCATCTGTCAAAGTGACAGATCCCATACAAAGAAATAATATGCAATTCCCCAATTGATCTGACCCCCTCTCCTGAGTGAGATTATAGCATAGTGTGTCACCCCAATATATAAAACGTACATGCCACGCCCAAATTATGCACGCATTAGTCTTTAGTCTGTGGGTAAATCTGTTACTATTACGATTAGTGTTATTATTATCAGCCTTTTTTTATCATCAAACTGTAAAATATTGTTTTAGCTCTATCTGACTTTATACTCCCTGTATATTAACAAAGCAAGGTCTGAAGTTAATGTGCAATTTTTACAGGATTATATGTTTTTTACAGTGATTATATTATTTATTTATTATTATAACTTGACTAGCCATAGAATTATAAAAGAGTAAATTATGAAAAAGTTAATGCTACGTAGATTTTATATTTGAGATTGTAAATTTAAACAGGGTTTAAATAATTTTTTGCTCCTTTTTATTGTGTTTTTATTTAGCAGTACAACTTAAATTTGTGATATCAAAATATTTATTTTCACATTATTTTAATTTAGGTTCACATCTCATTGTAATTTAAAAAGAAACATCTGTCTTCGCACATGTTTATTGACTTGTTTACAAAAGTTGGTATGCTGTACCAAATGTATTGTTTCTTAATTGATTTTTATATTTTTGTTTTGTTTATTATTTTGCAGAAGGCCACTATTCTAACAAAACCGACTTATACAGGGTGGCGCAAAACTACCGATATGGTTTGAATGTGTAATAACTTTTTTATTTAATGGTTAATTATTATAATAATTTTTTTGTTATACAGAATATTAGTGGGGAATATTTTTGGCTTAAGTGTGAAAAATTATATCCCGCTAGTGGTGGCCATTTTCGACTTCGCACATTCGTGCTCTTCCAGTACATTTTGCATAACTTTTCGTAAAATTTGCGGTGTTATGGCTGGAATTTCATTGCGAATATTTTATTTTTTCTGTGATATGGTCGCCGGCAAAGATATTAGAAGAACGAGATATGCTATGTTGGCCGCCGGACCGTAGCCGGAGTACTACCTAATTAGGGTACTTTGAACGGTATCGGGACGTGTACGCACAGAAATCTGTTCTATGTATTAGTGCGGATACCTTAGCGATGCCTTAGCGTAAGCGAAGGTGTGCAGTAGTATTGGTGAACAAAACCGGCGACACTCGGCAAAACAATTCCACTCAGTACGAACTGCGCATAGCACATCTCGTTCTTCTAATATCTTTGGTCGCCGGCTTATTTATTTATACCCTTTCTTTCAAATAACCCCAAAGAAAATAGTCTGGCGCTGTTAAATTCGGTGAACGTGGGGGCCAATTGAAATCGCTTCTGCGTGAAATAATGCGTTCGCCAAAGAGGTCCCGTAACAGAGCCATTGTGTCTCTTGCAGTGTGGGCTGTGGCCCCATCTTGTTGATACCACAACTGTGGATGGTTTTCTACAGCTGGATTCAAAAAATGACCAGCATCGTTCGAAATTCAACACCATTAACCGTAACTGAGGCGTTATGTTCATTTTCAAAGAAATATGGACCAATAATCCTTTCAGATGATACACTACACCAAACAGTACACTTAAGTGGGTGTAATTGTTGCTGATGAACTGTTTTTGGATTCTCCGTAGTCCATATCCTGCGATTTTGCTTGTTTACAAAACCATTCAATTGGAAATGGGCTTCATCGCTCATTATCAAATTGTTAATGAAATCGCGATTTTCTTCTGCTTTTTGTCGGAATGAAATGGCATAATCAAGCCGTTGTTGGTAGTATATCGGCTTCAATTCTTGCACAAGCTGAATGTTATACGGGAACATGTGCAATGTGGCCAAAATCCTCTGAACGGACCTCCGCGATAGCCTCAGTTGTGCCGAATGTATTCTTGTTTATGTTTCTGGACTGTCCTGCATACTATCCACAACATGTTAGATATTTTCTTCTGTGTGGACCGTACGTGGTCTTCCGGTACATGGAAGGTGTCTTACTGTACCATGTTGTCGAAAATTTGCAACCAGGCGGTTTATTGTTGGTGCTGAAGGTCCAGTACGCACATTAAAAAAACGACGATAAGCACGCTGCGTCAAAACAATTGACCGTTGATTTTCATAATAAAATTCAACAATATTGTTGGTCGCTGTTCTGTTGTGTAGTGTTCCATTTCAAATTCCCCAAGCTTTCTTCACAAAATTCTGAAAAAAATAAAAAATATAAATAAATTTAAAAAGTTATTAAACATTTAAACCATAACGGTAGTTTTGCGCCACCCTGTAGACACAATTAGATCAGAAGGGCATATGTGCAAAGGCCTGCCCAGAAACACGGCACTGTCAATACTTAACCTGTTCTACACGGATGTCGCTACAGTTGAGTTGCGAGTGGCCGTGCCCTGTATGTGAATGTCTCGACAATTAACTTGCGAATACGTATCATTGAATAAGTGCCGCGTACAGGGTCACCTAGCATCAAAACGTCACGCTTTTAAAGAGATATAATATTACATAATATACTGACTTATGGCGGACAGTTTAAAACCTATTTATGTAAAAAAAATATTTTTTTATCGTAGTCTAGTCTAATGTTCAGTTCTAATAAAACTAAATTATGTTGGTTATGGTGATTGATGACCTGGTCTTTAGAGTTTTCAACTTAACTTATCGAACCATCCGAACACACGTGACTAGGTGAAGATTTAAATAAATGATGAATTTACAGTTTGCCAGTTTTGTTTAGAAGATTGAGAGGTGTTTAATATTTCATCATTTTTATTGCAGCAACGTAGAATAAAGAAGAACACAAGAAATGCAATGTGGGCTGGTTTCTTGCTCCAAAAGTAAGACCATTCTTTGCTTAAATTTCTAATACAAAAAATTGTATTATCATCATTGTGATATTTTCATTTCGATCAAGTAGAATGGCGATGTGCGATGTCAGGCAGTGTAAGAGACAGAGCGCATCAGTTTCCATTTAAATACGCATTTCTAGTGTTATCTATTCAGTGCGCAGTAAGTAAAACATTGCAAAAATAATGTTTTGTGAATGGATTTTCAGTGCCTATATCATTTATTGTATCAGGCAAATATATTATTACTTTTTACGAGAATTCACCCTACCCAATCACCAACTCACTGAACTACCTAAATATATAATAATGTATTATTTAGTTAGGTACTATTAATTAAAATAATTTTTTAAACCTGTCTCGATTTTTATTTATTAAGTTTTTTCTATTATAAGTTTGTTCTATACTTTATTTTTATGTTATTTCTTTTCAAAGTCTTGCCTGTTTTTAAATTAATTAGGTATTATGAAGGTAATAATGAAATATTGCATAAGGTTTCATGTAACACAATACAACTATATTATTGAAACTGTTAGAACTGTAACATCTCTATCAACAACTGTATTATTGGAAAATAAAACTTTTGACATATTGGTTTGTGTTTTTTATTAATTCCACATGGTTTGGGTTTTTTACTAACATATTTTTTCCAATAAATTATTACTATCTTTTTTGTCTTTTTACATGAATAACTCTAAGCATGTGTGGAACTTTTTATTACCAAATGATTTGTCAGCAATTATTATTTTTCATTTAAAAAAAAAAACAAAGAAGCAGGGACAGTCAGTCAACGGACTAATTGTAACCTATGTACACAGGGTGTCCGGGGGTAAAGTGCGCTAACTTCGGTGAGCGATTCTACACGGTAGTACAAGTAAAAAATATAAATTCCTTTTTTGAAATTCCAATGTTTTTAGGTAAAAAAGTTGAATTGTTTCTATGGGAAAATAAACATTAGGATTTCAAAAAGAGTTGTTAATCTTTTTTTACTTCTACCATCACGTAGAATCACCTTCCGAAGTTAGCGCACTTTACCCCCGGACACCTTGTATAAGTTCAAAAAAATTATCAAAACTGGTAATTCATCATTTAAAAAAAACTGTCCCAGTAGCATTTGCCATGCGGCATAACATCGTTGAAATTGTGTTTCATCTACAATTTTTCATATACCTTTTATTTTATAAACGAATTATGAAATTCGTCAGGCAAAGTATTATAATCAGGGTGGGCAGAATTTCAATTTGATAAAAAATAATATAGTAACATGGCAGTGACAACTGAACAATAAGCGTACTGTGTCAATATATGTATTAGCCCGCCAATTACAAACTTATTCTTGAAGCATTACTTTATTGTCAATGTAACGCCATCGCACGTTTGTTGTAAAGTAAATGACGGCTATAGCTAAATAGATGTATTAAATTGAAAAGCCAGAATTGAATAAATATGCCGCTTTAGTAGTAAGCTAACCTTATCACGGTGTTGAAGGTACTACGCGCCTACCTATCTACAGTAGTGTCGGATTAACAGCACATGTTACCGGTATATTGTCAACCCTGCAGCCTGCTTCTTCGCCTGACGTCAGTCTCTTCACCTTTGCAAAACAAAAATGTATATCAAAAGCATGTAGTAAACTATTTACAATAAATATTTGTTACGTTTTATATTGTGGTAGGTCTATAAGTGAAGATTTATAATATTTATTACTCTTTAGTGTTTTAAAAGTGTAACGTGATATCAAAAGTGCACAATAATTGGATGATTTAGGGAAGTGACAGATCGAAAATGTTAAATCTGCAGTAGCGGGCGGTCGCCATCTTCGAGATGGGTTTTCTAGTTCTTGTCACAATTTGATTATTTAAAGTGTTCAATAATTAGCAAAATATTACTGTGAAGTTCCAATGTTAATGTGTAATCGATTCAAGTTACATTGGCGGCCTTAAGACGTCTGAAAGGTAAGATATTTTTTATCTAAACGGGACCATTCTCTGAACTTTTCATTTAGTACGATGGGAATTAATTTCAGTGTATAATTTTTGTATTCTGTGTAATATTGTTAACACAAATATAACATAGGTATCATGATTTATGAGTAATTACTTTACGCACATGTTCGTTTGGTGATTAGGGTGGTGATTTCCATAAAAATCTTTGATTTTTCCGACATTCCGTATCCGCATTAGAAAAGTTAGTGCCTGCTTATTGTTTGCTCAATTGACAAATTTAAATACATTCATCGTTTTGCCCACTCCGAGTATTCTATTTCAATGCCGAAATGATGATCATTTTATGTATTGTTGATCGCCTAGTATTTATCGCCGAATACTATTTATCTTCCAAAGTTTACACGTCAAGTGCATTAACATTCGCTAAAATCTTATTATTGGCTCGAAGGATGTGGCAAGATTACCATATTTAGATACAACATTGAGCATTGTGATCGACGTATTTTTTTACATCGAGGTTCTTATGAAAACAGCTAATGGTCAAGCGTTTATTAACTAAAGTATCTTAGGTTAGCTGCTAGCTCCGTTGTTGACATGTCACGACATTAATTTCTCTCGCTCGTGCAAACTTACCAAACATCACTTTAATTTCGACAACATTAAGGTGCTGCCACACACAAAGCTCACATCAACAGATAATATAAAGCACAATAGCGCTCGCCATACAATCCCATACAGACCCGACACACGTAAAAAGATAACGCGCTATAAGTGTGGTTCTGAACTTCGCTAACCGAATTTATTTTACGTAACCGCTCCCGACGCGATATTTGAAAAGTTATGCGTCCCCCTCTCCGCCGTAAAAAGGAGAGGGGGTCATTTTAATTTACGGAGCTACCAACTAAGTTCCGTGTTCCCTTTGACAGCCATGACATAAGCAGCCTAATAATGCATTTCTTATTTATTATGTTAGCTCATATCGTCATGTGTGCTAGTAAATTTAGAAACATAAAAAAAAACTTTATTTGGCAAACATACTTAACATATATTTAAAATATAAATATAATCAATATTTGAATTTGAAGTAAACAAATTTTCGCCCTTTCAAAATTAATCATATTTTTAA
This sequence comes from Hesperophylax magnus, assembly GCA_026573805.1. NCBI lineage: Eukaryota > Metazoa > Arthropoda > Insecta > Trichoptera > Limnephilidae > Hesperophylax > Hesperophylax magnus. The sequence goes on along the minus strand of JAIUSX010000006.1, from coordinate 789,648 downwards.
TCTCAGTATGTTTATATGCTAGTATCATTCGGTTTTTTGATAAAGTTGGACGGCTAGGACGAAAGTTGAGCTTATTTTACAATAATTTATTATAAGTCGCTTTCGTCGATCGGCCGCGGCGTGCGAACTGCGAATTTCCTGATTCGACGGAGAGGTTATGTCAGGTTATGTGAAAATGCGCTATTTACGCGCAGATTGTTTAAAATCTAAAAAGTTTATAAATAGCATGTATAATTAAATAGTTGGCGGCATCATCATCTGAGGATGAGCTGTTCAACAGATCCAGCAATAGGCGACAAGTATCATCCATTTCGAAAACGTGCTCAAGCTGTCAGTAAGTAAAGTTGTCACTTTGACAGATGAAATTATGTTCCTCGGCCGCTCTCGAATTCAACTGACCCCCTCTCCTACCATAGGAAGAAATATTTGATAGCGTCGTGTGTCGGTAGAAAAGATGATGCGCTGTACATTAACTTTTGATGTGAGCTTTGCGTGTGGCAGCAGCATTAAGCTGCTGCCACACGCAAAGCTCACATCAACAGATAATATAAAGCACAATAGCGCTCGCCATACAATCCCATACAGACCCGACACACGTAAAAAGATAACGCGCTATAAGTGTGGTTCTGAACTTCGCTAACCGAATTTATTTTACGTAACCGCTCCCGACGCGATATTTGAAAAGTTATGCGTCCCCCTCTCCGCCGTAAAAAGGAGAGGGGGTCATTTTAATTACGGAGCTACCAACTAAGTTCCGTGTTCCCTTTGACAGCCATGACATAAGCAGCCTAATAATGCATTTCTTATTTATTATGTTAGCTCATATCGTCATGTGTGCTAGTAAATTTAGAAACATAAAAAAAAACTTTATTTGGCAAACATACTTAACATATATTTAAAATATAAATATAATCAAAATTTGAAGTAAACAAATTTTCGCCCTTTCAAAATTAATCATATTTTTAATCTCAGTATGTTTATATGGTAATATCATTCGGTTTTTTGATAAAATTGGACGGCCTGATACCTACATAGAGAAGCTTCTAGTTTGTTCGTTTGTTGATTGTTTTCAATTGTTTTCCTGGGTAATCTGGTTTGCTCTCGTCAGCTCTCGTGCTCTCTTCTCGTTCCCTGCCCTGGTGTTGGTCCTTGCCGCCATTGCCTTCGACATTTTTGGAAATCGACGTGAGCTTATTTTACAATAATTTATTATATGTCGCTTTCGTCGATCGGCCGCGGCGTGCGAACTGCGAATTTCCTGATTCGACGGAGAGGTTATGTCAGGTTATGTGAAAATGCGCTATTTACGCGCAGATTGTTTAAAATCTAAAAAGTTTATAAATGGCATTTATAATTAAATAGTTGGCGGCATCATCATCTGAGGATGAGCTGTCCAACAGATCCAGCAATAGGCGACAAGTATCATCCATTTCGAAAACGTGCTCAAGCTGTCAGTAAGTAAAGTTGTCACTTTGACAGACGAAATTATGTTCCTCGGCCGCTCTCGAATTCAACTGACCCCCTCTCCTACCATAGGAAGAAATATTTGATAGCGTCGTGTGTCGGTAGAAAAGATGATGCGCTGTACATTAACTTTTGATGTGAGCTTTGCGTGTGGCAGCAGCTTTACTGTTTATCGAATTGTAAGTTACACGTCGTCAGATATAGATCCGCCATGTATTATGTATTTGTACTGCAAGGAAACGCTGTTTTTTTATCGAATAGTTTTACCTGCTCACAGTGCTCACAGCTCATAGTATTTAACGGCATTCAAATATGTCGTGTTGTGATTATACAATGGAGCGAAGGGTGTATCCCAACGAGTTTACTTTACTCGATTTATATTAATTTTATTTATGTACAGATAGTTAAATTTCTCTTTTACTAACAATTGTTATTTTAATTCAACACACTAAAAAAATATTTTCTTTGCATGTGACGTAGACTTCACAATCGGTAAAATAATAAATCGTCATTTGACACAAACCTTGTTTTCCTTTTGTCTCAATACCTATATAACTATTCCAGTGATGCAGTCCACAAATGCTGAAAATCTACCCCAAGAAAAGCGAACCAAACAAATAAATAGTATAATTAAAAAAATTCGACCAATTTCTGATTAAATGTTTTTTTCTACGAACTTGTACGCTCAATTTATTATCAGTTGGCCACAACAATCAGCGGAAAATGATAATAAAATTGTCATTTTCAAATATTTATGCAATTCATATCCGAACTTGCAAAACTACCTTTATAAATGGAGCAATGCTCACTTTACATAAATACAACTTTTTTTGTAAAATGGTAAAATCTTGCAAAGGGGTACGCATGGAAGGAGCCGTAAATATAACCTACAAAACTGAACTTGACTGGATGGCCACAATATACGTTTGTCTAGTTTACAGCTGCATTGAAAAAAAATTATATAAAATGTAAAGATCGGTACGTTCTCCGTTTACCCTTCGGTAATATTTGAAGGGGGGCGAATCCATCATCATACCTTTACTGGCCACACCGTTCTCAATTCAAACAAGCATGCCTTCACTTTGTTCACATCCGCCTCTCAGTCCGGGAGCCGCAGCCGGGAACATGGGGGTAAGGTGTGGATAACAAACAAACACTTACACTCTAAATTGATCCTACCACAATATAAGGACATAAGTAACTACATATCATACGAATGCCTTAAGTCTAAATAAATAAAATAATTTTGCCAAATGTTAAAATATCTGCCGTGTTGTGATCGGATCACACCATCGACAATGAAAAACATGTTTTTTTAAAAATTAAATTTTGACTAATAATATTGGTGATGAAGGGTATAATATTATTTTGAACAAATCACATTAACATTATGTAGACCAGCGGTTTGCAATGGATCTTTCATGGAACCCTGAATTCAGTGAATTGGTTCTTAGTTCTTATGAAGTGGTTAATTTGTTTTCACCAATAGTCTATGCACCAGTGCCGGTGATGGCGTCTGATATTTTCCTATTATTTTTACACAGATAAAATATTAAGTACATTTAAAAAAAATACATACAGATATTATAAATATAAAATAGAAAACAAAATTAAATATGTAATGGGAGTCCATTAAGGCACTGCCTGTGTGTAATATAACCAAAGATATTAGAAGAACGAGATATGCTATGTTGGCCGCCGGACCGTAGCCGGAGTACTACCTAATTAGGGTACTTTGAACGGTATCGGGACGTGTACGCACAGAAATCTGTTCTATGTATTAGTGCGGATACCTTAGCGATGCCTTAGCGTAAGCGAAGGTGTGCAGTAGTATTGGTGAACAAAACCGGCGACACTCGGCAAAACAATTCCACTCAGTACGAACTGCGCATAGCACATCTCGTTCTTCTAATATCTTTGAATATAACAACAAATTAGCACGTTATGGGATCAATTTTTAAGTTATGATAAAACTAACTTATTTTTGGGGTATTATGAGGCGTCGCGCTACCTCCTTCTTTATCCACAAAATACATTAGTTATAAATGAAATGTAACGTAAAAAACGATTGTAAGCTTTCTGTAACAGAATGACTTTCTCCGTAAGTTCCAGTGATCGGAGCCTTTTTTCTAATACAATAAATTTTATTTGTTATTTAGCTAATTGTTTATTTTCTGTTACCTTTAAGAAAACAGAAATTTCCATCAAGTGGTCCAATCAATGAGCCGTAACTGATTTTGTTGCCATCGCGGATGCCTCATTTGTATTTTATAAAAAGTATCGTTATTTTATTTTAAATTATATTTTTTATAAAGAGAAAAATACAATATTTGAATGCGTAGGCTTACTTTACATCTGGGAATTTACTTTAAAGTCCTCGGTATACCTTGTTAGATTTATTTTGAAGTCCTAGGTATATAAGTCGAAGGCTTTGAACTAGCTAGGATTTATACTTCGTAAGTAAGTTCAGTTTTCAAAAATCCACAAACATTTAAGATTCTCGATCTAAGAGACGTAGGGTATGTATATGTATACCCTTCGTCTGAAGTCACCTGGAGTACGCTTCAACAGTGGGGAACCCTCATTGTTCTACATATAAAACAAACATAAAGAGATCAAAAAAGTTTTTCATACACGTTTCTTATCGCATGCGAAATGATGAAAACGATGTCTCCATGAACCTTAAAAACTCTTGATCAACGCCGAGATATTAGAGACATAGTAATTAATGATTTATAAGATAATTCATAATTTTATTGATAGCACGTATCTATTATAAAATATTAATTTCAAATGTAAGCAATATTAATTATCTCGTAAATGTATGTATAAGACGAAGCTGAAGCAAGTTTAATAGTTTATGCACGACATCGGTTTTTTTAACATGAACCCCGCTAAATTCACAATATTCTTAAGAAAATAACATTCCATCACAGACATAGGAATTAATAGACGAGAAGATATGGGCGAGGGGTAAAATCAACTGTTGAAGAACGAGGGAACGAGGGAACGAGTGAAGCTGACTGTGATTCGTCAATAAATCAATCTGACAGTAAATAGGCATCTCGCATTATAATATCACCATTTACTTCTTAAAAGTAAAATCTGCTTTGAATGAATAGACATTTTTACATGGGAGCGCAAATTACTCGCCACGTTATGAACAAATTTGCGAAGTCCAAATTCGGCAAAGTAAGGCAGCTTTTATTTTCAGAGTCGTAGTTAGTTTCAGAGTATTTAGTTAAGACACTTTTATAAATGTTCATAATTTACTTCCCAGCAACCAACCAGCTTTGTGTTTCGCGTCCAGACGTTTCTCTATGTGATAGTAACAACTGATTCATATTATACGATGTGAATATGCTTAAAATAAAGTAAAATAATGCTTATATATGGAATGTAATACGACAATTGGGTTTATTCTCTTTTTTCACATCTATTTTTACCAGTTTTCATAGTACAAGTCAAAATTTTGCCGTGTTATTTAGTAAAATGAACCGATGATGCCTCGACCATAGTTCGCACAAGAATGATGACGTCACGTTTTCAAATTTCATTTGAGGCCAAACGCGAGCCCAGCCGGCTCAATGGAACCGGTATGGGGAGTGGGGATAATACGCTTTTAATCACTTAGGGCAGGTCTACTAATATTCATATGTCTATGCATTCCATGGAATAAGTCGGAAAACTTAATATTTTATTGTTTTTTTTTCATCACATTTCCTTATTTTTTTCCTGTTTTGCTTTCATTTTGAATTGAATAAAATAAGTTAGAATAACAAAATAACAGCAGTTTGAATTGAATAAAATAAGTTTGAATAGCAGAATAACAGCAGTTTTAATTTAATAACATCACTTTCTCTCATTGTTATTTACTGATAATCTATTCCATGTTTAAATTTAAACCTAGAAAATATTTCAAAAAAAACTTTTTGTACCTTTCAGTAGTTGCACAGTACTTCATCAAAACCACTCATATTGTATCGGTATGAATTTTTTTATTTTTTATTTGCTCTTAAATTTTAGATGTCGTTATTTTATTGGTCAGTGATATAAAAATTCCTAACTTTGTAAATATGAACGCGTAAATACGGTTTATAACGAAAATAAAAAATACCTTTTTAGATTTACTTTGAAGACCTATGTATACCATTATAGATTTATTATTTATTAGATCTTTTTTATTTATTTAGGGGGCGCCTCGATTATCACATAATAATCCAATGTTTTTACAATGATTGTAATTAGGTTGTCGTTAATTATTATTAACTGACGGGAAAATATCAAAAATATATTTTTTTACATAACTCTATACCCAAACAATGACGCCGAAAATTCATAGCTAATTATCTGTTTGCTGATACATTAGTAATAAAGAAGAGCTCAACACTGTTGATACGACCAAAGCAATCACGCCGGTACGGCCGGTGGTATTCCCACGCTCTCTCTCCAGTTCCAGTGTAGTAATTATCTGGTGAACCTCCGCCAATTCTGCACAACGGTCTGCAGATGATGAATCTAGATATTATAATAATTCCTCTTTCGATGTTTACATACGAAAATACCAAACTTCCTCATATATATACATTTTAGGATTTATATCCTCATTCAATTTAATATAATCTACATCGTGACATCATTCTTTCATGAATTTTTAACCATTTTGTTATGTGAATGTCTGCTCGAAGCCAATGATTCTATGGCATCCCCCGATCGGGGTGTGTTGTGAGGCTGGAGGGAGTGGACGAGGGAATCTGTTAGGAAAGAGTGATGTTGGAATGCACCTAGACTAGGCCGACTAGATTACAGATCTGGTTGCGCTAGTGCTGTCGCTAAGTAAACTTCACTGTCTAAAATAGTCTAATCCTCTGTTTATTTGAATATGCTTGCGGTAAAACAACACACAAATCTGCGAGTATCAACAACAATCGCCGCCATTTGCAAACTGTCGTTTTCGCTGACACTTACTTGGTCACGTGATACTTAAAAATCCGCCACCCGCCTTCGCCTGTCCTATAGTCGGCCTCGCCTCTGGACTAGTCGAGTCATGGCTAACCCTAGGGTTTCAAGATCTTTATCTTAGCTCAAGTTATTCTGTTAGCTTCATAATTTGACTAGTCGTTGCGATTTTCTCGGAAGTGCGTTTGTGCAATTAACAATCATAAAAATATAAGAAAATAAATAAATCAAACCACCAAATTTTAAACACAGCGCCATTCAAATTCCGTGCTAAAAATAGTCCCGTCCGAATGATACTAGTACCTACTAATCCTATATGTGTGTTATGAATATCAGCACCTCAGATCATGGATCTCCAAATGGGACCGTCTGTCGTGTTTCTTAGGTTCATACAAAAACATAATAGTGGCGGCAGCGCGGGCAGAGCAGAACCTGCGGATTTGTTAACCCCTCCAGCGTTTGAGGGTCATATATGACCGGGCGTCCATATTTTATAAAAGTATTTTTATATTTTTTTCTATCATGCGGAAATACTTAATTTTTGTTGATGTTAAAAAGAAAGTTAATATTTTTTCCAGTTTGCCTCAAATATTTAAACTAGAATCCATTAATAAAATCCTAAAAATAGCCAAAATGAATAATTCATATTTCGCGCTGCTATCGTAACAATCGATTTAACTTTAAAAATTTCTTATTTTTATTATATGAACGAGATAAAAGTGAAGGTACAAAATTTCACAAAACGAACGTGTTTTCGAAACATTGTGTTGTCTCGATTTTTCTATGATTGGAGTAAAAAATTAAGTAAAAATATGTGTAGCGTTTTTGACAACATTTTCACGTTTGATATTAAAACTTTATTATTTATTTATTTTAAATGCATACACCGGAAAGATAATTGTATCTAGTTTCTAAAACACTATTTGTTTTACGGAAAATTAAAAAATAAGATGTATATAGCGCATTTGAAAATATTGCAAGCTGAACAAATGTGATGAAAGTACTGAAGGGTTAACACTAAATTTGTACTGAATTGCATTTAGCGAAAACAATGTTCTTCTGAGATGTTTTAAGTTGTTATTAAAATAAGTTAATTACTGAAGATATTACCTTTTATGTCAACTATGATTTTTGTATTTAAAACTATTTTTCTAATCTACGACATTATATTTTTTAACTATATACATTACAATTGAGGAATGTCTGTGGCTACAGACGTATTAATAATTTTAATGAATAGTCGAATTCTATCTTGTAGCTACGTCGCTAATCTCTGGTGCGGTGATGTGATAAAATTCTCTTAGATCTAGGGAAAAATATTTGCATTTACAATATTATTGTACAATATGCAAAAGATCAACATAGGATTTTTTCATTTATCTGAAATTTTTTTTTCTCCCTGTTTTAATCTTCGATTGAACTCCTGATGAGAGATAGGACGATATTTGACGGCCGGCATAGTCCAGTGGTAACGCATTGGACTGCCATTCCGAAGGTCGCGGGTTCGAACCCGGCGTGCGCAAATAAATTTTATTTGATTAATTTGTGTTATTTCACAATTAATTAATTAAAATAATATAGTATATTTGCGGCACGTTCCAGAGTGGAAGATACTACCAGTATCGCCCTGGTGTAAGACCACCATTCAGAATTGAAACGTTGCTCCAAATGGCTTTAGCCGTGTTTAGTGACTAGATCTGAATAGCCAGGTACTTCCCCACCTTCCTCTTTCCCTTCCCCACTTACCTTCAGCCTCACAACATCCCCCAATTGGGGATGCCATAGTCTCACTGGCTCCAGACGGGAGCAGTTGGGACTCTTGTGAGGTATTCACTATAAAAAAAAAAAAAAAAAAAAGGACACGAAGCCCCACTAACTAACTACCTGCTTCATCCGAATTTCAACTTTAGTTTTCATATTGAACAATACGCCGTATTTTTGGATAGCTATTTATGGGAATGACTTTACCAGCTTGCGTTACTCTAAAAAATATAGTCAGATATGCTATTCAATTTTCATGACGCCAGAGATCACGATCAACGTTCGACACGGAGAAAAATGAGTACTGTTACAAACGGGATAGCATTCACTTTCCTAATAAACTTTAGTTCATTCATAATATATCGGAACACGTGTTCATGCACCTGCGTTTGTCATTATAGTAGGTACGCAATAATGAAATGCGAAAATATTAAAAATTTTATGAACACGTTTTCTGACATCGCCATAACACAGTCGTCTTTTACAGATAGTTTATTAGGAAACCCATCAATTCATTGGTTAAAGGTCTGCAGTCCTGTTTTTAACCGGAATACGAATAATAAGAAGAGATTTTTTATAAATTATCAATATTTTATATTAACAAGTTTTCTCCGTGGAGAGTTTTTTGTTCAGCACTTAAGTACTGTTGAATATTTTTTATCGAGGGAACAGCATATTGTTAAATGCTTTAATAAGTAGTAATTTATCGAGGGAATTTCAAATAATTAACGTTTCGCCATAACAAATGTACAGATATTTATTATCTTCAAAAATAACATATATATTTTTTTAGATCTTAAAAACTTAAAGAGAAACTTGTTATAAATCAGTAGAAATTGGGAATACGGGGGCTTAAAAGTATAGTTATCCTTGTCTTTACGTATTGTTATAGTTAATTAGTTCCGTAATTGTGATGATTGGTTGTGTATAAATATGTTTTATTTTAATATTTATTAGTTCTAATGAGGTGTGTACAACATATAGTAGTTCTTATTTTTAAAAAGTGTCTTAATCATTTGAATGCAATGTCACTCCCAGAATTACATCTTCTCTATATGCCGGCTGTTGATACCATTACTAAATATAACTGTAATATTGGCCCTTAGTAAAAAGATAAAACGTAAATTTTTTGTTTTGTTTGGGGAAATTTTTGTCTACATTATTTCATTAACGAAAAGTGCTGTATCTACTTTCGTTAATTGTTATTATTCCTTGCTTCTTCTACAACCCTCATATTACTTGATTTATAAACATTAATCATCTTCGTCCACAAATTTCCTGATAATCCACGTCCACTGATAATCCCTAAGTTGATTTTAACCTTCCGAATTTTTTCCTAATCAATAATGGGTCACCGTTTAACCTTTCTGTACTTTCATCACTTTTGTACAGTTTGTAATGTTTTCTGTGTATTTAAAATGCGCTATATAATCTTATATTTTAATTTTCCGTAAAAACCTAATACTGTTCTAATTAGATAAAATTATATTTCCGGTGTATGCATTTAAAATAAACATTACTATTTCTAAATAATAAAATGTTGCCAAAAATGCCAACCACATTTTTACTTATTTTTTTACTCCAATCATTAAAAAATTGAGAGAACTTTTTTATTTGGGGAATTTGTAAGAAAACTGTACATTCACTTTTATCTCGTTCATATAATAAAAAAAATATTTTTTAAAGTTAAACCGACTGTTACGATAGCGGCACGAAATATGAATTATTAATTTTGGCTATTTTTAGGATTTTATTAATGGATTCCAGTATAAATATTTGAGGCAAACTGGAAAAAATATTAACTTTCTTTCTAACATCAACAAAAATTAAGTATTTCCGCATGATAGAAAAAAATATAAAAATAGTTTTATAAAATATGGACCCCGGTCATATATGACCCTCAAACGCTGAAGGGGTTAAGTGTTTTACATAATTGGAGAACACTGCCGTTGTAATTTTTTTTTAAATACAATGTATTCCTTGAGTCCCCAGGAAGAAACTGTGTTTTTAGTCACCGCGGCAGAATAGTCCAATCCTTTATTTTTTATTTATAAATTCACGTCTTGAAGGCTTATTCATGTCGATAAATTATTATAGGTAATTTTACAAAGAGAAGTGTATATTATATAAAGGTACGGATACATTTGCGAACCGAAACCCGAGCCAAGCCGCCAATTATGGGAAATAAACGAAGCAACAGCAAATGGCGCGAAACGCCGCTTGCGATTGCTTCGTTCCTTTCCTATAATTCGAGGCGAGGCTCGGGTTTCGGCTCTCCAATGTATACGCAGCATAACAATTCTTAATACCAAGTCTGTGCAGCCTTTGAATTGGCGTATTTTCGAAATAATTATTTGTAGTCATAGGAACATTTTTATACAGATCAGTTTTTCATCTACCCGTTTATCACTGGTAGGCTGGTAGGTGTAATTGTGATTGTAGGAATGCAATTTCTCGAAAACCCACTTCTTCTCCCATCGTAAACTTAATTTATTTCCGAAGAATTGGTTGTTTTTGTTTACAAACTTTCTCATTTCAAGAAAATTAGAGGGTGCCCTTTTTAACTTTGAAATGTTGCATTAGTATGCATACCTGAACCTCAACTTGTGGGAAAGGAACGAAGCAACCGCAAATGGCGCGAAACGTCGCTTGCAGTTGCTTCGTTCCTTTCCCGTAATTCGTGACTGCTCGCGTTTTGGTTCGCAAATGTATGCGTACCATTAAACGAATCACCCTGTTATAAGTGGTAGGTATTGTATAATTAATAATATTATATTAGGTACCATTTTTCCCCGGTGCATTTATTTTTACTGATTGAGATAAATATGTATATCGGACAGGAAAAACTTTTATGCAATTAGGTTACTTCCAATTCCGAGGTAGATTTATATTAAATCAGTATATGTATTTAAAAACTTCAAATTCATTTCTATTATTAACTGTTTGAGGAAGGATAGAAAACGCGTTTCTAGACATATATACATATCTACGTATATATGTATATATTTATTAAATTTTGTTGAAAGGAAATAATCCATTGCTTAATGATAATTGACAATACTTTGATAATTTGTATAACTTCGTTTTTCGTGAAAAATCATCTTATGGTAGCTTTGCGATAATGTATACTATTGTCTTTATTTTAGTGACCATTGAAAACCTATTTTTAAAGCTAATTTATAGTGCTAAATGTATTTGTTTTCCTTGTAGATTTCGATGGGGAACTGGCAAGTGCCGAAGGCATGACGGAGAGGCATTTTTCCGGTGGAGGTAAGTTCCTTTAATACTTATGACTGACTGCTTTCTCTTTGTTTCCTCTCCCAAGCCGCCTACCAATAATCTACTAAATAGTCTATACAATAAAAGACAAAAGTACGCTAGGATATATGACTAAATATATGTACACACTTTTAATTTAGGCGGTTACATTTGCGGATTTAACAAAAAATATCTATTTTATATAAAATCGTTGTATCCACTTATAATAGCATTTCTTCTTCGTAGAGAGACAAGGCTTTGATGTTTGGTGAGGGAATTGTAGCTCAATTATATAAATTGGTTCACATAGTTATAATAATTTATTAACCTGTGAATGTATTACAGTGATGGTGCATAGTTAATCGTGTTTTTTCTATTGTGCTGGTACGTAATTGATTCAATCTCTTTTTTTAATTCGTCGTAGTATAGGTTTTTTTCATTTTATCCAGATCTGCATATTATTTACTATGCTCCTTATACATTTTTAAATAACAATGATAGTAAACATAACCATTCTTTTGAAATATTGATTATTTTATTAGCTAACATTTGTGTAGTTTTCTAGTGTAGATGTCTTCTTATTGATGAACATTTTTGCGACTTGTTCTGTAACTGAAGGCTTACTTTAAAATGTGTCCTATCTATATCCGAATACGCGTCTGCAATTAATTTCTTCCACAAAAAATTCTCTCACCTTCAGTTAGGGAAAAATCCTATTATTTTCTGTGTCCTGCATATTTGTTGCTACCGATTGGTTCATGGACCAAATCGAAATAATTTTCTGTCAAATTCTATTTTTTTAATCTCTTCAGCAGCCATTGTGGATTCAGCTTAAAATGAAATTACAAAAAAAAAGTCCATTTACTTTCATTCATAGACCAGGATTGAACGGGTAACCTCCTGATCCGAAATCAGCGCTCTCTCTGTTAGTCCACAGAGGTCTTTCTCTGAGCTAATGAGTTATTCAACATTTCGCATATGAAACTAAATTAAATTTCCGAGAAATGTATAGGGCTAAATAAAGAATTCGGATGTAGGAACAGGAATTTGTGCTTCAGAGTGTTGATCAATAATAGACGAGGGCTTGGAATTATTTGCGCCTTCAGGTTGAGTTGCTTTGGAGTCCGCTGGAATTGTTTCTCCGGATCCTCATTGCATATTTATTTTAGGGAAAATTCCTCCTGAAAATTTAAGTAGTGCTCTTTCATATTGTGGACGGTCGAGGGGGGGGGGGTGTTCTTATATTTGTATGATATATTTCCTGAATTTTGGTGGGTTGTCGTTGTTTTCGGAAATACAGGCGTATACAAATGTCAGGCGTTTACTGAATTTATGTATTTATGTGGATGTAGTATTGCAGTCAGTATAGTTATAGGTATAATAATTTTGAAGTATGCATTTTGAAATTACCGATTATTTCAGTATGTGCAATCGAAGAATTTCGGTTTTAAAAAGATCGTTTAAATTACTCTTAAACGCACTACTATATTATTATTAATATCCGTAATTTTTTCAGTGAACAAAAAAAATAATGTTAACTGCTCTACATATTGAATACATTTAAAAGTCAATTAAATTAATAAAAGGTGCTGTAGAAATGAGATCCCTGAGGCGTATGTGTGGTAAAACCGTATATGATCGTGTGAGAAATGTGGAGATACACAAAGTGCAAAGCTGATGTAAGCGTAATGAGTAAGATTAAGAAAGGGAGGTATAGATGGTTTAGGCATGTAGAGTTAATGTGCGAAGAAAGGAGTGTAAGGAGAATGATGCGAATGGTAGCAGAAGTTGGAGACGCCCGAGGAAGACATGGCACGACCAGGTGAATCAGATACTTGAGTCGGGCCATGTCAAGAGTCAGAATAATAGAAGAGTATGTATGAGACGATGTATGAATGTGAATGAGGCAAGGAGTGTGTGCCAAGATCTAGTTGTTTTCGGTTCGACCTCTCTGCCTACCCCTGCGGAGAAACGGCGTGATGGTTAGTTAGTTAATTTGCTGGTAACTAACCTCCAAAAACATTACAAAAACATCTCAATAGTCTTTTTTTCAAATTATATGCCGACAATGTAATGTCCAAACAATCATTTCATTTGTGAACTTTCCGATCGATGGACAATATTGTAAGATTTTTATCTATTTTGTGCGGTTTTAGTTGATAACATTATGATCTAATTCATATCGTTAAGATTAATTTATTTTTCGATAAATACGACCTTTTTTTATATTTGACCAATCCACTACCGCAGGTTGTTATTGTGTTTTTAATAATCACACTTTGATTACCAGAGTTGAAAACCAATATACCAAATATAGTATTATTTATGTTGTTTATTTTATTATCATTTGATGGTGTTGGTATGTTACATTAGTACGATCGCATTTTATTATGGACGTCGTTCCTATCGTGAATATTTAATTTATTAATTATTTTTTTTTAAATACTCACATAAAGCTGCTTTTTAAATTTGTGCAAAATATTAATTATTTAAAAAAAAAACATTACAGACTTCCTCGTTTTATCAACAGTAACACATTGTGTGGGTCATTCTCACGAAGGATCGGAAAGGGTTTCTAAAAATGTAAGTAAATTGTTAACGGAGTTGAGAAAACACACTTAACAAATTATGTGTAATTGAACTGAATTAAAACGTGCGTCGTTAATTGTAAACTAGGTTGATATTGTTAATAGTTATTTATTCAATGCAAACATAGTAAGAAAGCAGATCCGTCTCAACTTTCACGTCGATTAACAGATAACAGAGAATGGAATGACCCAGGAAAGTTTGAAAATCCAATAAAAATGTTTAAGGCGATGCACTACAATAACAACCCTTACGTAGATGGCGATAAGGTTTAAATTCCCGCTTAACACCATCCGCCTGTTTTGATTTATGCAAGAAAAAACATGGCCAAAAAGTGCCTTTTATTTTATTTTGTGGATGGATGTTCAGGCATAAATATTTAATTTTTTCCGATCATTTTATAAATAACTTAATTTTCCACATTTTACAATAAAATCATAACCGAAAATGGGTTCGCAAGTAGGAGATTTCGAACATTAAAGCAGTTTTCATAGGCCTCATACATTATTTTTTTCTGGGCTTATAAAAATACTTATCTAGAAAATACTCGATTATTTCAAAGGCCAAGATGTATTCTACTCGCAGTATTGCATCTGAAACATTTCTAGGCTACCAAATTTTCAAACCAAAAACACATGATTTTGCATTACTACGTATGGCATCGCCTTAAGGTATATTCACCTCCTAATTTGGCTAGAATTGTCTAAAATTGACAGCAATATGGTGGTGTTTACTTCCATATGTAGTATATAATATGGTAGGCAGATTTGCCACCATTAAAATAATGTTTATTTTTAAAGTAGGATAACTGAGTTGAGATGAAACATATTTTCAGGAATTATTCCAAACCTAAACAAATTGCCAAACGTCACGAAATCAAAGTGATGATTGTCTTGAATCAATAAAATAATTTAGTTTATAAAATTAATGTCTCCGTTTTAGTTATTGGCAGAGGGACCCTGAGTTTTTATGGGAGAGGAGTTTGAACTATATATTTTATAATTTCACGTTAGTCAAATATTTATGATTTTTTTAAAAATACGTATTTAATTAAGTTAACTAATACTACATAATGAGTTTTGTTGCTTAAGTAAATATAATTTTAATTCTTATAAAAAATACTTAGTTTGAAAACCACTTTATTGATCATACAAACAAGTATAAAACACTAACCGGCCTGGGTTCAGCCTTCCTTAGGGCTGTATAAATACGTGTATGTAGATTTATTTATTTATTTATTCTTGGATAATTTATATAGCGCCGCTTTTGTGAGAGATCACCTCAGGGGCGCTTTACAGTTGATGCAGGTATTACAAAAGAAGAAGCTAAGTTAAGTAAAATGAAGTACAGGAACAGGTGGCACGAAGATAGAAGATGGAGACTGCAGCATATCGGGTAATATGTATTTACATAGCCTTGAGGAACGTTCAAGCTGAACTGAAATCGGTTTGTGTTTTATATTTGTTTGTATACTCAATAAAGTGCTTTTCGAACTAAGTATTTTTTATAAGAATTAAAATTATAAATTACCGCAAAGTGATTGCCACATGTGAAAGTTAAATATGATTGTCTAATTATTATAACGTTTGAATTTAGAGGGACAAGTTTTACCCATATATACTATCTATTTACTATATTTAAATAATTATAACAAGAATATAATATGTTGTTGTTTCTCGTTGTTCTACTTACCCCCTTTTTCTAATTTTGTACTGTTTTGCATGTGAAACTTATAATTTTGATATCAAAATTCCAATGTAATATTGTACCTATTAACTCCCACCTATGTATTGTAATTCCTCCCGTCCTACAATGAGTTTTATAACTCATCGGGATTGCTCTAGCAAGAAATAAAAATAATGTTGTTTGGCAAAAATCAAATAATGGCGATTATTTTATTTTATCCAGTTTACAATATTGACGATTTCGTCATCAGAAAGCACACCTATACGTATGACGTAATAATGCGAGGCAAGCATATAGGTTTGAATTTGACTATATAAAAATTCAATGAATACACAAATTACGTTCAATTTAATATTTTATTATATGACGTACGCACAGTAGGTACTAGCTACACAGTCAACGTCATTACAATCTATTATAATGTAATGTCGTCACTCATAAAACCATAATGATATTATACGTAAATGCGTATAATATTCCCATGACCGCTATTTCTTATGACACATCGGCGTGGTATTTTTTTCTGCGTTCATTTGTGCCCCTCTTGTCGATCCTCCCAAGGGCGTAGCAACCGCCCGGCAGCCCCTGCCTAGTTGGCTCCAACACCTGAACATTCCAAATGGACAAAATTTATCAATAATACGAAGAAAAAAAACAACCTGTTGCGGTTACTTTAAACTAGCATGATTTTTTAAGTGAGATGGATTTAAGTATTTTTTGAAGAGAAACGAAAATTAAAATTAGTTTGGCTGCGGCGAATTCCTCATTTTTTTTGCACGTATTACATGCACTCCCGCGGTTAAACTGCCGTATGTCAAAATTCAAGATACATAAAAAACTGAGATAGTGGACTGGAATGAAATTTTACATCTTCACTGTGGGCACCGTAATACTATATTGTATTTATAAATATTATCATTAATCATTTTTTTTACTTGAAAGGGTTTTCTAGTATTTAGAGCTCTAAATTCTTTTTTACTGCGACAGTTTAGTATATTTCGACGCTAGGAAAAAATCCAAATCATTTCGATAAGTTTGAGATTAGCATTTTAAAGGTACTCTGCCAAACGTGCTACTTTTTAATTTAAACATTTTTATTCAGTTTTTTCCACAGTTGTATTTTACAATGTGAAACGTGTGTTTATACTCTTAATATTGTTCGGTTTGATTGTTGATTGATCTGGTACCACTCAAGTCAGGCAATTTTTTTGTAACTTCTGTCAGTTATTTGTAGATTTAGTAGTAGATTACATATTAGTATTTCGATTAGTTGCGGAAATACGACTTGTTAAAAAACATGTTGAAAGTGTCTATTATCCACATCTATTATCCACGTCTTACCAACTCGATGCAAGTCATGTACGTCCCTTAACACCCTGTATACGTTTTTAGCATCATTCCTTTGTTATAATAGAAATAGGTAGAAATAATGTGATAAAAGTTATCGAACATACTCATTTCTGTTGTCTTTGATTTGATGTGTGTTAGTTATACTTGCGTGAAATGTTAAATGATCTCAAATCTGATTAAATTTAAGTGTAATTTTCAAAATTGGTACGGCTTGTGTGACGAAACGCGATAAAGTAGGTAGTTGTACGTGCACGTGCGTGAAACTCGACGTACACCAACGGAACACCCGTTCAGAGTTGATGTTGGCTTCATGAGAACGGGCCGCTTCTTCTACTCGTTTTTGTGTAAGACGACTCGTATGTGGAACGAGCCCCCGTATCTGTTTTCCCTCATATAATCCGGGCCTCTTCAAGACCCGCATTACTACATCCCTTCCTACTTTTTTTTTTTTTTTTTTTAATTTATTTATTTTCATTTCTTTACATATATTATACATATTAATAGATAGTATATAATAACATAATATATAATACCAAATAGTATACACAAGAAATGAAAACCCACTAAGGCACTGCCTGAGTGTGGGTAATATAAAACGATTACTATATTTCAAGTACCTAAAGTATAATACACATTAGTAGAAAAAGTTTTTTTTTGTTTATAGTTATTATAAAAAGTAAAGAGAAAAACATTATGTACAATAGTTTATAAAGTTTCAGCATGTGAGTTGTAGAGAGGATCAATAAATTTATAGTAAAAGCGTTTCAATATCTGCGTCATTCAGCCATAATTTTACCTCTTTAATATATTCTATCTTTTTATTTATTATTTGAGTTTGTAGTGGTAGAAGGATAAATGTACGAGGACCAATGAAACTGCTATGTGTCTGCATTAATTTAGTATTGGTTTGGGGGGTGTAAAATATATTATTTGTTCTTTTGCTCATTCTGTTTTCATTTATTTTGAAATTATTTTTGTTTTTAAATAAATATTTCATAGTTTGTAATATAAATAATTTACGAATGTTAAATAATTTAGCTTCCTTGTATAATAGGTCGGTCGAGAATGTTTTATTTTTGTTATATATGACTTTAATTATGTGTTTTTGAATTATTTGTAGAGGCTTAATAAATGTATCAGATGCACCACCCCATCCTATTGAGCCATAAGTGATTGCAGATTGCACTAGGGAGAAGTAGATCATTTTCAATTTTTCAGCGTTTAAAATTTCCTTGAGTCTATAAAATATGTAGGTAAGATATCTTAGTTTAGAAGTGGTTTGATTAATATGTGATTTCCAATTAAGATTAATATCTATTGATACTCCAAAATACTGCCCATACCTTTACCCGCCTCCCAACGCTGCCCAACCGGGTGGCAACATAACTCCACTGCCTCTACACTGTACAGACAGGGGCGCTCTTGTGAAGTGTCGCATATAAATGGTAGCAAAGGTATAATTTTTTATCAGAAAATTATTTTAATTATTACATTTTAGAATTACAATATGCCGTGATTTTCATGGGTCTGCGCTAGTTATGTAGTAATTTCCAATCTATTGTATATTTATACTTGCGTTCAATGTAAAGTGTTGGAATTCGTTCAAAAGTTTAGCTAGAAGCCCTGAGGATTGGTCGCTACGCCACTTGATCCGCCCTAAGGATTATATAATGTTATCATCGGTAGATCGTACCCCTATATTTAATTATTCTTGTTAAATTATAAAATTTGTCTCTTATACAGGGTTTTCCAATAAGAGGTGTTATTTTGTATTCAATCGTAAAAGATCAATGGTTTCGTTGCTTGTGTGGCATATAGCGCCGCCTTGTTGAAAGTAAACGTTGTCCAGATCAATACCATCCAATTCCGGCCATAAAAAATCATTAATCATCTCTCGATAGCGCAATCCATTCACCGTAACTGTTGCTCCAGCCTCATTTTCGAAAAAGTAAGGTCCAATGACTCCGCCGGACCATAAACCGCACCAAACAGTCACACGTTGAGGATAGAGAGGCTTTTCAACAATAACTCTTGGGTTTTGCGAGCCCTGCACTTGGGTTTTGCGACAATTTTGCTTGTTGACGAAGCCACCGAGGTGGAAATGGGCCTCATCACTCAAGATGATTTGCATTTGATTCACTCAAGTGAATTTTAATAATTTCAATGCGTTGTTGAAGCGTGTATCGTTCCATTTTTATTAATGGCGTAGTTTCTACTTGTCAAATGTCAAAAAATGACAGCTTCAAATGTAACATCTACCGAAATAGCGGGTTATTCAAAATAACACCTCTTATTGGAAAACCCTGTATATGTGCATGGCTAATTTGACATATCTTCTGTCGTACTTTTATCCAAATAAGAAAGTTAACTAATACATTCTCTCCTACAAAGTGGGTCTATTCAAGACCCAGAAAACTCCTTCATTTCCTCAAAAACACCCTCAATAATCATCCCCATAGATGATATATACCCTGAAGGAAATTATTTTCCTCGGGGCCCATGTGTGGAGTTAACAAAATAAAAGAAAAAACTTTTCTTGTCTAAAACATGGCGATTATTGTACTTATTTTTTTATGTTTGCTTTGCGAGCGATATATTATCGCACTTCCTCAACTACACTGCCGTTAAGTAAAAAAATCGGGTATTTATAATGTATTAAGTACCACCTTTTTATTTTATTTATCTAAAAAGTATTTTTATAGATTTATTCTAACGTTGAATCTGCTAAGCTGTTACGTTACAGTTACCTGTAATTTAGAGTTGAAAACTCTAGGCAAAACATTATAATTCATTATTTAAAATTGGAAAACATAAATAATTATTTTTAAATGACGCAAAACTTCGAAGTCTCTATACATATATTTATCTCAATTTGACATATTTTGTCTTACAGCCGTGTAGTTGGGGGGTGTGCGATTTTCACCCGAATTTTAAATGGATCGAAATTTATTCAAATAAAATTGCTCAGCATTTATTATTGTTCATTAATTTTACGAAATTTACTAAAATAAAATTGCTCAGCAATTATTATTATTACTCATAATTTTTACGAAATTTATTCAAATAAAATTGCTCAGCAATTATTACATTATTCATATTTTTTACGAAATTTATTCAAATAAAATTACTCGGCAATTATTATTATTCATTAAAATTGCTCAGCAATTATTACATTATTCATATTTTTTACGAAATTTATTCAAATAAAATTACTCGGCAATTATTATTATTCATTAATTTTACGAAATTTATTCAAATAAAATTGCTCAGCAATTATTATTATTTATAATTTTACGAAATTTATTCAAATAAAATTGCTCAGCAATTATTACATTATTCATAATTTTTACGAAATTTATTCAAATAAAATTACTCGGCAATTATTATTATTCATTAATTTTACGAAATTTATTCAAATAAAATTGCTTTTATATTATTATTGTTTTAAAATTTTACGATACATCTTCCCACAGTTTATTATCATAAAAACAATATTATTATGAATGAATGAATTATAAATCTAGTTCATGAAGGCGATCCTTTTATGGTTCTCTAGCGATTGCTGAAATATCAAATTCCCAAATTTAGTGGATCAATTTTTTGTTATTGCCATTGCTCCAATCTATTGCCCTTCAATATCCCTGAGGCCATCATAAAACCCTGTCGTGATTCGAAGCACTGGTCAGCACTGGTCCAGTTGATATTTTATATATGTAAATTTAATGCGCTTAGAAAATAAAATAAAAGCATTTATTCTTTTTTTTTCTTGAGTTTTTTTTTTTTCAATGGTTCATTTTGTTTTCTGGGAATAAATCCTATTTATGTTGTGATGCTCCCATTATTGTTTTGTAAATCTCACATTCTTATTACCTGTGTACTTATTTATTATATGTACACTTAAGTGAGCTTAAATGTAGAATGAAATAAAAACCTCACAAAATCATTTCGCAACGTACATTGCATTATTGCTGCATAAGTTACTTATCCAAGATTTGATTAATTGATACCATTAAAATATTATGCATTAGGTCGTATGAACCAGCAGCCGCAGCCATCTTAAAACAGTGCGCACCGTATTGAATATGAAAAGCTGAGAAGTGAGAAGTGGGGTATATGTACGATGTGACTGCCTCCATCTTGTGATGTTGCGAGTAGCCACTGGACAGGGAGAGGGACAGGCGGAGTGCCCTGTGTGGCCGGACAGTCCGGAGCAGAGCGCTAGTCGTCGGGTGTCCGGCCCGTTCAACGAGGAGTTGGTTCCGCTGAACTGTCGGACGTGGCAGCAAATACTTGTTGCGATTTTATTTATTTGTTACGTGCGATCTCTTGATTGTCGTCACAGTCCACCTATTTATAGCGCCGCTCCGGCATTCATATTGTATCATTTGCTCGTTAGGCCCAACACACAACAAACTGTATCGATGCGGATTACTCGCGGTACTTTACCAAAACATCCACCAGGCTTGGCACTCGCCAGTGCTTCTGTAACCGAGGAATTTTTAGATGTTTTATTAGATTTTTTCTGTATTTGTGCATCGCTGTAAAATATGTCAGCTATCCCCATTGTGAACCATTACCAATGTTATGTAACACTCGGTGAAAAATTTCCCTAGAAGACCAAATAAGGGGTAGGGGATGGGGTAACATGCTACGGACGAGGGGTGCAACACTAACTGATTTTTCGTCGGAATATGCATCCGATAGTACAGACCCTGAAAGAAATCTCCTAGTTAACTATATTGTAACATAATTCTTATGATATTGTGCTCGAATTATAGGATTTATATGTTTTTCTTATGATATTGTGCTCGAATTATAGGATTTATATGTTTTTCTTATGATATTGTTCTCGAATTGTACGATCAAGATAATTCTTATGATATTGTGCGCGAATTGTACGATTATGATAATTCTTACGATATTGTGCTCGAATTATACGATTAAGATAATACTTGTGATATTGTGTTCGAATAATAGGATTTATTTGTTTTTTAAAAACCGAAAAACAAGTAAATTTTCAACTTCGTCAAGTTCGATTTGTTTCTAAAAAAATAATAGTTTATTATGGTTGGTATTGAGTTAAACGTTTTTACAATTGTTTCAAAATTTTATAAAAGGTGCCGCACGAATGGAGCAACAACATTTGTTATTTGAAATGATGGACGGATATATGTTGAGTTTTAGCTACGTTTAACTATGGTGTGTTGTGCGATGTTTGTGGTTATTTCTCCCTCTGTTTCTATTTTTAACCGTTTTCATCGCTCAGAATAATATAATGAACTATTGAACCGTCAAAATACTCCGATGCACGAAAGCTGGGAGTCAGTATAATTCTGTTCGCCATTATTTTTGTACACGCAGTTGACACCAGTTTAGCTTGAGATGGGCGGAATTTCGTTCTATCCTTATTCGGTGTACGGTTTGCTAAGTTAATCAACCAGCACGCAAAGGCAATGTGGTCGTGTAGTGTGTTGCCGGTGCATTCTAAGGAAATCAATAAAGTATGACTGGGTCGGATAATCGTATCGTTGCTAAAATAGTCATGCGCATTTTCATCAAGAGTTGACCTTTTCAGGGAAACGGGGCTGCGAGGTACCCACTACCCACTACTGATGTGCCAAATGTAAACATGTCGGCCATTGTAGGACAAAGAATCGCCGTTTACACCACTGAATATTTTGAAAGTATTTAATGGTTGTTTTGATTACGAATTTTTTTTTTTTCTACCACACATAACTGTTTCTGAGATCCGAAAAGTGCATCGTGCTATTGATCGAAAAACCGCGGCATAGCAACCAATCATGAAAACCGCTGTATGAAGTCACTGATAAAAAATCATCTGATATGTAAATGAAACTAATGCTCCTTCAACGAAAGTCTTTACTGTATAAATATTACACCAAGAAAAACGAGTAATAAAAAATGACAGAAATGTTAATTTATTAAGAATCTCTTCAAATTATTGGTAATCCGGTTAAAAACGTAACTGCGGGCCGTTTCCTAATAAACTTTTGATATTATTTGAAAACGTGTTCATGCATCTGCGTTTTTTATGAACACGTGTTCCGACATCCTGACAATGCATAGGTATTTTACTAAAAGTTTTATCAGGAAACCTATCAATTGATTCGTTGAGGGCCTGCAATCCCATTTTTAACCGAATTACGAATAATTTGAAGAGATTCTTAATAAATTAGCAATTTTTTTTACCAGTAAATTATCTCCTTGTACGCTCCTTGATGAAGCATGTGTGAGTTTAAATTTAGCAATAAAATTAACTATAAAGTTATTTAATGTGTACATGGCTTAATACACCCAACTCCTTGAAAATTGATAAGTTTTAAAATATTCCAAAAGAAAATTCATTGCAATTTTTTTTTTTAAATTATGCGATGATATTTTCACACGAGCAAAGAGAAAATCGTCAAGAATTTTCGCCATCTTTCTTTTGGGTGTGTTTTGTAGCGCTTGTGTTGCAGACATACGCTTTGCTTAATATCATCGTTGTTGGGTACAGAGTACAGGCTACAGGCTGACTACAGGGTACAGGGACGGGGTGGGTAGAGGGTAGAGGGTACAGTGAGATAGTGCTTGGGGAGGCGAGTCGCCTCAGCTGAATGTAGGGCGGCATTGATTCCCCCGCCGCCTCCTCTATCCTCAAACATTCTGTGTACTTTGCACACTCTTCTCCGCCGCCCTTTCTTTCACCTTTTGTCTCTCAGATCAAAGTCCTCTTATGGCGGCGTGTGTCAAGAAACGCATTTGTTTCGAGCATCGCTCCTTTTGAGGCACGCCGATGCAGATACTCACTACAACTGGAAAAATCAACATGAAACAACCATCCCCCACAATTGTAAAATGGAAAAAAAATCTAGTGTGAAAACCTTATTTTGCTTAAAATTCTTGGATTTCAGTTGTTTTTATTTTGATGGCGTACCAAGAAGGATATAATAAAACCGTTAAAAAACTTTGAGTCGGTATGATTTATTTCGTGTTAGCAACACTCAAAAATACGCCGTCGGTTAAATGGCTCTATTCCATTTGAGTATTTTTCCACCCACGATGTTTCCTTCCGTGTGTTTATTGCGCTGCGAGAAAAATGTCCCTCCTTCCTGGTTCGCGCTCATTTGCCTCCCTAACCCCCCTCCCCTGCATCGCCTCTCCCCGCTCCTACCGCGGCGCCCCACCCCCTGCGCCCTCCCATTATGAGATGTTCGCCCTTGCGGGAGATGCAGGCACCCATTACGCGGCCGTCCATTAGGGCTGCCACAGCTGATAGTTATGTCATGTCAGATGAATACTACCTACAAAAAGAAAAAAACACTAATAAAATTAGTGTTTTTCTGCAAAAGCTGAATTAGTTATGTATGTTATAAAAAATAATCGTAATGAATATTTAGATGGAAAAAATGTTTTTTTTTAGTTCTTGGTTTGGGACCCTCGGGTTCAGAATCATTTTTGCAAATATCTAAACCTTTCGCCTAGAAACCAGAAATACAATTATTCATAGAATTTATTAGTATATTAAAGTATAAGTGGATAAACAGGTCTTTAAAACACGCGCGATTTTTCGAGCACGACGGCGTAGCCGAGTGCTCGAAATAAAGCAAGTGTTTTAAAGACCAGTTATCCACGAATACTTTACGCTATTTTTTTTTATTGGTACACTTTGAAAACATAAATTTTGATATTATTATTAAAAATTTGGAAATAAGAACTATTAATGAATTCGTGATGTGACATCACAATATCTTGTTGTCATGGAAATGAAAAACATTTGTAATGTTTTATTTGACGTTTAAAATATTCCTGTCAGATTTATAGTTAAAAGTTGACATTTTAGACTTCACATTTTGTTAATTTGTTGATGTTGCCGTGGTAACTTTAAAAAACGCGCGTTCCATAAAGTGCGATTTAAACACGCTAGAGCGTACTTTAAATGAGTAAAAAAGGGCACCAATAAAAAAAAAATTATGTCAAACACTCTTTGGTGATATAATCAAAAAATATTAGAGCTCCTCTTCATGACATTCTTCTGGAGGTAGTGGTTGCGGAAGGTTGCTGGTTGCTTTTGTATCAGAATGGTTGAAGAAAAATGTTCGCTTTGACTATTGTAGTAAAATAAGTAAGTAAAATCCTGTAGCCTGTAGGAAATATTCATGCACGTGTGTTCTCCTTTCTCAGTCTTTGTGTTTTACATTCGTGTGATGTTATATTGTATGGAAAATTAGTACGCAAAATAAATAAAAAATAATATTTATATTCTTCTTTCGTATGGTGGGGGGTCAGAGGGGGACATCCAGTTCTGCGAGCCATTCTAGGGCCTCAGGCGTCGCCATGTGAACCTCATTGATCCCGGGGAATGAATATATTTATATTTTATTTATTTATTTATAGAATACATGATAATACAATAATACATTTTCTTACATGTGATACATTAAATTACCACACTAGGCGACTGCCTGTCTCGTGGCAACCAATGGTATATAGTTAGTATGTGAGATCTAGTGTTAACATATGAATTAAATATTTATACATGTTTAAAGTATGAAAGATTATATTAGAATGAATTATAATGGAAATAGAAAATATAAAAATGTTAAAGTAGAAAGCAGAAGACAAAAAAAAAAGAAAAATAAAAATAATAAAGAAGAAATAAAAATAAAAGAAATACAAAAAAAAAAAAAAAATTTAGAAGTCTAAGACATGCTATTATGCAGGAAAAGATCAAATACATAACTCTCTTTTCTGGTTGTGTAAGTGTACATGCATGTATGAGCGCGTAAATACGCATGTACACGCATACATCCATACACACACTTATTCATATTTATAGATGCATACATATTCATACAAAGATATACAAATATATATGTATACATACATACATACACATATATATATATATGTATGCATACATACATACACACATATACACATGGCTACTTGTACATAGTTGCTTATTCACTATCTGAGAATGAGAAACAAGTGATTAACACTGTCACAATCATTAATCAAAAAGTCATCAAGCGCCTTTTTGAAAGTGAGATATTTGGTTATTGACTTTATTTCAATTGATAAATTGTTAAATATTTTAGGGGCAAGAAAGTTAAACTGGGACTGTGCCATTGAAGTTTTTGTTGCCGGAATAATATAGTTGGATTGGTTCGAGTATCTTGTGTTATAATTTGAATCGGATATATATTTTTTTGTAAATTTGAATTTAAAATAAGAGGTAACATTTTTTACATATAAGGATTTTATATTAAGAACTTTAAAGTCTTTAAATAAGTCCTTCGTGGGTTGTATATAATGTGCTTTGTAGATAGTATATTATATATCTAGCATATACTATATTATAACACAGAGTTACGATCTTTCTTTCACGTTCAGGATTTTTTGTTGTGTTTCTGTATACAAATAATCTCTTTTTTTGAGTATTTTGGACTTAGGATAGTCTTGTACCTGTCAGTATCTTGTAGGTATTCGTTTTGTGACGTGATTTTATAGTTCGAATGAAGTCCAAACCGAGCCTCTACTCCTCTTTTCCTGTATTGTAAAATTTTCAACATTAACCGAGTATTTGATTAAATTTGAACGTGGCTAATATTTATTTATAGTTCATGTTTTCCGTGTTATGCTAATTACGACGTTGATGACATCACAGCTCCCCGACGGAGCATTTCCAAGATTAACACTGGAACATACATAAAATCTCATTCCAATTTCATTGAATAATGTGGCCTTGGTTTCAAAATGTATGGATCCACATTTTTTGGTCAATGAATTTTGTGTAACGTTTTTTTAAAGATATTACGAATGTACTTCAAATGATAAGGTTTTTATACATTGAATACTAATCTAAGCCTTGCCTCTTTTCTAGATACATTATCATGATAGGGCAGGTAAGAATCTGTTTTGACGCTTTTTTTTGTCCTTTATAGGTTATGATATTACTGAATCATTTTTGGCAACCTCTTGTTCGTTTAAATTGTGGTGATTGGCCAACCCTGCTAGTGGTGTCGCCCTACCCCTCCCCATAGTTCACCCGTCCGCCGGAATGTGTGTACATACGGCCGGCCACATTTGCCCCGCGTATTGATTTCCTCTCCCACCGGTGGGTGACAGGGAGGGGGGGGGGCAGCAGGGGGTGAAGGATGAAGGAGGTAACCCCCTCCCCATCACCACCATCACCAACTCGACAATCCCCCTTCCACCTTTCCAGAATTTCACAAAACCCCCGCCGGATGTTGGGTGTGATTCCATCCGATCCGCCATTTCGCCGTCTTGCGCGCTTATCTCTGCGTCTATTGTTTCCAAATGGTGATATCTGATGTTGGTTGCCATGCCGAACAGGTGAATCCAGCAACAGCTATCTATTCGAAGAACGACTTTTCTTCCGTCAAACTTCTTTTCATTCTCGTCATCTTCAAGAAAATATTTAAAAGTTCATATCTACATTCTATGAACAAAAGTACAACATGTCATTTGCAAACTACGAAGTCATAGTGTTCTGCTGTAACAGATGCCACTCTAGAGATGTAGAAAAAGGGGCTGTACATTGCTGAACAACCCAATTTCAGAAATGCCTTTACCGAGCGCACAAATACGTTTTGATCAATTCCGGATATCTTTCAGAATGAAATATCCTTTGGGATAAAATACGTGGAACGGTTCTCTCAGAACATCCCAAAAATACGTTTTCAAATAACCGTGTTGAGAAACTAATTTTATAGCAGATACGTTGCACTGTAGGAGGTACAAGGTGCATTTATTAATTTGCAATTTATGCCTGTATTCTAAAATCGCTACTGATGTTTTTACTGTTCAAATTATGCATGTTTGCTTAGTCATATTTTAGCGACTCAGTCAGTGAGTTGTAATTAGGTTTCCATAATGCATTACTATACGTTCTTTAGAGCCTACCATTAAATAATAATTATTAACCACGGGCTCATGTACGAAATTCGTCCAGCTCAGGCTGATATAGGGGTTGTATATTAGGCAACCCATAATCTTCCCACTTAAGTTTTAGCCATCAATCAATTAGGATTAGGGTATTAATGGTATATATACTGTACACTCGGTGTACCCTGTATTTTGCATATTATCCCCTGGTTGACATAGAATAGCAACACCCAGACTTGCAAGATGTTGCAAGTTAAATGCTTTCCACATCCAAAGAGCTTTTTGTAGATCATCGGGATAAGCAACTATGCAAATAATTAGTAATGCACTCAAAACTACCAGAATAAGTTCAAAAGTTAGATCCCCAATACCATGTAGGAGTTCCCAAGTGGAAAAGCTTTCCCATTATCCTTTATCGGTTAAAGTTCTTTTCCACGAAGTTGCGCCGTTTAACCCTACAATCACGAAACCTAGGAATAGAATAAATCAATCACGTGAACTAATATCAACATACTTGCATGACCACGAATGTCCCGCACTGTGCCTTTAATATGGAATCATTTATATTACACAATATAGGTACGTACCTACTACTAAAATTATCGAAATAATGTAGATTAATGAAATAAAATAATGTAATGAATCCACTACCCGTTGAATAAAGCGGTTTGGTTTGTAAAAATTTCCGTCATGCAAAACTTTAGCCCGCCCATAATGTAATTACTATGTGCAGTATCTATCATAAAACGTTAATAAATACCATTTCACGTTATTCGTCTGTAAGGGTAAAACAATAATGTTATTTTTTTTGTAATATGTTTCAGTGATCAGTATTTTACTATGTAAGTTTGAAAAAAAATGTATTTTTATTTTTCGGAGCGAATAATGAACTATTCATAGTACATTATATTATTTCCCGCTATCCTCGTCCCGTGTCCGTGTTCCTGTGAAGTGAGCACACTGTAAAGTGGGCACAGTGCACAGTCGTACACAGCAGATCAATACGGCGCGAAGGAGCCGTCTTATTAGCGGTGGTGGTGATACGCTATTGTTAAGCTCTGGGGCTTTCAGACCCGCGGAGCACCGAGCTAAGGGAAAATTAGGACAAAGAAACGGAGGACTAAATACACACAAGCTGTTTCCATGGCCCGTGGGATTCGAAACGTTCATAAATGTGATATTATGTTTCTTCAAGCGCGAGATTATAATTTAATCGCCAGGTGGTTTTTTTGATATGTGGTCTGTTAATTTCTAATTGGCGACTTGATATCGTGGACTAGCACATTCTAGACTAAACTTTTGATGTCTTTGAACGAATGCCGTTGTTAGGTTCAGATAAGACACTTCATGCTTTTATCTACATATTTAATATGTTTAATAATTATTACAATAATATACACGTTTAATTTTCCATCTTTATCATACTCAGAATGAAGTCGTAGACTACTTGCTACGATACGGCCCAACTAGCGTAGCAAGTAGGGAAGATCAATAAAATATAACAAGTAAGTTAAATTAAATTTTGTAGCAAATTATCGTAGATTATACATATATTGTTAAATTATATGAAACCGTTAAAACAATATCTCAATAAACCCCAATTTATCGGCACTGACATTTCGGAGTTCGGATTATTCTTTAGTGGAGTGTCTGTAACCTTTTATTGATAAGATGAAAATCGCATTCGTGTTTTTGGTAAGGAACTTTCTTGGATTACGATTCAGTTTCGTGTGAACAAGTTTCATAGCAATTATTTATTTTCCATGATGAACTCTGCTACATTGTAAGCTTGATAATATTCATGCAAACGGTGATCGGGGCGCTTATAACCTGTCGCTGAAGCGCAAATAAGTGAGAATGTGTAGCGAATAGTGATTCTGTTAGGTACTCGACAGGTTTTTAGTATATTATTATTAGTCAACCTGCTTTCGAGAGGGGGGTGGGGAAGCGCGGCCTCTGTGCACCGGGGTGACTGGACCTAGTGTACCTACGTGCCCGCCGCTTCCAAACCTCGGGGCTGCATTTACCTTCTTCCTTCTTTCTTAGGCCTATTTTGTCCACTTCACTTTTACAATATTTTGATTATTCAACCTGCTTTCGAGAGGGGGTGAGGAAGCGCTGCCTCCGTGCACCGGGGTGACTAGACCTAGCGTACCTACGTGCCCGCCACTTCCGATCCTCGGGGCTGCATTCTACCTTCTTCTTCCTTACACCTATCTTGTCTACTTCACTTTATTCTGTATGTTTTTCGTGTGACGTATGCGCGACATATGCCGGATTAAAAGTGTGAACACAAACGCGCCCGCACCCTTAATCAATGTAAACACACAGTGTTGAAACAAATTGTATTTTATTTCACTTATAATAGCACATTCTAGTTTGTTTTATATTTTATGAATTATCATTTTTTTACTTTTCGCTGGCACTCAAAACAGGTTTGTTGCTGTTTGCCTCCTGGGTTGTCATTGTGTATTATTTTTATTACGTTCGCCGACATAATATTTGTTATCATGATCACCCACCTTAATTCCATTCCATGATAACTCAACACACATTGAAAAAGTTGAAAAAAACATATAAACCCCTCCGACGTAGTTTTTGTTTCAACACTTTTCTTGACTTTATTTATATTTAATTAACGCCTTTCGGCATTTTACATATGATATTTTTATTGTATAAGAAACATGAGTAAATAACAAAGCAAATAAAGATCACGTTTATGTAATACAATGCCACCTTATATACACAGAGAAAACTTAGTGGTATAAAATATTAGCTAATTTATTGAAAATCTGGTTGAATTATTCGCATTCCTGTTAAAAACGGGAATGCAGGCCTTTAACGAATGAATTGACAGGTTTCCTAACTGTCGGTAAAAACCAATATATTATTAGAATGTCGGAACACGTGTTCATAAAAATTCTAAAATTGTCGCATTATATTTATCAGGAAAAGCATAGCA
Organism: Hesperophylax magnus; assembly: GCA_026573805.1. Classification (NCBI taxonomy): domain Eukaryota; kingdom Metazoa; phylum Arthropoda; class Insecta; order Trichoptera; family Limnephilidae; genus Hesperophylax; species Hesperophylax magnus. Next base: position 758,711 of record JAIUSX010000006.1, on the reverse strand, counting down.
TGAGATGATAAAAAAATAAGTGTTCTGAATGGACTACGTTTTCAAAGGGATTTCAATAAATCAGCCATACTTGTCTTCGTGTATAGCGTGCGAGGATATTTTTTCTTGTTCTATAATTTACACAGCCATCTTGTTTACGGCAACAAAGTGCATCCCCAAACGTCGATAATTTAAACCTGCGATGATTCAGAGTTAGTAGCAGAAGCATTGAGTGCCGCAGGTCTGACTGACTGCAGCAGGGTACGCGAGAGTGTGCTACGCGTGCAGTGCAGTCGGTGCAGTCAGCCCTGTTAACCGCTGGAATTCAAGAGACCCTCGCCAGACGGTTTTTTGTCCCAGCGCTGTAGCGGTTTAGTGGCCGTATTAGTAAAGCGCGTTCCCTTTCAGCCTTCTGCGCTCCCGGCCGGTTCTCGCCATCTCACAGTCCGAACTCTGCCGTTGCCGTGAAACTGGGAGTCCGAGTCTATGATCCTCGGTTGCTCGAGTCCCTTGACCTCTAGTGACTTCTCGCGCGTTTTCGCGTCACCACCAATCGCACTTTTCTCTTCCCCGTGCGCCGTGCAGTCGACTGGCTGAGATCGGTGCTGTTTAGTGTTGTCGTCTTCCTAGCGGGTTTTTTCGCAACTGCTCACTTATGTTGTCTTGCCATGGTAATGTATTTTGATTGTTTTTAATACACAATTATAATATTGTATAACGCATCAATTAATTCCGTTAGATGCGTCGCTTGATTACGAGTTTCTAGGGCACGCGAAACGAGTTCACTTCTACATTGATTTTTGTCTTATTTGTCTATTTTATATATAATGTAACATGTTGAATGCAATGAATTGTGTCTTGTGTGGCCATTTCCTTTTTTTCGGATTTACCTTATTTGCATTGTTATCTTATTATTTATTTCATATGATTTGTGTAATGTAACGAAAATAGATTTTTTGTGTGGTTACTCGGAAACATTCCGACACATAGCGAAGTAAATGGAGTTGATTGTGTCCTCGCGAGGGGAGAAGTAGCAGTCACGTGGTCCCGCAGGCGCGCCTAAGTTTATCGATTATCCCTTTGTCGCCAAACCTTCTTAAGGTCCTCTGTTCTCGACTCGTTCTGTTGGTTGTCCCTCCTCTCTCCCGCTATGATTATTTTATTATTTTCATCTATGTACACCAGGATATCTCCAAAACACACGGTACGTGTTTTAAAAGATTTTCTTATTAGGAATTACGTTTCAAGGTTTTCTGGTTTCTTACTAGTGAACATGTTGAACTTAAAAAGTAGTTGCGTAATAATACACCCGCTCGATAACATTGCTCGCATCAATACAATCGTAGAATGATGTGAATATAATATTTGGTAGACAAGCCAATGTTAAATACAAACACCCAAACAAAGCGCCATGTTGCGAGTTGTTTACAAACCAATCTTGGATATTGTTCAACGCCTCATAATCTGTGTATTAATATCGAGTGACCGCGCGCATTCAACCCGTTTCAAACCAGTTGAAGTGTTCTGACCGCGAAGTGCATTCATGGCGGGACTCGCAGCGCAGCTCACAACATACGTACTGTACTACACTACTTTTCTTTGCGGTACCGCACACCCCACGCCACACACCACACGCCATCTTGCTCACGAAGGTCAATCCAGCCTTCCAGCCTCCCTGTCCTCGTTCCCAGGACGAGAGTTGCTGTCCATTGGATATTGATACCTGACTATATTATCCACTTGCTCGGTTTACTCAATAAAACTATAGAGGATTCTCCGTATTACATAATCGCACTTCTACTGCTACTGCCTTGCATATTTCTAACACCAGAGATGGGCCATATTCTGGCTCATCGCGCCAAACTTCCCTTCACTACTGCCTACAGCGGCGGGAACCGCCCTAAAGCATGTACATTGTACATTATATATTTTATTCAAATACAGATTTTGCACATGTATGGCGTATTTAATATATTTCATTTTAATATCGTCGCAGGAAAGCAATACTGCCTACACATATCAAGGCTATAAATTCAATTTTACATCAATCAAAAATTATTAAAATCGTCACAATTATTAGAATTCTACTTAGGTAGATCGACACGGAATATATATAGATGTATCTTTTTAAGTCTACATTATAGACATTCTTAAACTGCTTTTCCCTGGGCTCGTTTATTTTGTTTTCAGTGATGACAATCCCTTTCACTCGTATTATTAGGTTTTCATGAACTTTGATGATTCTTTATTTAGCCTACTCTTTTCTTCTCCCTGTAATGCTACCAGCCGACAACCTAACAACGTTAATTGGTAGGTACTATAAAGCAGATGCTTAACTGCTTTATCTCAGCTCCTCTAAGTTAACCAATTAGCTTGTCTCTCCATATTGATGACCTTTTTCATTGTTTGGCGTTGCTGCAATGTGCATCGTCTATTTGTTAAAAATAAATACTTGGTAGTCGCTAGTCGGCTTATTATTGGCCAGTGTAAATGTGCATCGAAAAGCAGAATGCAGTTTATATTCCGTCCCTCTTCACAGTTGCGCGTGAGTGGAGACAGCATCACCACTTGACGATTATTTAATCGGGTATAAAGCGCCCGCGTCCTTCCGCAGAGGGGAGCGGAACATTTTCAATACGCATTTTTGCAGACTTATTAAAATAAAAACTTTTTTCGCTGAACTCTTCACAACAACGCACACTATTCATTATTGTAGTACATAGTGTTAAGTTAAACCTGTGCTAAGTGTAATAAATATGTTTCAGGAAGGAGGGGTTAAAACTTCATTGTACACCATCAATTTATTATTGTAGTAACTTAGAAAGCCGTGTTAAGTGTAATAAATATGTTTTCAGGAAGGAAGAAGTTAGGGTTAAAACCTCATTTTACACTATTAATTTATTATTTTAGTAGTGTAGAAAGCTGTGTTAAGTGTAATACATATGTTTTCAAGATAATAAGAAGTTGGGGTTGAAACATTCCTTTCTATGGAAAGGAAGAAGAATTATGCTCTTGAAAAATTCCAGAACATCGTGCCAGTCCTCGTAGGATGGTCGCCAAAATTAATTGAAGAATAGGGTACCTTGTAGAAGAAATCCAGAGGAAAGAAATGGACGGGAAGCTAATCTATAATAGCTAGCTAAAGCAGGGGTGGGAAACCTGCGGCCCGCGAGGCTTTTTGGTGCGGCCCGCGAGCACTATCAGTGCGGCTTGCTGACCACAAAAAAGAGTGTAGCAAATTCTTTTCAGAACGCGAGAACCGTTTTCTTTCACGGTGTTTCAGACACATCTTAAGACATTATTAAAAACCCCAGAGAAAGGTATATCATAGCTGACAGGTATGTATGCACTTACCTTATTAGAAAGCAGTTTAGACACACATAAATAGGCGACATAACTTACAACTAATTATGTGTTCAAACTGTAGCTATAAAATTCAAGATGCAGAGTGTGTGCTGCAACAATTAGAGGAAGCCATTTTCAAGTGCTGGGTGTAATTATATCCAAAGCTGGACTCGCACAAATATTCAATATTATATTAAAACCAGTTTTGTCTTCCGAATCATGTGTTAAAATTCCAGTTGTGGATTCATCTGTTGACGCATTTCGACGGAAACCGTTCGCATGTTCCGAATGGAGTTTAAATTCTAGTTTCACACCATATACCGCAATATTCCGAGGAAAACATTTGCTTGTTCCGCTTGTAACGAACATTTAATCTCGTGGACTCTATGCAGATTTTTTTTTTACTTATTTATTCTCATTTCTTTACACACATAATATATAATAACAAATAGTATAAACAAGAAATGAAAACCCACTAAGGCACTGCCTGAGTGTGGGTAATCTAAAAACGATTACTATATTTCCAAGTACCTAAAGTATAAAATACATAAGTAAAATAAGTGAAGAAGTTTTTTTTTTTTTTTTTTTTTTTTAGTTATTATAAAAAGTAAAGAGAAAACATAATGTACTACAGTTTAGAATGTTTCAGCAAGTGAGTTGTAGAAGGATAGATACATTTATATTTTATCATTTGAGTTTCTAGTGGTAGATGGTTAAATGTACGAGGACCAATGAAACTGCTTTGTGTCTGCATTAATTTAGTATTGGTTTGGGGGGTGTAAAATATATTATTTGTTCTTTTGCTCATTCTATTTTTGTTTATTTTGAAATTAATTTGTTTTTAAATATATATTTCATAGTTTGTAATACAAATAATTTACGAATATTAAATAATTTAGATTCTTTGTATAATAAGTCGGTCGAGAATGTTTTATTTTTGTTATATATGATTTTAATTATGTATTTTTGAGTTATTGGTAAAGGCTTAATAAATGTATCAGGTGCACCACCCCATCCTATTATGCCATAAGTGATTGAAGATTGCACCAGGGAAAAGTAGATCATTTTCAATGTTTAGAATTTCCTTGAGTCTATAAAATATGTAGGTAAGATATCATAGTTAAGAAGTGGTTTGATAACTGTGTGATTTCCAATTAAGATTTATATCTATTGATACTCCCAAATATTTTATATTTTTAGAGTTCGTTGCACAGGAAGCACATTTTTTGATTGCAACTTGTATTATGGATTCTAATTTTAAGGTTGTCTTTAGGTTTGTTTTTATAAAAAGGTTATTAAAATGTTTTGCTGTCGTTTAAAACGAGTTTGTTGTATTTTAACCATGAGGAAACAAGTGAAATACATTCAGTTGCTTTCGAAAAAGTTTCTGTCCATTTATTACCATCCACTAATATTGCCGTGTCGTCGGCGTAAGAAATTATTTTTTATCAGGGATTACATAAACCATTAATATAAATTAAGAATGAAATCGGGCCAAGAACAGTTCCCTGCGGAACTCCATTTTCTATCTGTGTCCCTGAACTATAATTATTCCCAATTTTTTTTGTGTTGTGTCTTTAAGATAGTTTGAGAGTAGTTTTAGTGCGTCTTTTTTGAAGCCCAGTCGAGTTATTTTTTTAATGAGTAAATTATGATTTACGGTGTCGAAAGCTTTTCTTAAATCTAGGCAAGACATTTCTTTTTTATCTGATTACTCTTGTTACGTAAGACGTAGTTGGCTCGCGAGCCCTTCTCGCCCTTCGCTGCCTACATTAATCGAGCCCGCCGCACCCCCCGCCGTTGCATGTCTGTTCCGTAAATATTTGACTCCTGCCGGAGCTTTTCGCCTACACAATCCTCGGGCGAAATCGATACCCGGCCAGCCGACAGCCGACAGCCGCCGACCGCCGCGTTCTCACCTCCTCACGCAAAACTACACCCCCCCGGCGCGGTCGCAGGGGCGATGGGCGGGGAACCGCCCTAAAACATTTTCCGCCTAATTCCGATACAGCTTATTGCACATTCACGCCTAATGGTGCTCACCCGCCAGGAATACGACCGAATCATATATTTTATTTGATTTTACCATACCCTCTCTAAGATGCGATTAATTATGTACATCTTGTAATAGATTTTGAATATAGATTATTTTCTACAACCACCACTATTATATCCCTTTGTTATGCTGTCCACGTATTTACATAGGCACAATATTTACGAACGACGGTTAAACTAACCGCAAATCAAAGAAACTCCCATAATATTTTCAAAAGAATGTTGTGCTTTTCCGTATGTTCTAAAAATATAAAGAGTGTAAATAAGTACTCACACCCACCCTGCGCACTGGGTGCCACGCTACCAACGGCCTCCGTTAAAACCGCTTGCACGCGACTATTTTTGTTCGTCATGCCTTCGAGTAGAACAGTAGGTCCTTAACTATTTGCGTTTGTTTTACAAATTTGTTAAGAAATAGGTCCTTTTACTAAGTGCGATTTATTTTTGTTCGCGTTGCTTCGCGTGCACCGGTATTCTGAGACGGCATACGGCCGCGAACAGGTTGTGCTGGCGTGTTCATACAACTAACTCTTCATCGATTATATTATTATTGTACTCGCTATTCTTTCTGTTACGTTTCCCTGGCGTGTTGCGTTTGTCTCTTTCTGATTTATTCAGACTTCCACAGTCAGTATTTGCCCATTTCATCTGGTAAAACCCACGTTATTAGCAGAGTAATCGATAACTTACTTTGCACAAACCTACTACGTTAGCGATTAAGGAATGCTAATGCTAAGGAATACATCCATGGGAGAAGTTTTTGTCCAGTTTCTTTATTCGATTTGGTTTCCACCTTTTATTTCTGAAATAGAGTTGTAAAAACTTTTTTTCTGTCCGTGGATCGTCTAAAATACACATTGATCGGAATTAGTAACCCTTCTGGCTTTTCCAGCGAGCTAAGTAGCTTAAATCAATATGTATTCAATTCTCCCCGAACAAGCAGAGGTCTGGCATATTATCCGCAGTGATTCGATGATCGGCGCTCCCGCTCGGTGGGTAGATCTGTCGCCGCCTTCGGCCCGAGTGGAATATCCCAGGTCTGAGTGGTTCGTCCTTCACCCCCCGCCCCCCAACCCTACACCGCCTCTAGCCGCCCAGTCGCCCAGCCACCCAGCCACCTAGCCACCCCAGTCAGTCCTCGCCTACAGCCGTACAGCCGTTGCAGCGCCACTGTTCCGTGAACTACCCCTGCTCGCTTCTTGCTGCTTGCATCTCGTGCAGGGTTGCCGCGTCTCAATAACTAAATAAATTTTATACATCTGAACGTAACTTGAGATTTGTCTTTCTCCAGATAATACGAAACAAATAAATAAAACATATTATAATTATGTAGGTATGCATGGATTATTTCTATAATATTTATAATGGCCTATTATTTGATTATTTTTTTTAGTTTTGCAGGGGATATTTTTCTCAGTAATTGCGTAGGATCGATAAATACAAACCTGTTCTGTTAATGACAATATTTTCTTAAATAAATCACTTCAGCTGTTGTATTTTTTTTTTAAATGTTATTTATAATTTATTGTAAAACAACAATTTTTAGATAAATTTATAAATGTTTTTTATCAACAACAAAAAAAAACTTAAACTGAATCACCACTTTTTTCCACTGAAGGCGAAGTCGTTACATCCTAAAGCTAAACCCACAAAATAACCACGATAATATTTTGGTCGTGAAAATCACAAATCAATTATTTTGAACATCAGGTGTGCAAAATTTCATCAAGAAATATTACAATGCTGCGTCGAAAATGCGGTGGGGTGGTTTATAGAAATCTCATAGAGACAGTGACCTTCCTTCTGTTTTGAAAGTCAAGTGTGCAAATTTCATCAATCTTGGAATAACAACTGTTGATTTTTTTAAAAATAAACCCACATGCCTACACCGGGCACTCTTTTTTGTATATGTAAAAGAGATAAATAAAGTAGCAAACTAGCAGTAGAATATTATTACATATGTAAGAGATTAGAGGAAACATTTGGTTTGAATTCCGACATCAAAAATTGGCTGGTATCCTATTTATCCAATCGCTTACAAGCCGTGAGGGTTGGAAATAAATTGTCCAACTTCGCAACACTTTCTTCGGGGGTACCCCAGGGATCCGTTTTGGGTCCACTTCTCTTCATCTTTTTTACAAATGATGTCGCCAAAATAATCGAGTCATTTGATCTCTTGTCTCACTGCTACGCTGACGATCAGCTAGTTTATTTTTACTGCGCTCCAAACGAAATCAATAGTCTCAAAATCCGTATAACTGAATGTCTAGAAGCAATAACTCGTTGGATGTCTTCAAACAAGCTGAAGCTCAATCCATCTAAGACTGAGTTTCTCTGGGCAGCCACAAACAAACGTCAACAGTTCATAGAAGATTCACCTATAACTATTTCCGGCAGCGATATCATCCCAAAAACAACAGTCACTTCTCGGTGTCAATTTAGATTCAGACTTTTCGTTTAAAAGTTAAATAAATAGGACTGTAAGCACCGGTTTTTTTCACCTAAGACAACTCAAGTCTGCCCGAAGAAACCTTCCTACAGAAGCAACAAAACTACTTATCAACTCTTACGAAGTCTCACGTCTCGATTACTGCAACGGCATTTATGCCAGCCTTCCAAAATATCAAATTGGCAAACTTCAATCAGTGTTTAATGCTCATAACCGGGGTTTCAAAATATTCGCACATTTCAGAATACCTTCGTAACCTTCACTGAAAGAATCCAGTACAAACTGTGCTGGATGGTGTTTAAATCCATCAATGAAATGGCCCCACCCTACATCTCTGAACTATGCGTCCCGGAAAACACTGGTTTGAGGCAGTCAACTCTTAGATCAGCAGCTGTAGGCAGACTGAACCTAAGCGCAAGCCAAATACTAAGTTTGGTGATCGCGCTTTCGGAGTATCTGGGCCGAATCTGGGCCGAAGGCTTGGAATAAACTCCCTCCGGAACTAAGATCCATAACAAGTCCAACAAAATTCAGGTCTAAACTAAAAACTTACCTTTTTAAGCTGTCATACCCTTAAATTAAATATACCATTCCTAAGAGAAAGTCCAGTTATATTCAATTTTCCAATTATGTCCTAAATCCTGTATCTAAATTTCGCTAATAAGCAATTAGATAATGTTAATTAAGTGTTAATCTCAAGTGACCTACCAGGTAAGTATTGTACTGTATCTCCATAAATAGTTAGTAATAACATAGATTACTGCAGAAATGTATTATAAATTTGTACAGCGCCCTTGAGGTGATTTTGCACAAAAACGGCGCTATACAAGTCATCCAATTATTATTATTATTATGTAAATGTAATGCGCTACTTCAATGAACCTCTGACAGGTCTGACCCAAGAGACGCTTCGTAAACTGTGTTTCGGAGTTCAGCTAACCTAGAGGGATATATACTGCTCGTATAATATACTCGTTGAAACCCTTGTGGGGAACAAGTTACCGAACTTCCACCCAAAGTTCATCCTTCCTCAGAGAACCCATTAAGTGATTGTAAAAGTTTATTACATTGTCTTACTATTTTTGAAGTGCTATAAAAATAATCATACTTGGAAATAAAGACTAATTCTGTTCACCGTTAAAATTGCACATTCATTTAATAATCCCGTTAAAAAAAATCAGTTACTTGACTCCAATTTTCAAAAAGGATGACAAAAGTGATGTCTGTAATTACGGACCGATATGTATTCAATCCACCATACCTAAACTCTCTGAAATCCTTATACTGGACAAACTAATTACACAAATAAAGCGTGTAATATCTCCTCATCAGTTTGGATTCATGTCAGGTAGGAGTACTCTTTCCAATTTAATTATCTATGAAAATTTTATAACTAACGCTTTTAAAGAAAAAAAAACAAGTTATTTTTAGCCTTTGATACAGTTTCCCATAAACTTCTTAACAATACGAATTTAAAAGGGAGTTCAATAAAGAGTGTACATACATTTTAAAACGGACTAGGCAGACAACACAGTTCATAAAAAAATGTTTCATAAATACAATGGAAGAAATACAGAAGTTAGAGAGTTCCAAAGGAAGATTGGGTCATTGGTCAATAAAGCTGCTTAGGAAATATCTTTTTAGAGCTTTTGCCAATATTTTTTGTTTGTTACTGGAAGTTTTAGCTTACTAGATAGTAATGCGTTATACTGCGTATATGCGATGTATTATTAGGAGTTAATTCTAAATTTAGTCGTGTAAGTAGATGATGTGTATTTGATTTTGTGCTGGTGTATGTCGGAATTAAATGTTGGTTTGGTGTTTGTGCGTGAAGAGTGTTGAATTATATTTAGAAGTTGTGATGTTGTATTTTGGCAGAATCGTAGAAGGAAGTATTTGTGTCTGTGAATTTCTTTGACATGTGTATCCCATGGTAGATGATATATACTCCTTACGGCTCTATTTAGGATAACGTATATTTTAGAAATTTGTTTCTTGGTAATGGTGCCCCAGATACTAACTATATAACACTCAGTTGGGTGTTGATTCTGGATCATACCATAATATGTGGCACGCAATAGAAATGTGGGGAGCACATCTTGAATTCGATAGAGTACACCGTTGTCGGGGAATTTTGGATTTTACGTACTCAACATGGGAGTTCCACGACAGGTTAGAGTCAAGGAGTAACCCCGAATATTTCGTTACTTCTATATTTTGGAGCTTTTCATTTCCAAGAATGATATTCATGCTCATGTTATCTTTTTTCCCGAAACAGTGTGACCTAATTTATTTATTCACAGCCATTTAACTAGCTTTGCGATATCTTTATTTATTAGAGCTTCAATTACCTCAGATTTTAACCATAGTAAATCACAATATCATCAGTGTAAAATTGAAGTTTTTTGAGATGCCATATTTAGTTATATCATTGATGTATATAGTAAGAAAAGTAGAGGTCCAATAATCGAGCCCTGTGGCACTCCACGTGTGCTTTGTCCAAAGCCGCTTAGGTTCTCTCTAATATCGGCTAGGTAACTTTGGAGGAGATTTAAAAAAATTCCGACTATGCCCAAATTTTCTATTTTCTGTCTTGGGTAGAAAGTATTTTTTTAATGATTAACAAGTTGATTTTACTGTAAAATATTTGTTTTAAGTAAAATCGTTAAGTTAATCAAGTAATGTCTAAAAATGACGTTGAAAATTATAATGATCGAGGAAAAAAATAATTTTGTAAGTTGTAGTATTTTTGGTACGCCTCGTTATTCCTTTCTGCCGGTCGTTTGGAATTCGTAATTTTTTTTAAATGATTTTTTGGTAATTAATTATTTTATTCGCATCCATAAAAAATATGTTAATTCCTTCCGGTTTATAAAAAATGGCCCGATTTCGCGGATTGAAATTTCGAAACGGTTAAAAGTACGTTAATAATAAAAATTAAATTAAGACACGGGTCTTAAAATAATTTTTTCCTGAACCGTTTTTTTTTAATGTAATGCAATTGGCCTATTAACAATAAGTTTTGCTTAAACCAATGCTCCCTGGGATGAAATAATCTTGCCTACAGTGGTAGTTTTAGACCCTCAATAATTTTTATACACATTTTTTTTTCAAAGACACATAACGGGGTCTCTCCTCTCGTCATCTCGTCTTAAATTTCTCTCTCCCAATTGACGAAGATTACCTATTATTTATTTTACTTCTCATATCACTTCACTAGAAGAAGCTGTACTTATATCTGCATAGCTACAAAAGAAATTAAGGAGTCAGGAAATATATATATATATTTTAAATTAAAACATGCTTTCTGGTTTTTGCAAACCCTGACAACGACGGGCGGTTTGCAAACATTTCGCGCGTCTCCTATGGCGGCCACCTGATAAAACGCCGCCGCCGCCGCTTCACATCCGAGGCGGCGTGCGCCTCCCCGCCGGCGGTGGGCGGCCGCCCTCCCACACCTCCCCCCGCCCTATAGCCGCTACATCCACCATCCACAGTGCGGCGCCGTCCGCCCGCCGCGCAGCCCGTGTGCATTGAGTCCGCGTCGTGTCGTGTTCTGTCCCGTGCCCGTGGTCCGCGTTCGAGTCTGCTATCAACAGACAGACATTCACGCCGAGCGATCATCCCGCCGAACCGCCTGTGATTTACTAATCCTATGTGAACTATGCGGATCTGTGACGCGACGCACATTGTTTCTCCCATTCGACACCCTATAATAAAATATCATTTTCATTGACAACATATATAAACAGTTTCATTTGGTATTATTGTTGCCACAGTGAAATCGCAAGTTTTTTTTTAAAGTCCGGTGTAAGAAAAAAAGTATAACAAATATTTTCGATTACGCAATATCTTCGTTTACATACAGATGTGTTTTGACGTTTTTCATGGTACATACTTATTTTAAATTTGATGAAAGTATTTTTTTTCAGTGATTAACGTATTGTGACAAAATCCCCAGAGCAATTAAGTTTCATTCATAATAAATACCCCAAAATATATATTTTTAGTATTAACTGCCGATTATTCCTCATGTAGGTGTGAAAGCCTGTTAGTTCAAACTGTTCAGTCAATAGAGTTATAAAGTAACAATGAAAGCATGATGGTATTCTCCCGCGATGAGTGTAATCTTAGTCTGGCTGTAAATGGCGGGAATGCATAGACATATGAATATTAGTAGACCTGCCCTAAGTGATTAAAAGCGTATTATCCCCACTCCCCATACCGGTTCCATTGAGCCGGCTGGGCTCGCGTTTGGCCTCAAATGAAATTTGAAAACGTGACGTCATCATTCTTGTGCGAACTATGGTCGAGGCATCATCGGTTCATTTTACTAAATAACACGGCAAAATTTTGACTTGTACTATGAAAACTGGTAAAAATAGATGTGAAAAAAGAGAATAAACCCAATTGTCGTATTACATTCCATATATAAGCATTATTTTACTTTATTTTAAGCATATTCACATCGTATAATATGAATCAGTTGTTACTATCACATAGAGAAACGTCTGGACGCGAAACACAAAGCTGGTTGGTTGCTGGGAAGTAAATTATGAACATTTATAAAAGTGTCTTAACTAAATACTCTGAAACTAACTACGACTCTGAAAATAAAAGCTGCCTTACTTTGCCGAATTTGGACTTCGCAAATTTGTTCATAACGTGGCGAGTAATTTGCGCTCCCATGTAAAAATGTCTATTCATTCAAAGCAGATTTTACTTTAAAGAAGTAAATGGTGATATTATAATGCGAGATGCCTATTTACTGTCAGATTGATTTATTGACGAATCACAGTCAGCTTCACTCGTTCCCTCGTTCCCTCGTTCTTCAACAGTTGATTTTACCCCTCGCCCATATCTTCTCGTCTATTAATTCCTATGTCTGTGCGGGAATGAGAATGGGGAATGCGAGTTGGTTGGTTCAGAGTGCCGGAATGACCAGAGAGTGCAGCTCGTTAAGCGCGGTCAAGTGCCACTAAACGGGCCCGCGATGCACCAGAACCGGTTCCGCGCCGGGTTTTTGTTCTTATTCCGACCCCTTACCAACATAATCCCGCGCGAACTAGCGCGAATGTGAAGTGATACGATCAATATTTTTGTCGATTCCGCTGCGAGTTAGCAACTAAGTGTTACTGCATTATTTAGCTCTCCTCACTACGCCCCAACCCACTCGTTGCGCCTTGCACCTCTCATTCAGTGACGTTTATTTGTATTGTTTCAAGGGTAGTGCTTTGTATAACGAGTGTTCCGATTGACTTCCTTCCGAGTTCTGACCATAAATAAACCACTCTACCTTTGCACGCTCTTAAATTAGTTCATTCGTACTTTACTGCGATTATTGCGTACTATCATTGAAGGTGTCCTTTGAAGTTCACTAGTTCGCCTTCATCGTTTTTATATTATAAAAGTAATATTAACACTTCATTTTCACGTGGTTGAATGTTACATTTTATATTTAAGACTCATCTGATAGTTTGTAAATGTGCATATTGCTACAGAGTAGGCTTATTATATTCAATATCAAAAGTCTTGTTCTGCAATCTTATTATTTTCTGAAGAAATTGTGGCTGAGTGCAACCAGTTTCACACAAAAAAGAACACAATGCAATGTAGACCCGGAAAACAGTTTTTTCGAAGGACATCTTCAATTATTTCATTTTAAACATTTAGCTTTGTTGCCAGTTACATCTATTTCTCGAGGACTTTGAATAGGTATAAATTATTTCCCTAATATTTTTGACAACGCAACGAAGTGGTCGAGTGCGGGCGCAATGAACACGGGTGTTGTGCATTCATTTAATTTGTTTTTACAAGTTGGGCATGTATGGTTACCATTATACAAGCTTAGAAAGCGGAGCAACTGTTCCTGTAAAACACAAAATAGTGTTTTTGTTTTATTGATTGTAAACTCAAAATTAATTGAAAGTCGTTTAGTACACAAATCTGTTGAGCATGTTGTTGACGTTCCGCTGTAATTTGATGACCGATTTAATGTTCGCATATAAATTTAACGATCGCGTAAAATATCCGACATATTACCTGTTGCATGCAGCATCAGCCATAAAGGAGGAAGAAACTGTGATCTTTGTAGTGCACCGGATCAATATTTGATTCGGATGGATACCAACTGCATGTAGAGTGGGCTGCAGTGTGTGCATTGTGTGCATTGTGTGTATAGAACTGTGCATGTATCTTTATGTAAGGTTTATAAGGGCGTATTTCTACCTAGACCGTTCGCGCCCGGCCGAAGCACTGTATTCTTAGTCTTACAATCGTTGTGCATACAGCTTATGTGTTTAGTGTTTTTCTTTGCAGTTCTGTGTTATGTACCGATTTATAGCTCCCATAAAAGCCTCTCAAATTCCGTTGTCGTAGTTTAAGATGGTTCAATTTGTTTTCCGGGTTTTTTCTTTATTGTTAAAGAGAATTTTGCAATCCATTTCTTAATTTATGAATCTTCTGCAATCAATTCTGTTTCAAATTGCGAAGCGTTTCAAAGTGAGTCGATTTCCAAATCTATTTGTCGAATGGTTGTTAAGCATTATTAAATTTGTTCGAGATTCTTAATATACAGTTAATATAGTGCTTTATTGTTTAATAATCGGGCTCAACTCGGCAATGCTGCAAGTATTTATTTTTTTACAATGCTATTAGGTCTTTCAACAAACTATATTAAATCCAAACCTAATCCGTCCTACACACGATAGTATAATTACTACGACAAAGTTAATTAATTTTCTAAAAACTTGGTAATCGTTTTCATAAAATATATATATATATTGAAACTAAATTTAAAATAGTTTAATTAGACTGGGTAGTGATTCCGAGACTTCATAAAGTTTTGTTTTCTATTCTTGTTTGGAGAAGAACACAACAGTTAAGTTTGTAGCACACCTTGTGCCGAGCTGTCACGGTTTCCTGCCTTATCGGCTGACGGGACGGAGACGGTGGATGACGGGCCGGTGACGGCTACGGTCCGCAGCCACGGTGTGTGTATCAGTGTTGTCAGTGTGTAACGCCCCGAACAGCTGATGCGCTTCTCCGCCTCGCCACGGGATGGCGCGCGGGGGCCGCCACACCTCCCCTCACCGCCCTCTGGTTTGTTTACAGTCGATAAGGCTACGGCATGAATGTAGCGAGTAGCGAGCACTGCTACTAAACCTGATAGTCGGTTAGCGCAATCCGTGCAATCAAATTTGAACCGTCAGACGCCGTCGATGAGAACTGAAATACTTAGCCTTAATCTTTTGGTTTTGTTCGCCCTGCCATATTTAACCTATGACGACACTTAAAATAGCTTTATCATGGAGTCTCTAGGCCTTAGACGATGCGCTTTTTCTGTATATTAAAATATCGTACAAATAGACATTAAGAAATACACCAATAGGCGGAACGGACGTACGTGAAAGCGGCCTGTTATACTTTTTATCGTTTGTTTCAGTATCTCTATTCGCCATTACAGCATTGCCAGCTCGATGCCTGTCTAATATGTGATAGAAAATATACGATACCGTACGTCAACTCTGTCGGCTCAATTGTACGCTCAACAACAGTCAACATTAGTCCCTAGAGACGTGACTCGGCTTAGAGCGGTGAATGGGCTGCGGGGCAACATTAAACAGTGAAAATAAAGACTAAACTAATGGCCTTTTCTCTATAGATTCCGGATAGCCTCAAACTGGTTTGATTCCTACAAAATATTTAGGAATCAAGTGTGTGTTGTTATCTTAGTGAGTTGTGGTTGTGACGAACGGGTTTAGTGTTTGACGATTACCGTAGACATTCTTCTCCCGTTGAGCGGTGGTTGTGCGGGTGTGGGTGTTGGTGGTGTGTGGGTCCTCTCGGCGGCCGTCGGAGTGCCCGCCCTCGGCAGCCCGGCAGCCATCGCGGTCGTCCCCAGCTCGGGCGGTGGCGGTCAGGCGGTGACGGGCGAGGGCGGCCGGCGGCTGCAGCGCGCCCCCGCCGGCCCGGCGCCCCCGCCCCCGCCCTCGCCGCGCGCCATGCACCTCGCGCTGCGCCGCCGGCCCGCCCTCGGCGCGGTGGACCGAGGTACGGACACTTTCCTTCCCCAAACTGCTGCTTCTGTTAACTGCTTGCATTCATTCTCTACTCTCTTTGCGGTCATCCCTCCTTTATATAGAATTACACTGCTGCATTCCAAATATTTCAGGGTCACCAATTGCCTAGTATAATGAAGATTTTTCTATTTTGTCGTTAGTAGAGGTGCAACCGGTTACTGTATTCGGCCTAAAATAATTAAGATATTTTCTAATATACATATTAGAAAAAATCATTTAAGTACCTACCTACATAGGTTTTTATATTTTTTTATAAGCAGTATAAAACAATATCTTATCGCAAATTACTTCGAAGGTATTCATTTAATAACACACTGACTAGAATGATTGATTAGAGACCTGATATTCGACTAAAAGCTATTATCAGCGAAATGATATTAACACACTGTTTCCTCGAGAGTTTCAAGGGAGACACTGTGTTACTGTGGTACTTAACGCGGCAGAATAATTGTGTATACGCAATATACATATAATAATAAAGCAGAATATCTATTTCTATGGATCGGTAAAAACTCTCTAACGATGGTATCTACAACTTTTTCTGCCTGGAATTCCTATGTAATCGCCACCATAATTAAGTCAAAACGTCATTTCATCATATATTTTTTAATTGTTCAATAATAAAAATAATGTTTTTTTCTTTATTCATAATATTATTTTTTGAAACCCGAGTGAAGCTGGGTAGAGAAATGACTATTTATTCGTGACTAATCAAACTCGTTGTTCTGTGAACAGTTAAGTAGACCTCGCGTCCAAAAAGTATGTTTCTAATCTTATCTTATTTTGTTGTAATCGAAACCTTTTGTAATCAAAAATCTCTGTTTCAAACGTTGTTACCGCTGATTGGTACTATAACATTGGTTATTCCGATATGACAGCTCTTAGTAGAAACCACAATCGTTCAATACAATACTGGATGGAGAAAAGGATAGTATCGAACCAGAACCGGAACGTAAAAAAAACATTACAGACAGATGAAATGCCAAATGGTCCAATTAAAATAGGACTTTGCTACGCCCAGTTAAGGCCCCGTAGTAAGCGTTCAAAGATGGTTTGAAAGGGAGATGTGTAAATGCGAATGTTAGAGGGAGCGCGGTAATATTAAAAATCGATAATACTTAAGCGAAAATGGTGAAAATATTTTATAAAACACGACTCGTTTCAAATAGTTAGATCTATCGACAAATGCTTTAGTTGCATTCAAAGATACACTGTGAATTTTTCATGCCTATAACATATTAAATGACAGAACAAAACTTGTTTTTAATAATTTTCGTAGCTTTCTTTGCGATTTTTTACTATCGAGGGATTTTCATATAATTAACGTTTCTGCATAACAAATGTGTAGATATTATCTAAAAAATATCTTTTTTTTTGAACTTGAAAACTTAAAGAGAAACTTGTTATAAATCGGTAGAAATTGGAAATGCCGGTGCTTAAATAGGTCGGCATCTATAAAATAAAGTCAATAATATTCAGTATTGTCAGCTTTCTCTGGATAATGCCGTTTTCTGTTCGTGAACTTCTTAATTTCACAATTATTATTATGCCTTGATGCGGGTTAATTAATAATAATATTTGGATGATTTGTATAGCGCCGTTTTTGTGTAAAATCACCTCAAGGGCGCTGTATTAAAAAAAATGTAACAAAAACAACGCTGCTTGCAGAACCGGTCCTTGTGGGACGCTGGCATTTATTGTTTCTTTACATACTGAAATTTATTGAAATACATATATTATTACCAAGTTGGTGGCAATCACGCACATACACACGTGGACACACGTATTTCTCTGAAATTCAATGACATTACAGCAGTTAAATTGTAATGTATATGGATACAATGGGAAACTTAAATAATGAAACATGTTTACATTATTATGTTATTACCAACTTAGCGTCCTGACTTGTAAATTATTCTATAAATAAATAATATTATCAGTAACTCGACACAACAACAATATAATAATATCACTTTTATATTAATTTTACCTGCTTGAGTCTGTGCAAAGGAGAGCGATCCGTCTGATTGACAATCCGTTGTTAACAGACCGATTGCCTTCTCTGATGCATAGACGCAATGTAGGCATGCTGTGTCTGTTCTACAGGTATTTCAATGGAGCCTGCTCCAAGGAGCTAGCAGCATTGATTCCTGATGCACCGGTGCACGTGCGCGAAACTCGACAGACACGAGCTGAACACCCGTTCACGGTTGACGTTGGCTTCATGAGAACGGGCCGTTTTTACGACTCGTTTTTGTGTAAGTCGGCTCGTATGTGGAACGGGCTACCGGCGTCTGTTTTTCCTCCCTCCTATAATCCGAGCCTCTTCAAGGCCCGCATTAACAAGTCCCTTCCTACAGCCCCTGCCTTGCTCCGCCTCACAACGCCGCCCAATCGGGTGGTGACATAGTTCCCCTGTCTGTGCACTGCACGGGCAGGGACACTCTTGTGAGGTGTCACATAAAAAAAAAAAAAAAAAAAAAAAAAAAAAAAAAAAATCACTTAGTTTCTCGTTTGTTATGACCGACGCCATTCAAATATACTAATTAATAATAAAAGTGATAGAAGAACGATAGTGCGATATCAGTGGCTATGCAATATTCATGCTATTTCACTGGTAACCAAATACTCACGGAGAGCTAATTCATATTTGGCGGATGTGGTACATCCGCCATTTGGAAAACCAAAACGTTTATTGAAAAAAAACACTTCAGCCACACGAATCAAAACTTATCATTATCAATAATTCAATTCAGTTTATTCATTTTAAAAACATTACAAAATTGTTCATTTTAATTCGTTTTAAAAATACATTTGTTCATTAAAATTCTTACATAAATACAGGGTTTTCCCTTTGACTCCGCCGGACCATAAACCGCACCAAACAGTCACACGTTGAGGATAGAGAGGCTTTTCAACAATAACTCTTGGGTTTTCCATTTGTTCATAAAAATTCTTACATAAATACAGGGTTTTCCCTTTGAATCCGCCGGACCATAAACCGCACCAAACAGTCACACGTTGAGGATAGAGAGGCTTTTCAACAATAACTCTTGGGTTTTCCGAGCCCCAGATGCGACAATTTTGCTTGTTGACGAAGCCACCGAGGTGGAAATAGGCCTCATCACTCAAGATGATTTGCATTTGATTCACTCAAGTGAATTGTAATAATTTCAATGCGTTGTTGAAGCGTGTATCGTTCCATTTTTATTAATGGCGTAGTTTCTACTTGTCAAATGTCAAAAAATGACAGCTTCAAAAGTAACATCTACCGAAATAGTGGGCTATTCAAAATAACACCTCTTATTGGAAAACCCTGTATAAACAGTGGGTACATCAACTATACTTGTAATAATAGAGCTTGCCTTTTAAAGGCAGTTTCATTGATGCTAAAAAAATGCAAGATTGCTCTTGTAAAATAGACAAACTTACCCCGAATCCGAGTCAAATGGCAACTGAAACAATTTTTTTTGAAAATCAACATTTACAATTTTTTAAGGTATGGTAAATATATATACAAACTGAATCAATAAAAGGTTTCACTCGAAGTGTCTGAATTATCAGTGATTATAAAAAATAAGTTATAAGTTTCGTTAATGGAGAAGGGGGAAGGGGGTGGATCTAGTATGTCTTTTGTCGATCGCTATTTTCTTTGTGAACACACGAGGACTTTACTCTTTAAACCAGTTGTCATTTTGCAAATTGCGATATTATCCTTTATTCAATCGCACGAAGTATTGTAGTTATTGTAGCAAGTTATTGTATACTGTAGTAATGATCCGTTCGTTAGTACGTTTACATATTACGAATGGAGGTACTCGCTAATACCGCCACTTTTCGGCCATTGCTTTCATACTGTAGTCGTCCTCGCATTTAACATCGAGTCATAGGGTTGCGGGTTCGATTCCTGTGCAGCGCTAGTAAATAAATTCGCCTTTTAATTTGTATTATATTTTAATGTTTTGGCTTTGAGCATGTTACCGGGCTTTAGGTATTTAACGTAGAGTAGATGCTTTTTAGGCCAGCGAATATTCCAAAGGGTAAATTTAATGATTGATAAAATTAGTGTTGATTAATGCATTCGAAATGAGGTTAGAAGAACCATTGTTCCAAGCAACTAGCTAAAATACGGACTGTACTAGATAAGTCATAGACCAAACACGCGTTGAAATAGCCTTGAGTTCACTCGAAGAAAGTAAACAAATTGCTGCAAGTGATATGGTGGAAAAATATCCACTGTGAAATACACACTAACCCAAATAATTATTTTAGTGAATTGAATCGCAGAACCTTGAAGAACATTTTAGATTGTATGTGACAAAAACCCAATTTTAATTAATTATCTTATCTTAAGAGTGTCAACTTAATACCTTAGCATTTATAATCTTAAAAAGTACATTAGAAATTCATAATGTTTTATCGAATGTATTTGTTTTAGTTGGAAGAATTCTTCAATGGAGAAGAGACAGAGTAACCCCATTTTGTCTGTCTCGATATATCCACAACCACTCGGTGTGGTTGGATGGTCGGTGAAACGGCATTATGTTACTGCCGTGTGCCATGAGTTTATCCGCTTTTGCCACGTTCCAGTCAGTGTTAATCATCATTTAAATATAGATGTTTGCATCGTCCTCGTCATGAAACGTCACGGCGAGTGGGAATCAACATGTCGGCCGCTTTTAATACAACCGGTCGCTTTTTGTAGGCAGTAGCCAGTAGCCAGCTGACCCCAAATTTCCGTAAAATTTACCTGACCTCAACCGCTTTGAAGAAAACTTTGAATACGTCAATCCGCCCAACAAACGAGCCAGGCGTCATTCCATCGACGTTGCCATGTGTATCTCGCATTTAATTAATTCGCTTCACATAGTTGCGCTGCATTTCCACAGATAGCAAAATGTTATGTTGGCGATCTAAAATTAATTCCGAGCTTATTTTCGATTCGCCGAACACTTCGGTAGGTACCTCGTCGCGTATACAATGGAATGGAAAATGGTATAACCGCCTCGACAGTAGCCAGTAGTGAATTAGTAGTCACTTACTAGTCAGTATATTATCCATCCGTACTTTGTAGTTTGTAGCTGTAGCCGTGCACCGTACGCGCCGAGAGTGAGACGGATTGACGGCCGACAGCGATAGCGCGTTCTCCGTAGGTGTTTTCTCGATCAGTTTATCACTGCCCACGTATAGTAACTCGAATAATAATCATTTATTTACATGACTCCATCTCTTGTTTGTTTGTATCCACAATCCACATAGCTCGCTTTCGTCGAAACCTTCAGATGTCTCTGTGTTGTAACATTCCGAAATATGCGCTGTGGTGCCGGTCTTGTGTGTTCAAAGTTGTGCAAAAATATATCCCGTAGCTGAATGTCAAACACGAGTGTAACAATGACTATTATCAAAGGTAAGATTTATTTATTGTTTCTACATGTTAACTGTGTCGTTCTTACAACTCGATATTATACGTAAACCTTGTTTATCTCCAGCTATTCGCCGATATGTGTTTGTTATACCGTGACGTACCCCCCAAGGTTATATTATTTGGCGATCGCCAATGTCACCATTAATTTATCTTTAATTGAAAGATAAATGTACGCAAACACCAATCGCTGCGCTTTACCGCTTAGTAAACAAGCTTTTTTTTTTCTTTATTCATAAAATATATTTGAATACAGTTTTTTACGTGCTTTTCGACTACCACACTAGACACATGTCCGTATAATGGTAGTCGAATGGTATGGTATTGTAATAAGTTGGATTATTATATTAGACGCAACCGAGCCTTAATATAACACCAAAAATATTGATAATAATTAAACGAAGCCATTCAAGTAACAACATCTCTCCACTTGTGTAAGCAAAAATCGATGTGTTACAATATCATATGAGCGGCGAGCAACGAGCGGTCGGAGAGTGCCGCACTGAAGTTAAGTAGGAACCAAACCAACACCAAGTACCTACTCTCAGCTCCGGCAAGCATACTAGCAACCAGTACCAGACGGAGAGCTACACGTTATATACGTGTATGTGTACAATATACATACGCATACAAGACTACTCTTGTTCTGTACTGTACTACCCAGTGTAAACTGTTTGTTGTACAGTGCTTATGTTATTACAGTTTGCAAATGGCTGAAGTCGGGTAAAAGGCGGGTGGGCGGCAAGGATGTATGGGCGGCGATGTGCCGCTAGGGAAAATCAGCGAAAGTGCGTACACGGACGCCAGAACCGTCTGGCTTGTGCTAGCGATCAATTCCTAGTAATCTTTATCCTAATTGCTTCTTTCTACACCGTATGCGTCAGAATTGGGTCTAATGAACTATATTTATGTTAGTAAATTGGTGTGTCCTTCATTGTCCTGTAATTATTAGATGTTATTATTAAGCAATGTTGTCTTTTAGATTATTTTGATATGCTCCCGAATGAACCAATGGGCAGGTACGAACTTGAGTGAGTGGATGGATGAGTCATCCCTCACGCTCACCGTAAGACGTAAGACCACATTTGGCAACAGCGATTGACAGTTGTGAATGTTGGTTGGTTGCAGGCGCTGGAGTCAAGATGGAGCACTTCCAGACGGCGATCGACCCCCGCAAGCAGGAGTTGCTGGAGGCGCGCTTCCTCGGAGCCAAGGTCAGACAACACTCACTCCCTTACACACATACAGCCATTGTGCTATCTTTCATATGCATTTCATTCGTTCCCTCCCAATTCCCAGCCAGCACGACCTATTCAAACTTTGTGAGCAACCCCATTTGATTAATGTTCATGATCATATCCCTCATTTCCGTTTCCTCCGCAGCAGTTGGCTGTACAAAATACCGAGCTCAGATGCACTGAGAGTCAAATCAAACGCAATCAAATTCATCCATTCTTAAACAATATTTTTACGTCGTGAATCATCCGGATGTGAAATAATTTGACGTCAGCGTGTAATAATTAATTATTATTTGTGTTAATTAAATAAACTATCGATTACCCATTTGACGATCCATAACAAAGAGCTTGACGAGGAGTGTAAGTATTAGATCATCCATTTGACACTCGGAACGCATTATTTCTTCATTGGTCCCTTATCCTAATACAAGATAAAGAGATGCATAATCATCAGTTGCCGTGCAGCAATACACGCAAGCTTCCGACTAACCAGATTCGTCTTGTTTCAGAGTTTGTGTTCCTAAAATACACGGCGTGCTTGCTAACACTGCGAGGCAGTTGCTTTTAGAATGATCACTTTATTTTAGGATTAAAACATCGGTTTCTGATGTACCCTTGTTGACCGTGTTTTTTTTACGTATTCCCTCTCGCTTCGCACTCACAAAATACCGTCCCACCGTAAAATTCCCTTTGTCTGATT
Source organism: Hesperophylax magnus (assembly GCA_026573805.1). Lineage (NCBI taxonomy): Eukaryota > Metazoa > Arthropoda > Insecta > Trichoptera > Limnephilidae > Hesperophylax > Hesperophylax magnus. Next base: position 735,442 of record JAIUSX010000006.1, on the reverse strand, counting down.
CCGCGCAGGTGGTGGGCAGGTAACAAACCCGGCGTTAGCTAACTTTTCTAGAAGGGTCCTTAAATTATTATTGCTATCCATTCATCCTTCATTCATTACACTGCCGGATTTGCAGGTAAGAGTTTGTAGATGTAAATAAAAGATAGACTGCCATAGATCACGTGCCAGCTTCTTTGCAGACTGTTTGCCAAAATAAATATAAAATATTTGTATTGTTGGATAGCGCTTCAATCTCCCATCCGGTAATTTCGTAAAACGACATAAAATATTTATAGCACCTACTCGATGAGTTTATTTGCTGCTGTCAGCATGTTAAACTTGAATAATAATATTATTTGTCGGAGCACTCAGTATTCATTATTTTCTTGTGAACATTCTTTCTTTCATTCCGGCTTCCGACCCTCATCTTTTTTGTCGAAACTATTATAACCTTGGTTTTATTTTTAGGAAGTGTTGCGGAGGTAATTAAATATATACCCTGGACCTCTTTTCCTACGTTATGTATTCTGACAAGTGACAACATGACTTTATTGGTTTATATGAACTAAAAAATACACAAAAAACGTTCGAAGGCAAATTTCATGAATATTATTATTTTAATCACCTAGGAAACTATTTCCTGACGTCATTCGACGCTCGTACCCAAAGATAATATATATATATATATGTATCATATGTAATATATATATATACACACATATGTATTGAGTTTTCACGAAAGCGGCGCTATATAAATTAGCCTAATATTATTATATGTATTATATGTAATACTTATCATAGTATCTTTCGTCGTACCCAATATTTGCCATATATATTGCCCAAAGATTTGCGTTCCTTTTCAACTTTTTATCATCTACCTAATTGGTTTCACAACGTACACAATTTATTTTGAGATATCTGAAAATTATATTGTTTCAGAGATATTGATTTGTTATGTAGGGTGACGGAATAAATACCAAGCCAAATTAGTTCTAAATAAAATACTACGCACCTATCCGATTATTTTATGGCTCTGTTTGATACCATTAAAAATAATATTCAAATAGCCTTGTGTGAATTAATTTGCATGTTACGAGTGTTTTTTACGTGATGCATGTTTGGCTTGGTGCAGAGCAAAGCAAATAGGTTGTGTTCGGCGGAGGTATAGTATTTCGTATAACTAAGGTAGAAAACCTGTCTATCTAACCTCTAACCAGTTTAGAACACTGGTTTCGATTCAACTGTGTGCCGTTTATTGATATCCGAAACTAATACTACGGAATTCGACGCAAGCTGGTAATATAATGGTAATGCAAGTCACTTTATTTAGCCCCTCTAACATTCCATTATTAATTTACTTGTAATTTTTCGTAATCGATGCATATTTTGCGGTATTCGAATCGACCGTGATATTTAAATGTTTGTTTTACCTCTTACCCGAACAACGGTGTACTACGAATGTGACGACTTCATAAGGGACATTCAGAATTCAGAATACGGAATTGACGAGCACACACAAATACATAGTAATATGGTTGTTCTCTGCCACATGAAATGAATGCAACGCCTTGTAATGTTCGCCTGTGTATAATACGACATATGTGTGCGTGAAATCGGGCATGAGTGTGCACGCAATGTTTTTGTAGTCGGCAATTGTTTTATTTGGTCGCGCAGTGTTCCAAAATGGCATGCAGCTGAGACGGGCCTCGCAGTTTCCGCGATCGATAGGGTGAAATTTTCCATTCGCGAAGATGTCCGACGGCGCAGCGTTGCCGCCGGGTGCGAACGGACCCGAGGAGAAAACAAACCGCCATCCGCCTGGCTGCTGGCATTTAAGCCTCCGTGCGAGGGAGCAGGGGACGTGAGCAGGAACAGGACACGGCGACCGGCCACAATGGAACATGGAACGGCTCATTTGCTCCCCGTCCCTCCGATCCGTACTTATGATATGCCTCTTTCACTCGACCGAGGACGATGACTGGCATAGAATTTAGTGCGTACTTAATATCTATATGACTTGTATATATAAAATATGTAGAAACTTCATTCAATTTTAATAATCCCTTATTAACTGATGCGGTCGGATATAACATGTACAGCGCACCTAAAAAATAAAAATGCATATTTATTACTTCCCACGTGAAAAGTGTATTTAGTATTCGACGTGTTTCTTATTATTATATTAATGTAATGATACAAAATGAAACAGACCAGACACAGGCTTGAACATACACCGACCGAGAGAAAACTGAGTTTTAAACGTTTGGAATGCGCCAGTTCCTCGCTATCAATGCTCGGCGACGTGAACAGTGAACATGCCGAGTGCAATAGCCTACATCGATATAAAGTGGACCTAAGAATATACACGCCAGTTATGTGCCTACTATGAAGTCGGTATTTTCGTGCTCCTCAATATACACAGTTGCCATTGTTGATAAGACAGAGGGAGACGGAATGCCGCCGTTGCCTCTCGGAGGTAGACTCTCCAATTTTATGCTCGGAATAAAATCAACGATATTCTTCCGATTAACTTGGTCTTGTTAACCAGTTTCACCTCACATTGAACAAGATACGGGTGAGCATCAGATCTCTAACCAACTACCACTACTAATAATAAAATGGTATGTGCTTCTAATAGTCTCTGAAGCATACTCATTTTGCTTAGAAACTCGTAGATGATGCAAAAAATAGTATTTGTAAAACCAAATTCCCCTGACCCTGTAAATTTTGTTTTTATTTTTCCTTAAAGTTTTTACTGGCACTAGCTCTTTTATTTTCCGATAAGCAATCATTTTATAGATTACGAGCATTACTTTGAGATTAAAAAAACTTAACTTTTTTTAACATAATACCGATCTTTGTTTAATAGTATTCACAGAGAAATTGTTGATTGAAAACGTTTAGATTTCTCCGACCCGCTCCCAGTCCAGTAACATCTTCCTCTACCAAAAAAAGAATCCTTCAAGTTGTTGAGTTTGGCGGTGCCACACTCCTCTAACAGCTCTCCACGGGCTATTTTGGTCTCAATCGACACAGCTCATTAAATCAATTTCTACATGCCACACAGACTATCCTTACAAGTGTGTCTGTTTGTAATCGAACAATTCAAGCGAACGGCAACCAACCAACAACTCGCACATTCGTACATAATGACACACGTTCAACTTTGCGGTTTTCGCGTTGCCCGAACACACAATAAATAATAATATTATGCATAGTAGCTTTTTTGTCTTGGTCGCACTCTTATTACAGAATAAGGCACAATAGTGGTCACAATGTTCATAGTGTATTTTAAACAATAATATTATATTTATTTATTATTCATTAACACCCTATCTGGCTTTTACAAGGAATTGTCTATTTATGACTATATTTTTAAAAAAATCATTCAAATACTAATACTATGATTAACATCAAATCCAAATAATAACACCTGATATTGTATATAAAGCAAAGCTTCAAATATAAAAAAGTAAGTATGTACATTCGTATATGCCTACAATTATTCATGTTTGTTGCAAACCTGTAAAACTGAATGCAATAATGAATGTTATAAAAGAGAAGAATTAAAAAATGAAGAAAAATAATATCAGTAGTATACATATATAGAAAAAAAAACTAATTAATTATTAATATTATGCTAATATTTGTCTGGAGTAGTATGTGTTGGGCATGGAGTTTAAGAGACTGGATGGTTGTCCAATGCGACTATTTGTTTTTAGTTTGACCGAGCTGACAAGTTTGCGTTTTGTAACCTTCGTATTGTTTTTCTGCAAGTTTGATAAAGAATGTGGTAATCTTGTTTTTGAAGTTTTGTCACGTCACGCATTGAGAACTCGCTCATAGACTTTCAGATAGTGTAATTATTACGTTGGCGGATTACAATGAATTGGTTTGAATATTTCTATTGACAAAGCAGTATTCACATCTTTATTGATACGAAAATAACACACTACTATCTCGGAATGCTTCGCTTAACAGATAACAAACTCACAATATTAATATAAATTGTTGTCAACAAAACGTACAAAAGTGCCTGGATCTAATAGTATGCTTAATACTCTGACTGTCATCAACTAGCAATACAAATATTCCGCAAAATAAACACCAATTATCGATTATGTACATAACAGGTTTCTATAAATTGAATAACCTTGAGTGTCACATTTATTTTCGTGATTTTACCTTGTTCTTTTATATTTTTTTCGATCACCTTCCAATACAAGCAGACGACTTATCATTCAATACATCTACGTACTAAACAAACAAAAAAGCCTGTAGTTAAATCGTTTTCGTTTGTTGTGATTCCTCAAGAACACAAAACTCCTCGGTCCTGAGTTTGGTAACATTATAGAAAGGTATTATATTATACTGGTCATAATAAACAATGAACATTGTCATCATTGTTTCTCTGTGTTGACTGATATTGGCAGTATGCTTTGATATTTAACTGATATAATCTTTAGCGTGAATTTAAAGTATTGAATTCACCAAGGCACGCCATCTTATCCAGTGTAGAGAATGTAGCGAGTGCTGTGTCGGGTCATACAGATAAGCCCGGGGCAGTGAGCAGTTAGCAGTGAGGTGGTGGAAGTTAGTTTGTCGAGCACTTTTGCACAGCACAGCACAGCCAAGTGCTCAATGCTCAACGCTCAACACAATCTGTGCCCGTACACATATTAATGCGCTCGTAAAACAAACTGAAAAGACCGCAGAAAAGTAAAACAGAATGCTCGCTCGTTCTGTTCGCGGAATGATATTACACCGCTGGCAATGAACGGTATTACTGTCGGGGTTCACAACCGCGAGTCGCGGCGATGCCAGATCTCGGATTTCAAATCCGCGGCCCTATCGCCTGTCGCACACAATACACCGTCTACTGTAGCAAACAGGAAAACTTTAAATCGTGTCGTCACCAAATATTATCTATCGCGAGAGCACTTAGCGACGTTTCCCGGCACTATTGCTCGAGCGGTTAACCTGTAAGCGAATCCGCGGGTTATTATGGCGGTAATAAAATTTACGATTAACGCTGAAGCAGTTCGCGCGCCACTCGCGTTTGTTGCCGTTTTTTTCACGATGGTATTTACGTAATGGCTATTGAATGTAGGTACATTGTTTGTTGGATGTAGTTATTGAGCGCGAACGGAAACAGGGCTAGGAGGTGATCGAACTAGTAAGTAGGTGCAGCGGTTAGCGCTGTCAGCAGAGTATTGAGTGTTGTGCGAGTTGTGTGCGCCATGTGTTCCCCCGGCCCCAAGGGCTCCCGGCACCCGAGGCCCCCTGTCCCGTCACTCCTGCACCCCGACCTGGAACTGGAGGTACCAGCCTTAACCGACCGGGAGTAACATCACTACGTCGATTACAGTTCGTGAACAATGCACATCGTTACCGCTAACGATATTCAAATTGCATCAGTAAACATGTTTAATTGGTTTCATCGTACTATAATGGAAGTGAACATGGTGTAACTTTAAATTTAAAATGAGCTAAGATCAAAACAACATGTTTATATGATAAAAAAAACGGAACACTTCGAATGGCGGCGGACTCATTTATTTACACGCAAAGAAACGCAACGAGGTAATTACATCATTATAATGCTTTTCCACAGACATGCCACCGGTGACCATTTTGAACAGCAACATTGTAACTTGTAACGCACAATCCTTTCATTCCGCCGGGTAATTTCCATACCGCCGGATCAATACTCGGCACACTATTATCATCCGTGCAGCAAGCAAGCACCTCGGTTTACCCGAACAAAACTTTCTAGTAATCGGAACTGAGCCGAGCAACTAAACCGACACGGAACTCATCGTAACACGGGCTCGAGGACTCGGCGATCTTCCCGCCTCAGTAGTCAGTACCCAGTACCTGCTCACTGCTGCCGCTCACCGCCCTCCGTCGTTGCTGCTCTCTCCGCGGCGCATAATCCAGCCGAATGACACTATTTACTATTGACCAATCATCTCTGCAGATAACTGACATTAAGCATTCATAAAATACGACCGCTCAATTTGTAGCGATTCTTGTACGTCGCATTTTCCGCACGGGTTTCGTAACTGAATACGCAGAGCCGTTAACGCGGGCGGAGCAGCTCGGCGTACGCGTCCACCTCGCCCCGAATCTCGCACTCTAATGCCGGAGAGCGGTGCGGGTGCGGGGCGCGGGACGGAGGGACGAGACAGAGGGAGTAGAGCGGCAACAGCGCACCAGCTGAGCGGGCGGGGGGCGGTGGTGCGGCGGCGGTGCGATGGCCCCTCGTGAGTGTGTGGCATTGCAAGGTCCGCTCGGGGCCGCCCTCCGCGCCACTCGTCCCCTCGCCCGCCCGGCTGACCCAGTGCCGCCCGCCCGAAGGCCCCATTGATTTTTAAGCGATCCGCCTTCGCGCGTCGCTTGCTTTAACTTCTTCGGAAAATCTCTCCCTTTTCCCGACGCTCGAACTTTCGCCTCTGCGCGGCACATTTTCAGCGCTCGATTTTTGTTACTTGCTTGAAATATTATGCGAGATGTTTTATATTTAGAATCAATGATGCTGGTCAGTAATATCTTTTTAAAAACACCTACGCACATCAAATATTATGTCAAGGATTCACACTATTATTTTAGTCAGAACTGTCTGTGATTGCTTTTTGTTCTAGTATTTTTTTTAAATACAAAGCCGGGATAATAAATGAAGATTATTATTAATATAATATAAAATAAATATATAATATGTTATTAGCGTGTGTCTATTTATTATTATATACAATTTATTATTTTAATTTTTTGAATGTGCTCTTTTAAAATGCTTCCTGCTGATAATAAAACGAAATCACTTCTATACATATTTTTTAAATATCAACAATTACAAAACGAGGCGGCTCGACGCCGATGCAGTGGTAGTGGTTGTGTAAGGGCACAGTAAATAGGATCACTGCGATCCGGGGATAAAAATACCACTTCAACCAGGGTTCGAAAATATCGATTTGATATCCGAAATAATATAATGTGATATTTATTTTTTAAGAGGAAGCTACAAGCCAAAAATGTGTATATTCTTGGTATACCTTATATTGTAGGTAATAGGCATTCAAATCGCTTGACAAACGGAGTCTAGAAACGTTCGATTTCAAACACAAAACTGGTTTTTATTTATTTTGTAAATAATTTTATGAGAAAGCAAAAAAGTTAATTAAGTGAAACTATCACAGATAATCTTAGCTATAATACTGTATTTTTTTAAAGTTGTTTTCTTTATGCTTTCATACATTTCTATTGAAAAAATATTTTTTTTAGAAGTTTACATTTATATTTTTTAGTGAGATAATTATTTGTTTATTTGTATTCTACCCAAGCGAAACGATAGGAAAACCTTCAATTTATTTAAAGCATATTTTTTGGTATTCATAATGTACACCAATTCGTTATAAAGATTAATCAAAATAGTGATTTGGCATTAAGCTTCGCCTTAAGGAATTACAAATATGGTTTAAATTATCGTGAAAAATATCTCTCTAGAGACAAAATAATAAAGCGAAACAGAGTTTTTTTTCTAATGGCCAACAGTTATTAACAAAAAATGTACTTTGAAAATGTTCTCCAAACATACAACGACAATGATTGCCCTTTTTGGTTGTAATAATGTAGATTTTTTTCAAAATTGTTTTTTTTTTGTATTTTGGTGGAAAAAATTCGTTCTGTCAATAATTTCCAATTTTTTGTAAAATATCACTTTGCATAAATTTAAAAATTGCCTTATTGTACATTTTTTATTTGGGTTCAGATTTTGAACACAATGAAGACATTGCGTATTATTTTGAATTGTTCTATAAACTGGTATTCTTATAAATTTACCCTGATATCTGGAATTTTTACATTTTTATTATTATTATTATTAGCCTTTTATCACGGACATATATTTAAATTTTGTTATAAGTTATAACATAAAGGATGCACGCGATAATTATTTCACAGTAACGATACAATCTTTCGACAGCTGGTTGTTATCATTGTTAAAATGTGTGTACATTAAGCTAACTTTACTGATAAGGTGAGCGCAGCGCTCAGCCAGTCAGCCAGTTGTTCAAACCGGTTCATAATGCACCACATTCAGTATTATTTATCTACTGTCAAACTTGTTACAACGATCACGGATATTGCATCTTTACTTGGAGAATCCCCTTTGCCACTTTATTTTATGCTTATCTTGTGTTAATCTAGATTCTGACTTCTCGCTTAAAAGTCCAATAAATTGGACTGTGAGCACCGGTTTTTGTTTCCCTAAGACATTTCAAGTCGGTCCGAAGAAACCTTTCCACAGAGGTAACAAGACTACTAATCAACTCTTATTTTACGTAGTCTCACGTTTCGATTGCTTACTTTAACTGCCTATGATTACATACTTACGCCGCCAGCCTTCCAAAATATCGAACTGACAAACTTCGATTCGTGTTTAATGCGGCGGCTCGGCTCTAAATATTCGCACATATCAGCACACCTTCGCAGCCTTCACTGGATCAAGTGCCCTGAAAGAATCCAGTATAAATTATGCTGGTTTGTTGATTGATTGATCCATTATCAGCTATAGGCAGACTGGTGGAACCAATGCGCAAGCCAAATTCGATGTAGGGAGATAGCGCTTTAGTATCTGGGATTAACGGCCGTTGTTCCCAATCATACTGATCAAGTGTTGAACCAAAATTTAGGCTCAACATTCCTCAAATGAACAATTACGCTCTTCCCAATGCAACTCTCTCATCAAGCTAGAGGAACCAAACAGCTGGATTAACCTCTGGCTCAGTAAAAGTGTTAGTTATAAAAAGTGTTAAAAGAGTTAAAAATGACAGCGAAATGTCGAACGTCATTTGGTTCACGCATTTTTTTTCGTATTGCCAATTTTATTATTTTTTTTAGTATCCAATTAATATGCACAGTGAAGATGAAGATATTAATGATAATATTTATAATAGATATTGCGGAATGGATGAACGTAATGGACGATAATATCGAGTTACACAGGCGGCGACAGCCAAAATTGAATGAAAACGATTTCTTTAAACGTTTTCCATTGTCAAAAATGCCGGATGATGTTGTAAACTCCATAATATGAATTTTCCCATTCTGCGTGAAGTTCTTGCTACTTTTTGGGTTTTATTTTGTCCAAGTTGCTTATTTTCATGTTAACACACGGAGGAGAAACGTCAATCTTCAAATTTGTATTAATGTATTTTCGCGCTTTCGCAGCATTAGTAAAAGTCAAAATAATGTTTCATTTTTAATATATTTACATGCGTTTGTTAAAAATATGAAAAGTCGGTTTATTTATTCCGGTAACCTAAAACAAATTATCTGTATTAATAATTAGTAAAAAATTCACTCATCGGTATTAATTTAACATTGAAAGTTTTTACTTTGATGTCTTTTTTAATTTTAATTTTATTGTCTATGAAAGTGGGCGGGGCCAATTAAGATTATCAACGATAAAGATGTTTGGAAACAAGCGAATCGAGCTTTACTGAATAAAATGGCTTGGCTGAATTGAGCCTCAGATTGATCGATCTAAAATTTGGGAACAACGACCGTAAAGCTTGGAATCAAATCCCTCCGGAACTAAGGTGCATAACAAGCCCAACAAAATTCCAAACTAAAAACTTTTTAGGCTCTCATAACCTTAAATCAATTATACCTACTGGAGAGTACCTATAATTTGAATTAAATCTTTTATTGCCTATAATATATCCTAATCAAACTTTTCTTATTGGATTAACGTTATACATCTCAATCTGCTCTTACCGAGGGACAATCCTTTTACCGACTATCTTAAAATTTGCTTTTCCTTTCTGGAACACGTTCATTAAATATACAAAAAATAAATACCAGGATTAAATAATAGCATTACCAATAACACGCGTACTAGATTGTGTCTTCTGCCTGCGAACTGTATCTATTTTTTTCTAATAAACAATAAACAGTGTTAATCTCGAGTGACCTCCCAGGTTAGTATGGTCCTACATATACATATTATATGCCTGTCCAGAATTAAAAATAAATATTAAAATATCAAATATACGTACATTTTAATGCAGCTTCACGTTCATTGGTCAAATTTATTGTACAGACTTGTATCAGTGATCGACGTACCGGTGGACGAAAGTAATCTGTTACCATAAGTTGTTATAATAGTTGGTCTAGTCTATAGTTAGTATTAAGATTGTATAAACATTATACAGGGTGTATCGGCACGTACCCGACAAACTTTAACCAGCTATTCCTTGGCACATTTGGATTAAAAAATGTTATGGGTACTTTGCTGTCTGGTAACATTTTTTTTAATAAAAAATTTACTATTCATATTTTCACCACATGTCACCAATGTTTTATCCTTTGTCAAAGTTTGAAAACCCATCTGGCAATATTTTGTTCGAGTTTCGTTGAATAATGTACGTACGTACCTACGTTGGCGCGCTTTTACAATCACAACGAAATGGCACGGCACCATTCGTCTCATTTTTAACTATTATTATTTAGTGTGTACGAAAGAGCGAGGACACTTTTTGACACACTTTCCAATAACAGCTGCTGAACACGAGATACAATGCAAATGACAGTGACGGAGTGTGGATTTTTTATTTATTTTTTGTTTTTAATGGAAAAAAAATGTTACCGGACAGCAAAGCGCCCATAACATTTTTTACTCCAAATGTGCTGAGGAATAGCTGGTTAAAGTTTGTCGGGTACTTGCCGATACACCCTGTATATTAAGAAGATTATTATTATTATAAATGCTTGCATAAAAGTGTTTGTCCGTCCTTCTTTCACGTCGATGTGATTTTTTGCATTGGGTGGTTGGAGGACTGGGAAGAGACATATTTAAGCTATTTTTCATTCCGGAAAAACATTAATTCCTGTACGAAAATTCTTTGTACATTAATTTCTCCCCAACAGCGCCAACGAAGCCGCGGGTAAATGCTACTTTTAAATAATTTCTGCGTCATCATCAAAAGTACTAATTTCGCTTTTGTGTATGTCTAACTGTTTTTTTAATGTTTTTTATTTAGTTATAAAGAATTACATTTTTATATCTAGTATAAACCTTTTAACAATTTATTTCTGCGACATTAAGGACACTTTACAATACATCTAAAACTTATACTTAATAGTATTTAGGCATAATCCATGAAAAGCAGCAAGACTTTTAGCTTCTTTAACATCTGTTGGTAGTTCATTAAATATCTTAAATCCTTTAAAATAGAGATTATTTTCGGTTCCCTACAAATTTGTTTTTGGAAGTCTAAAATCTCCACAGTTTCTCGTGGGGTGGCCATGTATTGCGAAATTAAAATTTACATTCTTAAACATGTATTTTGGGAGCATCTTATTTTTTAGGTTAAATATAAATATTAGTGAACAATATTTATATTTGTTCTGTTTCAATAAACTCGGATTATCTTTGAATTTAAGTCTTATTTTCAATGTTGGAACTGATCAAGTACATCATGTAATATAATATTTTAACAGAAAATTTATTTTAATTATTGTTATTTTCAAAATTGGAACTGATGTGTCGAGAATTCAGACTCAGTTACGATTTTTCTCGGGTGTGCGCTAGTGCAATATGTAATATTATCACTAATAAATAATATTATCGTGTAATCGCCAAATTAGGTAAACATTTCGCAATAATAATAAATGATGCTATCTTAAAACAGAGTTGATAAAATTCTTTCAAAAATATGAAAATATTATGCATGAATTATCGTTATCACTACTGGTTTCGAGTTCCGACAATGTTCGTATGCGATAACAATGTAAGCTGTATCATGTCTTTATACGATATACGAATATCTATTGCATGTACCCATAAATGTAGGAATTATTATTGATCGGACTTTATATAGGTATTATTATTAGTAGATGCAGCTGACAGCTGATGACGGCCGCGGAGGTGATTGCGACGTTGCCTCACTTCTGCTACCTATTTTATCATAAATAATAGATTCAATGCTTTAATTTTCATTGTGTTTATTTTGTTATTACTATTTGAGATACGTTTATCATGTAATTATTTATTTCATTTCATGTTATTATCTTTTAAGGTAGTATTATATTATAATGTCCTCCACTCCAGGAGCATCTGCGTTGTGGAAGGACATTTTATTTTGCAAGGTAGTATTATGATGGAGTGTAAGGAGAATATACGATGCAAATGTGAATGGTAGCAGAAGTCGGGGACGCCCGAGGAAGACGTGGCGCGACCAAGTGAATCAGATACTTGAGTCGGGCCATGTCAAGAGTCAGAACAATAGAAGAGTATGTATGCGACGATGTATGAATGTGAATGAGGCAAGGAGTGTGTGCCAAGACCGAGTTGTTTGGCGGTCCGTCCTCTCTGCCTACCCCTGCGGGGAAACGGCGTGATGGTTAGTTAGTTAGTTAGTTAGTATTATGATTTCCTCCACGCCAGGAGTTCATCTGTGTTGTGGAGAACATTTGGTTAATTTTAAGGAGGAAGACTTACATTAATAATTTTTAAAGGTACAAATAAAATTTAAAATATGACATGTGTGTTTAATAAATTATAAAAAAGTAAAAATATTTTTGTAATTTAAGCAAGCTCAAACACAGTAAAAAATATAATAAAATAATATGGGAAATTTTTTAATATAATTAGGAGGATTGCAACCAGTTTCATATGTGTATTTTGTACTGTTCAAGTGTAGATGATTTGGATTGTGAAGGAAGTGAATTGTAAAGCTTAATGTCCTGGTATCTGTAGTGACTAACTAACTAACTAACCTTTACGCCGTTTCCCCCAGGGGTGGGCAGAGAGGACGGACCGCCAAACACCTTGGTTTCGGCATACACTCCTTGCCTCATTCACGTCTCGTTTAATACTCATTCATACATCATCTATTATTCTGACATGGCCCGACCCAGGAATCTTGTTCACTTAATTCTACGTATACATGCGCGAGCCGAACTGCCGAAATGAACCTCAACTGATGGGAAAGAAACGGAGCAACTGTAAATGCCGTGAAATGCCGCTTGCAGTAGCTTCGTTCCCCTCCCGTAATTCGTGGTACGGTTCGCAAATGTATACGCACCCCAATGTGCTCAAATCATCATAATAATTTAATGTTTTATTTCTTTGTCTGCTGGAAGTTGACAAATTACCTCTCTCCTAATTAGGTAGAAGCATTGACTAAACATATACTAGATTAGCCCTGTCTAGTTAAATTCATTTTAAAAATGACACCACATAGCGTGTACGTCACAAATATGGAGATGAACTTAACAACCCAACTCTGTTTAAACTCCTTGTACAAGCGTTCAAACTCGTAAGCGAAACCAAGGAACAGCGTTCATTTTGTTACCGAGGTGTTGCTGTAATTTGAATACAAAGCCGTCACCAATCCAATATTTTTTTGCTAAACCAGGTCTGATTCAGGTAAAGGACTAATAAATAACCTAAAATGATTTTTGAAAATATCTGTAAGGTACTTATTTTTTTTTTGTATTCAGATAGCTGATTACATTTTCTAAAATAAAGTCCGCGATAGGTACAATCTAAAATATTTGGAACTGGGTTATTTTTGTGATTGAAAAAATGAACTTGCCCAGCCATAGCTGGGAAGCAAAATAAGTAAACTCTAGACCAACAAAAGGCAAAACGCAATGCACAGTGTCCATTTCGCATTGCGACACAATGCGTGGGCCTTTTCATAAATGTGCACTTGAACCAAACCAAAACTGTGGTGGGGTCATTTTTCAATGGTTATGCCGTGTCTAGTCTAATTTAGTCTATGGGTAGAAGGAATAATGCTATCTTATTAGGTATAATCAATTATTGTACATCATAGCATGATAAGACGCAGCACTGACGAAATATTTTATATATTTGTATAGCGCCCTTCAGGTAATTTTTCACAAAAATGTCGCTATAAAAATCATATTATTATTAAATATTGTCAATATTTTGATATGATCTAAAAGCGATGGATCAGCCAAAACCAATATTGACTCTTCGACTCGAAGTCATTTGCTAATAACTATTGTAAATATTTTGTAGTTTTATTTATTTAACTCATATACATAATTTTATTCTTCTCAATGACGGTAATAAAATGGGTTGGCGTCCAACGATGTCTTTTAAAAAGCAGTTAGTGTTACAAACATTTTGCATTTCATTAAACCACCAGATGTATTAATTAACAAGCTATTAATCCATGCATAATAATATTGAAATAACAAATTTGTGAATAATTGAATCCCTCCATAAATAAAGTAATCATTACTGTACAATAATATATCTCTGTGTAAAAGTAAAATCGGCATGATTTCTAAAAAAATGTTTTGAGTTACACTCAGAACGATTGTTAACGAGTATTTGCTGATTTATTGAAATCCTGTTAAAAACGTGATGTCAATCCATTTCATGATAAAATATTGGTCTTTTTTTTTTTTTTTTTTTTTTTTTTTTTTTTTTTAATTAATAATTCTTTATTGACTGAAAATTTTACATTTTTTTTTTTTTTTAGACAATGTATGGATAGTCCCACGAAGCTGCCCCATGGCTGCTTGTCTCAGAATATATCGGAACACGTGTTCATGCAGCTTTTCTTTTCCTGATAAATATAATAAGGAAATAAGACAATATTTATATTTTCACGAACTCGTGTTCCGCCGTCCTCATTAACACATTTGCGTTTTACTAATACTTTGTTGGGAAAGCTGTCAATACATTCGTTAAGAGTTCTGTTTTTAACAGGAAAACGAATAATTTGACCAGATTTTTAATAAATTAGCAATATTTTATATCAGTAAATTTTCTGCGTGTAGGACCAATGAAAAATCAGGTGTAATATAAACGGTATACACATACTTACAGTACATACATATTAAAATTATATAACATAAATATTATTTAATTTGAAAACATGGAGCAATGACTAAAGGTCGAGTCCACATTATGTTATGAATTAATCATTTCGTTAACTTATCTATTATCTATATATCTATATAAATAAAAAATATAAATGTTCGTTTGTTCAAAATCCTAACTCAGTAAGTTCTTCACCGATTGCTTTGAAATTTTGACACAACGTTGCATTCGGATACGCGTGTTTTTTTATATAGCTATATTATATAGATGTCACCTGTGACAGGTAAATTATTTTTTTTAAACAGCTCCATCTGCTGGACGTAAAAGTAATACGCGCTATTTTTTATCTATCTGCACAGACAGACTGAGCCACGGCAACGCGTGGCGGGGTACAGCTAGTCTCTAAATAGTATAAAATAAAGTCGGTATCTGCTTCTGTCTGTTTGTGCGCTTAGTTCTTCTAAACTACGCAACGTTTTTTTAGTGGGATTTCACCACCATTTAGAAAATTTCTTCAGGAAGGTTTATTTTCAAAAATATATAAGGATGCAAGAACCATTACATCGTAGAAGCATAAAGATGTACATTGGACTTGTATCTTTCTGCCTCTAACATTACTACGCTTTCCATGGAAGTAAACATTCGAATGTAGATTCAAGTCCATTTTGCGTCCTTCTGCCTCTAATTTCTATTTTTTCTGTGGAACTAAACACAACAATCCCAGTGCTCAGAGCTGTCATACATTAGTATGGAATGCAATAAATAATGATGAAAAAGAGTATTTCCATGTATGAATGGATGACGAGGTTTAAGAAACAGAATTCTTCTGAAGAGACTGATGGAAATATAGGTGGTGATATTATTATTGAAGACCTGACCATGTCACTTATTTATTTATTTACTTACTTACATTTACCTTACCTCATCATTATACTACTTAATGGACTATCTAGATATGGAAAACAAGGGGCAAATGAAGTAGCTTCTTGCCTCTTAAAGTGGAAATACAGCGATATGGGGGATAATGTTGAAGAAATAACCGTATGGTCTGACAACTGTGCAGGTCAAAATAGAAATATAACAATAGCCATATCCTACGTGTGGCTGGTTTTACAAAAAATTATAAACCTCAAGATTATTCAACATAAATTTTTATTACGTGGTCACACTCACCTGGAAGTAGACTGTCCATTCAGCGATTGAAAGGGCAAAAAAAATACCCTATTCCAAATATTTTTACCGCACGACAAAAAAAAATAACGGGAACAATTCATCAGTTATTGCAAAACTAATAATCAGTACATTGTACAGTGTACACTCAATGAACTTAGGACGGGTAGTTTCGGAGAATTTGAACAATTCATCAAATTTCAACGTTCATTTTCAAGTTATGTGACAGATTTTTTCAAGTTTTGTTTTTATTTCAGTTTTGCCAAGCAACTAGCCTACAATGATATAATAACAGAACTTGAATAAGTCTTTCACAGAACCCGAAAATGAACGTTGAAATTTGATGAATTGTTCAAATTCTCCGAAACAACCCGTCCTTAGAAAATTTCAAATATTTAAATTCCCTTTAAAATGGTTCACAATCACCTTTTGTATATCGAAAGAAGAATATGAATGGTGAGGGTTTCCTAATATCAACGGTATTATGGCTACGAGCTGACGTAAATGTGTCGGGGATGCTACTGTATAAAAATGGTTTTCAGGAAAGTGAATTTAAAATATTAGAAGAAAAAGGAGAGGTGTTTTGAGCGGTGACCGGATAAATCATCAAAATGATAATTCATCACATTTTTAAAAAGTTATATAAAGTCATGAGAAGTGATTAAACAAAAACTTTATTAACTGGGTTAATTAGGTTAGGTTTGGTTAGGTTTAATTTTTTTTTCGTTTTCTAATGACTTTATATCACTTTTTAAAGATGTGTTGAATTGTCGATGTGTTGATTTATCATGGAACCGTTTTGAGCACCCCGGAGGTATTGCCCCAGGTAAATACAAATCCAATCGCATTAAATACACCAAATTTTGGTGATCTACAAAAGATGTTACAGTGGATACCAGAGCCACTGCACTTTTTTTACAAAAACTTAAGTCATAAGGCCAGTATGCCAGAGTATCCTCTGTCAGATGACGAAGATATGGAAAATACCAATAATTTGTAATAGTAATTATAATTAAATAAAAAAATATATAAATAAAATAGATATTTATATTTACCTGTTATATAGTTAGTATTTTACTTCCAAATGAAGTTTTCAACATTGATTCTTTTATAATATACCATGTGTCGTACCAAAATATTCAATTTCATTTTGAAGCAGAAGGACTCAAGTCCATAATGCTTTTTTAAAACATTTTTTTTAGGCTTTGCATATAAAATATTTTATTTTATTTTCTCATTTTCAATACAAAATTAATTGATTGAATAGTATAAAAAATAAAAATCAATTATCATGAATATCCGCAGAAGTTGTGAGACCAAACTTACAGAAAAAAAAGTATTATGGCTCTCCTGAACATAGAAAATAAAAAATAACTCTCTCATAGCTTTTTGCACTTGCATCCGTATGCTTCTCGGGTACAGATATATAATACGGTTCCATGATAACTCAACACAGTGACAATTCAACACACTTTTAAAAAGTGATATAAAGTCATTAGAAACTTTGAAAAAAAAAATTTAAACCTAACCTAACCTACTTTACCCAGTTAATAAAGTTTTTGTTTCATCACTTTCCAAGACTTTATATAACTTTTTAAAGATGTGATGAATTATCATTTTGATGAGTTATCCGGTCACCATATAATACATGCATAT
Organism: Hesperophylax magnus; assembly: GCA_026573805.1. Lineage (NCBI taxonomy): Eukaryota > Metazoa > Arthropoda > Insecta > Trichoptera > Limnephilidae > Hesperophylax > Hesperophylax magnus. The sequence continues at coordinate 717,771 of JAIUSX010000006.1, read as the reverse complement.
TATGTTTAAAGAAAGTAGAGAAAAGGCGAGCAACGCCGGGTACACGTCAGCTAGATTTGACTAAACCCCTGTTCCGTTCGCACCCCCAAATAAAATATATGTTTAAATATAAATGGCTTGAAATCTTTCACCTTTTGTCGCCGACTTCTGTTTTTAATTCAATAAAGATTCCAAGGTCTGCAATCAAATTTCCGAAGCTGTCTCGTTAGTTATACAAAACGCACTGCAAATGCATTGTGCCCAGACCTGTTTATAATGAATAGCGCGTCGTAAGTTCGCCGCTTCGTGATGGCATTAGTTATCGGGGATGGTCCCCGGCCGATGTTTAGGGTAGGCCAATTATTTTATACCTGGCCGGGCAGACTGCAAAGCAATGTGCAATGTGCACTGGATGTTGTGGTTGTGTTGGATGAAAGCAACCAGCACTCAGCAGCCTCCGCCACTTGCAATAAAGCCCACAATGGCGGAGAACGCATCCGACCGCGAAGTATGCTCATTCCGTGCCCTAGGAAACTGGTTGACAGGCGCGTTTCGCCGTTTGCTGAATGTTTTGTAAATCAGATCGCCCGCATAATGAAGGTGAGTTGCCCACCTATACCTACCTGGCCGGGACTCTTTGCTCAGTGTCATAACAATATATGATCGCTGGTTGGTGTGTAATTTTATCATTTGGCGTTTTCTAACTTTTACTTTGAAATCGTACTAGGTACTCCGAACTTTTAGTTACGTTACTATTGTTATTGTTTGTGAGGTTGTTTTTGTTCGCTTTCACGTATTTACTCGAAATGCCGCGTCGTTCATAGGTCAGGGGTTAGTAGAGAGCCTCCGATACATTCTCTTTTCAAGAACGTTCAATAGTGATGTTGTTTTTTTTTCAAGCTAATTAATAAACATAAATATCTTGTCAATAACACAATAAATTTCTTGTCAATATTTCTTAAGGCGATGCCATACGTAGTAATGCAAAATCATGTGTTTTTTGTTTGAAAATTTGGTCGCCTAGAAATGTTTCAGATGCTTTAATTAAATACTACGAGTAGAATACATCTTGGCCTTTGAAATAATCGAGTACTTTTTATTAGATAAGTCTTTTTATAAGGCCAGAAAAAAATAATGTAAAGGCCTATGAAAACTGCTTTAAAGTTCAAAATCTCCTACTTACGAACTCATTTTCTGTTATTATTTTATTGTATAATGTGGCAAATTGAGTTATTTATAAAATGATCGAAAAAAAATTAAATATTTATTCCTGAACATCCACAAAATAAAATAAAAGGCACTTTTTGGCCATGTTTTTTTCTTGGAAAAATCAAAACAGGCGGATAAGCGGGAATTTAAACTTTATCGCCATCTACGTAAGGGTTGTTATTGATAGCGGCTCAATTTAAAATAATACACGACGTAGTGCATCGCCTTAATCTATATAACATTTGGAAATTTACCTAGATATCTTTCGTCTTTTCTAACCGTGTGGTGTATAAATGTTGTATTTATTTATAAGTTTTTTTTTTAAATTTATTATTCGTCTGGGCTTTCCACAGAGGGAAAACACACATAATAAATAATACGCTCGGATTGAAGTAAGGAAGCGCAGGGAACAGGGAACAAGGAATAGGGAATGCTTGCTGGCTGTACCGATACCGAGTACCGAGCGCGAGCAAGCTACAAGCTACAAGGCACAAGGCACAAAGCAGTGGAACGTGAAGTAGTGAAGTAGCGGGGTCCTGCGAGGCGAATAGGAAATTGCGAAGCAGGCCTTAGCCACTCGGCGGGCGGGGTGTCGGCACTGTCGGCTGCCAACCAGAGAATAATCAATATGGAGTACCAGTACCCTTTCGTTCAATTCCCCGGACAGCATCTTCTTTTCCACGCGTCGCATATCCAACACACCAACTATCTAGTATACATATATAACACGTAACATTTACCTTCACCAGTTCTACTATAATAATTATATGTATATCGCGCACACTGACACACCCAACTAACGGTTCATTTACTATTTATGGTAATCTGAATACCTACTTACACATTCCAACGCCCAATTCGTATTGATTTTCTTCTCGCTCGGACGTGAATCGATCAACGTGATCGTATGAAAATCTTTCGTAGCCGATTTATTCTAATTGATATGCCACATGCCTCTCGATCGACTTTCTATTTGCCATCGTTTACCTAGTCATTTTATTTTCCAGTTGTTTATGATCTAAATTTCACGCAATGTGATTCAGCTTGCGATTCGGTCTAGTCTATCGAATAATATAGAATTTAGTTTAGTGAACGTTCGGGCCGAGTTCGCAATCGGCTCAGCAGTTCGGCATTAGCAGCTTGAATTGTTTTATGTTAATGTACCTATAATGAGCCGAGCACGGAGCACGCGATGGATGCATTCGGTCTGGCGTTTGGCGGGATATTGTCGGCTGGGCGGGACAGTCCGTCAATCCATCGGCATATCTCGGCGGGCCGCCATTTTGTGGAGCAGTTAGCTTGCTCTATTGGAGTGAATGTAGAGCAGAAAACCTAGAAGGAGTGCCTGTCCACAGTGATGGAGATTGGAGATGGTCGAGTGCAGGCGTAGGCACAGGCAGTAGAGGTACAGGCACACAGACACAGGCAGTGGCGGTGTCGCATCCAACAACCGCCACATTATGCGCCGTTTCCCCGCGCACCATTTTCACTTGTCGCAATTTTTCAGCGCGATTGCTAAGCCGCTGAGAGGAACTGTGTCCATGTCCGCGGCAGTGTTGCCTTTCTTCGCCAGACCGGTACCCATTACCCAGTAGGAACCCACTCTAATCAAACGTTAGCGTGTGGGAATTTGTATGCCTTGTTTTTTTTTACTTCGTTACGTTTCATTTGATCAATAGGAAATACATCCATCCACCTAACTGCCTCATTTCTCTAGCGCATGTCATGGCTCGCTTCTTGAAGGGTTTTTACGTATCCTCATACATTACAATTGTAATGTAGAATCTAATGATTTGGTCTTTTTTATGTGTCGAACGACATTAGTACCTGGTATATCCATGGTGTTTTGGATTATCCCACGGAACAGTTATAATCTTTTTGATAAATAATCTATATATCTTAATATATAAAAATCACCTGTCACTGTGTTCGTACACGCTAATATCCGAAACCGCCCATCCGATTTCAATGAAATTTTGAGATTGTATGTGTTTGGTTCCAGCTTGAAACATCGTATAGTTTTGGACCCGATAGGTGGCGCTGTTGTCGAGATCTAAATTATTACTTATTTTTTCAACGAATTATCATTTTTTTTGTTCAGCTTTCACATCCAAAAACACATACAACCACAATATTTTAATTTCTCTACACCCCCTCTCAATTTTTTTATTACGATTTTAGGGTTTGTTTATATGAAAAAAGGGTCGTAATTCATTTTTAAGTTGTGTAAGCTTTATGTATTCATATTGGCAAGACGGATTGACAAAAAGTATTGTTGAAAATGTTATTTTATATTTAAAATATAAAATCGCACTAAGTACATTGAATTAGAAGTCATTACTATAATTTAAAATAACAATATTGTTTAGACTTAAGAATCAATCGTTATCTACCTCATTTATAACATTAAATTTTTTTCAAAGTCAATTAAGAATTTTCATTTTATTGATTACACTTAAATATGAGTTTAATAAAACATGAAGTTTCTACGGATCATATTCCTACGGCAATCTGTCAAACTGTGAAAGACATACTTTTAAGGCAGTTCAAATAGTATAGAACGGTACCGGTCGCATTTTATTTTCACTTATTTTCTATCGTACTGAACAATCACAATCTGCTGAAATGATCGAAATCAAAAGGAACGTCAAAACAATGTCTATATTATTATATTATATATCGTAATTGGTAGTATAGGCAGCCCCAATTTACTTAACCCAATGAATTTCATGTACTTGCGCGAGCTACTCGTTCCAAAATAATGTTTAAATGTATCAATACCAGGGTTGAGCATTGAAAATACTCACTTATACCTAAATTACATGAAGTTAGTAATAGATAAGCAGATGTGGCGGATCTATTTAACTGCAAGAAGGCTATAATATCATATATTTTCAATAAATATTAATTAAACCTAGAAAGTCTACTTAGAAGTTTTGCGTGTACCTGCATCTCTTACTTTAATATCATTATAGAGTTTCTGATCATTTTATACTTTCTGATGTCATTGTGTTTGATTTATTGTTTATGGTATATTTATACCGTTGTTATTATTAAATAAATAATCCACGTTGGATGTTGGCTGAGTTGACATCGCGTCTGGGTCTCACCCATGCGTGTTTAATTACTGGGCTGGTTAAGCCCTCCATCACGACACAAGCAACAATTTCCGCTTACTGTGAATGTAGTAGGAGATTTTCAAATTATTGTCAGGTTATTCGTAACACATGAATATTTGACTGAGCCACATCAAAGCGTGGCGGCGTAAAGCTAGTTTTTTAATAAAGTGAGAATTTGACGATATTTGGATAAAGGGATTATTTTCTACAATAATATTAATTATCATATTTTTATTTTATTATCTCCGTTGTAATATTTTTACAACGGATAATTGAAAGAGTCAAATTTAAATTCCCCCTTATAAAAAAGCAATTAATAATTGCGCCAGGAAATTAATAATATTGATTTTAATATATTTTTCTTTTCGATTTACTCTTCTATAGACACGGGAAGACTATACTGTGACACTTTCCTTGCTCGGTGTTATAACAGGGAGGCCGCAAACCGGGAAAACCAAGAAAAACCAGGAATGATATCGGTGATTTCTTTTGTTGGTATAATTTCCTTCCATTTGGGACCGTAAAAAACACGTAGCCTTAGTCATTCTTCTCTTGAATTTAATTCCACATTTCGTTTTGTATTAATTTTTCCCGGAAGGCAGTAGTAATCCAAATAAAAATCTATGAAAAATGAAGTACAATCGTGTGGGCAGAGTAGAATTTTCCTTGTATTAAATTCGCGGTCAGAGCTGCTCTTGATAAGTTTGATATTGTTATGGAATTTTAGGATCTGACCATCCTGTAAAATGTCCTAGGATTTAGTCCTGTAACGTAACGCGTCCCAAGTAGCGTTAGTGATTAGTGACTAGGGAGCGAGCGAAGTAGGTGTGGGTGTGGGGAGAGAGGCCTGTCGCTAACGCCTGCCACCTGTGCCTTGCTGTGCTGTGCTGTGCTGTGCTGTGCTGTGTCAGTCCTCCTGTGGCCTGTGGTACTGGTGTCTGTAGACTACGGCGAGTACACAAGTACCAAGTACAAGTACTACAGCCTCTCGGGCTGTTGACCCGCTGTGAACCCCGTGTGAGACTGAGCTTGAGGCCGTTATGCCTCTCGTCTCACCCATTCTACTTTAGCTCCGATTTCCTCGGTCAATGTTTGCGACTGCCAAAGCCTTCCTAAGCTAAATATCACGTCGATGTTCATGGTAGTTCTTATGTTTTATCGGAGCTGCCCACGTAAAGGCATTTATTATTTTTTCCTTCCCTAAATGAATGCTTTTAAAATGCTGCCAGTGAATATTTTTGTCGATGCACTCACGTAATGATAATAATAAAATTATCCAGGGTTATGCATGTTTATGTCCAAATATTCGCAAAATGATCGTCACAATAAAATATTATTAACATATGATTTGTCAAGGACAGGTTTTGATTACGTCGAACATTTAATTTTCGCTTAAAAAATAAGCGATTCATAAAATATTACGTATATAATTATTGTTTGAAATGAAGTGTATAAATCGATCACAGTGAACAGAGAACAAACGCCGCAGAGCATCGGAATGTGCCGATTCTGTTTCCATTGTAATACAGTCGTGATCATTGACCCCCGTCCGAGAGAGAATCACAGCTCGGCGGAGCTCCTCTGCTAACAATGCCGCGACGCTCTCAAATAGTTACCACTGGACGATTTAATTTATCGCGTAATGTGCCCCCTGCCCCTTCTCCTTCTCATTTCCACACTCCTTGCGGTCCTCGGCCGGTGATCATCCACCAATATACTGGCCGGTGTCCGGTGTGCTGGAGCTATGCTATAGGTACTATACTATACTATGTAGTCACTACCACCACTACCTCTGGCCGCGACTTCTCGTGTGAACCCCGCATCCGCATCACGCCTATTGCAATGTACCCATCATTGTACCAATCCAGAGGTGAAACTTAACTCCGCCATTTTCAGTGCGGACTCGAGAAGTATCCTCGACTGCCGAGTGGCGGGTGCCGAATGCCTTCCTCCCCGCGACGCGACCTTGAACGGAGCGTCCGCGCAGGCAGCGACGGCCGAAAGGCCCGCTTTTCGCAAATACGCCGACGTGCTGCGATGATGGGACAGGGGCAGGTTCAGACGCAATGGCTCAATTCATAAAAATATCGTTTACGGCTTATCTCCTCCGGCTCGCCCGGGCTCCGCGATAGCCTGACAGTCCCATGGCGCAGCTAAAATCGGCACAATTTTACGGTGGCAACCTCGTGAATCACCGTAAACTGTCGATAACATTCGCACTTCAGTCGGCTTTGGTACGTTCGCGATTCCATTGTTTTATCCCCCTTGCTAAAATTAGCAGAGCCTCTCACTTATTCCGTGCATGTTTTGATTTGCGAAAACGTAATAATAATATTTTTTGTTTATTTCAGATGGCAGCTGGAGCCTTGCAGATGGCACCCCAGGCGACAGTCAACGCAGCTCAGCCGATTCATAGCCAAGACTCTAATATGAGCACCGGTGAGACATTTATTTAGTGTGTTCTAATAATAATAATAAATAATCCTGTTGTTGCGAGTTAGTTGGTTGGCGGTCCCTGCCCTGTTACCGGTCGCCACCGCGCCGGTGGCGCCATCTTGTTTCTTTGTTCGGCCGCAGCGCGCTGCCTACTAGCTACTACCACCACTACCAACTGTCAGACTCGTGGGGATGGAAAGTATGGCGCGCGTGTCAAAACAACAACTGTCATCATTTTTTTACATTATTCTATTATCTGTGTTACATTTGCGATTTGTTCGCGTCCTATGGGTGGGTTTGTTTCGTAATTCTATTATTGTTTTATAATATCTAAACGCTAAGGATATATTTATTCAGTTTGCTACATACTAACTCAACACTCAAAAATGAGCTTTATAAACAATGGTCACAGAGTTGAGGAAGATTATACTTCACATTGTAACTTGTACTTATCGAACATAAGGCCGGTATTTCAGTTGATTTTTATGCTCTGCTTAAAAGTGATATTTACATTCGTCGAGTAACTATCGGGTGTGTTCTCTGACAACGCAATCTGACTCATAACAATCCTCAGTAGGTATACTGAAATGCCGACCCATAGTCAGGGTTATTTTCTTTAAATATTAAACATATAAGCTTGATAGAAACATTTAGGAAGATTATCTTATAGTTGGGTGATGACAAGTGATGGGACATGACTCATGTTTATTAAGAGCCGTTATGTGGAAGCGGGGCGCAAATAGCAACTGAAAACCTGCAACTGGCTAATAAACTTTGAAATCATTTTATAACAAAAGATCACAACCTAGAACGAGCTCTACAGTTTTAATGTGATTTGACCTCTTGTACGGTTCATTACTAAGAGTCATACAAAGAACTCGCAAAAAACAGTCACAACAATCGATAATGGAATTTTTGTTTAAATCCAGTAAACCCGAAAATTTTAAAAGAAATAATCCACAGGCTCAGGATATTTCGAGTGATGAAAACGATGTCGTATCAAATGTATTAACACATTCGTCTATTATCTTATAGTGATAGTGAATAATCTTACGATTACGATTTTTATAAAGTAATTTCTTAAATGAAATGAAGAAAAAGATAGAACAAAAATTAATTTTATATCATTAAAGAATAAGATAATACTAATAAATCTAAACGAAACATGAAACCGAACAAAACACTTTAATTAATGACAAGACAAAATGTTAAGGGATAACCGGCACACAAGCAGCACTGTGGCAGCTTTTCTGGACTACCTCTATTTTTAACTTAAAGTGTATTAATAATTTTTGAAAAATTAAAATAATTATTTGATTTTTAACAAGGAAACCTATCCACCATTATTTTTTTATTTTGGTATACTTCTTTTACACGGTATTATGGAATGTATCCACCGAATAAAAATGGAATCCAGTGTACTCAAATGTTGTTGATGTAATACGTTTTTTTTTCTTCTAGTATAGCTGATTTTGTTTAAATCTGGATGTGCAAATGAGTGTTGGTCCAATGGTTGAAGGTGTCAAATTGTATTGCTACTTTTATGTTACTGCCTATTAAATTTTATTTTTTCTTGTACAATAATTTTAAATATGTTTGTGTCAGTCATACTTTGTATTGCGCTGTTCTAAATGTATGTTTAACGAGCATAAATGAGTAAATAACAAAACAAAACTACACTTACATAACATTTTATGCAATCGAGATTTTTCTGCCTTATTTTACGATGCATTAGCAAAGTTAATAGTGTAGTAATAAAACTAATAATTACAAGACTATTAAACTGACAGCCATCGAAATAATGTTAATGTGGTCGACAGGTATAGCCTACAACACAATATAAAATGTTTAAACGCCATGTTTTTGCTGTGTGTAAGGGAAATTGATCACTTTTTACGCAATTGAGGTAAATATAAATCATAAGCAAATGCATCACCAAACATGTGATATATTTGATCAGGTTTCGACCAGAATCAGATCGAGTGTACCTGTCTTCAACTCTACTTAATCCTGATTGTTCTAATCAGAATACTCAACATTCTGCATTCATAAAGCAAGCTGATTGGGTTAGGCATATTTGTACTTGTCTTCAGCTCGACTTAATCCTGATTGTGCTAATCAAAATATTCAACATTCTGCATTCATAAAGCAAGCTAGGGTTAGGCATATTTGAATGATTTTATTATTTCTAATTTTGAAACCTTTAATTCATGGTGGAATCCCATTTTAATGTGACATTTTATGGATTGAAACACCTTTACAACTTTCTTACATTTTGACCCCGACCTTTATTTATTATCGGTCTCGGTCTCTACAATATAGACTGCTAAATGCCATTTATGGGTAACCTAATAGGCTAATATCTAGTGCCACCCATGGGAGAGCTCTTACACTAATATCAAGGAAATTGCAGATTTGACTTTGCATGAATTATTTAATAATACCATGTGAATGGTTTGGACATGTAAAGTGAACGAACGGAGAAAGGCGTAAAAGGTGAATTGAATAGTAGAAGATGTCAAGGACGCTGAGGAAAACATGACACAATCAAGTGAACTAAATGCTTGAACTGTGTCTGTCAGAATAACAAGAGTATGTATGAAAGAAAAACTAGTGTGCTAGTTGAGTGAAGTCTATTCTATCTGCCTACCCCTGCGGCGAAATGATGTGATGGTTAGCTAGTTATGTTACTAAGTTTTGTCTTTGTATAATTCCAGGTTCCTCCCACAGTGACAAGGAAGTGGATTCTCTGACACCTGAGAAAGGGGTGCTGCGGTCAGGCAGTGTGGGCGCCAGCGGGGCCCCTGGGGCTCCCCTTGCGGGCGGTGCGCCAACTATGGTGGGGCTGCCCCCAGATAGGAAGCGCAAGCGGAAAGGGGAAGAGAGTGGTGGCGGCACACCCGGGGGCCCCGGCAAGCCGAGGGTCAACACCTCCGGCGCCGCGGCCGACGGCGGCAAGATCCGCGACTACTTTAACAAGCACCCTTCCAGCAGCCCCGTGCGGCACGGGGGTGCCAAGAGCCCCTCGCCGCAACAAGGAAATTACCCAATGGTGAGACTAATGACTTCCATACCTATTGTACTATCTATTCCCTATTGCACTATTTGTTTAGCTTCAAAAGGTTTTAAACAATGAACCTGCACAAGGTGTACATACATATATTTTCATACATAGGATTTTAACCAGCGATTCCTGAGCTTACTTAGAGTAACAAATTTAGATGACATTTTGCTTGATGTTCTAGCTTCACTGTAATAGAGAAGTGAGACCGCCTATCATGTGATCCTGTCATGAAGTGTAGCAGTGTGATCAGTGGCGACATGTGATGGAAGCATTTTTTTGTTTTTATTTGAAAATAAATATCATCGGACGGCAAAATGGCATATACTTTTTTTATTTCAAGTAAGCTCAGGAATCTTTGGTTAAAATCCTTCAGGTACGTGCTGTTACACCCTGTATATGGTAGATTCTCACTAATCCAGCACTATCAGATCAATATGGTTTAAATTTTAGATCGAAATTATCAGTATGAGATTATTTTGGTAAACAACAAATAATGTGTTTGGAAAAAAAATAATTTTGCTTCTACTCATAAAACTTTTTTTTTTTTTTTAAATATGCTGGTATTCGAAATACATAATACTATAATCTTATTTAAAAGCGCAGTAATAATTACATATTTTCATGATTTTATTTTATGGTTTTCCATACATTCCAGTAATCTGGCATCGGTTTTAATAACAATTTCAATAAATGAACGATGTAATATTTATAACTTAGTTTCTCTTTTTCTTCTTCAGTATCCTCCTTCTCCCTCCAGCCTTATGCCCACGGGAGGTGGCAGCGAGTTCTTCAAGGGCAACTCCACCGTAGGAGGGGGCGTGGTGGGAGTGGGCTCTTTGGGCGGCTCCGGGGGCACCCTAGTGCGGGGCCTCTCTACCTCCACGGTGCACAAGTTCTCCCAGACGGAACTTACGTGTCAGAGGATACAGGAGTTTGAGACGCAGGCCTCCTCGGACCTGGAGGTGCGGAACAATAAGATAGACGAGTTGAACCGGGCATCCGAAGAGCTGAGGCATCAGGTCTCATCACAGCAGAAAGTAAGTCCTCTCAAACATTCAATATTCCACTCTAGATATAAAATAGTGTCCCTACATAGGTGGCTATATTTACCTAATGGAGGGATGTGAATAAACATGCAGCAATTGAATGTTACCTACTCGGGCGTTCATTGCACTGACCATTAGAGCCCCCATGGATTATGTAGACCTCCTGCCTTGTATTTTTACACCCAGAATCTATTAGTTCTACATTCCTTTTGAGGATCTCTCTCTATCTTTTATTGTCCTGTCTTCAAGTGTTTCTGTGAGATATATCTGTATCACTGTTTGATTTTTTTTTGTTATTTTTCAGGTAATAGAACAACACAAGTCTCACATCAACAAATGCATCGATGTTGTAAAGAAGTTATTAAATGAAAAAAGTACAATAGAGAAAAAAGAAGCACGGCAGAGGTGTATGCAGAATAGGTTACGATTAGGACAGTTTGTTACGCAACGAGTTGGGGCTACTTTTCAAGAAAATTGGACTGATGGATATGCATTTCAAGAATTGACGAGGTAGGCTTTCGTGGCAATATCTAGTAATATTTCTCCCACTTTCAATCATCTCAACATTACAAACAAAACTTGTTATATTAATGCATTTTGATTTCATCGAGGTTGGCAATCCATAATCTTTATGTAAAAATAATAGTGAATTAATTTTTCGAAGAAAATTTCTTCTAAAAGCTTATCACTTTGTGATGTCATTATTTATTAGAAAGTTATTTGTGTATTATTCTAATAATAATAGTGCCCTTTTCGTAAGAAAATCACCTCAAGGGCATTATGTACTTTTATCTTACTAATATTATTTAACCTTTTGATTTCTCTAGATAAACTCATAAACATTTCTTATAATATATCGTTGAAGACGAAGATAATGCTAATCAATTTAAATGAAATTTTTAAATTTATTTAAAAGAAATACGTTACTTAAGAGGTTACGAATAACCTGACAATTTTTGAAAATCTTCTACTACCACAACAGTAAGTGGAAAATTCTACCTTGTGTTGTAATGGAGGATTTAGCCAGCTGAGGAATTGAACACACTATGCTTGGGTGGGACCCAAACGCTATGTCAACTCAGCCACCGACTGGTCTAATGCCTCTAACCACTTGTTTTTAACTCGCCTTGTCCCGGGTATGACAGAGATCCTGGGTTTAATTCCCGTTACCTTTTTATTTTTCTGTATCTTGTTCTGTTTCATATTTCATTTGCATTTATAAGTATTATCTTCTTTTTCAATGATAAGTTACATTGATGGGTACCTTCAAAGTTATTGCAATAAAATTTATTATAATCTTCGTAATATTATGTTCTCCATAAATTTGAAACTCTATGACTATTATATCAAATGCACAATGTCAGTACACAACTGTGTTAATGTTTGAAAATGTCAAACAATGTGACTTTAAGGACGGGTTGTTTTGGAGAATTTGAACAATTCATCAAATTTCAACATTCATTTACGGGTTCTGTGAAAGTCCTATTCAAATTCTGTTATTATATCATTATAGGCTAGTTGCTTGACAGAACTGAAATAAAAACAGAACTTAAAAATATCTTTCACATAACTTGAAAATTAACTTTGAAATTTGAAGAATTGTTCAAGTTCTCCGAAACAACCCGTCTAAAAAGGTTACCTCTAAAAAGGATTGTAATGCTAAATAATTTGTTACATACATTTCCAGGAGACAAGAAGAGATAACAGCTGAGAAGGAAGAAATTGATAGACAGAAAAAATTATTAGTAAAGAAGAGGCCATCGAATGCCGAGGGTGGCACAGGGCGGGGCAAGCGAAACAACAGCACGGGGGCCGGGGGGGCCACCACTGTTGGCGGGGGCGCCGCCGGGGGAACGGGGGCAGGGGTCGTGGGTGCCGGTGGGGCCACCACGCAGCAGCCCACGTTGCACAACGGCACCGAGCCCCCCACCTTCCTCAAGCCTGACCCGTTACCCACCTTCTCCTGGCAGGAGTATTACGAGGCTGATGAAATACTCAAGGTGAGCCTACTTTCTTCTATAACTCACTCTCCCACTTAGTGGTACCAGGTGGTAGATCCGGTAAATTCTTCCACTGCTAAATTTGTTCCAAAATCAACAGCTTGAAGGTTGTACTAAAAAAGAAACAAACTTAACTATAAATAAACATAATTCGCTTTTAAATTCAGTATTTTCATATAACTTAACCTTACACACCTCTTTAAGAAAATCAACTTCACCTTCCAGCCTTTAAAGTTACACTTCAGTAAATAGTTGTAGCATATAGAAAAGATGAAAAGTATTTATTAAAAACATTGCATAAAAGACTTGTTTGGTTAGAACAAACCATCTTCCAACAAGGTGACATATTTATTTCTCTATTCGCACATGGAAAATCACTTTACCGTGCTCATTAGCGCACAAGTGGCAAATTCACACTTCAATCGACACCTGTTACCGACTTATTATTTGTGTTCTAGCTTCGGCAAAGTGCTTTAAAGAAAGAGGATGCCGACCTACAACTAGAGATGGAAAAACTAGAAAGAGAAAGAAATTTGCATATCCGAGAACTGAAACGCATCCACAATGAGGACCAAAGTAGATTCAGTGCTCACCCAGTCTTATCTGATAGGCAAGTCATTGATTGTTCATAGTTTTCACTAATAACAATAAAGATATCTCACCGATTATGTCCTGTGACAAAGAATCTATCATTAATGTATACATATTGTATTTCCAGATATCTTTTGCTAATGCTCCTAGGGAAGGGAGGGTTTAGTGAGGTTCACAAAGCTTTTGACTTGCGGGAACAACGGTACACTGCCTGCAAGGTTCATCAGTTAAATAAAGATTGGAAAGAAGATAAGAAAGCCAATTATATCAAGTATGTTTCTCTGCTATCTATTTGCTGTATAGCCATCTGACTAACAGCCTACAAAACTAAATTGTCATAAATCATAAGATTCGTTTTCTGAAATAACAAACTGGTTGTTTGAACTTGGTGAAATTGAGTACTGGTTTATTAAAATGTATGATGTTTTTTCTTCCAGGCATGCACTTAGGGAGTATAACATTCATAAAGCCCTAGATCATCCGCGGGTAGTGAAGTTGTACGATGTATTTGAAATAGATGCCAATTCTTTTTGTACAGTACTAGAATACTGTGACGGACATGATCTTGACTTCTATTTGAAACAGGTATGTTTTATTGTTTCAATCATCAACTAATGATCTGTGTAGGTAACGCAGCGAGAGTTGACTGCAATAAAAAAGCTTAGCATTGAACAGCTTTTTATCTTGTTTATACCTGCGTACTGTCACTAGCAGAAGAGGAAAAAAAGTGTATACGCTGCTTGTAAAAGAATATTGTTAGGAAGCTTACAGTGTGTTGTGTTCATATAGTTCCAGTTCGATCGGGTGCATGATATCACAAGTGAAATAATCTGATTTCATTATTTTAAGTTCGCATTGTTGTTATTAGATTTATTTGTTTATTTTACTTTCCATCTCTTTTATTTATTGGACTATGTGTACTACTAATAAATATAGGATATATACAATGGCTGATGCGGCATGCACATATCTGTCAGTATAGATATGTTTTCAATAGTTATGAGCGATGTCCTTTGTCTCGTTTACGCCTACTTATTGTGACTAGCGGAAAAGGGACAGCAAGTTTATATGTTCACTGTGTTAGAATATTTTATGAGCTCATACCTTGTCATTGTTTATTACGCATTTGAATTCAGTCCTAAATATTATCTCATTCAGATAAACTATTTTAATGACAATGAAATAAAACAACATTCAGCATGCCAAAATAATTCTAAACGAAACACGCTTTATGTTAGTTATGTATCTGTGTGAGTACTGTGATGAAGTCGATGAAGGTTGATAGACCCATACAAGGACCGGGCTCTGTTGGAAGAATCTTCTTAATAATGAAACCATTTTTTAATTTCAGCATAAGACTATTCCCGAGAGAGAAGCGCGCTCTATTGTTATGCAAGTAGTTTCAGCCTTGAAATATTTAAATGAAATCAAACCTCCTGTGATCCATTACGACCTGAAACCGGGCAACATTCTCCTCACTGAGGGAAATGTCTGCGGGGAAATCAAAATAACCGACTTTGGTCTTAGCAAAGTAATGGATGAAGAGAATTACAATCCTGATCACGGCATGGATCTAACAAGTCAAGGAGCGGGAACTTACTGGTAAAGATACATTGTGTATAACTGATTTCATTTTTGATTTATTTAGTGAGAATATCTCGCAAGAGTCCCAACTGCTGAGATGGGGAAGTAAGTACCTGATTATTCAGATGTGGTCATTCACCAGAGCGAAACTTAGAATATTTTCCTCTCAAGAATGTGTAGCAAATATTGTATATTTTATTTTGAATTAATTCATTCTGATGCAATACAAATGAATTAAATAAAATTTACTGGCTCACCGGGATTTGAACCCGTGACCTCGGAATTCGTAGTGGAGAGACTTACCTCGACCACGGAGGCCGTTGATTTCGGTTTGTTGAATTCAAAGTTTCTTGCTGGCAGCTATGCGACTGGCACCCAATTGGGGATGTGGACTTTAACACTTTAACATGGCTATTGCCATTTCAAGCAAAGTTTCAAGTATTTAGTAACCAGGTCCGAATAGCCGGATACTTGTCAATCTTCCTTTCACATTATATCCCAAATTAGGTATGCAGTAAAATTCCCCACTGGTTCTGGGCAATTGGGACTCTTTGGAAAAAGTGAAAAGCCACATAACCAATTTAATCATATTATTTTCTCATGCAACAAATTGTCATTGACATCCACATCTGAATGAATGAGTAAAGTTAATGTTTGTTTGTTTGTTGTTTTGGTTTCAGGTACCTCCCACCTGAATGTTTTGTGGTTGGTAAGAACCCCCCTAAGATCAGCAGTAAGGTGGATGTCTGGAGCGTAGGTGTCATATTCTACCAATGCCTCTACGGCAAGAAGCCTTTTGGTCACAATCAGAGCCAGGCTACCATTCTGGAAGAAAATACCATTCTCAAAGCCACCGAAGTACAATTTGCTAATAAACCCACCGTTAGTAATGAAGCTAAGGTAAGATACTATGTATTTATACGACTTTTTACTTATTATTTATTTATTTTTATTGTATTTCATTTCTCTAAGTACTCTTAAGATGAGAGTACTTCACCATCCTCTTATATCACCATCCACCATAAGATAACGTATATTAACCGATTTAATGCTATGATTATTTTTCAAGTATGTTTTTAAATTGTTACAGTTTTTAGATTAAAAAGTATGGTACTAAATAAAAATGCAATAACTTGGACAAATATCAGCAAATTTTAGTGATTATTTTAAAGTAAAGAATTATATTTTATTCTTCCAATAAAAAAAAAAACTATTAATTTACAACTATACAAAATATAAAATTATGTCTCTTCGCAATCGTGTTTTCCCGCGCAAAGTCCATGTTGTCCCTTTTTACAGCGAGTAGATATGAGGTTGAATCGCCTTATCTCGTTGGAATCCCTTTTCCAATAAGAAAAATGGTGGCTCGTCTTGCTATGCCCATTTCCAGTAAGAAGGCAATGAATGCTTTTATTTAATTGGTGTCCATTTTTTTGCCCGTGAATTCAGTTTCAAATTCCTGTGTTCAAAAAATTGTGCAGCATAGTTATCAGAAAGAAGGAACTCGTCTTAAGTCCAGGATATTTTTTAAACTTTTGTCAAACAAAGGTCTCGTCGTTGTGAGATGTTTTTTTAAAAACTTTTGTCAAACAAAGGTGTCGTCGTTCGTATTTTCGCTGTCATTTGATATATCGTCCGCAATAGAACTAATATCCGACATGGTGAAAAATGTCGATTCACTTAAGGGTGTATTCATTTTAACATTAAAAACAATAAATATCAAGACATGCGCTTAATGAAATACACCGCACTCAATGCGGTCTCCCGATGACTGACAAAAGCACACCAAAAGCCATAATGAAAGCGCCGTGTCGCGGTGTCGATATATTCATGAGTAACTCTTGCAGCGTGATAGGTTGATAAATAAACAAATAAATACTCGCAATAGGTATTTGACTGGTCGGTGGCTGAGTTGGAATCGCATCCTCCATCATGACACACCCAACATTTTTCTTTCTGCCTTTCTTTTTATAAAAAAATAAGGATAGTAGAAAACTCCGCTCACCGATCTGATATATAGGCACATAGTTCTTGGACTTAATAAATAAAATATAAAAAAGAGGATGGTGAAATACCCCCTAAATCAAATTTAATAATGTTATTATTAAGTTCTGTGGAATTCACTGGGTATTGGGTGACATAATTTCATGGCGTTCATAACCTGAATGAAGGTTTTATATATTTATGAAAATAACTATATCAACATTGTTACACTACCACTAAGGGATTTATTCAGCAGGATTTTGTTCATTTACATACTACAAGTCATGACTGCAAATTTTTTTCCTTAACCTTTTCAACATTTCAATGCAGTCTTTACCGCACTCAAAATTTATTTGTTTAAGTAGAGAACTATATGGATCATATATTGTGAGACATCAGCATACAGGGATAGCCACTGATGAATCACATATGAAACAGTCCCTTAAATAAGGTTGATAAAATAAACTAACAATGCTTGTTTGTTGAATATTTGTAGAGCTTCATCCGCGCATGTCTAGCATACCGCAAGGAGGAACGCATTGACGTGTTCAGCCTGGCCCGCCACGAGTACCTGCAGCCGCCCGTGCCGAAGCACGGTCGCGGGGGCGTGGGCGGTGCGGCAGGAGGGGGCGCGGGCCCGCACCACGCGCAGCACCACGCGCAGCCCTCGCACCACACGCCGGCGCAGCACAACCCGCAGAGCTTCAACGCCGCCATGTTTGGCTCGGGAATGAACGCCTCCAGCAGCTCCTAGAACCGACGGCGGCGGCCGCCCCCGCCCTTTCTGCCGCGCACCTGTTGATTGGACCCGCCCGGTCCTTCTCTCGGTCTCCCGTTGACCGTTGTTGACTATTTGTTGGATATTTCCGCAGTGTGCCGTCAGACTGATGTACTTTGGTTGGACTAGTTTGTTTTGCTCGTGATGTTTGTTGGGACCTGTGTACTGTACTGTTTGCTAGAAGACAACCAAGTGCTGGGATAGTTATGTGAATTGTGATAGTTTCGCGGACTCGTCGACGAGCGGCAGTGTTTAGTTCCTCGAGAGGTGTACATAGATAGTTTTAAGTCCAAGTCAAATATTCCTATCTCCTTTCCTCATTACCAGTTTTCTCTTGGCTGCTTCCCGCTTGACTGCCCGCCGCTGGTGGAATCAGTTCTCATTAAAGTCGCCATCCGGAAACGGCTCTCGTGTGCGAATAGACTCGTGTAATCGTAATATCTTACCCTATAAAATATGTATTGTACATGTATACATCGACACCGGCGTGTGAATGTATAATTTTACATATGAGTAGAAACTGATAAGTTATTTTATGAAGTGACCTTGCTTTGTATCATAGTAGTGTGTTATTTTATTAATTTGGGCTAAGAAGAGCAGAAGAGCTGGTTAGACAGCATACTGTAACTGTTGTACGGATGGCCTGGTTCTCACAGGCCCAGTTGTTATATAAGCCAATCCATCGTTGTTACAGCTTCGGTGTTTTAAGAATATATAAGTCTGATCAGAGAATGTGTCTTTTTATTTTATTTTGCACTTTATAAATTATCTTTTTTTGTTGAATGTTATACAAAATATTAACAGATAGTAAGATCCCTTACATTACATTTACAATTATATAAATTATGTAAAAAGTAGGAATTGTACTAACGCAACAAGAAGCTCCCATCGCTGATACTTGCGCTGTCTGAATCAATCAATCATCTTCATATGAAACTATTCATTTCATTATGACGGATTCTGTTATTTCTCATTGTTTCTTTTACATTGTAAATTCTCCATTATGTCTTCGACTACATTGGCTACTACTTTTGTGGGAAGGTTTTAAACTTTTTAATCCATAGCCTTGAACAATAAATTCTCTTGTTATCATCTTGAACTCGGTCTGTATTGTCAATATATATTGTTTTATATATTATACATATATATATATATATGATATTTCCCGTTATAACTAATTTGAAAGAAAATTGAATCAAATACTATTAAATTAATATTACTTTGATTATTTATTCCTTTCTTTCCCTCTTTTAAATTGATTTCCTGTTTTCTCAAAGATACATTAAATCTCTTGTTACAATGCAAATACATCCCATGTTCATCTCAATCTAGGAAAAACAAATATTATAATTTTTTTTTCCATTTTAAGTACCTAATAATTTTAATTTATTAATATCAGACTCTGAATAATTTTTAACAAGCATGCTGAATGTACATAAGATATCGAAAGAACATAAAATAAATCATGTTTAAAAAAACAACCCCTGTGCATTCATATTGCGTCACCACACTTCAAATATTCCTGGATTAAGAATAACTTGAAAAGGTTTCAAAAACGCCTAGAGATGTTGCCTGTACAATGGTGGAGGTCTTTGCTAGCGGAGAAATCGAACCCATGGAGCCTGGATGAGAATCTGAAGCATTTGCCACCTCAGCCACTAGCTGGTCTAACGAATAATTTAACTATATAAGAACAAAAAAACTTTAGTTTATGTGAAGGATCACATGGTTAGCCTGCACTTGTCTGATTATGACCGTAGACTTTTGAATTTTTATTGCTGAAACTAAAAATTAGATTAAAAATGAACTGAAAATCAAGGTGGAATGCCCACAGAATGTATGCATTTGTATATTTGCCCTGAAGGATGAGGGGTACAAGGTGTTTAATAGCTTCGAAACAGAACTTGTAGAGATTTCAAAGTGAAATAATAATCTACTCGCCTTCTATCAAATTCCGTATTTGATAACAAACTGCACCTCACTTTGTTAGCTGGATCAAGATTGGAATACAGCTTGGCGTAAATTCTAGAAATTTATTCAATTGGTACCAAAAAATTTCATTACATGGCAACAACAAGCTCACTTTGTCTTTAATGTCAATCTCTTCTTCTCATTCAAGATTGACATTTGGTTTTAAACAAATAAGGGAAAACAACACACATAACTTGACACAAAGATTGAAATAATATTTCGTAGGTGATGGGTAAGCACAAAGCATACTGCCTTAGTGTGAACTAAGAAAGATATATTATAATGAAAAAGACTAAAATAATGATGTTTTCTATTTTTTTCCGAATGTAATCGGTGTATCGCCACAAAATCGACAATGGACAAATTGAATAATACCTTATTTGAAATAAAAATGTTACAAAAAATGTATGGTTTATAGGCAGGTATTTATGTACCTACTTACAAATCTTTTCAGAGGAAATTTAATTTTGATTTATTAAATAAGAAAAATTTGGAAAATTAGCTTGTTGTTGAGATACAAGTTGACCACATAATAGTTTTATCGCAGTTTTTTTCTATTTTTCCTATGGTGCTATAAATTTTGACCATTATATGAGGTGTCTTGATCACTCTAAATTGTTGTCTGAAGAAATATTCGGCTTGTTTGGCGTTCTGCCTCATTCTAGCTGTTGGACTAATTGTCCTCAGTCTTGTTCCCAACTCCGTGTGACTGTTTGTGAACACCTCACCTCTCCATTGACCTTTACGTTGTAGTCTGTAGGTTGCTGCCATTGCCATCCCACTATAGCAGCACTCCCATGGCTAGTAAGTAGTATTGAAGTGTTCGCATGGCTCCTGTGATTCCTTTGCATGCGAGTCCCTGTATGTGGTTGAGTGTGGCCATCACTGTTTTCAGTGTTGTTCTCCTAGTGACCAAGGCTGCATGCACGATCCTTGGTTGCATCGTTTTAGTTTTGAGACCCCATTCTGCCGCAGATTCGCTTAGTTGCCCACATTAGAACACAGGTCTTTTTGCATACAATTTCCACCTGGTTTTTCCAGCTTAGTTTGGCATATGCTAGCTATGATGACGCCGAGGTATTTAACCGTGTCTGAGAGTTCTAGCTCCTTTCCATAGAAGGTTGGATTGCCCCCATCCCTCTAATTTCCTTTTGCTTTCTGGGTTGACTGACAGCCTTGTTTATTCACACCACTCTTTCACTGTTGCGAGTGTTGACTGTATAAGGCCTCTGATTGTGTCTGCATCCCAACACCTTATTATGGTCGCGATGTCATCCGCATACCCTTTTGCATGCAGGCCCCTATTGTTGAGTTTAGGATGAGGTTATCCACCACAAGGCTCCACAGCAAGGATGATAAAACCCCTCCTTGTGGTCACCCTCGTGTCACAAATACCCTGAAGTTCACCTCACCCTGTCACTGCAAGTATCCGGCCTGAGAGCGTGTTCTTCAGCAACCTCCCGGTGGTTTTATCGAGTCCATGCCTTTCTGCCGCTTCATCAATGAATTTGAAAGTGGTGCAGTTGAATGCTCCCTCTATTTCCAGAAAGAGTCCCTGCTGCCAGTTCCCCGGTCGCTTGCTCCTGCTCCAGTTTGTACGCCAACCTGTGCAGTGCCGCGTCGACCGACTTACCTGGTTGATAGGCAAATTGCAACTCGTGGAGGGGGTTTTCTCTCAGTACCCTGTCCCATAATTACTCTAACCGGTATGACGGCCTCCGTGATCGAGGGGTAAGGTCCTCAAATAGCAGTCCGGAGGTCGAGGGTTCAAATCCCGGCTTACTCAAATAAATTTTGTTTGATTAATTTGTGTTATTCCACAATTTATTCATTTAAAATAATATAGAATTTTGCAGCACGTTCCACAGTGGAAGATACTTCCAGTGTCCCCCTGGTGTAAGACCACTATTCAGAATTGAAACGTTGCTTGAAATGGCTTTAGCCATGTTTGGTGACCAGATCTGCCCAAAAATAAGTATGAAAAGTAAAAAAAGTCCTATTTTCCTTAACGAATCTATATGGAAAGACGAGCTGCGTGGATATGTATAAAAAAACGTATCTCAAAACGTTCATAGGAACACGATTCCGGTTAAGGTGGACTATAATATTTTACGCCTTTGGTTCTAGGACTCGGTGGATGTTGTAAAAAAATAATGTGACCACTAACCGTTATGACTTTTTTCTGGTCTGCCTAGACGTTTACGAAAAGTTTGGTACATGTGGCACATAAAAGGTCACCCCTGTCTGTACAGTGTAAAGGCAGGGGAGCTATGTCGCCACCCAGTTGGGTAGTGTTGTGAGGCGGGTTAAGGTAGGGGCTGTAGGAAGGAATTTATGCGGGTATTGAAGAGACCCTGATTATGACGGAGGAAAAACAGATTCCGGTAACTCGTTCCACATATGAGCCGTCTTATACAAAAACGAGTGGAAGAAGCGGCCCGTTCTCATGAAGCCAACATCAACTATGAACGGGTGTTGCCCTCACGCACGTGCACCAGTGAACCGAGGATCAATTGGATTCAACAACATGGGAAAATAGATCAAAATTTAAAATGGACTGAACATATTAACTATTTAAATAATAAAATTAAAAAACTAAGTTGTTTCTTCAAAACTATCAGGAATGTCCTTAGTAAAAAAGACTTAATAGAGATCAGAGATGTGCAAAATGGGTACCCAAAACCATTTGAAATGCAAAATGGAAATGGGTCAAAACTTTTCCATTTGAAAATGCAAAATGCAAAATGGTTTTTAGAAAAGCATTTCAAATGCAAAATGCAAAACGCCTATTTTCAAAATGCAAAATGGTTTCTCAGGTCAAACAATTAAAGTAATTATAGAATTTTTAAACAATTTTGTCATTTAATAATGGACATCAATGTAGAACAAACATATTACATGATGGTAAATCCAAAAACACCACGACTACAGATTATGAAACCACAAAAAATTTGCCAGGGACTAATGTTGCCAACGTAAAAACATAGAAACTGCTTAAAACATTTAATATTACAGCGTCATTGCCCCATGTTCAGTATTTGAATCAGTATTTTTTGTAATGGTATCACTCAATTGCCAGGGCTCCTACCAGGGAGCAACTTGACAAATGTAAATTATCTCTCATTGCGAGGTTGAGGACCGACTGATATTTGGGGCTTATGAAAAAAAGATGAGTGGAGAAAGTAGGAAGAATGTTGTAAAAAAGCATTTAAAATGGAAAATGCATTGAGAAAAGCATTTAAAATGGAAAATGGTTTTTAGAAAAGCATTTAAAATACAAAGTGGAAAATGGAAAATACCCATTTTGCATTTCCATTTGAAATGGATTTATTTGATAAAGATCTACATGGTTCTTTACCAATCGCTCTTAGAATATGGTATTATCCAATGGGGAAGTGCAAATTACAATATCTTAAAATCACTAATTAAAAGCCATAATGAAAATTATTCTGAAAGTCCCTGTAAGATGCACTGACATCGTAAGACCCTGACTGTAAGACCCACTGACGAAAACTTCAACAAATTTAACATCATCACAACTCTATTCTAAAACAATACTCCTTTACATTCATACAAAACACAAGAAATAACAACTAACACATATTAGAAACACTAGATCTCAGGGTCAAAAACATATCCAACAAGCAAATACAACATTTGGGCAAAAAAACTAAGCTCTACAACAAAATCCCTCTCTTATTCAAAACTCACAACAATATTTTCACATTTAAAACTCAAATAAAAAGCTGAATACAAAACATAAGGATATCAGAAATAGAAAATATACTGACATCAAATACAGACTGAAACTGAAACCACTCAACTGAACCGTGTAATATATTTAATATTATTTCAGAAAAAACACTACATATTCAATACATTTATAATTACTTTATATTATCCATACTTCTTCTTCTTCTTCTTCGATGGCGCTACAGCCCATATCGAGCTTTGGCCTCCTGCAACAGTCGCCTCCAACTCCTCCTGTCCTCAGCGGCTGACTTCCAGTTTGTCACCTGGAGAAGCTGTGCTGCATCCCCTCTTACCTCATCTTCCCACCTCAGTCTGGGTCTTCCCACTTTTCTCTTTCCACCTGGGTGACCAGTCAGAATTCTTTTTGGGACGCGTGTATCCGGCATTCTCCGTACATGCCTAGCCCATCTCAGCCTGAGGAGTCTCATGTGTGCAGAGATGCTAGGGGCCTTATATATATCGTACAATTCTATATTGTGCCGGATACGCCACTGTTCGCCCTCTTTCACGGGTCCACATATTCTTCTCAGCACCTTTCTTTCAAAAGTATCCAGCATTTCAGCCATCTTTACCGTCAGTGTCAGCGCCTCACATCCATATGCCAATACAGTTCTTACAATGGTCTTATATATGGTTATTTTCGTTTTTCTGTGGACACTACGTGACTTAAACACTGGCAGCAAAGAGAATCTTATCCATACTACTAAATTTTAATCAAATGTAAATGAAATCATCAGCACGGGAGATCACAGTGAGGATATCATTATATCTATTTTTAGAAAAAAAGAGTTAATAAAACACTTATTATTATTATATTATGCTGATAGCTCCTTAGAGCAGGCTCCAATAAAATACCTGTAGAACAGACTCAGCATGCCCACATTGCATCTGTTCATTAGAGATGGCAATCGGTCTGTTGACAATGGATTGTCAATCAGATGGACCATCCTCCTTTGCACAGAATCAAGTAGGTTTATCAAGTATTGTGGAGCTCCAGCCCAGAGGTGGCTCCCATATTCAATTGTTGGGTGTACTTGAGATTTGTATAGGGTTAGCAGCTGGTTAATATTGAAGAATCTGCTAGCTCTATACAAAACGCCCAGTTTCTTTGAACCCAGATTTACTTTATTCTAATATATTGTTTTTTTAGATTGGTCACTGAGTGGTGGCGGTAAACATCGATTAACTATAATTATTACCTAGTCTGTGTGGCCTCTGAATGGGCGAATTTTCGAAATAATTGTTTGCAGACTTTGCAACATTATAGAGAGCAGTCTGTCTTGTCTTGGGTACACGAAAAGTAATAATGTTCGTTAAATCCATGGCTTCTAATCTGAATTTCCGACATACTAAATCAGTCTTTGTGCGCCTTGATAAGTCGGTCAAGTTAAGTCCTTTAAATAGGTATAATTAAGATCATAGACTGGAATTCCTATTTTATAATTAATAAATCTTAGAAATTTATGCTGCACTCTCTCGATTTTTAGTTAGTGAATCTTTTCAATGGGGCCCAGATTGTCAAATTATACTCTAGATTGCTTCTTACCAACCCAGTGAATAGTAATTTAAATGAATGAATTAATTTGAAATCTTTCACCATTCTCAAAATAAACCCCAAACATTTCATGACCTTGTTTGTTATTTCATTTATGTGAGGAACAAAAGTTAATTGATTTTTTTGTTATTTGTTTTTGGGGTGTTATGCCGTGTTGCGCTAACTCCTTCTTTAGCCAACGTTTCGGACAGCATTGCAGTGTCCATCATCAGGGCAGATGTGTTATTTGAGGTTGTGTTAAAAATGTGAGCTTATGTATGAGGTTGTGATACCGTGTTGCCAGCTCCAACCCTCTGAGCTAACATTAACGTATCATTTTTTAATTTAAAGTGGTTTTCTTCGTTTAGCTCTGGTGTAGCAGTCAATTACCGGATACCAAGAACTATTGAGCTTAGCTCCATCGTCTCTATTAATGTTTACGGGATTTTTATGAATTTCAATGGCCTCCGTAATCAGCCGTGCTCTATAAGTTTTGGGTCTCCCCAGGATTTCAGGAACAAATCCAAAGTAATGCCCGGTGTCAATCAAATGCTCGGCAATTGCCGATTTGTCAGGGTGGCCGAGTTTACAAGCTCTGAAGTGTTCTGAAATCCTTTTGGAGATAGTCCGCTCTGTCTGGCCTACATATACCTTGTCACATCCGGAACAGCTGAGTTTATACACTCCATCTGTTTCCAGAGGAAACTTAGTCTTTGCAGACCTCAGTAAGTCCTGTATCTTTGTTGTTGTTCCGAAGACAGTCTTGATATTTTCCTTTCTCAATAGCCTGGCAATTCTGTCTGTCACATTGTGCACATAAGGCAGGAAAGCACAGTGGCCCCCAAAAAGATACCTGTGGAATCCATCGTATGTGGTGTAGAGACTGCACTACATACAATGATGAAAGTACACAAAATGTCAGAGGTGCAAGCAGAGGACATCCGGCAAGAGACTTGCCATATTTTGAAAAGGGCTGAAATACCCCGCCCCAATATCACGAAAGGAGAGTTTGCGGCCCTAAAAGAATTACGCGCCAATGAGGAAATCTTGGTTCTGCCAGCCGATAAAGGAAATGCCACTGTCGTGATTAATACGGCAGACTACACAAAGAAGATGGAAGACCTCTTGTGCGATTCAGGCACCTATAAGAAGATTAAAAACAACCCCACCAACAAGATTGATATAAAGACAAGGGAACTAGTGAAAGCTTCTAGCATCAGGAAAGAGGATTGGTCTAAGCTTTTTGTAAAAGCCTCTAGAACTCCTGCCCTGTATGGTCTCCCAAAAATACATAAAAAGGAAATCCCAATGAGACCGATCGTCAGCGCTATTGGTGCTCCTACATACAAACTTTCCCAATACCTATCGAGATTACTGCAGATGCAAACTGGAAAAACCGAATCGTGGATTAAGGATTCAACAGATCTGATTAGTAAGCTCAAGAAAGTTAAGACTGA
Organism: Hesperophylax magnus; assembly: GCA_026573805.1. NCBI lineage: Eukaryota > Metazoa > Arthropoda > Insecta > Trichoptera > Limnephilidae > Hesperophylax > Hesperophylax magnus. The sequence goes on along the minus strand of JAIUSX010000006.1, from coordinate 691,267 downwards.
GGAAGGAGATATTCTGGTCAGCTTTGACGTCGTGTCACTTTTCACAAATGTGCCTCTAGAAGACTCCATGACAATGCTCAGGGAGATATATGAGGAAGACATTTGCAAACTTTTTGAACACTGCCTCAAAACGGGATACTTTGCGTTTCAGGGTGAACTATTTGAGCAATTGGAGGGAGTTGCGATGGGCAGTCCGTTATCGCCAGTACTAGCCAACTTTTTTATGGAGAAGTTTGAAGAAGTGGCACTCGACACAGCTTCGGCTGTCCCTAAAGTATGGTGGCGCTACGTCGACGATGTCTTCGCCATTTGGCCTCATGGAACGGAGAAATTAAACAAATTCCTGGAACATCTTAATTCTCTCCACAGCAAAATTAAATTCACAATGGAACTGGAAAACGAAGATAAAATTCTGCCTTTTCTAGATGTGGAGGTGATGCGAAAAAGCGATGGTAGCCTAGGACATACTGTATATAGGAAACCAACCCATACGAATCGGTACTTACACGCTGATTCGCACCACCACCCAGCGCAGAAGAGAGGACTTATCCATACATTGGTGACCCGAGCGACCAGAATATGTGAAGAACATAAAATCGGAGCGGAACTTACGAAGCTGACCGATGCACTGGAGCGTAACGGCTACCCAGCAAGTCAGACAAGGCAAATCATAAGAGCCAAATCTGCACCAAACGAAGACAGAATTGAACAAGAGTCGAAAGGCTGTGCTTTCCTGCCTTATGTGCACAATGTGACAGACAGAATTGCCAGGCTATTGAGAAAGGAAAATATCAAGACTGTCTTCGGAACAACAACAAAGATACAGGACTTACTGAGGTCTGCAAAGACTAAGTTTCCTCTGGAAACAGATGGAGTGTATAAACTCAGCTGTTCCGGATGTGACAAGGTATATGTAGGCCAGACAGAGCGGACTATCTCCAAAAGGATTTCAGAACACTTCAGAGCTTGTAAACTCGGCCACCCTGACAAATCGGCAATTGCCGAGCATTTGATTGACACCGGGCATTACTTTGGATTTGTTCCTGAAATCCTGGGGAGACCCAAAACTTATAGAGCACGGCTGATTACGGAGGCCATTGAAATTCATAAAAATCCCGTAAACATTAATAGAGACGATGGAGCTAAGCTCAATAGTTCTTGGTATCCGGTAATTGACTGCTACACCAGAGCTAAACGAAGAAAACCACTTTAAATTAAAAAATGATACGTTAATGTTAGCTCAGAGGGTTGGAGCTGGCAACACGGTATCACAACCTCATACATAAGCTCACATTTTTAACACAACCTCAAATAACACATCTGCCCTGATGATGGACACTGCAATGCTGTCCGAAACGTTGGCTAAAGAAGGAGTTAGCGCAACACGGCATAACACCCCAAAAACAAATAACAAAAATACTTTTGGCCGTGAAAATCTTAAATCATATAAAAGTTAATTGACTATCAAAAATAATTCCAAGATCCTTAATTTGCTCAATTCTTTTTTACATAATATTATTGATGGTATTTTGATGCATGATGGGATTTTTGATACGGGCAAAAGTTAACATTTGACATTTTTCAATATTTAGGAATAATTTATTACGGGTCCACCACGCTTGTAACCTCTCAAGGAAAACAATATTGGTCAATATTGAATTGATATTTTTATTTTGTGCAGATATCTTTCAAACCATCTCAAAATATTCCAAGGGTTTTTAACTAACATTTTATGTGAGACTTTATGAAAAGACTTGCTAAAGTCGGTGTACACTACGTCTGTTTGAAGATGTTTGTTCATTGTATTAAATAAATATTCCTGATAAATCATTAAGTTCGTTAGAGTAGATCTATTTGCCATGAAACCGTGTTGACGGTGTGAAATTATTTTATTGATCTCAGGCGAGAGTTTACAGAGCAGAGCAGATTCAAATAATTTCGGGATTGACGACTGCATACATATACGTCTATAGTTAGAGATATCCGATTTATTACCTTTTTTAAAGATTGGAGACAAGAAGTTTGTTTTCCATTTTTGCAGAAAGGTGCCGATTTTTAGAGATAAGTTAAAAAGTTTGGTAAGAGGATAAGTCAAGACTGATAAACATTTTGATTAGAGGAATGGAGGAATGTTATCAGGACCAACCGATTTGTTAAGATCAAGGGATTTTAATTTAGTTCTAATATGTATCACTTTCTTCAAATATGCATATGCGAATATCATTATTATTTGCAGTTTCATAGACTTTACTGAAGAATTTAGATCAAAGACTTCTTGTGGATTATTGGCCATTTTATTATCTAAATACACGTTAGAGGGAATGCCAGATTCATTATTATTGAGCATTTTTGAAAATTTATAAATGTTCTGAGGATTAGCCGCCATTTCTTTGCAGTTTTCAATGCACTTTAGGTAACATAACATAGACATCTTTTTAGTAGTCATTCTTAGTTCACATAATTTCAATGCACTTTAGGTAACATAACATAGACATTTTTTTAGTAGTCGTTCTTAGTTCACATAATTTCAATGCACTTTAGGTAACATAACTTAGACATCTTTTTAAGAGTCGTTCTTAGTTCACATAATTTCAATGCACGTTAGGTAACATAACTTAGACATCTTTTTAGTAGTCATTCTTAGTTCACATAATTTCAATGCACTTTAGGTAACATAACATAGACATTTTTTTAGTAGTCGTTCTTAGTTCACATAATTTCAATGCACTTTATGTAACATAACTTAGACATCTTTTTAGTAGTCGTTCTTAGTTCACATAATTTCAATGCACGTTAGGTAACATAACTTAGACATCTTTTTAGTAGTCATTCTTAGTTCACATAATTTCAATGCACTTTAGGTAACATAACATAGACATTTTTTTAGTAGTCGTTCTTAGTTCACATAATTTCAATGCACTTTATGTAACATAACTTAGACATCTTTTTAGTAGTCGTTCTTAGTTCACATAATTTCAATGCACGTTAGGTAACATAACTTAGACATCTTTTTAGTAGTCATTCTTAGTTCACATAATTTCAATGCACTTTAGGTAACATAACATAGACATCTTTTTAGTAGTCATTCTTAGTTCACATAATTTCAATGCACTTTAGGTAACATAACATAGACATTGTTTTAGTAGTCGTTCTTAGTTCACATAATTTAGCGTCATATTTAGGATCGCGTGATGATTTGTACACTTTATGAGCAATTTTTTTGTCTCTAATTATTTTGATAATATCTTTTCAAAACCATTTTGGGTTATGCTCTGTGATTTTAGAAATGGTTACAAACATATCAACAGCATTGTTTAGATTAAGTAAAATTTATCTACCATTTCATTGATGTTTTCTCCAAGATCCAAAAAGCTCCAATCAGCAGAAGATAAAAGATTAGTAATTTGATTAAAATTGCTTTGAAAAAGTTAAATTTTTTTGATGCAGATGGATTTTTTATTGTTATTCAACTGTAACTTTCAATTGTTAGTGGGGGTGATACTTATCGATTGGAAGAATAGTATTAGCAGATGCGGATACTTTTACAGAAGAAGAATTGATAAATACTAGATTGAGAAGACGAGAGTTAACGTTGTATACATAGTTTAACTGCCGGAGACTTAAAAAATTTGACATCTCGATTATTTTGTGAGAACTGTAATTGATGTTGTCCGTGCAATAAGTTTTGTTGGTATCTGGGTCCCATACAACATTAGGAAGATTATAGTCTCCCATCAAAATCATGGTGGCACCGGAAAATCTTCTTCATAGTTTCAACTTACTGCGGTAGTGGTCAATATATATATTTGGGCATTAGAAGATGGGGGAATGTAGATACAACCGACTATAATATTTTCCTTTTTTTAAGAAACCATCATGAATAGTTGTTCACAATGTGTGTGGACACATTGTAGTTTTCTTGAATTTAGTTTATTATTAATGGATACTAACACACCGCCTCCTCTAGCTTTATTGCATTCATTTCTATCATTTCTGTATACTGTATGCTCTAATTTTAATAACTCTACTGTATTTAGAATTAAGGGATATAATCGAACTTTAAGCAATTTTTACAGGTACTGTAAATATTTTTTTATGCAATTTTTTTAAACATTGTAACAATATTATTTATTATTTTACAGAAAAAATATTATTTATTTAAAAGGTAATTTTATTTTGTGATAAACAAAATAGAAATTATATAAAGCAGAGGTTCCCAAAGTGGTCTATATGGACCCCCATGGGTCGATATCGGCTTGCTGGGGGTCTATGTCAGCGAGAAAAAAAATTTGGGGGTCCACGAGATTCAAATGGGGGTACATACGAGCGGACCCCCATTTACCTCAACTCAATATTTAGGAGTTCCGTAAATGACACAATACACCTAACACAAATAACACAGTTTACGTAATACTAATAATAGACTGAGAAATTACTTATTTGATATTTGTATGTTTATATATCGTAAAGTTGTTTATTGAGGTATATAAATAGAGTCTATGTTCCTTTTCTCGTCAGAATTAATATATTGATTATCCCAAAACTTTGCACATTGGAACCCGCGAATATTCCTAGTTCCCAAAATTGTTTTTGAAAAACGTCCAGGGTAATAATGACGTTCAACATTTAGATGTACTTCACACAGACTTCAAAACTAAGTTTGAGGACATTTTGACTGTGGAAATGGAATGTTGAAGAATCAGATATCATATGACAAGAAGAACTGATCGGAATAAGCGCTAACAAAGAACTTAAGGGGCAGTTCTGTAGGGCCAGCTACAGAAAGAAATTGCCGTTGCTTATCCTGCTCCATTTTTATTTGGTGTAATACCTCACAAGGGCGCCCCTGTCTGCACAATGCAAAAACAGAGGAACTATATCGCCACCCGGTTGTAGGGCAGGCAAGGAAAGGGAATCTTTTTACGAAAAAAATAAATGATTATCACATGGGACGTTAACAGTTTTAGGAAAATTCAATATTCAGCAAGCAGGGGGTCTACGGAAAAAAAAAAATTTGGCGGGGCAAAAAAGTTTGAGAACCTCTGATCTAAAGTTTGCATCGAAAACAACTGTTTTGCGGGTAATGCAATATAATATTGAATTTTGTCTGGTATTAGATTTAGTTTTATTTTGATTTAACATCTAATAAATGGCTGTTTCGATTATTTCAAAATTGTCAGGTTATTTTTTGCCCGGGAATTTTGTCTATCTTTTAAAATTAATTAATATTGGGGGTTTCTTTATTCATTTTTACTAATCTGTTCAAAATGCCATTCACACTTGGAAATGCCAAGCTCCTGCGATCTAATGTCTCCGAAGTGTGCCAAAGGTAAAAATCTCAGAAACAGAAAGTATTGTTTTAAAATTACCGATTGGATATGCCGACGCTCAACGGATACAACTTTTGGCATTTGAGAAGTTAAAGTGTTTGCTTTAATTTGGATTGGTTTTAATTAAATTGTTTCCATGTATATGATACTTAGTAGGATCGGGATTCGCATAGCAAAAACAGGGACTCGCCTGTAGAGAAAAATAATTTTTCTAGTTTTTAAATATACAAAATAATACATGTAGGTATGTGCAAAGCATAATTTTAGATAGTAATTGTATCATGTCTGAGCTAAAACATCTGATTAGTATCTTTTAATACAGGGTTTTCCAATAAGAGGTGTTATTTTGATATTCAATCGTAAAAGATCAATGGTTTCATTGCTTGTGTGGCACGTAGCGCCGTCTTGTTGAAACTAAACGTTGTCCAGATCAATACCATCCAATTTCGGCTATAAAAAATAGTTAATCATCTCTCGATAGCGCAATCCATTCACCGTAACTGTTGCTCCAGTCTCATTTTCGAAAAAGTAAGGTCCAATGACTCCGCCGGACCATAAACCGCACCAAACAGTCACACGTTGAGGATAGAGAGGCTTTTCAACAATAACTCTTGGGTTTTCCGAGCCCCAGATGCGACAATTTTGCTTGTTGAAGAAGCTACCGAGGTGGAAATGGGCCTCATCACTCAAGATGATTTGCATTTGATTCACTCAAGTGAATTTTAATAATTTCAATGCGTTGTTGAAGCGTGTATCGTTCCATTTTTATTAATGGCGTAGTTTTTACTTGTCAAATGTCAAAAAATGACAGCTTCAAAAGTAACATCTACCGAAATAGCGGGCTATTCAAAATAAAACCTCTTATTGGAAAACCCTGTATAATTGAAACTTTGGATTTACTTCTGAAATCCTGGGAAGACACAAACCACATAGAGCACGCCTAATTACGGAGGCGATTGAAATTCATAAAAATTCCATTAATATCAATAAATTCGACGGGGCTCAATCGTTCTTGGTATCCGATAATTTAGGGCTTCAAAAAAGTAAAAGCAAAAACCATCTCGAATTATAATGTATTACCAGCTCTTAGAGGATTGGAGTTGGCGACACTGTTAGACACCTACATAAGCACACACTTCACCACAATCTTTACACATCTGCCCTGATGATGGACACTGTAATGCTGTCCGAAACGTTGGCTAAAGAAGGAGTTAGCGTAAAACTGCATAATACCCCAAAAACAAGTCACTATAATGTCGAAATTATACGTTTATCCCGACCAAGAAACCATTGGTTTTCAAACATGTCGATCCTTTTTATTATAGTAGTGTACACAAATTACTCTATTTTCAGATAATCAAAATGAAGGCACAAAGTGATTTTTCAATTATTGAAGAAAAAATAAAATAAAACAGTTACAATTATTGACTAAATAATAATAATTATTATTGGATCATTAATATAGTGCCATTTTCGTGGGAAAATCAACTCTAGGGCGCCTTAGTTAGTATCATTTAATAAAATAGCTTTAATTTTGAATGAAAAGTGTTTGAAATTAAAAACTAAATTCAAACTTTGTGCAGTTCTTGAATATTTATTTTTTTTTTTCGAAGAAAACTTCTTCTAACTGCTTTTCACTTTGTGATGGCATTATTTATTTTTTATTAAAACACAAATAACTTAGTTTACATCACTTTATTTCGATACAAAATCTCAACATGTTTCGTGAACCAAGTTCACATCATCAGGAGCACAAGTATACTAAAGTTATAATTAAAATTAGGTCTAGAAAGAAGAGGTAGAAGGAGCGGGGAGGGGTAAGAGTGGGGGAGGGTTATTCAAAGTAGGAATTAAAATGTCATTAGACGGGAAAGACCGGGTAATTGGGAAAATATTTAAAATGGGGTATATAATAAACAAAAAATTTTTATAAACCCCATTTTAAATATTTTCCCAATTACCCGGTCTTTCCCGTCTAATGATATTTTAATTCCTACTTTGAATAACCCTCCCCCACTCTTACCCCTCCCCGCTCCTTCTACCTCTTCTTTCTAGACCTAATTTTAATTATAACTTTAATATACTTGTGCTCCTGATGATGAAAAATGTGAACTTGGTTCACGAAACATGTTGAGATTTTGTATCGAAATAAAGTGATGTAAACTAAGTTATTTGTGTTTTAATAAAAAAATTATTTTTTGGTCGCTAGGACGCTACAAATTTATTTTTAAATGTATTTATGTTGTGTGGTAACTCCCCACCTATCTTATTCCATAACCAGCTGAAGTGTACCCAGCTTTGCTCGGAGACTTTTCTCTACTTTCTACAAATATAATATTCTTCCTTCTTCAAGAAATTCTCTAAATGATAGTGAAAACCCTATCAAAATACAATCTGTAGTTTAAAAGAACGAAGCGCACATACTGATAGTGACTTTGTATTATACAATCTGTAGTTTAAAAGAACGAAGCGCACATACTGATAGTGACTTTGTATTATATAATCTGTAGTTTAAAAGAACGAAGCGCACATACTGATAGTGACTTTGTATTATATAATCTGTAGTTTAAAAGAACGAAGCGCACATACTGATAGTGACTTTGTATTATACAATCTGTAGTTTAAAAGAACGAAGCGCACATACTGATAGTGACTTTGTATTATACCATTTAGAGATGGCATAATGGATTGCTGATTATGGGGTGCAATACTGCACAGTAATCATCCTTCTCTAGTATGCACAGATGTCACAAACAAAATGATTATTACATGTATAATACCTACTTACTATATTTTTTTGTTGATTTGTTACCGTTGATGAATTGGATTCAATTTAACCGCCCAAAGAGCAAACAAAACAGAGGACTAATGGTGGAATTAGACCATTGAATTCGGTGCCTTAGCAGGGGTGCCTGGATTCATGGGGTGAGGTTGTTCCAGGTCTTGGCGGCGGATGCGTCTGCCGACCAACCTGTGTGGTAGGGTGGATCGGAGGAGGCCGGTTGAGAAAGAGACTCGACCCATTGCCTTGCATTGATTCATACGCCCATCACTCCTGGACACACTGACCCCCAGGGGCGGATCTAACGGTCAGCATTTCAGCAAATGCTGCTGGGCCCTATGCAAAGGATTACATTACTGTACATTTTATGCTTTTTGTATCGTTGCCGTGGCGTTACCGTGGGAATTTCAAAAGGTCCATTGGTTCTATTTGTTTGAGCAAATTATTTAATGATTCCTCCTTTGTCACCATAATACTATATATAATATATGCATAAGTCCTTATATATATATTGAATGAACAAAATCCTTTTTCCCACTATGCACTTTTGTTGTGATAAAACATTTGTTGCCAGTTTTTATATTCCCATTCTCGTATTATATTACATATCCATTCTCGGGAATATTCAAGTATTTATATGTTTATTGAGGTGTTTATAGTTTCCTAACAATCAATGTTTTTCAAATGTTTACAGTGTGCCAGTTTTTACATATCCATTCTCGGGAATATTCAAGTATTTATATGATTATTAGGTGTTTATAGTTTCCTAGCTATCAATAAACATTGATACAAATCAGAAAGTTTGATAACATAAGTCAGCAAGATTTGAGGTGACCAACATAGGACTATATGTATTAGTGCGTATATATACAGACCTTACCAAGGGGGAATTTCCTCAACTACGAATCCGGAGGTCGCGGGTTCGAAACCTCACTTGCGCAAGTAAATTTTATTTGTAAACATAAATTCTTACAAAATATACATAGATTTAGTCATGGAAAAATAACACAATATAGTATTATTATATTTGTGGCACGATCCATGCTTGAATACCAGATCTGAATAGCCAGGTTGTAGCAGTTATATTTGCAACCCCGGTAATTTGAATGTTGATTTTAATAGTTACTTATACTGGATGTTGACTTCATCGAGCGCCTTGCTTTAGCGAGAGTGTAGCCGCTCGTATGAAAGGAAAGAGAGCAGCACCATCGGCCGGCAACTGAAGCAAGCAGTGTTCAGCGGATAAACAATGGAAGAAGCGATTGCAGGGAAGGACGGATGGGTGAATCTTCAGTCGACACATAAAAGGAGTTATCTAATTTAATTTTACTGGTTATCTTAATTCTATGTTTTATTTACTCTTACTGTAATGTCAATCATATGACACACATGGCGCCCGACTATTTCTTTTAAAGTTAGTACTTCACGTTAATAATGTCACATGTCACGAAGTAAAGTCATCAACTTACAAGCGATTCTCGGAACCTTGAACACGCCCTGAACTAGATTCATTTAATAAAATATAGAGTCTTGTTTACGAAGTGTCTCAGTTTTAAAACACAAGTATGTTTCACCTTTGTGAATAAAAAGCTTAAATTGTAATCATCTTTTTATTTCATTCCCCACAGATGCATAGTAAATTGATGGGAATATTTGTAAACGTTACAAGGTACTCCTCCTCCTTCCTCTTTCCCATCTCCTTCCCCTTCCCATACCCTCCAGCCTAACAACACACATCAATTGGGGGATGCCAAAGACTCACCGGCTAATGTAAGTAGGGTGCAGTTGGACTCTTGTGAGGTATACACATATGCATAAATATGTGTGTACCTATATATCTTCACAATGCCCTTGCGAAGCGTAACTGAGAAACATCCTTGTGTCTTGTTTGCCTATTAATTGTTATTATATTGGTAGTGTCGAGAGTAAACTTCTTTCGACGTTGGCGCTCTGAAATAAAGACAGTCAAAACTCCAACAAGAGGCAAAATATAGAAACTGGAAAACGATAATATGAGAAGTAAGTAGGTATGTGAATGTGAATTGTGAAGATATGAGACTGAATGAGAAGGAAATGGACGGTCTAAGCATAGACGAAACTTTGAATCGAAGAACAAATAGAGAGATGTGTCGAATAAGTACGCAAGGTACGAAGAAAGGTGATGCATAGTGGGATGAAGATAAAGCACTGGAGAAGAAAAAAGCATGTTTATATCTGATAGCGGCCGGCAGTGCTTCTAGCAAAGAGAGGGATTCAGCAATGGAAGTGTATGAGGGATGCAAGAAAAGATTAAGAGTTGGAGTGAAAGAATAAAAGAAAAGAGGGAATCAAAATGACAGACCATTTCCAAGAAAACATTAAACTGTTTTGGAAGAATGATAGTGATAAAATTAAAAGATGGAAATATGTAGACGAATGAGGAAGAAATAAAAGAGAGATGGATGAAATATTTTGAGGAAGTTTTCGAAAGTGACCCAAGTGACAGTGATTCCAGCGGTTAATCAGGTATGAATGAGGATGGGGTGAAACTAACTAAATAACGATCACGCCGTTTCTCCGCAGGGGTAGGCAGATAGGACAGACCGCCAAACAACTTGGTCTTGGCACACACTTCTTGCCTCATTCACATTCATACATTGTCTCGTATATAATCTATTATTATGCTGACTCTGGACATGGCCTGACTCTAGTATCTGATTCACTTGATCTTGCCATGTCTTCCTCGGGCGTCCAGGACTTCTACTAACATTCACATTCGCATCATATATTCTCCTTACACTCCTTTCTTCGCTCATTCACTCTACATGCCCAAACCATCTATGCGTCCCTTTCTTAATCTTACTCATTACGCTTGCATCAGCCTTGAACTCTTTGCGGATCTCCACATTTCTCACACGATCATACATGGTTTTACCACACATACGTCTCAGGGATCTCATTTCAACAGCATTCAATCTGCTTTCATCCTTTCTTTACCAGTTCCATGCCTCACTTCCATACATCAGGGTAGGTACCAGAACTCCAATGTGGACTGCTAGCTTCGCTCCATTGGACAATTTTTTGTTAGCGCCAACTGCGTTCAGTCCTCCATGCATTTACCCTTCTTTCAATATCTCTCTCAGCCTTCCCATCTCTCGTAAACATACTTCCTAAATACACAAACTCATCCACCTGCTCCAAGTATTCCTCATTCCCAACTATATTGCACACTGTTTTCGTACTCTCTCTTTCAAACACCATTACTTTAGACTTACTTATATTCATCATTGACTCGTTCTTCATGTATAATTCGTTCATCCTAGACACGAGAGACTGTAGATCATCCATACTATTAGCAATCAGGACCGCATCATCAGCATACAACGGACAACATACTTTCAGAGTACTGGGTTGAATGTTACCGAAATCAGCATATATGAATAATGGTAAGGCAATTGGTTTCGACAATACGATAGCCGTAAAACTCTCTCTAACGTTTGTAGGAGGGTTACACGCCATTAGATTGGAGAAGGGCTGTGAACGCCGTTATACAAAGGTAAAGGTGAATGTAGGAATCATAGGGCTATTAGCCTGCTAAATTCAGTTAGCAAGAAAAAATGGTAGAATGTTGGTAGAAAGGGTAAGGATGTAAACAATGGATAAAATATGGGATGTGCAAAGTGCTTTTATGAGTGGAAGGGGGTGAATGTACCAGATTTTCTCATTGCATATGCTCACTGAGAAGTTTCTGGCAAAAAACCAGAAACTTTTCTGGTTTTTGCTACGGCTACGTAATGTCATTGTGGTTTCTATACACAGATAATTGTTTGTGTAGCGGCAAGCTATAAGAATAATTCGAGAGACCAGTTGGAGAGGTTAAAGGGTCTCCCCAAACCAGCCTCTACGTGTGCAGTGCGCATCTCACCTTGAACCTAGAATAACAACAAAGTCGTACCGATCTACTGGATTTACAAAGCGCATGTTCAGCCGCAACAACGATGAGCTACAATAACAAATACGTGTGTTGTCAGCCGCGCCACGAGCCCACCGTGCTCGCAACGTCCGACACCGAGAACCGAACATCATTTCACTGGAGCATCAAGAAGACCCGTGGTCTTCAAGTGCTTCAGTGATGAACATCATCTCTCAGTCTGGTCTCCGCCCGCTTGGCGTCGAGCTACCGACTTCATCGCCATGACCACACTCCACTACCGTTCATCTCATTGACCGGTCGGTGGCCGAGTTGACATCGCGTTTGGGTCTCACCCAGGCGTAGTGTGTTCAATTCCTCGACTGGCTAAGTCCTCCATCACAACACAAGCAACATTTTCAGCTTACTGTGGTGGTAGTAGGAGATTTTCAAATATTGTCAGGTTATTCGTAACCCGGGAATGTTTGTCTTTCTTTTTAAAAAAAAAAAAAAAAATCTCCGCTTCTACGTTGTTGAGCATCGGCCTGGTGAATTCGCCATCGATTATCTCACTATACATGGCACGATCAAGTAAATCTCAGATACTTGAGTCGGGTCATGTCAAGAGTCAGAATAATAGAAGAGAATGCATGATACGAGGTATGAATGTGAATGAGACAAGAAGTGTGTGCCAAGACCGAGTTGTTTGGCGATCCATCCTCTCTGTCTACCCTTACGGAGAAACGGCGTGATGGTTAGTTAGTTAGTTAGCGAGGAAGGGACAAGCTAAACTTTGATCAAATTTAAATAATTTTAAAGTTTTTACATTAGTTTTCAGATTTGAAAGCTCAGTTTGACAATTTATCCGTATTTCCCTTTAGTTTTACAGGGAGTGACGATGCTGTTTAATAAATAATAATTATCGAAGAGCAAGTTCCTACCTTAGAAAAGATGAGTTCCTAACGTTCAGTTATTTTTCACTGTCTACATCTGGTTGACGTCTATGCATGTAGATTTTCTATCTACGAGAAACATAAATCTATGGTTATTAAGATCGAGCATTGAACGGCGGGAGGGTGATGATTTCTTATTCGTCGGTAGAAAAATTGTATTCACAATTTCAAGTGATATTTTTAAAAGAAAACATACTTCATTTTGACCAATAACTTCACAAAAACGTATCTTAGTTGTAAGTTTTTGTGTGGTGTTTAGGATAATATATAATATAATTTATTTTGGTCGTTTGACATTTTGTGTCAACATAGAATACATCGATGGGTGTTGTGTATCGAAAAGCATTTCAGTTCTGAGGTTACATTTTGGAGTTATTTATTTAATTGTGTTGTGAGTGATATTATTAAACTTATTTACAAAAAAATAAAGGATCTTGGCGACAGAGCTCTACGTTACTCGTTTTAAACCAACCGTAAGTATTATAATAGAAATTTGATTTTATAACTGTATGTTCTCCATTGCTTTGTTTTGTTTGATCAATTTGAAGTGAGTGGTCTGTTATTATCCGAAATTTATGATGTATTGTATTTCATTATTTAGGTTGATTTGAAAAGTTACAAATGCTTCGTATTATTATTGTTACTCACTATTTTATTTGCTCGGGTTACTTATCGATTTTTTGCCTTTTATTATTATTTTCAGATTCTAACTAAAATATGTATGTACATATTATCTGTTATTCACGCTGTAAAGTAAATATGTAGTATGTATAATATATTTTATTATAGGTTATATGCAATAACTTATTTTTTCTTTATAAAAACATGAAATTTGTCGTGATCCGTGCAAATTTTCAGGTTTGTTTACCAATATTATGGATACGGGCAGTTATGTTTCTTACCCGTGTAATAATTTACATCGCCTTAGCTTGCATCAATTTTACTTCATGTAAATTCGAGAATAATAGTATTATATTCATATTTTTCAGATTTGAAATTTATAGTAACTATATAAATCTTTGCTTTGTTTTTGTTATATATTTATTTATCTAGGTAGGTGTATTCAATAAATCATTATTACTTAATATTTTTTAATATGAATACCGCAGAAGAGTCCCAACTGCTCCCAACCGTCTGGAGCCAGTGAGACTATGGCATACCCAATTGGGGTATGTTGTAAGGCTGAAGGTAGTGGGATGGGAAGAGGAAGGTGGGGGAGTACCTGTCTATTCAGATCTGGTCATCAAATACGGCTAAAGCCATTTCAGGAAACGTTTCAATACACCAAGGCGATCCTGAGAGCATCTTTCACACTGGAACTATTGCATATTCCATCTATGTAAAAAGGGCGCAGTACAAATTTTATTGACTAGGTTTACTTACTAGACTTTATCTTATGAAATACAAACATATACGGAAACACACTTACCTGTAGTTACTGAACCTGAATTTATCAATGATGATTTACACACATACATATAACATCGACTGTGTTTAGGATAAAGGCGGTAAAGCAGTCTCATCAACGCGGTATCATTCATTGTCGTTTTACATAGATTTTTGTATTTAAATAATTTAAACATAAAATATGTACGTATAAAAAAGAGCGTAGAAAGGTGAGATGATTTAGCAAGGAAAGAGGGTTCATCCCTTAGATTTACAGTTTTAAACTTTATAATTATTTATGGATTAAGATCATGAAAGATGAAACATCTATATTGTTAACCATCATATAATGCATTATTTTGTAAGCGACTTTAGGAAGGTAAGTACCTACAAACCAGCTGGGTAGGTATTTGATTTAAATTAAGCTGCGATTCCAACAGTGAATATACACGGTGCAGCAAAAACAGACAGTGCAGTTTTGAAGGGCCGGTACATCCCGTATGGTGGGGGTAGGAACCTGGGAGGGGTTTCATTGTGTCTGGAGGGTCGTGCCGTTTTCAGTCGTTACCATGGTTTGGCTCGGATTCGCCGTCCGGACGTTGTCGTACTTTCGTCGCCACCCAGCGGGCCTTCCTGCTGCAATTTGCGACTTCTCCCTGTAAGGCTAACCTCAAGGAAAATGTTTTTAAACATCGGTTCCACATCTTGGAAGAACTCAAGGATCGAATTCGGGAGGAAATCGCCGCCATACCAGTCAAGATGTGCCAAAATGTGTCCGAAAACTTCAGAAAATGCCTGCATCAATATATCGCTGCTGGGGGCATCATCTTTCTGACGTCATCTTCAGGACTTGATGCATAAAACGGCATGATGTACCGAATAAAATATAATAAATCCCTTTTCTGTAAGTTGCGCCATTTTTTAATGGCACTTCAAAACTGCACTGTCTGTTTTGTTGGGAAAGTGTGGGAAAGGTGGGAACTGCAAACCCTGCATTGCAAATGCAACTTACACTTACGTAGGTACCATTTATGGATATGATTCCCTGAATACATTAGTTTATTACAATAAATATAATGTATACGAACATAACATTATATAATATCTTTACTCGTATTTAGTACTTTATAATATATTACTTACAAATATAATAATCAATAAGAATATATATTGTTCGGAGGTAATGTATCTTTTTTTCCCGGGCACACCTACGTTCATTTGTACCTATAGAACACTGTTTTCGTTATTTTTAAAACTCATGGTAGGAACTGAAATTTCGTGGTTTAATTAGGTACCTACTTTATAAAGTACTTACGTATAATAAAGCACTTCTTAATTTTATTCCTTATTTATTGACCGTGACCCGTTGCGCCCCGCTGCCAACTGCCATTAACGTAGAATACAATTAAAAGCATTCCATTTAGGTGTGTGAATATCCATAAAAATAGGTAAAGCAATTTCTTAAAAAAACATTTTAGTCATTTACATACACCATCAATCTGTATTTTTTATCTTATAACATTATTAAACCTAATAATACAATCAATGCACAACAATACTACCTGCAAAAGCAGAAACAATATAATATTTGATTACAGTGTACATTATTCTTAATTTAATATAACATTATTGAATTGAACAATTTGTTCCTTTAACGACTTACAGAGAAACTCTATACCCAAAATGGTTCTCAAAAGACCTGATAGACTTAATTTACCTTAAAAAATTATCTCATAAGAGATTCAAACAAAGTCGCCTGGCCATCGATTATACTGCGTTTCAAAAATTGAGGGCAGAGTGCAATAAGCTCTCCGCAAAATGTTACAAAAATTACATTAGTGATGTCGAAGGCTCTATCATGGACGACTCAAATTTCTTTTGGAAATATGTTAAATCCCAAAAAGAAAATGGTACTTACATACCTAGTAGTGTGTCATTCGATTCTAAATTATCCCAAAATCTCCAGGAAACTGTTAATCTTTTTGCTGATTTTTTTAGCGGCGTTTACATTAATGCAAGTGAAGACAGCAATATTTCGTGCTTTGATTTGGTTGAAACTCTTGATATATCTGACTGTAATGTAACCATAGACGATATTATATCTAAGCTGAAGAGTCTTGATTCCCGAAAATCCGCAGGACCTGATAATGTTCCGCCCAGGTTTTTAGTAAATTGTATGCATACATTGTCATATCCTATTCATAAGTTATTTACAAAGTCACTCTCATCAGGTGTATTCCCGGACCTTTGGAAGTTTAGTCTTTTAATGCCCATTTTCAAAAAAGGTAATAAGAGCGAAGTAACAAATTATAGGCCAATATGTATAATGTCTACTTTACCCAAACTTTTTGAAAGCCTAGTACTAGATAAGTTGATATCCCGAATCAATCGAACCATCTCTCCCCTTCAACATGGATTCATTAAAGGTAGATCTACTCTTACCAATTTGATATTGTACACGAATGATATTGTTAATGCCCTTAATGCATCACATCAAACTGATTCCATATATACTGACTTCAGTAAGGCATTTGATAAAGTAAACCACAAAATATTATTACGTAAACTAAAATTGTTGGGAATAAGAGGGAGTATGTTGGAATGGTTTAAGAGTTATCTATTAGGAAGGTACTTAGCAGTCAAGATAGATTCGTTTACTTCTTATACATTTGCTGCCTCGAGCGGAGTACCACAGGGATCTCACTTGGGCCCAATATTATTTTGTTTGTTTATCAATGATATTGTTAATATTTTTACTAATGTTAAAGTCCTGTTATTTGCCGACGATCTGAAGATATACAGAATAATCAAAGACGATGACGATCGCGCAATTTTGCAGTTGAACCTTAATAAACTATGTGCGTGGTGTTCTGTCAATGATTTGCAACTAAATTTAGGTAAATGCCAGATTATCAGTTTTTACAAAGGCAAAAATCCACTTAATTTTTCCTATTTTATGAATGGTGCTAATCTTCTTCGTGTATCACAGATTCGTGATCTTGGTGTTATATTCCACGAGAGTCTACAGTTTAACGAACACATCGATGAAATAACAAGCGATGCTATGAGAATACTAGGTTTTATTTTGAGAATGGGAGCAAATTTTAAAAGTATGTCAACATTAAAACATCTGTATTGCTCGTTAGTACGAAGCAAATTAGAATACAATTCCACCGTATGGTCACCGTACTACAAGGTCCATTCTCAATCATTAGAAAAGGTACAAAATAAATTCCTTCGGTACATTAATTTTAAAATGAAAATTCCAATCGAATTTATAAATTACAATAACTTGCTTGCTGAAACTAAACTTCTTAAATTATCTGATAGAAGAGTGTTAATTGATTTGCTATTTTTATTCAAAATTATTAAATCTTTAATTGACATCCCTAATTTGTTGGAACTTATTTGCATTAATGTTCCTGCTAGGCAAACTCGCAGTAAAGATACTTTTAAATTTAACAAGAACCTCAACACTAATTATTCTATTTTTTCACCAATTCCTAGAATTCACAACCTTGCGAATAAATACTGTGAACTTATAGATATATTTGGTTTTGACAATTTTGTGAGCTTTAAAAGGCAACTTATTTCGATTCTATCGGCTAATAATTAACTTTTATAGCTTTAATAATTTTATTACATCTTCTCCCATTCGTAACCTTTCAAGTAAATTATATCCATATTTGTTTGTTTTTTTTTTTTTTTTTTATTTGCTCTACTATACACTTATAATTGTATGCTTATACCTACTAACTACTTTTTATACATAACACTATGTTCCATCTCAGATCTTATTATTTCTTATTCATGTCGATATTGCAAAATTCTATTAGTTTTTGCTTTTTACAGGTGCAACTCTTATTTTGTTATTTTTTTTAAATCTCTGTTATAATGTTCTTTACCTCACGAGTAAGTTACACTCTAATTTATATTGGTTTATCGATTTGTTAAACACACTATTAATACTGGGTTTAAACACACCCACTTACTTACTTTTTATGTTGAACTTTCTTTTACTTACTATTTCATGCTTGGGTATATTTTATATTGAATCCATCTTATTAGTGTTTTGCTAATTTGCACAAAATTTTATTATATGTGTTGCTTTCTTACAATTAACTCCATTTATCTTCTTATGTTCAATTATTGTAATCAATGTAAATGTATATTTTCATGTAAAAGCCCATTAGGGCGTAAATAAAATAATAAATAAATAAATAAATAAATTATGTATGTAAAATCTAATTACGTATATCTATAAGGAAATGTTAATATTAATTTTGTATGTATTTGTAATACTTTAACTGTAAATAAAATAGAAATAAAAAAATAAAAACCTTGATCTCGTGATTGGTTTGGTGTATAGCCGGTCTCCTCCGACAAAATGTTTTCAGAACATTGAACAAATGTTTTCCATCGACCTCGGTGAGCAAAAACATTGTGTATAAATACACAAATTAAATGTTTATGGCAACGCCCTAATTTTTAATGTTTGTCAAACATTTTTTCAATGTTTGAGCAAAGAATACGCAGGAGACCCGGCTTGGCTCGCTATTTTCTTAAATACGCGTCTGTCTCCACACGGGAACTCGTACCAAAAATCAGTGTCCCCAAATATAAATCAAGAAAAAATGTAGATATATTCAGAAAATATCGCCAATTTTCTTGAAAGCAGAAAGCGCTCCACTTCTGAGTTTGACTCGGAAGTATTGTGGAATGTGGGTGCATATAATATTGTTGGTGCGAATCGTTATCGACCGCAGAAAAAAATCAAAAATCCTTTAGAAAAAATTACAATAGAGCTCAATATAGCAGTGCCTTGTTCTGTCTGGATCGAAACGTCTGGTCACCTCCCCTCTCCCCGCCAACAGCCACCATGGTCGGTCAGCATTATTCTAAAACCTATTTTGATTGCGGTCGGGCATCTCTGCCTATCGGAAACCTGTTTCGGCTCTCCGTCTGGCGAACGTTTTGTTTTTGTTTGGCCTACAGTGAATACTGGGATAGTCTGCAGTCTGTCTTCTGTCTGCACAGTGCATATCCCGCCCTGTACTCAAGCCTCCCTCATACACGTATGGGATATTACACCACGCTATGGTGAGACGCGGCCACGCGTTACCTCCTCGGATGCCTGCCCCCTACCCTTCCGCATTACGTGAGGTGTCGAGGTATTGTAGCCCCGTCGGAGTGGTGTGAAGATACAACGTTGCATCGGTTAAGATGACATAACGATGTAAGTGAAGAAGGCGTGTACAAAAATATGCGACACACGGCTCTAGCGTATCGGACGGACCTACGGTCGATTTTGCTCTAGCAAATACTCTAATATAGAATGGGAATCTTATCAACGTAAGTGAAGAAGGCGTGTACAAAAATATTCGGCGCTCGGCCCGGCGTATTGGACTGACCTACGGTCGAATTTGCCTAAGCAAGCCTAGAAAATTAATCTTTCCGCGGGATTTATTTTAATTAATTCTGATAAAAGTGGTACTACAATCTCAGTCGTTCCTAATTAAATACCTCGGGATGTTACTAATTCATCGTCCAGAAAAAATTACCAAAATTGGTACTTACCGCTAATTTTAGAGTTTGAAAACGTTTTATAAAATTTTCAAACCGTTTGACATAAAATATTTTAATGGTAAAGTACTTTTTTATTCATCTTTAATATGAACTAACATCCGTGGGTATCGCTATCAAAAAGATATTACAGTTATTCGTCGGATTGATTTAAAATGTGAGCCTCAATACTCAATCTCTTAAAATACGCATTGGCAGAAGTATAGTCCTGTCACTTAGAGGTCCGTTGTGCCATTTCTTTCCGACCAAAATAGTGATGTGTAATGAATCTATAAAGACCAAATATCAATATAATATTTATTTATTTATTTATTTAATATCAACGGTATAAATATACCATAAACAATGATAACATGTCACAGTTAAAATCGTAGAAATATTTAAAAAAAAGAATTACAAATATATGTGGCATTTGATTGTGAAATGACATTAGAGAGTAAGTAAGTAAGTAAACAAGAGATACAAGTACATAAGTTTCTATAGTGCAAATAAGGTAGAATTAGATTAAATTAATATTAATGAAATATAAGACATTCTTAATAAACTCGCCTCTTCCATTAATTATTATTTATTTGTATTTTTTAAAATTAATTCCACGCGGGAAGTTCTGAACGAGAGCCTATGTAGTTATTGTGTGGGGGTCTTTCGAAGGATTTAATATTTGTCTTAGGGAGACCCATGTTGTAGGAGGGAGGAAACATATGAGGCCTGTAAGTCGTTGGACAGCCAAGCTGCAAGAATGGCCTGTTCTCAAGTGGAAAATGTTGGGCGCGATTTTGACGTGTTTCCCAGCTGTGTAATTGAAATACCGGTAAAACAGACACTAAATCCTCACCTTATGTCTGTGCTGCAAACACTACAATCCGTTCTTTAATGTATGAAAATCTAATTACTGCACCGAGTTTTTATTTTTATTTTACATGTTTTGTGTTTGCTTTGTTACGTTAATTAGGGCCGTTTGTCTTGAAATGAACTGCGCAATTAAAAAACAGCTTAAATATCATTATACTGATACGGGCGTGAACCTATTTTTGCAGTCGCTAGAACTAGAACCTAAACACCACGTAACATAATATTTATAATAATGTGTTGTAAAGGGATGGACATTTAGGGCGGGTTGTTTCGGAGAATTTGAACAATTCATCAAATTTCAACGTTCTTTTTCAAGTTCTGTGAAAGATTTTTTCAAATTCTGTTTTTTATTTCAGTTCTGTCAAGCAACTAGCATATAATTATACAATAACACAACTTGGATAGAACTTTCGCAGAACTCGAAAATGAACGTTGAAATTTGATGAATTGTTCAAATTCTCCGAAACAACCCGTCCTAAACCTTCGTCGATCCGGATTAAATTTATATCGAATCGTAATGTCGATCGGCAATAAAGCGCTGATTAACAATGGCAATAAAAATCCGTAAAAAGCACCTTACGGTAACAGACCTACCTAATTATGATATTCCGAAACGTTCAGACTGGGTTTTTTTACATTAACCGCTCACAGGAGGCCCTGAGGGAAATAATTTCACTCAGAGCCTACGTCATCTTTGGGGATGCTGTGTGGCGGGTCTTTTTTGAGGAAAGGTAGGAGAGGAGTTCTGGGAAGGTAAAAGGTATGAGGGTTGGGTAGGAATCTATGGATCAGTGTGTCCAGAAGCGACGGACGTATGAATATATCTCTCCCACTGCGGCGCAAGGCGATGGGTCGAGATACCAGCTGGAGAGGTCAAAGGGTCTCCCAAAACCAGCCTCTCCCGATCTGGCCCGCCATCCACCGAGTGTGCAAGCGCATACTGAACACAGCTCACCCGATGAAGTTGGGCGCCCCTGCTAAAACACCAAACGTAGCGAACCACTTGGGGTGGCCTATGGCAGAGTTGTTGGTTATCCAGTAAATGGTTCCCGGGGCGGCGGTACCCACACCCGCCTCCCAAATTACTTCTAAGTTTTATCCTGCGTATTATTAGTTATCTAATGTGGTTTAGTATCGATATTAAAAAGTTGAAAATAATCCCCCTAAGGCCAAACTTACCAAATCTGTTTTCGAAGGTTTAAACTTGAAAGAACTTTTTAACTGACTTCGCCTCGGTTGAAATTAAAATTTTAACGGAGAGCGTAGGCAGAGAAGATTTAAACAGAATATCGACGTTAAATAATCCGCATTGATATCTATTTAAAAAAATTGACACGACAACAGAATACAGAGTAGGTACTTCCCCACCAACCTCTTCACCATCTCCTTCCCTTCCCCTTTAGCCTCACAACATACCCCAATTGAGGATGCCATAGTCTCACTGATTCCAGATGCTTGGGAGCAGTTGGGACTCTTGGGCGGCATTCACATTAAAAAAAATTTAATCATGTCAAAACCGTAGACATAGATATATTTAGAATGTGTGATATTACTTCCTTATTCTAAAATTCCAGAAAAATCCGTGAATAATACGAAATTTCGCGTTATTCCCGTGAAAAAATTTTTTTAGAATAAAAATGTCAAATTTTCAGGCTAGGTTGGGTTGTCACGATTTTCTATGTCTATATTTATATTACAAGAAAAAAGCAGGAAATCATATACCAAGTATCATTAAAAATCCCTCGTTGATCATGCCGCCTTTTCTGCGGAAGTGCAAATGTTCTGTCCGCTTCCCGGGTAATCTCACCGCAAAGCAGAGCAATGCAGTAGCCGCGCTTATCTGGGCCTCGATTCTCTACGAAGTCATTCCACTCGAACAACGATTGGTTCGGCCCACTCGTTGTTTGAGTGGAATGACTTTTGACGTTTGGCGTATGCCTTCGAAGAGACTCAAAATTAAGAACTTCGAACAGTTTATGTACTTTCGACGGCGATTGCGAGCGGCTTGGATTGTAGAATCGATTCCCTGCTCGCTCTTATCACGGACCGCAAACGCTGGCCCAATGTCACTGTGCAGTTTGCACTGCGATGCTACAGAGACAAAATGCGGTTGTTTGTCACACCTCCTTCACATTGTACCAGGGCAAAAAACCTTTTATGGCTTTTTTGTGAATCATACACGCACATCGACTGTGGCTGCACCGTGACTGTAACTAACTATAATTCGTTCCTTGTAAGTGACCCCTCAAAGCACAACTTTCTACATTTATATGTGAATATCATTTGAGATCCTCAGTTGCCCGAAGCCAGTGGGAATATGGCAATTAGGGTAATTTATTTATTTTTATTTTAGTTTTTAATCAAGCAGTACTGGGAGCAGTGGCGGCTATTCTATGGGGGTCATTTGGTCAATGACCTCCCAAAATATGCTGCAATAGTATTAATATAATAACAGGATTTAACTAACTACCCGATTATTAATTTAGTTTTAATATGCGTGCAGATTGGTATGATTTTTTGATTCGTTCCAGTGCAAAATAAGAAGCTATTGTATATACCTACCGTGGGTCACTTGTCCCAAAACCATCTCCTTTCTTTCTTTGCTATACATACAAAGGAGGTAAACACTATCATGTCTGACGTATGTTTAGTATCATACAAAAAATATTTTAAATGGGTTTTCAGATATGACCGCGGTGAGATAGAGATAACTATGACCTAAGATTATTAAGATATTAGATGGAGATGTGAAAAAATGGCAATCGAAAGTTTTTTGTGTGATAAACGATAGCCATCTTCAACTCGAATAATTAGTTCGCGAAATTATGTTTATCATTGTTGACGTAATTTGCATGGAATAATTTTAAATGTTAAATTATATCGTACTTAAAGAAATCGCTAACTATTCATTGAATCGTGACAAACGTATTCAAATAAAGTGACAATTAGTTTTTATGTTACAAGAGCGAAAAATATAGGGGTTAAAAGCGATATTTTAAAACGAAAAGTTATATTTTTTGTCGGTGGATTTGCGGGTGCAATAAAATGAACGGATAGATACTTTTGCTCTTATTGTTTACTTTTTAAATCTACTTCTCAGCTTGTAGTTAGTGATTTAAAAACTTTTAATAGGAAAAGAAACACACTAATTAGTTATATGTGTAAATAATTAGATAAATACTCTTAAATTAAGACGATGACTGATTTTTTAGAATTGCACAAGTTACGTAACGTGAGTCTGAAGATAGTGGGGTGGGGAAGTACCTGGATATATAGATCTTTCTATTTAACACATGCAAAGCCATTTCAAGCAACGTTTCGATTCTGACTGGGTTGTTTCACCAGTGACCACTCTGTATTCGATACCAATTGTACTAACGAACCTAGTGGTTCCCATTTCCTTGCCAGACTAATGTCACGGGTCACAGTTCTGGGAACGCCACAATAAGACTTCGCAGAAAATTACATTCTTGATACCTTTGTCATTTATATCGCTTTGCAGTCTTTGCAGACTTTGTACGATTACGCTGATTTACGGTAGGCATGTGAGAATTGATAATATAATATTGTGAAGGACATACAAATACAATATTGTATCGGTGATTTAATCCGATATTGTATTTATATGCCTTTCTTGAAAGAATTTTGCATGCTTGACGTCCAAATAAGAGAAAAATTACTCGAACCTCACACAGCACGATGCAAATGAAATCCTATTAATTTTTGTGTAAAGGTTGTTTTTTTATTATGAAACTATCTGATTTGTCATGATAGGCTAACATTAAATTCTTAGCTTGTTTTTCATACATTTCTACAGAATGTAGTACCATTCCTAACATTAAATTGTTAGCTTGCACTTTTTATACATTTCTATTGAATGTAGTACTATTCCTAACATTACATTCTTAGCATGCGCTTTCATTAGTAATTTCATACATTTATACAGAATGCAGTACTATTCCATTAGCGAGAAGTTGAAGGTTCTCTTTATATTGGCGTTGCGAATGATTTTACTACATTTATTAAGTCATGATAACTTCAAAATTGGTTTTATCAATGACTTTCTTAACACTCCTCGCAAATTAATTGAAATTATCTGATAAGATAAAGTAGAATATCATCACCAACTTTTCTAGTTATGCTATTTCATATTATTTGTAAATGCGTTTTCTAGTCTATATCAAAACGAAAACATAACACTACAAGTTGAAGCAACTGATACTAATAATATTACGACGCGTTTATTTGATGCAAATTATTTTTCGGTAGGCGCCTGTAAATAATGTATTTTTTGCACTGTTTTTAGTAACCTGTTCTTTTCTTCTGAGTATCACTTGTGTTTTTTATTATTTTTCTATGAATATTCGTGTATTTTTCAATGTCAAACTAAATATATTATGAGTCACTTAACAACATCGCTTTAATACGTGAATAAAGTTCATATAAATAAACTTGGCTGTGTGAAAATCTACCTCTGAGATGTTGATTAGTTCATTATTTACGCATTACTAGTTAATACGAATTTAATCAATTGTTTGAATAAATTTACTAGCCAGTCAACAGCGATAATAATTATTGATATTGTCTCCGTAACTGGTTAACATACACAATGTTCACAGTTGTTGCATATGTATATCACATTATTACTTCTTACTATTGTTGCATTGATTACAAATCGGCAACATTTTCAGGTGTAGCAGTACGTTAACTCGGCGACAAACGAATCGCCTTGGGCTCGCATGATTAATGCTGTATGCAACTAGTCAATAAAACTGTTTTTGTATTCATGTCAGCGCCGCGTCGCGGTCGCCGTCGTGTCCATCTCCAATTGTAACAAATACGGTGTCAAAAGGGAGCTAAGCCGTGATCAACACCCGCCAATAAATTTAACGGAACTTAGTAGAAACGAACCTTAAGTTTTACAGGATATGATCATTGCCGAGGGATCTAACTGAGTTTTCTTGCTCGGTTTTTGTATTTGCAACCAGAACTGGCGATATTGTGTAATTGTGCATTATTACATCACTTGAGCACGTGGCCCCTGGCCATGGTGCCAAAGAAACCAGGTCGATTTGGAAAATTGTGTTGAATGGAGTCATTTTTAATCCCTATTCGGTCATCAATCAATTAATTATTGCATTCAAAGACCTGTTATCACACGCGTGGTTCGTATTCCCATGCGAACTGTTCCTGCTTGGTTACTAGAATATTTTTATTTGGTCGCTAACTGCAAGTTCGTTGACCTAGATGTTTCTCGGTTTGTAATCAGCCTCTTCGTCCACTTGGAAAACCGAGACGATAAAGGTAGTGATTTTTAGGATAATGAATAGGTATGGTATGCGTATCATCTGTTTTATGACCTTCGTCTTTATTTAACGACGATTCGTTGTTGAATAGAGGCCATAAACCGAGATCTTTTTTATAATGCAATTTTTTTATATTTGCATCTACTATCTCATTTCCGCCGTAGATAGTAAGCGCCTTCGTAGATTCTGTATTCATCAGCAAATAGTGGAAACTTTCAATAACTTACCCATCAACTTATGTTTTATAGAAGATACAATTTATTTCAAAAAAAGATACTTTGTCAGGAGCGGGGTAGTCTCGAAATAACATATTTCCGTTTTCCCAGGAAAAGTGTTAGCATGAGCATTTTTAAGGTTCTGTCTGGGCCTGAGAATGCAATTATCCGGAGGTCGGCTCGTTTTCTTTATCTTCCGTTCGTCATCTGTTTTCGGTCGGAGGTTTTCTTTGAAACGAACCGGAAAATTTTTAAAGAAATTACTACCACGACAAATTGAATTGTCTCGCTATAGAACATGTTTTATTCACAAGTATATTTATTTTTCTGACTCATCACGGATAATATGGATAACTGATCATACCGGAACTTTTCAAATGCGTACTTAATAATGTTTATAACAAAATAATATTTTTTATATTACGAAGGTAAAAAAAATCCGTTTTCGATTTTGCTTTTCTACTTAAAATAGGTAGGATACTTTTGGTTTTGAATGTCAACTTCAGAAGAGAATTAAGTTATTTAGTGCTACAATAGTCTGAATCAACTTCCTCCATGTATTATACTCCTAGAGGAGAATAATTCAAACAGGGAATGGGACATTGTTTGGTGACAGCGTTCCGGTTGATTTATAGCCCAGGGACCTTTAAGGTTGAAACAATCCCTGTGCAATTCGGGTCAATATGGATGTGCCACAGGGTCCTCCCTAAAAGGCGAAGGCTCCACGGAAAAGCCATAGTACGTACGAACTGAGAACCTTTATCACATATTACTATTTGCTCGCTCGCTAATCAGGCTTAGATCAGGCGGAAAATTTAACTTTTGTGTTTGATACGTTTTATTGCCAATAAATATGGTCTCTGTGATTAGTTGTTTCACGGCGATCGGTATTAGATGAAGCCAAACCATTGCATTTCGGAAAAGGTACGCTTTCAATCCAGAACACCGATAAATTGGTTTTGATCCAGCTGGATTGGGTTATATGCTATTGACGGTGAATATTTACCAGTTTATGCTCCGCTTATTTGCCGCTTTGTTTCGAATCGTTTCCCGCATAGCGACATGACTGTAGTTTAGACTTTTGGCCAAAACACGATATTCGATCGATTTTACATCGATAGCCTGTGGCGCATTGGTCATTTGTTGGTCCGGATTAAAGTGTGCACCATTGCCGCCGCTGCCTGCCGCGTGCCGCTCTTGTAAGGCGCGGTGGATTGTTTATGGTCAATGGCCATTTTATTATAAGTGAACTAATATTTCATCTCGCCGTCCTGACGAAAGCTCGCGTGACTTCCAATTCAACGTCTGATTTGTACTCTATTTTCGCTCATTCATTCGGTTCCGTTCACATCCGTCCTGATAATAATCTTTTGAACAATTTTCTTATAAACTCCGATTTTATATTTTTAATGAGAACTTATAAATAGATACTTCTACTAATTAAAGTTTAATGACACTTGTGCAGTAATTCAATGCTACAGTGGTTTTGTAGACCAATTATATTGTTTTAAGGTCTAATTTCTAATATTACCTTTATACTTAAGTTTTTTAGTTAACGTTTCAGTTTTAATTTTGTATCGATTATAATTCCCAAGAAAATAATTTCTTTTACTTCTTGAATATTTTGATAGTCTGTTTAGGGTAACAAGTTCGTTTAGTTTTTATACCTAACACCATGAATTTAGTTTTAGTTACATTTAGCCCGGAAACAGACGGCCTTCGTGGTCGAGGTATAGTAAGCCTCTCGACTAGCAATCCGGAGGTCGCAAGTTCAAATCCCGACGTGCGCAAGTAAATTTTGTTAGATTAATTTGTATTAATTCACAATTTAGTTCCAGAGTGGAAGATACTCTCAGTGACGCCCTGGTGTAAGTCCACCATTCAGAATTGAAAAGTTGCTTGAATTAGCTTTAGCCGTGTTTGGTGACCAGACTTGAATAGCCAGGTACAGTAGAACCTCGTTAATTCGAAATCCACGGGACATCAAAAATCAAATTTCGAATTAACGAATTCCCACGTAATTCGAAATTTTATGAAAAAAAAAAACGCCGAAAATCTATTTTCTCGGCCGCCTCTTCAAATCCGGGTGGTATTTTAGTTGTAAATTCGTATTAATACCAATTATTTCTTTAGTTTCGCGGCCGATTACCGTAGCGGCAGGCCCTTTAAATTCAGATATTCGCAATAAATTCGTAAAAATGCTATATATTTACACGTAAATCGAGATTTCGCTGCCGATTTCGGTCGCGGCCTACCCTTTAAATTGAGATATTCGTAAAAATACGATATATTTCCGCGTAAATCAAGATTTCGCGGTAATTTTCCGTCGCGGCCGGCCCTTTATTTCAAATACCTGAATTTAAATTCCTAAAAATACGATATATTTCCTCATAAAACGAGAATTCGCGGCCGTATTCCGTCGCGGCCGGCTCTTTAAATGCGGAAATTCGAAATAAATTCGCAAAAATACGATATATTTCCGTGTAAATCGAGAATGCGCGGCCGATTTCCGTCGCGGCCGACCCTTTAAATTAAGATATTTGATGTAAATTCGTAAAAATATGAAATATTTCCGGGTAAATCGAATTTTATCGGCAGTTTTTCGTTGCGGCCGGCCTTTTAAGTTCAGATATTTGAAGTAAATTCGTAAAAATATGTCATATTTCGGCGTGAAACGAAATTTTTCGGCCGATTTCCGTCGCGCCGTATTTTTTAACTCGGACATTCGAAATAAATTCGTAAAAATACGATATATCTACGCGTAAATCGAGATTTCGCGGCCGATTTCCGCCGCAGCGGGCCATTTGAATTCAAATATTCGAAATAAATTCGTAAATATACGATACATTTACGCGTAAATCGAAATTTCGCGGCCGAGTTTCGTCGCGGCCGACCCTCTAAATTCAGATATTTGGTGTAAACTCGTAAAACTACGACATATATCCGCGTAAAACGTATTTTCTCGGACCTTCAAACTCAGATATTCGAAATAAATTTGAAAAAGTACGACATTCCAGTGTAAATCGATTCAGATTTACAAAATAATAATACTTATTAGGACGATGTATAGAGTAAAGACGCCATTTACCGGGTAGTTGCCCAATTCCGGGTACCCCTTTATGTCGAAACTGGTGCCAACTGCGCAAACTAATCGACCGGTAAAACAAAGATCTTACCATCCGCCATCATAAGGAGAAGATCGACAACCGTCACTCGTACGTTCATTAAGTGGCAGGCATTTTTGCAAAAAATCTGATTAATAGTTTATCAAGGTAGTTTTAACACGGCATATTTTGATAACAAGGGTAAGTGTTTTTTAGAGTTATTATTATTTTTCTTTTAACCTATGTAGTTAAGTTCACACGACATGCATTTTTTGGACATTTCATCGCTCTGTTACGTTTCTGTCATCATTTCGTTGTTCAGATTTGTGATATCCGCAATACCGGGTACCCGGTAATGGCCAACTTCGGGTACCCGATAAAAGGCTTAATTTATTCAGCTAATATTTGTTTTAGATGGCAACTTCAACCCGCAAAAAATGGGATCCTTCAGATATGAAAAGAGCTATAGAAGCTGTTCAAAACGAAACGATGGGATATATGAAAGCAGCCCGGGAGTTCCATGTCCCACAGACTACTTTGGAAGATTACGTGAGAAATAAGAAGCAAATAAGTTGCATCGACAAACTGATTTCCCAGAAGTCTGGAAGAAAGCCTACACTGTCAGCAGGACTTGAAAAACAGCTTGTGCAGTACTGTATTCAAATGGATGAACGGTTCTACGGACTCTCTCTCGCTGATGTCAAAAGTTTAGCTTTTCAACTTGCCGATTTAAACAAAATACCACATCCGTTTAACGTCGAAAAAAGTTCTGCTGGTGCAAAATGGCTTAATTTTTTACAGAGACACCCCCATCTTGCCAAGAGGAAGCCCCAAGGCACGTCTTTGGCACGTATTAAAGGTTTCAACCCAGACAATGTTTCAAATTTTTTGATATTTTGGAGGCAAAACTAGACAGTGTTGATAATTCCCCAACTAGAATTTACAACGTAGATGAAACCGGTATCAGCGTTGTGCAAAGTAAATTGCCAAAAATATTATCGCTGAAAGGAAAGAAGCAAGTCGAAGCTATAACATCTGCAGAAAGAGGAGCCCTCATAACTGTTATAACATGTATGAGTGCATCTGGCAACTACGTACCTCCGATGCTCATATTTCCCCGTAAAAACATGAAAGCAGAACTTATGGATGGAGCTCCTCCAGGAGCTATATCGGCGTGCCATCCTTCAGGCTGGGTTCAGCAAAATATTTTTACTGATTGGTTTCGCCACTTCGTTAAATACACCAGGCCTTCTAAAGGGGATCAAATTATTCTTATTCTTGATGGTCATTACTCGCATACACGAAATATTGACGTAATCAACATGGCCCGCGACAATGGCGTTATAATAATTTGTTTACCCCCACATTCAACTCATAAGATGCAACCGCTAGACCTAGCTTTTATGGGGCCATTTAAAACATATTATTCAAAAGCTGTAACTACGTGGTTGAGGAATAATGTCGGAAGAATGGTGACTCCATTACAAGTCGCAAGTCTTATGGGGCAAGAATACCAACGTAGTGCAACTATTGAAGTGGCCATCAATGGTTTCCGCAAAAGTGGCATATTTCCTTGCAATCGTTTCATATTCAGAGACCACGATTTTGCTGCTCACGATGTTCCAGAACCGGAAGAATCGAAAGAAAAATATTACGCTAGAAGCTGAGTTACTTGATTCTCGCACACATCTCACTCAGGCGTTGGCAACTGTTGGTACTGTAGATACCCCTGCTGCATCTTCAAGCAATGATCCTGTTAGATGTATTGACATTCAAAAACTACCCACTGTTAAACCTAACACAAGTAAAAGAACCGGATCTGCTTGTTTCATTTCAGGATCCCCATACAAAAACAATTTAAGTGAGTCTTTAGCTAAACAAGATAAGAAAGGCGTCAGTAAATTAAATTTGGTTAAAGGTAAACAACGCATTATGTAAAAACAGACGAAAACTGAAAATACAACGAAGATGAAACGGAAGCAAAAAAAAGTTGACACATCAGATTCCAACAGTGGTGAGAGTAACGATGACTCTGTTATTTTCATGGAAACCGACGATGATCCAGATACCAATGAAGAAGATGCAGCGTGCGTTTACTGTAACAAAGCATATTCATCTAATTTCAGAGGAGAAAAATGGATAAAATGCATTGCATGTAAAAAATGGGCTCACGTAGAATGTTCCGGTAACGGGAATTTCCATTTCATATGTGATATTTGCCTTAACGGTTGAACTTAACAGTACGAAAATAAACAGCCTTTTTATAACTTAATTAACTATGTTTTATTAAAAAAAATAATATTTTTTTCAAAGCACCTGTAGAAATACTTTTTATGCGTATTACCGGGTACCCGATAAATGGTAGGCATCCTATCACCGGGTACCCGATAAAAGGCAGGTATGGTACCCGATATAAGGACATCTTTTTTTCAAAGACAAAATTTCTCCATTCACATATTTTTCCTTTTGTGTTTTTAAGTACGGCCGCTAAATTATTTTTATTGTACATACACGATAAAAGATTAATACAGTTATACACATACAGACTCATTTTCAGAAAATTCAATCATTTCTTCGTTTTATGGCTGATCAAAAAAAAGTACCCGGTAAATGGCATCCTTACTCTAACCACGTAAAAATACAGTTTTCGGCGTTTTACCGCCACGGCTGACTTTTAGATTCAGATTTACGAAATATTATGATTTATTTTCGCAAAAATCAAATTTTTTCGAATTACACGAACAAATTTTCGTGCGCGGACAAAAATAAATTTCGAATTACGAATTAACGAATTTCGAATTAAAAAAAATTTTGTATGAAAAAATTTTTTGCGGAAATTTTTTTGGCAAAAATTTCGAATTACGCGTTTTTTCGAATTATCGGGGTTCGAATTAACGGGGTTCTACTGTACTTTCCCACCTTCCTCCCCCCATTTCCTTCCTCTCCCCAGTACCTTCAGCCTCACAACATACCCCATGTGGGGATGCCATAGTCTCACTGGCTCCAGATGGTTGGGAGCAGTTGGGTCTCTTGTGCCGCATTCATATAAAAAAGACACCCTTTGAAATTCTCACCCATTAGCATTCATCTTTCATTCGCAGTACAAGCTTCATTCGCAATTAACTGTCAAGCATCACGCCTTAGATATGACTTACCATCCGATATGCGGGTGCTCTGAAACACAACTATACAGGGTGTATCGGCACGTACCCGACAAACTTTAACCAGCTATTCCTTAGCACATTTGGAGTAAAAAATGTTATGGGCACTTTGCTGTCCGGTAACATTTTTTTTTAATAAAAAATTTATTATTCATATTTTCACCACATGTCACCAATGTTTTATCCTTTGTCAAAGTTTGAAAACCCATCTGGCAATATTTTGTTCGAGTTTCGTTGAATAATGTACGTACGTACCTACGTTGGCGCGCTTTTACAATCACAACGAAATGGCACGGCACCATTCGTCTCATTTTTAACTATTATTATTTAGTGTGTACGAAAGAGCGAGGACAATTTTTGACACACTTGCTAATAACAGCTGCTGAACACGAGATACAATGCAAATGACAGTGACGGAGTGTGGATTTTTTTTATTTATTTTTTGTTTTTAATGGAAAAAAATGTTACCGGACAGCAAAGCGCCCATAACATTTTTTACTCCAAATGTGCTGAGGAATAGCTGGTTAAAGTTTGTCGGGTACTTGCCGATACACCCTGTATATTTTTAAACATTTATGTTTTTATACTATGTTGGTTTGACGAAATCAGGCAATAAACGAATAACGCTACCTTTATATACTGTTACCAAACGTAAATAAAAATAAAACTGTAGCTTAATCTTTCTTTGGCTGTAGACGCACAATTTCAATATTGTTAATGTCATATTATCAGCGCGATATTTCCTCGCAACGAATAGTTCCCCCGCGCAGTAAAAGCATCCGGAATCCTAATCTCGTTCGTGTCGCTGGCGACGCTGATATATGCTGTTTGGTCCAAATATGTTTTTATGTTGCCCAATGTACATAGCGTCTTAAGGCGAACCACTACTAAGTAATTGCAAAATCATGTGTTTTTGGTTTGAAAATTTTGGTCGCTTAGAAATATTTAGATCCTTTAATTAAATATTGCGAGTAGAACACATCTTGGCCATTTAAAGAATTGAGTCTTTTAATAAGCCCAGAAAAAAAGAATCAGACCTACAAAATGCTAAAGTTTAAAATCTCCTTCTTACGAACCCCTTTTCGGTTATGGTTTTATTGTATAATATGGTAAAATAATTTCATAAGAAAATTATCTTCAAATATTTGTGCCCGTACTTCGCAAAATACAATAAACGCACTCTTTGACGATGTTTTTTTCTTGTGTAAATCAAAATCGGTAGCGGCGCGTGTTAAACGGGAATTTAAACCTTATCGCCATATACGTGAGAAGTGTTATTGTTAGCTGGTCGATTTCAAATCTTGAATTTATGCGATTCCACAGCCATGCCCGCCACAATGACTGGTAGTAATTTTAAATTTATCTATTAATACGTTATATACCTATTCTTTTCACAATAATAATTTATTTTAATTTAATAATACTATGCGGTGAAAATTTCTACCGTCAAAGCAGATTTTGATTTATAAGAAATCTTTGTACTTCCGCAGAGTTTTTCGAAAACAAATGTAGACAGTATTATGCCGTAGCCAATAAACGTTTCGTACAGCATTACAGTGTCCATCATCAGTGCAGATGTGTAAAGATTGTGAAGTATGTGATTATGTGTGTAGATGTGATACCGTGTCGCCAACTCCAATCCTCTATGGTAATACCTACACTACAATTTAAGATGTATTTTTGCCTTAATGTAGCCATTAGATTTATTATCGGATACCAAGAACTATTGAACTTAGCAACACAAGGGGAAGTATGGAATCCGTTTGTACACATTGTCATCGTATTCTGATTAATTCTGAAATCTCAGTGTGCATTTGATTAAACCACGTATTTCGAGCCGACTTGTGCCTAGCCAAAGTTAGCCTTTGATAAACATTATTGTACGGTGTTTTGAGCACAAGGCAGAAGCTCTGTATCGATTGATTGTAAGTCCATGGGATTATCAAGCTGCAAATAGCGAAACCGAAGCTCCCGGTTTTCTATTCGACATCAGCGGTTCATGCGAGCTTATTAAACGGTAACTTGCAAAATCAAAATACGTTCAACTTCTCATCGTACCAACTGCCAATATTTTTTTTGCATCTAGCATCAAATCGTTAGTACGTTCGTAAGTGCTTGTTTTTTGTAGCTGTTCAATTTGTTGCAAGTCTGATGGGAGCTAAGCCATTTAAACGTTAATTAGAAGCTCAAAACAATGCGCACCACTTGAAACTGCCTTTGTTGTCTGTAAGTGATATTTTCTTTGAGAGCTTAAAGTAGGTAAAACATAACATCTGTTTATAATTTGTAGGTCTGGTTGAGAAGACAGAAAAGTCAAAAAATTCAAATTTAAAGTTGTGGTTCTTTTAATGTTTTCTTACCTCACAACCGATATAGGAAAACAAAAAAATATATTTGTTAACACCTTTCTGTGCACAAAAACCTTGAATTCTCACCTTCCATAGATATAGTTTTTTTTTTTTACCAAATTAACTGTTTTCACACCCGACCCGACGTTTTATACATTTTCGTGTTAAGATTATACGATACAGGTAGTTACAACCCGACATCAAAATTATTAGTATCATCTTTTTATTTATATTTTTATGTTATGTTATGTTAAATATTTGTTATACAAGAGTCACAGCTGCTCCCAACCGTCTGGAGCCAGTGATACTACGGCATCCCAAATCGGAGTATGTTGTGCGGCTGAAGATAGTGGGGTGGGGGAGGAGATGGGGAAGATGAAGGTGGGGAAATACCTGGCTATTCTGATCTAATCACCAAACACACCCAAAGCCATTTCAAGCAACGTTTCAACTATGAATCGTGGTCTTACTGATGTCTTACCAAGGCGATACTGAGAGTATCTTCCACTCTGGAACGTGTCGTAAATATGCTATACATGATTTTAAATGAGTAAAATGCGAAATAACAGAAATTAATAAAATTAACTTGCGCACACCGAGATTTGAACCGCGACCTCCGTCTTGCTAGTCGAGAGCCTTACGGGAGGCCGTAATTATTGGAATCATTTAGCATCTTATTCGTATTATTTTTTGATTAAATTGATATTTCAAAGCTTCATAGCTCATGGCGGGGATGACGTCGCTTAACTCGTTGACCTTGAAACTGTTAATCGGAAAGTTGTCAATTTCTTGATGCCAATGATCACCATAGTGGCACTATAAAATTTACAGTTTTTGCTTTATAAATAATATTATATTATACTAACATAGATTTTGCCAAAATTTGGTTTCGAGTAGGTATTGGAAATCTTGAGTAGGTAATAAAATAAGATTACATTAAAAAAACTCAATAGATAAGATTTTCCTACCAATCCACTATTCCACCGTTTCTATAATGATCATTAATATTCCTATTTTAACTTTGGTTAACCTTTTTCCCTTCCAGTTCCATTGAATGTAACTATTCCGCCGGGTTATTGCCTTTGAGACAATTCACTCGATGAGTTCCTCCTAGTATATTATTCTGTTCATCCGTATCATTTTCAACATTCTTAGCCCACGTTCGAGAATAAGCCGAGAACAATAATAATAATATATGTAAGCGTGTTAGTGAGGTATGATTCGCTGTTGAATTTGACACAGGCCCGATATGTCTCTTGATTTTAATAATAATATTTGGATGATTTGTATAGCGCCGTTTTTGTCTAAAATCACCTTAAGGGCGATTTTAAGCTCGGTTTTGTTGGAAGGTCGAGCTTAGCGCGGCTTGGAACATAATCCGTATATAAATTGTAAGCCTAGATATCACCAATATTACACTATTGTCAGTAGCTTTAATGGAGGAATGTGCTTCTTTTTTCGTTGTAAAACCAAACTACTGTCTATGTGAGTGGTATATCTATGCTCTCTACTGTCGAGTTGACTTTTGATAAAGTCTCCCATTTCAATCATCATGTTGCTATATGCAAGGATACTAATTGTAAATAGAATTGTTTTTTTGTTGGATTTTACACAACATTTTGGTTTTGTGCAACTTTCTCATAGATAATGCACGGACCATTTTATGTTAAATGTATTTAATAATATCTGATCATAAAGCGTGATGTTTTGATTGCTTCGCGAGTTGACTGAGCATATTGTTATATTATTTATTATACGATCCGTCAACAAGATGCCGGAGCTTTTATTGCTCGAATCGCCAGTATTAATTACTTGTACACATCACATTTACTATACCTACACACCCTGTATCACATACACATCTGGTAACGATGACATGTTTTATTGTTTGGCTCAGAATTAACGTTGACGATTTGTCTAATCAGGGCTTTTTAACACTCCGAGCTGGCCAGAGTTTCATAATGTAGGCAATAGTCATGAAGATTATTAGGGAATCCGTAAGTTTGACAGTCCTTTATTATATGTGAGCTGATCTGACCCCTAAAACAGGGGGAAAGACCTTTTTTTATTAAGAAAGCTGGGTAAGGCTTTACAATGTCGAAAGCTAGTCAGGCCCTTATCACATGTAACCTTATCAGACGTTGAAGAGCTTGATACCAAGAAAACTTAGCAAGGCCGTATGACATCGTAAGCTAGACTGGTCCTTATCATGTGGCAAGCTGACCTGGCTTCTTTTAAAGAAAACTGAATAAAGCAGTACGATGCCGGATGCTTATCAGGCCATTAATTTTTTTGACTTGTGTGATTTCAGCAGGTGTAATTCTCTCCATGTTTATTTTCGTCCATGTCTAATTTAAACAGTGTAATATTGCTAATGTCGTCATGTAACCATTTTACACGTGTGCCCAATGTGAGAAATGTGTTTTTGGCGCTGGTGGCTACTTGGCTTGATTAAGAATATGTTTTCAAAATTCATACCCAATATTTAAATCTTAGAGCCACCGCAGCAGTTTTCCAATATGTGTTACGAAATTAAATCTACACAGATATCCTTTCAAGAACTAAAATAATTCGTTTACCCTCGCGGGGGATTAACCCACTATTTTAATCATACAGTAAATCTGTTTATTCTAGTGATGAATTTAATGGAAATAATTTAATATTCGGTATACAATACTTGTCTTGTCAAGCAGTATGTAGATTTTTATTTATTTTTTATTCTTAAATATATCTGTATCACAAAGTATATTGTCCTCCACGCTAGGAGTTCACTTGTATTGTGGAGGACTTTTTCAATTGTTAAGTTATATAATAGTAAATAATACAGTGGAGTTGGTTACACAGCGAAACAATGAAAATTAAAATATAACATCGATTTTTACATAGTTTTAACAAAAACAAATGTGAAATATAACAAAATTAAATATTAAAAGGATTGTAGCCAGTTCCATGTGTGTTTTTTTATTCTGTAAGATTAGATGTTTTATATTGTGTTGGAAGTGAATTGTATAGTTTTATAGCCTTATTATTTGATTATTTGACTGTGAGGTAAATAGCTCAGCGCCTTGCAATTCTCAAGTAAATAAATAGTGTTATTGTATTAACTCCATATCTACTGCTTCGGTGACTAATTTGAATTAAGTTCGTGGCTCTTGCAATTTTTTTTTCGGATGTAACTTTTAATAATTATTATGGATTTAACTTAATTAACTCAAGCGCGAAAGGAAAACAATCCAATACCAAATAAATTGAATTACAACAGTAATATCGTTTAATTGTTTTCATCCAACGCCATCTATAAATCTTATCGTGTTATAAATTATAAACATTTAAAGCGCCTTTAAATAATGATTGTATAATTTATTCGTCATCATCAGTATTTGATATCGTTCTCCCGGTAACACGCTTTTCCCCCCAGTTTGTCGGAAATTTGAGAACTTTATATTTTATTCTTCTCGGAATCCAAGCAGAGTCTCGTTCGAATTTAAAATGTGAGGAAGCTTTAGATTACCATTCATATTTTATCTCTTGAAATGTAATGCTTCAAATATTCTCTAAGGGATATTTAGAATTTTCGAAGAATTCATATGAATATTCAATGAGGAAAGTATGAGGCAGTTAAAAGAAAATTGATAAAAAACTCGTTGAAAATTTGATTCAAAATAAATTGTATCTTTAATAATTCGACAACATTTATTAACCACATGTTTTGTTTGTCCAATTATTATTTTTTGTATCTTTGCTTCTTCTCATCGTGTAGGTACATAGATTAATAATTTCAAAAAATAATTGCGTAATATTATGAACATTTGTATATAATTGCATTTTCTCTTATGGTTTAACATTATTATTTTACGAGCGTAAAAATAATATTTTATAATTATATTGTATGTGAATTATCTCTTTTTAAGATTTCAAAGAAAGAAGTCGAGGTCGCATTTCAGTGTTGTTCGTGTTGAAGGGCTTAATAACGATTAGATTAAGTGAGGATTCTATTGTAAAAGTTTCAGCTCTCGTGATTTTAAAAATAAAATTATGAATGGCTCGGATGGAGTGGTTCTCTTCCATTTCCCACATCAGAGGATGCGCGAGATATCGTCAGTGAGAGACTTCTAATGACATCCTTCCTTCGCCCCACCGCCACTACCACCGCCATG
The DNA here is from genome assembly GCA_026573805.1 of Hesperophylax magnus. Classification (NCBI taxonomy): domain Eukaryota; kingdom Metazoa; phylum Arthropoda; class Insecta; order Trichoptera; family Limnephilidae; genus Hesperophylax; species Hesperophylax magnus. Next base: position 652,201 of record JAIUSX010000006.1, on the reverse strand, counting down.
TACCCAAAGCCCAGGACCGGAGATGAAATAATCAGAGAGGGTATTGCATTAGTCGACTTTTAATTACATAGTTAGTGATGATAATAATACAAAACACCTTACACTTTTTTAGTAAGAATCCAGGTAGAGTATATTTCGCCTATTTGGTATAGCTGTATGGACCAGAAATACAATACAAACTGCTACCTTTTTCTGTGACAATTTTAAAATAAAGTATCAGGCTCACACGCCTATAACAATGGATTTGGGAATGTTGTCTAAAATATTTAGAAATTCCGTATTAGAGATTAAACGCATTCTTCATAAATACTTTTCTGAAAAGTACGAGTTTACCACTCAGTACCGTAGTGAATTTATCTGAATGTTTCCCTATAACAAATACAGTTTCATAATTTATTTTATATTTTACACGGGTTTTTTATTTAATTTATTTTGCTAATCTTCATTTAAAGAAGTTTTTTTATATATTATTATTTCACATGTTTTTAATGCATTCGTTCCACTTATAATTATATAAATCATGTACTCGCTATACCAATGTTACCTACTATGTACAACAAATAGTTAACACAACTGTCTTATACATTAATTTCATATAAAAGCCCACTGGGGCGCACATATTTAATTAAAAATAATAAACACTTCGTTTTACCCATTTTGTATTGTTTAGATACAACCGTATTGTGAGCTATGATCACCTCATCCGGGTTTAATTTAGTTTTAAATAAACTCCGATAAAGTATAAAAAATTGTTAATACAATGTTTATTATTTTGAGTACTTGATTTGTTTATATCGTTCCATTTTTGTAAAATATCACATCAACAGTACTTGAGATATGAAGTTTTTAAAGCTACCGGATAATTAATTGGTGAATTTATGGGGGGGGGGGTAAAATGAGGAGGGTTCTTAATTCATTTGAAACCGATGAACTAGTTAAAAACACGTTTTTGTATACGGTTCATATTTTTCCGCTAAAGAAAATGTCGTTTTCGTGCTGTACAGCAAAAGTGTTTAACTCGACTATGAAAACGTGCCTGATTTTGATTTTCCGCTTCTTCTCCTCCGTTCAGCATCCCTAAATATGATACAGGTCCTGAGAAAAATCACAAGGCCTCCTGTGTAGTGGAGTCAGTGTTAAAATCAAGAAGAAAAGAAGATAGAAGACACACGTAATTTTATACAATATAACATTTATAATAGCCGATTGCAAAATAGTTTTGTTTGTAAATACTGTCACATTTTGCTCTTTCATTTTTTTTCTTTAAGTAATAAATTACGAATGACTTTTATTAAACAATCATGACACAACATCCAAATCCGCGGTTATCTGTATCATTATTTTCGGAACTCCTGCAACTTCTCGGAAAAAAAGTTTTCACAGACGTTTTTAAAATTCAGCTTCAACATCATTCGCAGACTTTAAAAACACAAGTTGAAGTTATGAAAAATGAGTACAAGTAGGAAATTAAAGAGTTTAAGGTCATTCGTACACGAAGATACTTACAAATTTTGTGCGCTTAGCATACGAGTCGTTAGTTCTAAGAAAAAAGTAATGCCTACAGCTGGAAAGAATAGAAAACCACGACGAAAATAACGTTATAATTAACTGAATTTAGTAACAACCCCTTTTGTAATTAATGTAATTAGTAATGCCTGTTTTATGTACTTAAATAAAAATAAATGATTTACAATAAAATTGTTACTTTAAAGCACTTGTCAGTAAAACTTTTAATAAATCTTTGCTTTTTCTAACATAAATTGACATTGACAAATTTTCGCAAATCCGCCGTAAGAAGTGTAATTTCAAAAAAATCTGTTTTATATTTATTTAAACCATTTCATCTCCAGCTTGACCAACATTCGAGTGTTGCCATTTTGGGGTAATAGCTCTTTATATTCTTAATTATTTGCCTCTCTCAGTTCTCAGCTCTATATTTCTAAGCTAGCACACACAACACTAGTCCGGAAAGTTTTATTTAGCTAGAGCAGTTATGGTGAGGAGGGGGGAGGGGTCTGTGATTGCAATATCCACAAAGGACTTACCCGGCGAGCCGCCCTAAACCCCGTGCAGCTCTGAGGGGTGAGACATAGATTGTTTTGTTCCCGGCGATTTAACAACAGTACGCTCGCGGTATGTCGTGCGGTTATTTTTTTTTATTTTTCTTTTAATAGTAATAATATACCTAAAATTGTCTTTAATTAATTAAAAAAAAATTACCCTTGCAATACAAATTTTGCAATGAACAAAACCCTTACCAAAATTTCTTAATTTTTCTTTGGTGACTTAACTAACCATCTTGCCGTTTCCCCTCAGGGGTAGGCAGAGAGGAAGGACCGCCAAACAACTCGGTCTTGACACACACTCCTTGCCTCATTCACATTCATACTTCGTCTCATTTATACTCTTCTATTATTCTGACTCTTGCCATGGCCCGACTCAAGTATCTGATTCACTTGGTCGTACCATGTCTTCCTCGGGCGTCCCAGACTTCTGCTACCATTCACATTTGCATCGTATATTCTCTTTTTCACAGTCCTTTCTTCACTCATTCACTCTACATGCCCAAACCATCTAAGCGTCCCTTTCTTGATCTTACTCATTAAGCTTGCATCAGCCTTGCACTGGTGACTTTGGTAAAAAAATATCGCTAATTTGGTCTAAAAATTCCAGTCATATATTGGAATTTTTAGACTAAAGCTGAACGCGAAACAAGATCGTAACCAAAGCACGAACATCTATTTGTATGATACAGCAAAACCACTAGAACGGTGAGCTCTGGCGTCATGAAATATGCCCCCTTAGTCAATGCAACTGTTTTCACCTCGCAGCCATTTCATTTGTAATGTAAACGTGGTATTTTTCAATCCAAATATAGGATGAAGCTGGATAGTAAAGATGATATAATTTAAAACAGGAAAATTTACGCCTCGCTGCTGATAGATTTCATACGAATAATATAACACTTTGGCCGTGTTTGGTGACCTTATCTAAATAGCCAGCCACTTCCCTACCTCCACAATCTCCTCCTCCCCCACCACCTTCAACCACACAACATACCCCAATGGGGATGCCATAGTCTCACTGGCTCCAGGCGGTTCGGAGCAGTTTCAACTCTTGCGCGGTGTTCAAAAAATTACAATGCGTTCTAACAGAATACACAGAACAATGATTACCTACCGGAATGCGAATGGTGTTTGTCGAACCATCATGTCTTATAGGTTGTACTCGTATAGGTTCTGTCATATGTCACATGCTGTACTATAAACACGTAGCATTTATGTAACAGCACCACGTGTAAAGTGTGTCGGTTTTCTCATAAAGAATTGAAACTACCGCCCAATTCCGCTTATTATACCGCTTTTTAAATGTCCCTCTGCTGTTACATATTATAACATTTATATTACCTACATTGTCATAGATATTACCTGCCTCTCAAAACTTAAACCCTTAACCCCTCTCTCTCTGTTCCACATTTGTTTATAAGAAAGAGGGAGAGGTTACAACTGATCAGTATGACTGCTATTGAGATTTCTTCGGCCTGCCAATAATTCACGAAAACTCGTTCTGCCGTATAAAATCATCGTCCTACGCGATTCTAGGTTTTATAATAGAAATTAAACTACATTATAATAATATGTAGATGAAGCTAGCCACATCATATCGATACTTGAGATTGTTGCAGGTGTGCCCACATTGTAGAATAAGTCATACATCTCGGATATATTGCAAATTCGTATTGATTATAGGAATTATTGAAACAATCAATGAATTACTAATATTGTTCTGTCTTTGTGAATAATTACCGCGATGGCGCTTTACAATAATTAATAAAATTACAAAAAAATATACAAATTTTTCTTTCAACTTACCACCAATAAGATATATTATAATTATATTTCGCATTGTAACAGGGTTACTGACCTATTAGTCAACTTTGTTTGTTGATCAACAGTTTTATTTACCTGGTAGATAAATTACCTGGAATGCGAGTTATTTATTACATTTTATACCTAAACGCTTACCTATACCTACGTATATTGTTGCTTCATGAGCAAATAATAAGTAATAATGCAATCAAATTATATAACCAATCAAAGCACTAATAATGCCCTTGCGTTGTTGTAACTAAGTACTAACTAATACAATCAAATTATATAACCTATCACAAAGCACTAAAAATGGCCCTGCGTTGTTGCTTCATAAGCAAATACTAACTAATGCAATCAAATTATGTAACCTATCAAAGCATTAAAAATGGCCCCGAACAGATCACTTTGTAGTCGGGTAGTAAGGAAAATTTATAAGGTTTCCAAAAATCAAATCAAATCCAGAAACTGAAATATTTTAAATTCTGTGAAATACGTACCAAAATGTAATGTTCATTTCGAAAATCAGTGAAAGCTTTTTGAACGTTTCACCTAAAATTCCAGTACATATTTCACATGGGACTTAAAAGCCTACAGCCTTAAGAACTTTTCTACTGGAAACCTTGTAAATTTTCCTAACTACACCCGTATTTAATTTACACATGAATCATTCATAGCATTTCTTGCGTTAACAATTTCTAAACTGTGATTTTTTTTTGTGCCGAACGTAAAAGTTATAATCGCGTAGAAATGGGATGTCGGAAGTTTAATAGTTACATACTAAGTATTTTGAATTCAGAAGTAGTTCTTCACTCTGATTGTAATTGTACTGGAAAACCTAAACAAAAATTGTCTTCTTACGAGCGATAGGTATTTCAGAACCCTTTTATAAGATAAAATATAGAATTGAATGTAGAAGACAGTAATGCAATGTTACAGATAAAGACACGATGAATGGATCGCCTATTTCAGACCCACATCATGTCTCGCACTGAATACAAGCTATTCTAATCTGATCAATCTGTATTGTTAATATTGTCTCCATACTCCATACACATTATGGTAAATCGCTGTTGTCTGAATGAATGGAGATACGCTACGCAGATTATACGCTGGTAATTATTTGGCGATGTGATACTTCCTATCAGGCCGATCTGCCAGATATTATTACACAAGCTATTATTTATTTTGCGTAGGAGGGACACATTGCTGAAGCTATTACTGTCATAAATGTGTGCAAATTCAATTAATTCATGTAGTTTTTAATTCAATAATGTACTCTTGTATAAATATAAAATATGATTAATTTCATGTTGATAACTCGAGTGATGATATAAAATGCTGAAAGCAACTGAGATTCATAAATATTTAGGGCGGGTTGTTTCACGGAATTTGAACAATTCATCAAATTTTAAAGTTAATTTTCAAGTTCTATAAAGATTTTATTCAAGTTTATTGTTTCAGTTGGTGAAACAACTGGCACTGAAATAATGATATATTAACAGAACTATATAATTATTGGCCAGTTGATATGAAATAAACGTATACACGGATATGTTATTTTATTGATGATACGTTAATTCTATCTATGGTCGTTTTGATTTTGGTAATAATTATTTTTGTTTTGTTTTCCTGTCAAGAATCGACTACGCCATGTCTTTCTCCTAATGTGATGTTTTCTTCTCATGACCGACAAAAACAACTCAGTTGATTCATACGGATATGGGACGTACGTGGTAATAAAGGGGATATGTCCCCATTGAATATAGAATCACCCCTTTTTATATAATATATTTCCGTATGTATGTATTTCCAAAACTTGTTCCCTTTTTCCGCATTTCTTCTCGAAGTAAATGAAATAGAACGGTTATTATCCGTTTACAAATCTGGTTGAAGATATTCAAGATATATTATTGTTGATATTTCTGATAATTGAATGCCTTATTCCAATGATTAAAAACTTGGTCCAATCTTATCTACGTGCAAATAAGGAAGTTAGGTACTATTTCTGTGCGTTTGTTGTTAAGTTTTTAGATTCTCACGGCCAAAAGCATTTTTGTTGTTTGTTTTTGGGGTGTTATGCCGTGTTGCGCTGACTCCTTTAGCCGACGTTTCGGACAGCGTTACAGATCCGGTAGATCCGAAGATGTAACTAAGACACTGTAACGCTGTCCGAAACGTCGGCTAAAGGAGTTAGCGCAACACGGCATAACACCCCAAAAACAAACAACAAAAATAACATTAAGACATTCAGTCAAATTTTTAACATTACACTAATTGGGGAAACTTTGCTGGGGTAATAACCATTAATAATTTCTAATATCTTACTCAAAAATCAATTAAGAAATCAGTAATTGAAATTAAAATACCTACCTAGAAATAATATAAATGTATCGTCTGTAAGTGGGCTACCCACAGTTTGATAATGCCTTCAGAGGGCGAAACAGCTGTCACTACTAATAATAATTACACAGCAGAACTTGTTTAAAAATAAACTGTTTTTATAAACCCAATAATAATATTATTGAATATATAAAAAATAAAAAAAAAATAAAATAAATAAAAATCACTTTTTAGACGGAATTACTGGAAAGGATCTAAGAAGTATCAAAAGAGGTGTTTGTTGTATAGCTCAACAAAGGTGAGACATTGATATGAGACCTCTCTCTCGTTGTCAGACTTACTATGAGTTTGTACGTAGACAAAGTAATGGTTGTATTTCCTTTTACGTTTATTGCTACGATGTTGCTATCTCCGATAGCTGTAACGGCGGTGGTTCCTCAGACGTGATGGTGAAATGAGGATAGGATCAGGCAGAGAGCGGTACACTGCCTCGGAGCCCTTAAGGCGAAGCTTAATGCCAAATCACTATTATGATTAATCTTTATAACGAGTTGGTGTACATTATGAATACCAAAAAATATGCTTTAGATAAATTGAAGGTTTTCCTATCGCTTCGCTTGAGTAGAATACAAATAAAAAATAAATTACTCAATAAAAAATATAAATGTAAACTACTAAAAAATATATATACATTTTTTCAATAGAAATGTATGAACGCATAAAGGAAACAATTTTTTTTAAATACAGTGGTATAGCAAAGATTATCTGTGACAGTTTCACTTGATTAACTTTTTTTACTTTCTTATAAAATTACTTACAAAATAAATAAAAACCAGTTTTTTGCTTGAAATCGAACGTGTCTAGACTTCGTTTGTCAAGCGATTTTAATGCCTATTACCTACGATATAAGGTATACTAAGAATAATAATAATTGGATAATTTTTAGAGCGCCGTTTTTGTGAAAAATCATCTCAAGGGCGCTGTACAATTTATTTCCTAGGATCTACAATTGTTATTTAGACCAACTGTGCCAGCACGAGGTTCGTCATCCGTTCAGGTATGTGCCTGCCGCCAATATAGCGCTGACATGTGTCTGCTGCCAATAAAGAGCGCTGACACAACATCCTCACATAGATAACAAACCTTGGCAGCACCGCTGTGACGTTCGACGAAGACAGAAGATGGAGACTCGGCTGCAAGAATCCTAGGTAGCGAAGGAACTGTACCAGCTGCTGCAGCGAGAGAGACCACCGCGTCCACCAACAGTGCCAGCACGAGGTTCGTCATCCGTTCAGGTATGTGTCTGCTGCTAATATAGCGCTAACATGTGTCTGCTGCCAATAAAGAGCGCTGACACAATATCCTCACATAGATAACAGACCTTGGCAGCACCGCTGTGCAAAATCACCTCATCCTAGTCTATTTTAGTTTCTCTAGTCACTTCCTAGCCATTCATGCCACTTAGTGTATCCTCTCGACCCCTTTAGACTCTTTCCTGGCTCCAATACCTAAATAAAATCCAGCAAAAAAAAAATTACAATTCTTTCTATTGTCGTGATCCGACGATTTCACACCTCTGTCTCAGACCTTTAGGGCTCGCTTATAGCAGGCTATCATAAGCAAAATCTTGAACCAAAGTCAAAGTGAAGTGTATGTGTGTCATCTGTAACAAAATACATAAACAAAAACATAAACTTTAAATAAAATATATACACATTTTTGCCTTGTAGCTTCCTCTTAACGTTGTAATGAGCGTCAAACTGTACCACAAGATCTGAACCAACTGGGTCTGTTTGTAATAAATCGTCGAAATATAATGGGCATATTTCCCCAAAAATTAACAATAGAATTAAGTCTGCTTAACTATCTTAAACTTAAATCATTTAAGGTACAGTTTACTGAGCCCTTATAATATTATGTTATATTTACCCCCTTTGTTGTGCGTAAACGCTGAGACATTTAATAGTGTCACGTATTAATTACTCACAAGTGATAAACAGGAATTTAGAATATTTTGTAACGATAATGATTAGGCACATTCGCGGTAAGTTTACCCTAAAATGTAAAAAGCACAAGTGTTGTTTTGATAGGAAGGAATGCGAAAGTTCAGGGCGGAAAGCTACTAAGGAAACATTGGTATTGTAAAAATTATGTAATTATATACAGGGTGTCCGGGGGTAAAGTGTGCTATCTTCGGGAGGTTTCTATTCCTATACAAAAATATTTTTCCATAGAAGAATATTTATTTTCCCATACAAAAAATTTAACTTTTTTTACCTAAAACCTACGAGCAGTAGCGGCTCGTGACTTTTGGGTGTTCTAATCCGTGCGGCCAATCTGAAATTTCAAGAAAATATTAATACAAAAAATCGAATTTTCGAAAAAAAAATCGTTTTCAGCTACAACAACACTCTAGTACGCCCAAAAGTCACGATCCGCCATTTGCTAGGAGTACCTTAAAACGTTGGAATTTCTAAGTTATTAATCTTTTTTATTTGTACTATCATGTAGAATCACCTCCCGAAGTTAGCGCGTTTTACCCGCGGACACTCTGAATGTATTATACTCGTATATTCTAAATGAGTGTAAAAATATCTTTATTTTTAATTATAGAACCGCCTACAAAAATAAAACCATGTAATAGAAACAACAACAAAAAAACTTTTTTGAATCTCCACCGTATGTTGTGCAACTTTAGTCATTGATTATGTTTGTTGTTGTTGGGCCAGTTTTTATGAACGCTTGTTTGCATTGGTATTGCGCGCCGTGTTTGGGCAAATAGCAATTCAGATTTCATCATCAGACAGTCTGCATTGTCTATTCGCTGCAAGATGCCTTCTCATCTGCTTGGGATAAGTTGTACTCTGATGCCATGCTGCCGATTGTCACGTAGCTCGGTAAATTCATGCTTCATGATAGCGTTTCCTTAGTTTTCTTCTTATCTATTAATTATTCTTCCCACTGGATCGCTTCATTCGTATAACGCCATTGTATAAACGTAGAAGACGTGAATAAAGTACCTACCAAAGAAATGGATAGGACAATCAAAGGATCTTCTTCTCTGACAAACGTGAAGAGTTGGGCAGATGCCAGTGAAGTGATTAAACCGTGGTTATTGTGAATGCAGCAAAGGAACGACTGCTTCCTGAAGGTCCAGTGTGAGTAAGCAGTCTAAGAACAATATGCAAAATCATCTTTTAAAACATTTTGTTGACAACTTCCCAACACAAATAATTCTTGACATCCATCGTGTCAACGAGGAAAATATCTCCCGTTATGTGTTAAATAATCTTATTCTTCAATTGCAATCTGCATATTATGTGATTTATGATTTTAAATTTATAGTTACCAAGTGCTGTGTAATATAGATTCTATTTAATAAGCGATACAAGGATTACCTAAATCAACCAGCAAAATATAAGTCAAGTTTATTTTTTCCGCTTCAAACTTTGATTTCTTTTATAAACATTCACCGGTGACACAATATTATATGCACACGTTTATTATTTCAGGACTAAATAACACTGCCAGAATTACACGCGGACGGAATTACACATGGAAGAAATTACACATGAAGAGAATTTCCACCTACGTAAATGAAACTTAGTGGAAATTTAGACTGTTGTGTGTGCAAAAGCCCAATGGGCGTATAAATAAATTAAAAAAAAAAAGTTGTATAAAAGAGTTCGAAATATTGTTTTTTTAATCCAAATATTACTGAAAGAACTGCAAATAAATAAACATTTTACCGACATCCCTTTCCTTAAAAGCTTCTTGGAAATTGGAAACCGATTGGGATTGGTGGTATGCCCATAAGAATACAGTCGAACGAAAATACACAACGTCCTTTATAGGCGCAATCACTGTAATAATAATTTTACAAGAAAATTCACCAAATTCCATGATTTATCAATTTATAAATAATAATGGTCTTTATTCCGGAATGTGGAGAGGTTATATAGAATATAATAAAATTATAAAAAGAATTTGGCATTTTCAGACTATAAAAATATTACCACTCGTTATTTCGGCTACCTACTGGCATTATACCTAGCTCTCTCATTAAAAATGCAAAATATATAATGCAAAAATCAGTCATTTTAAATACATGTAGGATAACGAAAGATTTTTTAAATATTTATGTTGAGGGATCAGTAGGATTTATAGGCCCGGTTAGGAGTTCTACTCAGCCGAACCCTCTGATATGAAAATATCTGGAGTCGGTGAATTATTTTCCCATTTGATCTCTGGTGAGTTGACGTGTTGTTCTTGTATTGTTTTGTATTTATTTTGCTTATATAATGCACTTGCATAATGTTGATTGACTAGATGATCATCATTCGTGGAAAAGTGTGTGGAAGGGTTTAGTTTTTCCTATGGGGAAGATTTAACCCGGACATAAAATCGGAAAAAAGTATAATGGTCTTTATTCCGGAATGTGGAGAGGTTATATAGAATATAATAAATAGGCCATATAGAATATAATAAATACATACATAATTACAGTAAGATCATCAAGAATATTTCTGGAGTTGTTGATGCTTTCTTTCAGTTCTGCCACCCTGGTTCTTAAGAGTAGCAAATCCTGAAACTTGCCCTCCCGTAAACATAGAGGTGGCACTGCACTACGTAAGGAAGTTAGAACATCGTACGGTATGCATTCTGGTATTGCACCCGAAGCCTTTCCATGGATGTGCTTTGAAATTATTTATCGGTGCGAATTCGCATTCAAGATACTTTAATTCTCAAATGTCTCAAACTATGAATGGAAGGAATTCCTTGCACCTGCATGCCGAGCAATTTCCACATTCCTATATTGTGATGATCAATCAATCAAAGTCACATGATTGTGACAGAACATAAATGCCAATACCGATAAATAATAATTCAACAACATTTTTACATCGACGTTACGATACCGTAAATCAATATTTATTCATGATAAATCAGATTTATTACATTAAAATAATGTTTTTTTTAAAATCTATTACCTAAATTGAATTTTTGTTTTGCGTGTTATCCTTGTTATGGGTCATATTTTCTGACTCGTGAAGAATCTTACCGGAAATGGTCGCATGCCGCTATTAAATTCTGTGTCATGAATGTTTCTCGTTTGATAAGTGCGGGCGCGCATTAGCGGTGCGGCACTCTTTTAGCGTTGGCGTTTGTGCACTTTTGTCGCAAAACTCTCAGTATTTGTATGAAAGCTGCGTGGTGACTGACAAACGGGAAATAGTTTGACACATTACCCACCGCACCGAAGAGACATGTTCTGTGGGAGAGTCCATGTGCCCGAAGTAAGCTTCAGTTTTATTTGTTGAAATCGATAAAATTTTAATATAATTAATCTCATATTTTTATTGAATAGATTGATATTCGATTTCGTTAAGCTGTCTGAGGCCTAGGAGTCGAAAGGTTGCATGTAAATTGGCGACATCATTTTTCTTCCAAATCGGTTTAGATCACTGTTCTTTTCAGGGGTCTTTTTTCTGTGGGGTCTTTTTTTAAAGAAATAAAAATTCCCGGTTACGAATAACCGGACAATATTTTAAAATCTCCTTTTACCACCACAGTAAGTGGAAAATGTTGCTTGTATCGTGATGGAGGACTTAGCCAGACGAGGAATTGAACTCACGACGCCTGGATGGGACTCAAACGCGATGCCAACTCAACCACAGACATCTTATAACTAACATTTAACGTGTTTTGTTTTCGTTAGCGTGGTGTTTGATTTGTTTTTTAAAAGTAAAAATGCTCAAATCCAAGTATCGTATGATTATTTGTATCCTGTAAGCGCTGCAGATGTTCACGTTATCTGTTGTAGTTACCACCAGTTTTAGAACTACGTGTATAAGCGTGTTCACGTAGAAAATGTTGTACGGTTATTCTTTGTCGTTGTGGTCGCTTGTGGAGAATATTTTTACTGCTATATTTCTCTCTGACTAAAGAGACCGAACACACCTGTTGTCGTAAAGCACATCATCACATAAATAAACAATTGCATAAATAAATTTATTGCTTTTAAGTGAATTGGATTATTGGACCCGAATGTCACAATAAGTCATCATTACAAGATCGAGATTTTGAGGTAAAAGCGTGTGTAGCGGATTATTAAGAATCGTTTAAATTATAATACATTTTCAATGATCGTAAACTTAATATTTGATTACGCCGCCCGGGAAACCAATATATATTGCTTTTACGAATGAAATATTAATAACGGAGCTGTCGTTAAATTTAAGCGGATTTTATTTACTGCCATCCCACGTCTTGCTCTGGGACTTATTCCAATGAGATTCGCAAATAAATCAGTTCCTTATTCTTTGTCACTTCTCTGGGAATCATCTTTTACATAATATTCAACGTGCTTATCGAGATGTGAGAAGATTTTCCGTTGTCTAGAATTTATTGAGAAAATAAGAAATCTTCTTGATAATTCCAAAATCAATAAACATTGTAATATTTTTCATGTCTTTCACTGTGTCACGTGTGATCGCGTCCTCGCTTTTGCTACTGTGGTGAACTGATTATAGATCATTCTTATCTGTGCAGTCGGGGGAAAATGATATGTATAGTAACTTCAAACTTCAGAATTTCGAACCTCGGTAGGAGGACCAAAAGTGTTATTGAATTTGAAATCTAACATTGAAGTTATGTGAAACGTTGGACATTTATGAGAGAATGATATTTAAAAAGAAAAAAATTCCACACATTGACGGCCCATGTGTGTATTTTGTTATCTTTTAATTTAAACTAATGATAGTGTCCGTAACAACTTCTAATTTGCTGTGGGTTTCGTAGAAAGTAATGTGTTCTCTACTTGTACTATTTGCGTTACATACATTTAGTAATAAATTTCCAGATATGCTTTAGTTGTACGGCTACATGGGCAGGCTACATAATAAACGGATGATCGCAACACATTGAACGTTTTCTCTTAATCTCACGGACTCGAGCTTTCACGAGCAAATAGATATTGTTTGTTTCCGTGCCAAAGACGATTGCCAATTATTGCTATGTGACACATTTCATTACTATCTTCCGACCGAATGGGAGTCGAGCTTTTTGAATTTAAAACTTTGAGTTTCCTTTGTGACTACAGTCCGAATTCTAAACGCGTCAGACAAAATGAATTATTATCCCCTATCACTAGTTTATTTTCCATACATTATCTTATGAGTCGGAAACATTAGAAACAAGAGATATTTCGCATATTTTTTTACTGATTGCGTCATTCGTATACACTCACGAAAATTTATATTACCCTAAAAACGTAGTCTGTGTTTAATATGATCTTTATTATTAAACCGGAATATAAACCGTTGCGAATAGTCTGCAATCATTTCTCTTGATTAAGGAAGGAGTTGCGTGGTAGCGTCGCTGGAAATTATTAGTGGAATTTACTAAGCTCTAAATAAGTCAGTCTTGTGAGTTAAGTTTCATTAGTACAACATTCAGATTCTGATAGCATAAGAAAGTTATTTTGTTTTATTTTATAATTTGTTAACGGTTTACCACGTTCAATAAACCCCTCAATAGACTAAAATAAATATCTCAACGTTTAGATTCGGATAACTACTGGCATTACTAATGATATAAGTTTATTATTACAGTGAACTTAACAAGTTTCTTGCGTATTTTTTGCTGGGTTTTACCGTCAACATAATATGTAGATAAAGGTATTTTTTTTAAATTACGAAATAATACTCTCAACGTTATTTTCACTGGATTGATAACTTATCTAATCCGACATATTGACAAACAGAGTAAACATTAATAATATTCAAATACCAACGGGTTCGGCAGTCTGCACTTTCCGGCAAATGACGACGTGGTGTCAAATCACTAATTACATACATGTCGTTCTGTGTTTACCCGTTTACCCTCAAAAACCCACTAGATATCGACAAATTGGATTTTATTCAAGCGGAGCAGATACATTTTGGGAGTTTATTTACTGTCGCAATAAATACTGTAATTAGTCATGTAACTGTACACCGCGAAGCGCGTCAGTTATGATGATAGCATGTCAAGAATATATATTGAAGGTCATCTGGAAAACCTTCAGGGTACCTATTGATATTCATAGCGAAAAGCCAGCCTCTCTCATTGATTAATTCGATAGTCATTGCTCGGAAGAATACTGGACTGTACGTGAATATTAATAATTATTTTGCTCCCATTATTAGGACATGTCGTCATTGTTTTTTTCTCGTACATCGTGCACCGCAAGTCACAAGTCTCTAATTTTATTCATGACTATTTTTGACCGTTATCCTTCACAGATTTTTACAATGTAAATAACGTACAGGAATCTCAACTGCTTCTCACTTTTACATCCAGCGGGACTATAGTATCCCCAATTGCGATACGTTGAGAGGACCGAAGAGGGAAAGTACGGAAAGAGGAAGGTTGGGAATATTTGGTCACCAGACATGGCTAAAGCCATTTCAAGCAACGTTTTGATTCTGAATGGCGATCTTTCATTAAGCCGATATTTTAAGTACCTTCCACTCTTTTCTGTTTTCATGATCTGTGGTTTAGATCTACAATTCTTAAAGTGGGTGTTTTCGCCCTCTGAAGGAGCTGGAGAGACCCAGGGGCCAGGACTACGGGAGAATAGTAGTGAGGCGGTGAGTGCTTAAGAAGGCACCAGGAAAAGTGATTGAACAAAATATTTTTCCACCTTTTTATCACTATAGATAAATGCACTATATTCATCTCCATTGCAAGATAATAAATAAAAGCATTCTGAGGTAATGGCCAAAATGCACATTGCAACAAGGTACTCGTAGTATTTTTTATGCTTTCTCTTACTAATGCCAGTTTGTCTTCGAAACCCGTCGAGGAAATTTTGTCCTAACTGAATTTCGAACCCTAAATGTAAACAAAGTACCAAGCCTCACTCCATCACGCCTCTGCACACATTAGCCTAATAATTTCTCTCCGCGATTAGTTTTCCATTCGATTAACATGATATCGACACGAGTTTTGCTCAGTTGTTAGACGTATTGGACAAGTTTAGAAGGAACTTGCACCCCCGGGATTCGGGACGTTAGTAGGATATTCACCTGATATTATATACATTTTAATATTTGTGTGTAAATTGATTCCTAACAATAATATTATTTCCACCTTAAAATAACACCCAGTTAATCTACCTTTTATATTCATTCACCTTTCGCTACACCTTGCGGCAGTATTGTATACAAATTAGGTTAGTGCAGCAGTTAAAGTACCTACATCATCATGATATTACATAGACATAAATAACTAATCATCACGCCGTTTATCCGCAGGGGTAGGCAGAGAGGGCGGATCGTCAAACTACTCGATCTTGGCACACACTTCTTGCCTCATTCACATTCATACATACTCTTCTGTTATTGACATGGCCCGACTCGAGTGTATTATTCACTTGATCGTGCCATGTCTTCCTCGGGCGTCCCCGACTTCTGCTACCATTCGCATTTGCATCATATATCCTCCTTACACTCCTTTCTTCGCTCAATAAATGACTAATAAATGATTCGCTAAATAAACAGCCTGTTCAAATTTCAATGGCCAAGGCTTACCGTTGATTTTTCTTTTGCGTTTGATGTGTTTATGATTTATATTTATTTATTTATTTATATATATATAATTTGTACATTTATTTATAACAATTACAGGTAATAAAGCCTAAGACGTTATAATTGTACCATTTATGCAGTGTATATGCAATGCCAAAAATCTTGCAAATGCGCTATAGGACACAAAAAATAAATCTAATTTTTTATCTACCGCATTCAAAAAGCACGTAGCTCTCCCCACAGGTGAGTTCATTAATAAATTAGTGCGGCTTGCTCTACTATATAGAAGATTGTGATGACGTCCTCGAGAGTGAGACTCTGGTACAAAAAAATTTAATTGGGCCAGTATCTCATTATTAGAAAAGTGACCGTTTATTAGTTGGAAAAAATATTTAAGCAAAGCAATACCTCTACGTGTCTCTAGGGAGTGGTAATTGGTCATGCCTAATATATAAATCGATGGGTAAAGCCAAGGGTAACATCCATAGAGCCGCGAGAATAAAAACCTTAAAAATTTTTTATGGACTCTTTCAATGCGTAAAGTGTATGTTAATTCATGTGGAGCCCAGATGATCGAGTTTGATTCAAGTACACTTAGGACTAGTGTGTTATATAATAACGTCAGTGTTTTTGTGTTACGAAACGGATATGAGTTTATAATAATAAAAATATATTTATTTATTTTATTTTATTTTATTTTTTTTTTTTATGATATGTTTTTACATAATGTGCTTGTGACTAGTTCGGTGATAGTAAGATCTGTAGACATGTATTTGAATACATTAATGATAGTATAAAAACACGACGGAAATAATGACCAAAAATAAGAAAAAAACACTTGTATATTATCTGCTTGAGCTTCGATGAAGGTTGGTTCAAACCACGTATTTAAATTTCAATTACATTACTTCATTTTACTGCATTTTTCGCTGCTTTCTGAATTGCATAATTATAAATTTAGCAGCTAGTAAAAAGGCTAGTCGACATCCCGTGAATTGCATAATTAGAGGACCTATGCCGTGGAGTCGTTTCCAAGCCCGTAGGTACACAATGTATATTGCACAATGGCTTCTGAATTTTCCGGTTCCATTGTAGGGCCTTAATTACATTCAGCGTTGTTTTCATAATATGGCAGTGTTTTAAAGTGCTCGAAATCTTTACTATAATTTTTCTTCAATGGAAAAACTTACTCTATACTTTAAATTGAACAGCTAGCGTAATCTTGACCGCACTTTTCTTCTTTTATTTCTAGTCTTACCAGGTAGATGTGATAATTGAGGTGAATTTTCACAAAAACGGCGCTATACAAATTATTATTTTTATTTTTACTCTGAATACCTTGATTCTCATTGGTTTCTAACATGGTAGTGAGGGAATATAAGTACAGGGTTTTCCAATAAGAGGTGTTATTTTGATATTCAATCGTAAAAGATCAATGGTTTCGTTGCTTGTGTGGCACGTAGCGCCGTCTTGTTGAAAATAAACGTTGTCCAGATCAATACCATCCAATTCCGGCCATAAAAAATCATTAATCATCTCTCGATAGCGCAATCCATTCACCGTAACTGTTGCTCCAGCCTCATTTTCGAAAAATTAAGGTCCAATGACTCCGCCGGACCATAAACAGCACCAAACAGTCACACGTTGAGGATAGAGAGGCTTTTCAACAATAACTCTTCTGTTTGCCGAGCCCCAGATGCGACAATTTTGCTTGTTGACGAAGCCACCGAGGTGGAAATGGGCCTCATCACTCAAGATGATTTGCATTTGATTCACTCAAGTGAATTTTAATAATTTCAATGCCTTGTTGAAGCGTGTATCGTTCCATTTTTATTAATGGCGTAGTTTCTATTTGTCAAATGTCAAAAAATGACAGCTTCAAAAGTTACATCTACCGAAATAGCGGGCAATTCAAAATAACACCTCTTATTGGAAAACCCCATAACGATATTTTATTATGGGTAGATTATTATTTCATGTTTATTAATGGCATTATTTTGAAGATTGTGAATTACACCAAAAATATTTGATATTTAGTATATAATTTATTATCATGACAACTCAACACATTGGCAAATCAATATAACTTTGAAAAGTGATATAAATTCATTAAATGCGATGACAAAATTAACATTTTAACCTATTGAACATTTTTTCATCACTTTTCATGACTTTATATCACTTATAAAAAGTGTGTTTAGTTGTCCAGCTGGAGACTATTCGCGAGATAGCAATAAAACCTCTCGCATCCTGTTTTATTTACGCTCTTTTAATTTTTACATATTTAGTGTTAATTATATTCGTGTATTATAATGTATGTTTGTATATGTAAAAATCAACATTAAAAGTAAAAGTAAAGTAAAGCGGGAAAATCAACTTAAAATGTGAGTTATATTAATTATTATTGTTAGTGAAAAAACGGTATAACTCATCAAAATGACAATTTAACACACCTTTAAAAAGCCACGAAAAGGTTATAAACCAAAAACCAGGTTAATTAGGTACGTAAGTTAGGTTTATTTGTTAGTTTTTTCGTCGCTCTTAATGACTTTATATCACCTTTTCAAAGTGTGTTGAATTGTCATTGTATTAAGTTATCATTGAACTGAAAATGATGTTACTAATTTCTAAATGGAATAAATAAACATCGATTTTTTTTATTGTTCTTTAAAGTTTCTTTCCGTTAAACCATAATTAAGCAGTTTGTCAACAGAATGTACATGTTCAATTTCAATTTAAATATGTATACATAATATTAATACTAATTATAAATATACACAATGTTTTTGCTACTTATTAGATATTCAGATTATTATTGTTGGCACACAGTCTGAAATAACTTAATAATATAACTGAATTTATTCCCAAGCCTGTAGCCTTTGGACTGGGGTATGAAGTATGTAGTTTTTTTTGACGAATTAACAAATAACAACTCTGGAAGTCTCGTGTTACGAGTTGATACTCGGAACGTTATTAACTATGTTAAGTCAGGTGAATCATAACTTATTTGTATAAAAGAACAAAATCGGTCATGGTTCTTCTTTAAATACATGTATCTAACCAAACCCAAGTGTTCCACCCTGTGTTTTCGCAATTACGCTAGTAAAGTGCTAATAACAATTTGACGATATCCACATATTCAGATCGATCATTTCAGAAGCCCGATGTAGGCTTCGATGGCAATCTCTGTGGGATTAAACCAGTTTGACGTGCAAATGCTAGTCAGCTACACACAGCATCGGCTGCGGCTGTTTCATACGAACTCAAACATCTCCGCATCACCTACAGTAGTAAATCAGATAGAATGTAGTTCTGGTGTTTGGGATCGCCCTCAATGGCCAAACCATACTTGTCTTCTGCATCGCCATTCTGCTCCTTCTTTGATTAATGCTACTACAATGCAAATAATGCTTAGCAAATTTAATTAGTGTCTGTTAAAATAAGGACCGAAAACTACGCTGTTATGTTTTCTTCATTCTTAGGTTTGGAATGTAAAGCTGTAGCGTGTACGCTAGCACAGTCACGACCAAGATTTTGAAATGGGGATCTATAATAGGCTAATCCTTAAAATATTCTGTACACGGTGACTAATAATAACCCTCTTCATCCGATGGTCAGAATCGAAAAGTTGCGAATATCTAGGAACAATATCAATCTTCCTTTCCACCTCTATTTCTCCTTCCCAGTTATTTCTGCCTTATAACATACCCAATTTGATGAGGCTGTGTCCTACCGGCTCCAGGCAGATTTTTTTATTTTTATGTGTGTGTGTGTGTGTGTGTGTGTGTGTGTGTGTGTGTGTGTGTGTGTGTGTGTGTGTGTGTGTGTGTGTGTGTGTGTGTGTGTGTGTGTGTGTGTGTGTGTGTGTGTGTGTGTGTGTGTGTGTGTGTGTGTGTGTGTGTGTGTGTGTGTGTGTGTGTGTGTGTGTGTGTGTGTGTGTGTGTGTGTGTGTGTGTGTGTGTGTGTGTGTGTGTGTGTGTGTGTGTGTGTGTGTGTGTGTGTGTGTGTGTGTGTGTGTGTGTGTGTGCGTGCGTGCGTGCGTGCGTGCGTGCGTGCGTGCGTGCGTGCGTGCGTGCGTGCGTGCGTGCGTGCGTGCGTGCGTGCGTGCGTGCGTGCGTGCGTGCGTGCGTGCGTGCGTGCGTGCGTGCGTGCGTGCGTGCGTGCGTGCGTGCGTGCGTGTGTGTGTGTGTGTTTCTGTAAAAAAAAACAATAACATTGATCTCTATAGATACTATTTATAAGTTTAAAAAAAAAATAAAAATTTTTAAACACCACTGTTTTATCCTTATACTATAATACCCACGCTCAGGCTTCGCCTTTGTGGGATTTTTTTGTTACTCTTTTTCTACATTACTATGTATGTACCTAAATTGTATATGTATCAAAAATTTTGTTAATAAAAAAAAAACATCCCTCCCACTGCGGTGCAAGGCGACGGGTCGAGAGAGTCTTTCTGGAGAGGTCAAAAGGTCTCCATCAACCAGTCTCTCCGATCCGATCCGAACCACTTTGGGTGACCTATGACGGAGGTGTTGGTTAACCAATAAATGGTTCCCGATGCGGCGGTACCTATACTGTGGTTGCTCCCAAATGGTTGGAACTCTTGTGCGGCATTCACAGTAAAAAATAACTTGTGGGGGGCGCCAAATAGAAGGTCGCCTAACTAAGGGTAAGATTGGTGAAGGTAGATATATGCTTTCCTCTTACCGCATGGCTTCGAAACTTTCGTTATGTGTGGAGCGCAGTTCTTATGAGTTGTTCCAGACTGCTCTCAAGGGTACATAATATATTGTATTCCTTTGGTAGTAGCAATTATCCCTGCCAACTTAGAAGTTTTTCGTTCGCAATGTGAAAATTTGATCCATAGTATGATTTAAGATTTTCACGGCCAAAAGTATTTTTGCTAATTGTTTTTGGGGTGTTATGCCGTGTTACGCTAACTCCTTCTGTCAATGCTGTCCGAAACGTTGGCTAAAGAAGGAGTTAGCGTAACACGGCATAACACCCCAAAAACAATTAGCAAAAATTGATCCATAGTATTTTTTTCTTATTGTTGAAAATGAATATTCTCTGTATATTTTTAAGTTCATATCACGATTTGTGTGTTACACAATTCGACTCACAAGTCGCGTCCGCATATAATTATTTATTGTTTAAACAGTGAAGAAATCTGATCCGTGTTTGAACACAATCCTAAGTGCATTTTATCTTTGGATCGAGTTAAGTTATTATTATTGTAACCATTGTGTGTCACGGTGAGAAAGTGGGCCGCTAATCTAAAAAGACAGTTGGCATAACAATGGAATATTCGCGGCTGACAGCTACGACGGAATAATTATAATGGTTTTCCTTCCTGGAGTTATGGATCTTCGTCCCGACAAGTCTCCATTAATTACAGGTAAAACTAATACTGCCCAAATACAACGGACGTTTTTTATTCACGGTTGAATGCATGTCACGAATTCACGAAGCGTCATCGAAATCTAGACCTGTTAACTATGCAGCCAACACGTCGACCTAATTAAAATCTCTTTATATTATTACAGTTTTATGTTTTTTTCTCTCTGTATCTATAACTGCTCTACGAGTATTAGATTAAATTGAAATTGGATAAATCTGTCCTCGATTACGTATACTAAAAAACTTGGAAGAATGAATTTTTAATTTTTACATAAAATTTATGTAAAACTTTTGTTTATTTTTCAAGTTGAATACATTACGATTTAAACTTGACTTATATTACTTAATTATCTTTAAAGCTGGGTAAAATTAGGAATTTAGTATTAATTTTGAATCTCTTCGATACACGAGATAAAGCATCGCGTTTTGTATTTATTAGTGGAAACCGTCTATTTGAACACTTGACTCACTGTAATTTCTGATAATATTATCTTTTGCAAGGATTGTGTTTACACATTTGACAGTATATTTATTACCGTAAGTGTCACTCTGACGGATAACGCACGAAAGTCTATTTTCAGCGTATTTCTCATTAGCATACCTTTTCATATATTCAGCAATCTATT
The DNA here is from genome assembly GCA_026573805.1 of Hesperophylax magnus. NCBI lineage: Eukaryota > Metazoa > Arthropoda > Insecta > Trichoptera > Limnephilidae > Hesperophylax > Hesperophylax magnus. Next base: position 630,391 of record JAIUSX010000006.1, on the reverse strand, counting down.
ATCATGGTAATTAACTAATTATCGTGTCTGCCTTTGGGCATAAATTAATGCTGTATAAAATATCTTCACTATGCAGCGCTGAAATCTAAAATATTTAACCGTGCAAGATAGAAACTTTGATGCAAGGAAAAGCTAAATTGTATTAATAATTAGGGATCTATTAATTGAATAATCCTCTGATATTCAGAACGTGTAATAGAATATGGCTAACTATTACAGACTTCCTTTCAGGCTTCTGCAAATTGCCCGTAAATCACGATCCCTCTTGGTTCAATAACTTGTTTCCAGAAAACTGGGGGGTGGTAAATATATTACATAATATTATTTGCTTCATTTCCTCTTCATAGTAAAATTACAGAACCCTGTTTCAAATGTTGGAGTTAATCTTCTGTACTTTATAACCCTAACCAGGGTTGTTGACTTGGTGATGCGGTAATATAAGGTGGTAATAAACTGTGTTTTCGGGATTGGACATTCACCATTCTAATAACAATTTTGAGTTCCAAATAGGCACTCACTCACTCGGAACTCTACTCTCTCTATTTCCAGCTTATCTTTATACTTATCTTCTTTGCTCTCTCAACGCGATGATTTCAAATTCACAGAAAACATCTATGTACAAAAAAACAGTGTTCCATATTTTTACGAATTCTATTGTTAACACTTGTGGCTTTTGTCATTTTTTTGTAAATAAGATAAAAATATCAGGAGACTGTCCTATTTGTCGAAAATACATATACCCGTAAAATAGATCACCGCTGTGCCACCCCTCTCGAGATGAATATTTTTTTCGTCAGATGGACACGTAGAATATTACCAGAGTTGCATTCAAGTAGGTAGGTTAGTTTACCCAAGTTTCTTAAATAATTATGTTTTTGTTCATTTTCAAAATCCATCATATTTACAAAACAAATTCTCCGGTTGGGGGGCTTTTTCACACAAAACTTAACTTTGGATTTGGGATCGAAACCAAACCGTTTTTTTTTCAATCAAATATATAGGAAATATCTAGTACGTATATGTGTTATTTATTTATTTTTCTTTGAAATTATGATATATGTATCATAATTTTTTATAGAATTTAATTTTGCACGATTTTAAATTCATTTTTGCATTTTTTGTGAGTCAATTCCAATTATTAAAAACTTCCCTTCTTACCATTTAAAAAAAAAAATAAAACCGTAAAAAGTGTTTTAAATTTTCATTTGTATACGACAAATTTGTGTAACAACGTAAATCGATCATTTGTAATTTAAATTTACGCCCATCAAAATGTTTTTTAATCATTTTATTTTATTTTTCATCCTATTTGTATAGTAAATGGAGTACAACATAATTTTCTTAATAATTATCGCTAACCCACAAATAATTGCCAAAGTTGCCTCTTAAATCATGAAAAATTGATTTCTGTAATGGCCTATATTTTATAATTTATAACACAAATAAATAAAATAGCTCATATCCGTACTAGATATTTGCTATACCTTTTGATTGAAAAAATCTTATGGTTGAGTATTTTGACCTTAACCATTTAAGTTTCGTATGAAAAATATCGCTTAGCCGTTCCCCTTAACCTCGCCCTTTAAACATTCGATTGTAGTAACCCTTCGAGAATACTGCCAATGTAACAATACTATCTGGCTATATGAACAGCGAACAGTGAAGAGTACATTCGCTACAGTTTACTGTGAAATAGCTGAATGCTCGTCACGTCACACGTCCATGCGTTGGCTGGTCGGTAATGCATTTGCTTTGGCGGCGGAACACTCGAAGCACTCGAACACTCGCCCGAATCACGATTTTCAAGTCCAATGTTAGCCCGGGCCATACAGGGTGTATGTACCCGACAGACTTTAACCAGCTTTTCCTTAGCACATTTGGAGTAAAAAATGTTATGGGCACGTTGATGTCCGGTAACATTTTTTTTCAATTAAAAACAAAAAAATATAAAAAAATCCACACTCTGTCACTGTCATTGGCATTGTTTCTCGTGTTCAACAGCTGTTATTAGCAAGTGTGTCAAAAAGCATCTTCGCTCTTTCATACACACTAAATAATAATAGTTAAAATTGAGACGAATGGTGCCATACCATTTCGTTGTGATTGTAAAAGCGCGCCAATGTAGGTACGTACGTACATCATTCGACGAAACTCGAATAAAATATTGCCGGATGGGTTTTCAAACTTTGAAAAAGGATAAAACAGTGGTGACATGTGGTGAAAATATGAATGAAAATTTTTTTATTAAAAAAAAATGTTATCGGACAGCACAGTGCCCATAACATTTTTTACTCCAAATGTGCTAAGGAATAGCTGGTTAAAGTTTGTCGGGTACGTGCCGATACACCCTGTATTGTGGGTCACTACTCCACGCAATAATATATATGAATATTGCCAATTGGCCTTGATGCAGCGACTCGAATACTCGTTCGGAATCATCATGCTAATTCGTTTTTTGCGGACCACCGTAATTTAGCGATTTAAATGTAAATACGATTATTGCTTTTGCTCGCGCTCAAGATTTTTGGTTTAGTAATACATACAGGATTTATTTTAGCAACGATTTCACGCTCGTTTTCTTTTCCATTGTATGAACATCATATCGGTGAATGCTTATGAATACGACACCCAAAAAAGAAGACAAAGACAAAATAAATTCTCATTGTTATTTTTCTATTCTCTGATGATCTCTGCTCTTAGTTTCCGTGACAACTTTACTGGGGACTTTTTGTGCTAGAGCGCTAAGATCAAATTTTTCAAAAAAAATATAAAAGAACATTTTTAACATTTCGTCTTCTTTGATCCTGCCAAAAAATGTCAATTCGCGACAGTCAACTCTTAGGTCAGCAGCATCATCAGTTATCGAAAGGTTGAAGGAACCAAAGCGCACATTCAGCGTACTTTCACAGTGTCAGGACCTACAGGTATGGCCTGCCACATGATTTTGTAAGAATGATCACAGACTCGACAGAATTTAGAGCTAAACTTAAAACTGTATTAAGTCAAAAACCTTTCACCTTCACAGCCCGTGACATTGTGAATAACTAAACGGTAACGACTAAGAATATGTCAGCTTTTTATTGACATTTCATAAAAATTCTCCCGTCCTAAAGAGTCACTCCAGTCTTTTAAAATAAATAAAAACGCTACTTTTACCACTAATATTCTAATAAATTTAATATCAATAGTAATGGAGGGTAAAATAGCCAACGATCTAATCATATAATATTCAGTGTTTTTAATATACTGTGCTCTGCGCGCAGTCATTCTCCAAGCTTAAACTTTATAAAACAAGTGTGTTTATCGGAAGTGACCTGCCAGGTAGGTATGTTTTCTGTATCTGTATGTACATAATGTAATTAGGTAGAGTCTAGGAACTCATAATAAGTTGTACAGCGCCCTTGAAATTGCAAATCATCCAATTACTATCTGAGATAAACCTTCATACACCACGCCATGGAATAAAAAATAAAAGATAATATTATATTATAATGCTTTAGTTTTTTGGGTCCTCATTCTTCACTTCAATCATTATTCACCTAGGCGTACATTATTGTACATTCAAATCTCGGTAAACAACAAACGTTATTCGGTTACAAGTTTGAAACTATTACTCGTGAAAGAATGTTACATGCCGGATGTTGAAACACCCATAAGTGGCCTAATGCAGGTAAATAAGTGAGTTTTCCGATAACGCGTCGTGGTGTAGCGTTAGCCGCCCCCCACTCAAGCTGCAGGTGCGTTGTTTAGTTAGTACAGTTTGTAACCCACGGTGCGCTTTTAAACTGTGGCTTTCATGCAAACTGCAGCCAGAACTCACGTAGTTCCCATTGTGCATTTTGGCACGCGAATTCATTGTAACAGAATCCTTAAGCGAAGCATAATAAAAACCCCGCCGGTTTTTGTGCTTGCTTCGTTTATGTTTCATTCTGAAACTTATGAAACGTTGTATTTACAAACTGTATAAAATATTCGTTGTGTAAAAACTAAATTAAGTGCCACTAGTACCTTATCTTGTTTAGCAAATAGTGTTTTCGTCTGCCTCTATCGGTTATCTCTGTCGACAAGGAACCTTCAATTTATTTTAATTCTAGAACTCGTAAAAACAAAATTTGCAAGCGAATGTTTCTTTTTTGTACTTTCTAACCACTAAACCATTTATCTATATGGTTATGCAGAGGATGTAACGCCAGACAACTCTGTCTTGACATTGGTACACTCGTTGTTTCATTCAGTACACAATATCAGTACACGAATGTGTTATGAGGACGGCGGAACAAGTGTTGATAAAATAATAATACTGTCGCATTTCGTCTTATATAAATATTAAGCACGATTGCATCAACGCGTGTCCCGATATATTCTGAATAGACTAATATTTTATTTGGAAATGGATGACCTATACAAATTTGATTAATTTGATATCATTGACATGACCCGACTACTTCTGCATGCTGTACCTATTTGATTAATTTGATACCATGTATACGGATCGTCTTTGACGTTTCCTTCCATTAACTTGTGCATCATATTTTCTCCCGGCACTCCCTTTTCCTTCCTTCTGTTCGACATCTCCAAATCATCTAATCCTAATCTAATCCCTTTTAAATGATCATAAGGATAACAACGGCCTTCTTACAGACGCTCATGATTTTCTCTCATAAGCCTATCATAAGGGATCTCAGATCTGCTGAATTCAGTCTTTCTTCGTCCTTCTCTCCCCTCACATAATACATAAGGTTTCATATCTTCATTGTGAACAACTATCCTCGCTGCCTTTGACAACTTCATTAGCGTCTACTGCATTCACTCCTTCGTTGATTGAACTTCCTGCATTTAACCCTTCTGTCGATGTCCTTATTGGCTTTCCCGTTTCTTGTGAACATGATTCCAATGTACATAAATTTGTCCACTTACTCCAAACATTGACTACTCCCATCTATAAAACAGTTTTTTTTTTAAATATTATCTTTTTCAAATACCATCACTTCAGACTAACTTAATTCTGTATACATTTCTTCCCTTATCCTAGATGCGAGAGATTTATGTATTTCACATAGTTTTCAAAATAACAAGTAGCGACAAATGAAGGCGTGAAATGTGTTATTCTAATTTTTCTCCCGTAGTGACACTTGACGGCAGGCCAATGAAGCTGAGAAGATACTGGTGACTTGGTCTGGTGGGTATGGGGAGGAGAGATTTCTTAGATTGTAACTTTTAGCAAGTGACGTGCTATTTTTATTCGCGCTGCCAAGGATTTTCCTTAATCTCTGATGTAAGACGTTAAATATGACGTCTTGGCGCAAATCTAGCGCTCACTACTCTAGTCTTGAAACGGAACTCGGTCCTGAAATAACTGAGAACTTTTCTAAGTAACACTCTGAAATGTCTGAAATGCATTTGTACGAGAAGGGAGAAGTTAGTAACGGCGGACACCACGACCACTGGCCTTCCATTTATAATCTCCACCTCGTTTCATATTTTAATGTCGTCTCGCGGAATTCGTCTGATAAATTTGAGTTATCATCTCGATTTATTTATGCGCTTGGATGTGTTTGAACTTGGACCGATTTAGCGATTGCTTTACGGAAGTATCTGCATTTATTTAATGACGTCTTGCGACATGAATAAGTACATACAAGCAGTCAAAATGGGAAATATGTTAGGGACACCAAACAGCTGTAGTTATAAGAGCTTTTGTGTTTTTTAGTGTTTGACAAGCTAGGATTTATTTTTAAAGGGAACACACAAGTCAAAAATGTATATATTATTAGTGTGCCTTATATCACCACGAATATATGTAATAGACATAAAAATCGCTTGGCAAATGGAGTTTAGAAACGGTCGATTTTAGCGCAATTTCTTTTTATTTATTTATTGTTTCATACAGTTAGTTACAGTCTCACTGGCTCGAAGCGGTTGGGAGCAGTTTGGGACTCTTGTGCGGTATTCACACAATATGTTTATAAATATTATTTTATGATTATAGAATCGTTTGAGTAACAAATACCTGTTTTCTGCCTAATCACTGTGTCGCACAGTGGGCTGAAAATCGCCTTTCATAGACATAGAGACTTGAATTTTCAAGGGTATTTTTTTTGGCTAGAAATGGATTCTGCTGATCATTACTATGCTATAAAATGTCGTACAAAGCAATTGCGTGTACAAATGAAGGAGTTATAATTTTTTTAAGAAAAATTTGTATGGCGCTGACATTAAAAATGAGGCTATCTCTGGAATCATAAGGTTGGCCGTTCTATCCTTACACACAGATAATACTACTATTTATTTGTATTTTTTTGACATACTTCATATTGTGGCGCAAGGTGCGATGTTTTTTTTTTTAAATCCTCAAAGTTGAAAAAACCCTTTTTAATGTTGATGATTCATTTTAATGCTTAAACGCTTTTAGGCTTGCAGTGTAAATAAAATATTGTAAACTAGACAAAGCATACTCATATGTAAAGCATTTAAGCATTAAAATGAATCTTCAACATAAAAAAGTTTTTTTTTCATCTTTGAGGATTTTTAAAAAAAAAATCACAAGTTTCGCCACAATACGAAGTATGTCAAAAAAATACAAATAAATAGTAGTATATTTGTGTGTAAGGAAATAATGGTCAACCTTATGACTCCAGAGATAGCCTCATTTTTAATGTCAGTTCCATACAAATTTTTCTTAAAAAAATTATGACTCCTTCATTTGTACACGCAATTGCTTCATACAAAATTTTATAGCATATTAATGATCAGCAGAATCCATTTCTAGCCAAAAAAATACACTTGAAAATTCAAGTCTCTATGTCTATGAAAGGCGATTTTCAGCCCACTGTGCACAGTGTTTTGGCTTGCAGTGTAAATAAAATATTGTAAACTAGACAAAGCATACTCATATGTAAAGCATTTAAGCATTAAAATGAATCATCATCAAAAAAAAAGATTTTTTTTTCACTAGGATTTAAAAAAAAAAATCGCACCTTGCGCCACAATATGAAGTATGTCAAAAAAATACAAATAAATAATAGTATTATCTGTGTGTAAGGATAGAACGGCCAACCTTATGATTCCAGAGATAGCCTCATTTTTAATGTCAGCGCCATACAAATTTTTCTTAAAAAAATTATAACTCCTTCATTTGTACACGCAATTGCTTCGTACGACATTTTATAGCATAGTAATGATCAGCAGAATCCAATTCTAGCCAAAAAAAATACCCTTGAAAATTCAAGTCTCTATGTCTATGAAAGGCGATTTTCAGCCCACTGTGTGTCGCTTCGATTAATAAAAGGTTTCTCACCTTTTGATTTATTTACGTCTAACGTGACATCTTCCAAGTTGCGTCGCAGAAAAGTCCAAGAAAGTTTTGGAATACAAATAATGCTGCTTTTGTTTATTGTTAACCTACTTGTTTATGTATTGTTTCGCATATAATTAGAAAAGTTTTATCTCACGCAATTTTCTGAGAAATTTTGAATTGTTTTGACGTTGTTAATTTTGTTTATACTTCCCAAGATCGTGATTGTATTTCGCTCCACGATTGAATACCCCTTTGTTTGTAGTAATAATTATTATTTCTAAGACCCTTATGAAAGAACTCTTTAAATAAGTAAATACGCTAATTTCGTGTTTTTAATTAAATAAGGACTTAAATTGGAAGTTTGTTAATTATTTAGTTATGAAAATATCGATTATTTTACACGTTCAAGCACTCTTCCTTTACCTGATTCTAGGCCAAACCATTAATTTCACGAATTATTTGTAACCTCACCACAATTATTTATATCAATTTAACGATTCACGTTGAAATGTTTAACTGAAGTAAATTTTTCTTACGAGGAATTTATTTTGACCAACCGGTTTCGCTTAATACAATACAAGCATCATCGGGGTACAAAATTATACTAATAAAAGTACATAGCATCTGCTTAATATACACAATTACTATGTATTTTATTATTAGTTTAATTCTGTATCCTGCTTGATGGTTGTCTTAAGCGAAACCGGTCGATCATAATAAATTAAATATATTCGTTGTTATGTACAAAGTTATTAATGGTATTTAATTAATATGTGGAACCACGATGTGACTTTCTGCTTTCTACCAAAATATATTTTTTCTCCCTTAAAACAATTTGAAATAAAACATTTGGTTTCAATATTAATCGCTTTTTCCTCTCACATTGAGACTGTTGTCATTTAAACAGATTAAACTTAGACCCCTTATCAATAAACTTGTTTTAAATTTTACCCAACTGATAAACAAAAATTTACTATACAATAATGGATATTTAAATTTAAAACACGTTTATTAATAAGGCCCATAATAGGTAGGTATCTAATTAATTAATAATAAGTATAAGAGTTACGAGTGCTTGGAGTTACCTATGCAGTTACCATTTAATCAAGTTTGTGATCAAAAAGATTTTTATATGGTTAAAGGAAGAAATAAAACTTTTCACAATACTGTAGAACTAGAAAGTGTATATTTGTAGACAATATATAACATGTGAGTCTACTGCAACTAAACTGTGTATTCTGACAATAATTATACATACCTGATTAAATTGTTTTAAATAATAAATACCAACATTTAAAAGATAAATTATAAAAAGGTTCATATTAATGTCAATGTTAGACATTCTCGACAAAATATATTTTTAAATACCTTCAATCGTGGTTTTCTAAAAGCATCGATTTCGATTGTCCATGGCGCAAACACAAGCAGGTCTTTGTACCGAGTCACTTGCTTGTCGAACCGTTGGAGGAATAGGTTGCTTGGTAAGTAGTTTCTTTTCTGTTCACCTGCTTTGACTAACTCTATTGTTTTAATCAGTGTCTTGTCTTCTTCGGCAGGTTTCTTTGTACACAATTCTGTGGCTGAGCATCATCACCCGTTAGGAACCTCTAGTAATGTTATTTCTTCTACTGTTATTGCTGTTGTTGTCCCGTCTCCTCCCTTTCTCCTTCCTGTTGCTGGAGCGGGAAAGCCGTCGGCTAACGTCCCAACATTTTCCAAGTTCTGCGGCGGAACAAAAAGTTCTAACCCCGGAAGAACTTTCGACACGCGGGCGGAGAAGACCAACTTTTCTGGCTTTACACCCTTCAACTTTTTAGTTAAGTAACAACCAACCGTATAATATTCACCATGTTTTATAAACTTAAAAATTAGTATTCCACGACTAGAAACGATTTTCTGATCCAGTTTTCGAAGAATTTTGAAATCTCATTGTCTCTTTCGTCTTTGTTAAGCTATCGTTTTTTCTGGTTTTACGTGCGTTGTTTATAAAATATTCTTTTTATTTTGTTGATGGTAGGTATTTTGTTTTCTTCTTCTTTTTTAATAATCTGAAAATACCCACATCTCCAGAATTATACATGTAATCGTATCTTCTAAGAATGTAACGTACGATTAAAAATAAAATTTCAACATAAATATTAAAAAATAAATAGTACCGATTTCCGATATATCAATATGATTACTCTTTTTCTTGCATACCCTTGAAAAATCACGGGATATTGTTATTGTGTGATTTGTGAAGCTGAAAGTATTTATAAATAAAATACTTGTTTTAAGATCATGGTTTTTCTAAAGACGATCAGAATTTACCTTTAGAATGAACGGCTTTAGTAAGCATGAAAAATTATGTCTGTCAAATATTTTAACAAAAGAAATACACATTTCAGATAGAGATTTATTAATTGATAAAATAATTTGATATCTAGTTTTCTGAATCGTTCCCATAATCAATTGCAATTTCAAAAATCAATCCCAGTTCTAGCGGTCACTGAACCGGTTACACTGAGACACACCACCGAAATTATTATTTTTAATCAAATTGTCGAAATTACAATTGTGTACATTGCAAGTTATGCGATTTTTATTTTGAATTACACTATTGTTTCAATTTTAGTTAATCTGCCTAGAATCACACCTTCTCCCTAGTGAAGACAAAACTGTTTTTCACAGTAAGCTTGCAACAGAGCTTCTTTAATCCTTGTTATTGTCTGGTAATGCGCCCTACCTCCCCATATCTACGTTGGTTGTCGGCAAAATGTTTATATCCCAGGCTCTAATTGATCCCCTCGATCAATAGTCAACTTGAAGGGGGCCTCCTTTTACTACTGGGCACGGTCAAGAGCCTCGGTCAGCATGACTGGCAATAAAATGTTACCACATATTATTTCCGAAACGCAACTCTGCGAAATACGAATCACAAATTTGTTCAGCCCTACTTATTAATTTTGCCTTGTAATATGTCTTACATTATTCTCGTTTTTTGTGCTCCATACTAAAAAGAATCACAACAGAAGAGGCAGATCTATAATTTAGATAGCTTCTTCTAATTATTATGAATTCGGTTAGGTATAGAATCAGTTCAAATAATATGAATACAATTCATTTTGACGGCCTCCTTGGTCGAGGGGTAAGGCTCTCTGCTAGCAATTCGAAGGTCGCTGGTTCATCCCGGCGTGCGCAAGAAAATTTTACTTGATACTTCTTTTATTTCACAATTGATCAATTAAATATAATATACAGTATACTTGCGGTTTAACAGCAGAAATTGTAACGTTCCTTATAATTTCTGTAAAAATCCAAATCGTTCTAGCCAGAGACACTACATATGCGTGTACACAGTGCCTCACTGCAAAACTAGGCTAGCCCAAAGACACATTAACTATATTGGCCCGAAATTGTTTAATTCCTTGCCGAGTTCCATCAAGATGTGCCAAAACCTAAACTCGTATAAAATAAATGTCAAAAGCTGGGTAAAAAAGTATCTGGAAGTGAGAGAATTTTTCTATAATTTATATTACTAATATGATACCTAAAATATGCTATTTCCATCTAGATTTAAAAAAAAGTTAACTTCTTTTAAACTGTTTTTTTATTAAATACACAAAAACTCCAGTAAAATCATATTAATCTAACTATATGTACTATATATATATTTTTTTTATTCATATTTCTTTTTTCATTTAAACCATAGATAATGTAATTTGGCATTTCCTTTATCGGCTGGCAGAACCAAGATATCCTCATTGGCGCGTAATTCTTTTAGGGCCGCAAACTCTCCTTTCGTGATATTGGGGCGGGGTATTTCAGCCCTTTTCAAAATATGGCAAGTCTCTTGCCGGATGTCCTCTGCTTGCACCTCTGACATTTTGTGTACTTTCATCATTGTATGTAGTGCAGTCTCTACGCCACATACGATGGATTCTACAGGTATCTTTTTGGGGGCCACTGCAAAGTTCATCCCCTTTGCCAGCACAGAAGTGGCGTCTGGGCTCAACGCAAGGGTCGAAATGTTGATGACAAAAAGTTGTCATTACGCGCCAATGAGGATATCTTGGTTCTGCCAGCCGATAAAGGAAATGCCACTGTGGTGATCTGCCGTGTCGATCACTCAGATAAGATGTAAATAATAGTCGTTTGGATACTCCATACTATTTGGTTTATTTAGTGTTATTACTAATGTACAGTATTCGAGATGTTGTTGTTAAGAGAGGACGAGTTACAACAGACACGCCTTTTTATACGTCTCGGTCATGCTGTCTCACTCAGATATGCCTGTCTCTTTCATACCGACAGACATACGTTCACCACATCCCTCCACACTTAAATCAGCAGACAGTAACACAACATGATTATCATAATAATAATTATAAAACATACATACATATATTTAATTATTATTTTACAACATTTTCTTTTTTATTTATAACCATGTTGATTCGGGAGTTGACTGCTGCTTATTATGATTTCTCTGTCCTTGGTCGAAGGCGCTCCTTCCAGTTCCCCGACGTTGACGCCACGGGTTCACTGGAGCTGGAAGGAAAGAGAGGGTCACCCATTAGATTGTCATCCGAAACAAAGTCGGAGACATCGTACTCATCGAACGATAGCCTCCTCGTCTCAGACTCAGGGATTAAAATACTAGGGTTCTTTTCCCATGATACACACAGTTTGGATAATTGATCAAAATGTCTTTTCCAGTACATGATTTTATCATTCAATTTAACCTCAATTAAATATAGTTTATTTCCCAAACGTTTATGTACTTTCCCTGGTACCCACTTATCATTGTTTTGGTCTCTAAAATCCCTAACCATAACTTTCTGATTAATCTTAAAATTCGTAGATACTTTGTTATTCCTTTTATAATAGAATTTCTGATTTTCCTGACATTTTGACATTTTCATTTTGGTATCTTTATCAATCACATTTTCCTTTACCTTCCCCCCTCTAGGTATAAAATTATTCAAATTTGACCTTAACCTTCTACCAAACATTACAACTGCTGGCTCTAACCCTGTTGTACAGTGTGGTGCATTCCTATAATCTATGAGAAAACATTCTAACTTCTCATTATAACCTGACTGAAATTTTTTTTCTAACAATATTTTCTTTAAAAAATTTTTACACGTTTTGACTGCATTCTCTGCCAATCCATTTGATTGAGGATGATTTATAGGTGTTGTTAAATGTTTAATGCCATTTCTCTCGCAAAACTGTTTAAAGTCTGCTGACATGAATGCTGCTCCATTATCAGAAACTAAGGTTTGTACACTACCGAAATAACTGAATAATCTCTTTAAGATTTTAATGGTATTATCTGAGTTAGGTGAATTTACTTCCACGCAATCCAACCATTTTGAGGTTGAATCTATGATTACCAAAAAATATTTATTTCCGATAGGCCCTACGTAATCTATATGAACCCTACTCCAAATTTCTTCCGTTATCGGCCATGGAGTTAACTCACTCTTGGGTTGTGATGGTTGAATTTCCGCACAAATTCCGCACTCTCTAACTAAAAATTCAATTTGACTGTCAATCCCTGGCCACCAAAAATAGCCTCTAGCTAGCCCTTTCATCTTGGCAATCCCTAGATGAGATCTATGCAATAAGCTTAATATCTTATCCCTTAAACTTATTGGAATTACTAACCTATGGTTCCAGAAAATACAATCATCAATTATTGATAAATCGTTCCTTTTTATCCAATAAATCCATTTGCAATCATCCTTATTGACTTTATTTGGCCACCCTGTTCTAAGATAATTTTTTATCTCTAATAATAATTTATCCGTATTAGATTCTGCTTTAACTTCCTCAACATCTATTGGCATCTCGCTATTATTTTTGAATAAACACAAAATTCTTGAATCAAAGTTATTATTTTCCTCAACAGGATCTCCTACAGGTACGCGAGATAAGTAATCCGAACAATTTAATGTTGATTTTACGTATTGAACTTTATAATTGAAAGATGAGAGAATTACACCATAACGTTGTAATCTATTACAAGTTAAAACAGGAATTCCTTTTTTTTCACCAAAAATTCTACATAAAGGTTCATTATCTATTTCTAGAATGAATTCCCTTCCGTAAATGTACTCGAAAAACTTCTTAAAAGCAAACACAATTGCACAAGCCTCGAGGTCTAAAATTGAATATTTCTTTTCCGCTTCTGTCAGTTTACGAGAAACAAAAGAAATAGGTCTTTGTAAATTATTTTCATACACATGTAACAATGTTGCACCCAAACCTTTCGTTGAGGCGTCCGTAACTACCTTCAAAGTAACATTTGGATCGTAATGTGCTAACACTCGATTATCACATAAAATTAATTTTATTTTATTAAAAACTTTTACGCAATCTTGATTAAAATCAAAATTTGTATTTTTTTTCAATAACTTGTGCAAAGGATCTAATAACATAGACATATTTGGCACAAAAGATCGGTAAAAATTTACCATTCCTAAAAAACTGCGTAGCTCTGATAAATCTTTTGGTTGCGCGACTTTACTAATTGCGTTCGTTTTATCTTCCATAGGTTTAATCCCTTCCTTCGAGATTTCAAACCCTAAGAAACATACCGATGAAGCGTTAAAATTGCACTTTTGAATATTTACACACAAACCGCAATCTTTTAACCTATTAAGAACTGCATTTAAATTAGCATTATGTTCCTCTATCGTTTCTCCTGTAACCATAATATCATCCAGGAAAACCGCTGTTTTCTTCAAACCTTGTAGACATGAAGCTATAGTTCTACAAAATATTGCCGGTGCACTGTTAATCCCAAACACTAGCCTAGTGAATTTAAATAATCCTAAATGTGTAGAAATCGTAGTATATTCCATACTTTCTTCGTCTAGTTCCAACTGTAAATAAGCTTGACGTAAATCAATTTTTGAAAATATTATTCCGCCCGAAATTTGTGATAATAAAACTTCTATCTTCGGCATGGGATATTTGTCAACAATCAATTGTGGGTTCACAGTACATTTATAATCCCCGCAAATTCTAATGCTTCCATCGCTTTTAACTACGGGCACGATAGGAGATGCAAACTTGCTATAACTAATCGGAACTAAAATTCCCTCTTCCTGTAAACGGTTCAATTCCGTTTCAACTTTCGCTTTCAAAGCGAAAGGAATACTTCTCGGATTGCAGAATTTCGGTTCTGCATTTTCTTTCAATTTTAAATGAACTTTAAATTTATTGAATCTACCTAGTTTACTTGAAAATACCTCCGGATATTTACGCACTAACGTATCGACACTATTATTGTTTACGTCGTGAATATTATGCGTGAGTATTTCACTTTTCAACTGTGAAGAAACCGTCTCGAAACCCGTAAAACCAATGTTAAATTCTTTTACGAAGTCTCTACCTAGCACAGTGGTTGAACCATCCTTTACAACACAAAATTCCATTATTTTAGTAATACCATTGAAATTAATTGACAAAATTAAACATCCAAGTAACTGTAACTTACAATTATTGTAACCCTTCAGGGTTAAATTCTTCGGCTTCAATTGTACATCTTTAAAATGTTCCCAATAATCTTTATCCGATAGGATCGATATTCCTGCACCCGTGTCAAATAATCCTTTTATGATGATACCGTTATTAACTTTTAACGATAAATAAATGGGATCGGTATTTCTTGTTAACCTTGAATTTATTTCACTTGCATTCACAAACACAGATGAAACTTCCTCCCGTTTTTTTTCGCGACAATTTTTACTAAAATGTCCCTTGTTTTTGCAATTAAAACACGTCACGTTTTTTAATCTACAATTACTGGAATCATGATTATTTAAATTACAATATTTGCACTTCAACTGTTGTATACGTTCTACTGATTTCTTTCTGGGAATTGTAACATTTTTGTCTTTCGCCCGCGCCGGTGAAGTAGAATAATTCCTACCTGCACTACTATTAAAATTTTTCTTACTTCTAGAAATGAGCCCGACACTCTCGGATTTAATACACGTAATATTTTTATGAAATGAATCCATTCCCGATGCGCACTCTAATGTACTTTTTAAAGTCAGCTTCTCTGCATCTAAAAATATTTTTTCTTTAATACGACCTTCTAATAAACCAGTCACAAAAATATCTTTTAAGTTTTCTTCCAGTCTGCTTTCAAATTTGCAGAATCTTGTTAGACAACGTAACCTAGCTATATAATCATTTATAGATTCCCCAACTTTTTGTTTCGCCGCAAAAAAATTTCCACGTTCCTTAAACACATTCTTTGAAACACCAATGTGGTTTCCTAATAACAAAAATATATTTTCAACCGATAATTCTGTTATTTTTTTTGGAAAACATAAATCTATCAGTAGATTAATCGTGTCTGTGTGTAGGTGGGATATTAAAACCGCCCTCTTTTTATCCTCGGATTTAAATTTGTCATCATTGACGAGGATCAACTGCTCAAACTGTAGCACGAACGTCTCCAGCCCGTCCCTAAGGTGACAAAACCTGGGTAAACCCACTCCCTCCATTTCCACACAGATTACCAATAATCAGAAAAAACAACAACAAACAGCACTCAACTCACGAATCTGATGATTGATGCTGCCGCCGATCGCCGCCCTTCCGCGTCCGACCGTCTTCTGGCTCCGTCCGGATTCCTGGTCGTCCTTCTCGTCCGGTCACCACCGCCACGCCTTCCCGTGTCGGGTCCCCGTACAAGCTGCCTGGATCCGTTTTTCATCCGGTTTCTCGGCTGCTGATTCCTTGAGCTCAGCGCCTTGAATCTCCTCACCAGTTCCTTGCCTTGATGCTCCTTCAATGTCCGATACTGTCCGTGAAGCTGCCCCCAAATTATTTTATTTTTTATGCGACAATAATCCCTTCCGCGGTGCTCGGTGGGATTATAACCAAACTATGGTTCTTTCAGCTGCGCCTACTGTGGTTCTTCCTCCAGGAAGAATTTAATGGCTGATCAGCTTCCTTTTTCGGCTGCTCCAACTGTAGTTCTTTCAGCTGCGGCTACGGTTCTTCCTCCAGGAAGAATTTTGCGGCCGTTCAGCTTCCTTTTTCGGCTGCGCCAACTGTGGTGATCTGCCGTGTCGATCACTCAGATAAGATGTAAATAATAGTCGTTTGGATACTCCATACTATTTGGTTTATTTAGTGTTATTACTAATGTACAGTATTCGAGATGTTGTTGTTAAGAGAGGACGAGTTACAACAGACACGCCTTTTTATACGTCTCGGTCATGCTGTCTCACTCAGATATGCCTGTCTCTTTCATACCGACAGACATACGTTCACCACGTGATTAATACGGTAGACTACACAAAGAAGATGGAAGACCTCTTGTGCGATTCCGGCACCTATAAGAAGATTAAAAACAACCCCACCAACAAGATTGACATAAAGACAAGGGAACTAGTGAAAGCTTCTAGCATCAGGAAAGAGGATTGGTCTAAGCTTTTTGTAAAAGCCTCTAGAACTCCTGCCCTGTACGGTCTCCCAAAAATACATAAAAAGGAAATCCCAATGAGACCGATTGTCAGCGCTATTGGTGCTCCTACATACAAACTTTCCCAATACCTCTCGAGATTACTGCAGATGCAAACTGGAAAAACCGAATCGTGGATTAAGGATTCAACAGATCTGATTAGTAAGCTCAAGAAAGTTAAGACTGAGGAAGGAGATATTCTGGTCAGCTTTGACGTCGTGTCTCTTTTCACAAATGTGCCTCTAGAAGACTCCATGACAATGCTCAGGGAGATATATGAGGAAGACATTTGCAAACTTTTTGAACACTGCCTCAAAACGGGATACTTTGCATTTCAGGGTGAACTGTTTGAGCAATTGGAGGGAGTTGCGATGGGCAGTCCGTTGTCGCCAGTACTAGCCAACTTTTTTATGGAGAAGTTTGAAGAAGTGGCACTCGACACAGCTTCGGCTGTCCCCAAAGTATGGTGGCGCTACGTCGACGATGTCTTTGCCATTTGGCCTCATGGAACGGAGAAACTAAACGAATTCCTAGACCATCTTAATTCTCTCCACAGCAAAATAAAATTCACAATGGAACTGGAAAACAAAGATAAAATCCTGCCTTTTCTAGATGTGGAGGTGATGCGAAAACACGATGGTAGCCTAGGACATACTGTATATAGGAAACCAACCCATACGAATCGGTACTTACACGCTGATTCGCACCACCACCCAGCGCAGAAGAGAGGACTTATCCATACATTGGTGACCCGAGCGACCAGAATATGTGAAGAACATAAAATCGGAGCGGAACTTACGAAGCTGACCGATGCACTGGAGCGTAACGGTTACCCAACAAGTCAGACAAGGCAAATCATAAGAGCCAAATCTGCACCAAACGAAGACAGAATTGAACAAGAGTCGAAAGGCTGTGCCTTCCTGCCTTATGTGCACAATGTAACAGACAGAATTGCCAGGCTATTGAGAAAGGAAAGTATCAAGACTGTCTTCGGAACAACAACAAAGATACAGGACTTACTGAGGTCTGCAAAGACTAAGTTTCCTCTGGAAACAGATGGAGTGTATAAACTCAGCTGTTCCGGATGTGACAAGGTCTATGTAGGCCAGACAGAGCGGACTATCTCCAAAAGGATTTCAGAACACTTCAGAGCTTGTAAACTCGGCCACCCTGACAAATCGGCAATTGCCGAGCATTTGATTGACACCGGGCATTACTTTGGATTTGTTCCCGAAATCCTGGGGAGACCCAAAACTTATAGAGCACGGCTGATTACGGAAGCCATTGAAATTCATAAAAATCCCGTAAACATTAATAGAGACGATGGAGCTAAGCTCAATAGTTCTTGGTATCCGGTAATTGACGGATACACCAGAGCTAAACGAAGAAAACCACTTTGAATAAAAAAAAAAAAAATAAATAAAAAAAAAAATGATACGTTAATGTTAGCTCAGAGGGTTGGAGCTGGCAACACGGTATCACAACCTCATACATAAGCTCACATTTTTACACAACCTCAAATAACACATCTGCCCTGATGATGGACACTGCAATGTTGTCCGAAACGTTGGCTAAAGAAGGAGTTAGCGCAACACGGCATAACACCCCAAAAACAAATAACAAAAATACTTTTGGCCGTGAAAATCTTAAATCATATTTTTCTCTTAAATTATGTATATATTTACTTCCACATAAGTTTTGTAAATCTTTCCCGTCCAATAATTAGTTCTCTATCTCTCTTCGGGATTGCTATATAGCGTAACATAAATTAAAAAAAAATAATTTAAAAAAATGTTTTATACTACTCTTTGCCTCTTGGGCTGTTAGTGTTTATTTATTGAAATAAATATGTTCTAATATTATACTCAATCTGTTGTGTGTTTTTTTCTTGCCATATTATGATTCTTTTTTAGTTTAAAAATATGTTGTTGTTATTTATTTGATTGTTTCTCTTGGAAATCAAAGAAATACTGCACCCGCTTACGTGTTCTTCGTGTGGGCTTGATCTTTTTCGTTGTCTGTAATCTTTCTTATTGCATTCTTCGTCTCGTGTCAGTGCAATTGTAAATGATACACGTTTGTTTCTTTTCAAATGCTTGGCTTATTTGATATGAGCATATACAAATGTTTAGCTACATTGTAATAAAAATTATGCTTTACTGTAATCAAATTTCTTTCTCATCATATCTTTTATCGTTTAGTTAACATATTTTTTCTTTATTGATTTTCCGATATGTAAAACAGAATTTCCAAAGGAATGTGGAAAATTATCATAAACAACGTAATAAAATAAATCACAGCCACAGTCGGTCTAATCTTCAGCACGCGTGCTCAACGTGAGTGTCGAGTCTTGAACCCTCGTATCCCGATTGCTAATGAGCGTAGATATAAAATCTCTGCGTCTTGATGAATAGGCGGCTTCCCCGAAAATATAATGGCTGAAGAACTAAAGAGAATGCGCAATGGATGACCTTTTACAAGTTTAACGACAATTTTCTTATTATTTTTATTAATAAAAATATTTTTTCTCCTGTCACTCCTTTCCTTTCTTGAAATTCTTTCCGGTGGTTATTTTAGAACTTATTGACAAGTTTTAACTTGTTCCGCTAAACTGTGGACACGAGAAGAACAATAACTTTAGAAATTGCACGTTAGGCTCAATTTTTCTTAGGCAGAATTTTCAGCCATTTGCGAGCAGTGCCTATTTCGAGATTATTAAAATTTCTTGGAAAATTATATTGTTTTTGTACTCCCATTATTTGTGTAGGAACTAAGAATCTTTCCATGCTGGAGATTTTTCAAGGAAGACTGACAGTTTTTATATCTATGTGATAAGTTATTTTTGGCTCTAATATGAATCTTGTTTAGCAAGATTCCCATTGAATTGAAGATTTTTTAATGTATTTGTGCAGTGTGTTCAAACTGGTTCGCAATTAGTTTTGAACACCCGCCCGCAGTCCCCTCTTACCCCTCAATAGTTCTACGATACACTTTGATGTTCTTATTTAATATTATTGCTGAGGTGTTAATCTGTTGAATTCCAGCTGCTTTTCATTTAAGATTAGCAGTTTTTGTTTCTATAAAAATATCTTTGTTTATTAATTTCATCTGATCCGTGTTCTTTACTTTTGAATAGAATTTCGACATCTGACGCCTTTTTCTCTCTTTCATTTTTTAAAAAATTTGTCTCTTTTTGCAGCTTTTCTAATATTTTATAATCATGTGGAAAATGTTTATGTGTAGTAATCACACTGATTAGATTTGTGCTTAGGTAAACAAAACATCAGGAAGCGTCTGTTAGAAGATACGCACATGGAGCCCGTTCAGAATGGCTATTCTTGGATACGGGTGGGCTATTTCCAGAGGCGGCGGGAGCGAGTTATAGACTTGGAAATTTCTTAATTCAGCCGGTTGTCAAATGGGACAGTGGAATGCCCAAGGGAATTTATAGCGACTCGTAGTTACATGGTAAAACTTAATTATTATGTCCTCAAATCAAGGGCATACTAGAAATTATTACATAAGTTTTGACCCAAAAATTTAAAGAAGTGGGCGTGATTTATTTAGTGATTTAGTTTCAGGTTGGATTTATTGAAATATTTTCATCTTTACGAGATACGGAAAACTTTCCAATTCATTGTTTATAGAAATATGTTCCTAGATACTAGAATTTTTATTAGCTCAAAATTATAATGTCACTTCACAAAGTTTCTTCTTCATATGAATAAACGACTGCTATAGTAGTACCTTCGAAATGTATTTCAACTTGTGGGAAATATTATTTGAAAGTATGTAAAATATAAGCTTGTTAAAAAAGTTCTTTCATGAATCTTAGTACGCAGCTGAAAAGCTTTAAAATTTAATTTAAATGTTCTACAATCACATCAATAATTTAAATGTTCTACAATCACATCAATAATATACATGTTTTAAAATCGCATTAATAATTAAAATCATAGAGCTTTTTTAAAGAACTAGGCATAATTGACTAATTTAAACTTCATTATTTTTTTTATACAGATTCAGAATTCATTAATTTTTTCCGCTTTGTTATTTATGTGGGGACTGAATGGAATTCTTTACGATACATTGCTTATTATTGGATGTTAACTTTACCGCACTTTAAGCCCCCGCATACCCGATTTTCTGCCGATTTCTAACAATATTCTTTTTAACTCTTTAAGTTCCAAAAAAGTGTGATTTTTCAAGATAGTATTTATATATTTGTTATGCCGAAACGGTAATTATATGAAATTCCTTCGATAGAAAAAAAATCGAAAATTATTCAAAACACATTTTATTCTGTTATTTAGTGTTATAGAAAGTTATAGTTAAATATATATATTTAAGGATACCTTGTGGATTTTTTCATATAACTTTTAATATAACTATATATATATTTTTTATTTTTTTATTTAGGAAACAAACATTTATTTATATATTTAGCACAAACAGCTATTATTTACAATATTAGACCAATAATGTTCCGTTAATTCTAGTCGTTGACTCAATATTTGAACCTATACAATATATTTATAAATGACAAAGAAATATAAAAAAAAATAAACATTATAAGGAATTACAAAACAATTAAAGACAGTTCAGTTAAAGACAGTAATACAGTTTTCGTGTGATTATAATAAAAAAACAACAAAATAAACTAAGATCATAGGATTATTTTTGTTGTTTGTTTTTGGGGTGTTATGCCGTGTTGCGCTAACTCCTTCTTTAGCCGACGTTTCGGACAGCGTTGCAGTGTCCATCATCAGGGCAGATCCGGTAGATCCGAAAAACGTCGGCTAAAGAAGGAGTTAGCGCAACACGGCATAACACCCCAAAAACAAACAACAAAAATGCTTTTGGCCGTGAGAATCTAAAAACTCATCATAGGATTATTTTAAACTTTAACAACTACTTTATATGGGTTCACTGAGGAAACATATTATAACTGCATCGTTCCTTCCAAAGGAACGTTATATGTTCTCTTAACCCTTTGTTTTACCAAAATTGTTTCAGTGAGTATTTTCTCCCTCTGGATTAACTGAACTCCCAAAGTTGACGGTTTACTAATTATCGCTTGGGTCAGACCTGCCAGAGGTGGCTGAAATTAGGTAGCTAAGTGCAAAAAACATGACCTCTTATCGGTCATCACAACTGTGACATCCTTCCAGGGATCACATCTATAAGCCTAATAGCATCTCAAGCGATGCATCGCGACGTGGGAATGAAAAAGCATTCGAGATCGAATCTGCGTGATTACTAGATGGTTTGTTATAGTATGAATATTATATTGGACATTATTATCGTTTTACTATTGGTGTCCTTCATATCCGGGGTCACCGAAAATCAACCCTGTAGCAACAAATTATTTCCTTATATCGTATAAGGGCGTTTGATGGACATGAAATTTTCAGTTTCCATGCAAGGTTTCCGTTTGCTACACAGAATTAGACAGGCTTTATTGCTGCACCTGTCTTTTCAATTATTCAAATGGAAACTTTGACATATGTTCTGCCTGAACTTTGTACCAAGGCTCAACGTGAGGCCTCTGTGGGAAACATTAGTGACAGTGAAATGTTTTGTTACTTACATTTATTTAATTTAAAAATTAATTTCTAGAGCACGTGGGCTATAATATATTTAATTCTCTCTCACAAATATCGAAATTTTCCGCTTGATGTTTAGAAAAACCCTTTCATATATCCCTGATATCTTTACCACAGCGCGTGGGGACATACTTGTTCCGAAATGCAGAACTGGTAATGCTTTTTGGATAAATGTTCGTACTTATTAACGGCTTAATATGTTTGCCCTCTAACTAATAAACGTGTTTTAAATTTTACACGGTTGATAAACTATACATTAATGAGCGTTTATTGTTGTGTAAAGTTTATTTTTTTTAAAGTAAGGCCTTAGGTGTATTAATAACGTGTGTTGATCATATTTATGTGATTTATAAATAAGAATTTCGGTGGTGTCTCCGTGTCTATACTTAACACGGGTAGTGGTAGTGGTAGTGGGTGCTTTAGAAGTGGGATTTACTTTGATTTTCAAAATTGGAATTGATTGTGGGAACAATTCAAACTAACCAAATTTATTTTATCAATTCATTCAAAATGCCGTATTTTTTCGTAATGATCCTGAGGCAAATATATTTTTGATGAATACTTTCAGCTTCACAAATCTCTAAGTGTAATATACCGTAAATTTTACATGTCTGTGCTAGTAATATTATGATTTTGGAAGTTATTTTTGCTATGGAAAATTTTTTTAAACATAGGTAAAAACAATAGATCATTGGATCAAAATTTCTATAACGTAGGTACGTTGAAAATCACAGCATATTTAATATTTATACTGTGCAGGCATGTTCTTTGGCTTAGGTAATGACTGTAAAGAATTGACTAATGAGTGAGTATGAACTCGTTAATCCGTTTTGTAAATAATATAACGATTCTGGTGCGGTTTGCCATTCGTTACATTAATAATTATTAAAAACGCTTTACTTGCACGAAATAGAAATGTTTGTATACGAAACAAATGTCACTAAAATAATTTCGGAAAGAAAGGGCATGTTTACATATTGAAGATATTTTGGATTGCTCGCCCTTTCGAAGGGAGTCAAAAACGTAATTGACCGTGACTTTTCGCCTGTTTTACTATCTCCACCGCCCACACATGTTGACTACCCTCTGTTTGTATTGACACTCGTGACTACCTTTGTCTGGCGGTGCAGGGCGTGTTGCCACTAACCACCGTGTCTCGTGGTCCCGAATACCGCCCTTGTGGAACTCCTTTTGTGGCGCCCCACCCTCGCTGAGATTTTATTCGTCTCGAGATAAGATAAGACGCGTGGGCCAGAGACTGGTAACGAGTGCCGCAGACCGGCACGAAAGAATCCCCGGGCGTTCTCTCGTGAAGCGATAGAAACACCGGATAGTTACGAAATTTTACACAGTTCCGAACGAGTGGTAATAAGAACAATGTAAGTTTTATATTCGCATACAAATCTGTGGATAAAATCATTCAGGTTTGTACCTTGATTTTTATATAATTAAAGCTATAACTCACTTGCGAACGTAAAAACTGTTGCGATGTGTTGTGATTTTCAAGTCAGTTTTAAATAAATATTTCAGTGAAACCTTCCACATTTCCTGCGCAAAACATTTTCACATACGCTTTCAATTTTGTTATGTTTGACTTTACGACAAAAAAAGCATTTTCCGTTGTTATTTTAATGTTAATGTAACTATTAGTCTAGGTCCATGGTTTTTTTTTAATTTTCTCGATACATAGGTACCTGTTATCGAGCGCGATAATTGAAAAAGAACATGCACGTATTTGCTTCAGTGTAGTTGGCTTTTTTTGTTCGATTTTCGTTGACTTTAAGATGCAACGGATTGAAAAATTTCACAGAAGTTATAATCTTATTAAGAGTGCGCCTTTTTAAAGTTTTCGTGCTTTGTTGGTAAATTGTCGGTCTAAGTAGATTATGCTAATAGAATAAACGTCGGTTTTGCATTCCTTAAAAGGTTATTGACTAAATACGACATATCTCTTATATATGAAAGGCATTCGCTTTATTTATGCATTTTCTAATTCATAAATATCTGTTTACAATTCTATTATTACTTGCATTCTCCTCCGTTCACAATTGACCTTTTGTATATGATGATATTGGTCAAGAGCCCATTGCTTTCTCTAACGATACACTACAAGTAAACAAAATTGCTCTGTTAACACCGACGTTACGGTTTACACACAGTTCGCACTATAATAATGCTTTCAGCGCATGTTTTTAGTGTTTACGGAACTACTCTACTGTATGCTTAGATTTAGGAGTGTTATACTAGAGGACATTCTTCTATTCGTCCGTTGAACTTAGGTATAAATATTGTTTTATCGTATGGCGGAAACGCTAGATGACACACAAAGGAAGAGCTCCTCAGAAAGATTTCCGTTACCGGGAGGTTTTTAATCCTCTTACCTTCATTCTCCTTCTTTATTATTTAATTTTAGATGCCAAACCACCAGGCGAACACATTTCAGATGAGTTCTTATTTTGTGTTACTATTAATGTAAGTATGCATACATTATTTCGTACTAACAATCATGCATGCAGGGACATTGGAGGGTCTAGAATCGTTTTAAAATAAATTTAGCTTCTTTTTACAAAAAAAAATTAGAGTCCTGACGTGTGCGGCTAAGGAGGTTAAACAACCAGTTTCCTCCAATTACCTTCATGTGGGTGATATAAGGGGTTGGATAATATTGTTGGTTTGTGTATGGTTCTTCAAATTTCGTAACAAAATGCTGTGTCTTTAATTTAGACTAAAATTTCTTATAACCAAAAACGAGTGTGTAAGATGGCCTGTGTGAGGTCAAAATTCTCTCTATTATGGTCCCAAATCTCCGAT
This sequence comes from Hesperophylax magnus, assembly GCA_026573805.1. Taxonomy (NCBI): domain Eukaryota; kingdom Metazoa; phylum Arthropoda; class Insecta; order Trichoptera; family Limnephilidae; genus Hesperophylax; species Hesperophylax magnus. The sequence goes on along the minus strand of JAIUSX010000006.1, from coordinate 605,205 downwards.
TTTCGAAACCTAAAGGCTCCTCTTACCTTGGTACCCACCATTGAGGAGCGACCCTATATTACCGACACCTGTCGGATAACTTTATAGCCTCTACAATCTGTCGCTCTATAGCCGTCTATGACACGTAGCTCGAACTATCACGATTTGAAAGGTCTACAACTTTACGTACAAAACAAATTAAACCAAATGAGTTAGTTTCACAATTTTGACGAGCCTGTCGTCTAACTTGGAGTTTCGGTAGATGGTTTACTAAGAAGCAAAGATCATTAGAAGCTGCATAAGCACGTGTACTCTTATTTAATCCTCCTCACTTTTATATGTATTGATAACCATGATTTCGTAATGCTTGTTAAGGTGTTAATATATGTAAACGTTAAGCTTAGGTTTTATTCAAGGTATGCAAATATGGGTGAATAAAGACCGTAGAACATCCGGAGAGAAGATAGGGTAAACGTAATGAATTTATAATGTCGTTAGAAGAGGTATATCTTCACCTCACATATTTTATGCATCTAATGGTTGTAACTCCTTATGAACAAAGCAGCTTTCTGGAAAATTTGACTATTGTGTTTTGTTCTTCCAACGTTCATACATTAAGAAGTATCATTAGGCAAATGGTGCTTTTAAGGTAACATAAATAAAATGAAATAAAAATCACAATTTTGCTATCTCCTATTTTTTTTACATATTTTATTTATTTATCATCAAAAACATAACACGATTATATACATAATTCTATTTAAGGTAAAATTAGATATATAAGAACAGTAATAGAAAAAAGTATAATGGCACAGTAATTACAACTTGATGTTGTATTTTAATATTTTATTTGTTTATTAATTTTGAACAATACGCACAGGCAGTGCCTTTGTGGGTTCCCTTAATTTAACATTTTTTAACATTCTGTACTTATGTAATTTTGTTTTAATTTTATAAATTGTGTTCTTTTGGCAAAATAAGTAAAGAGTAGTATTGTCTCTTTATTTTAATTAATATTGTAATATTTAAGTTGCATATAACCTGTTTCACTAGGCGAACCTGTGGTTTACCAAAATATGTTTTTTTTTTAAATTGTTTTATTTATTGCAATAAACATGTGTTACGTGGATGACGGTAGGTAGAGACAAATGAAAGATGTGGTTGGTATCACAGTGTCTTTATTAAAGTAGCCAGTGTAGTTGTGCCGATGTGCATCACGACGGGATGCATATAGGTCACGTCAAGGTGGGATGTGAATCCGTCCTCAACGGAGACCGGATGATGAACTCCTCCAGGCCGATTGCTCGACACCGCGGAGGTGGGGATAATCGATGGCCAATCCTCCAGGCCGATTACTCGACACCGTGGAGGAGGGGATAATCGATGGCGACTCCACTATGCCGATCTCAACACCGTAGAAGCTGAGATGAATGATGGTGGAGTGTGGTCGTGGCGATGTAGTCGGTATTCGGAGTCTAGGCTAAGCGGGTGATGTTCATCACTGGTGGTGAAGACCACGGATCTTCCTGATGCTCCAGTGATCGATGTTCGGTTCTCGACGGCGGACGCGGTGGACAGGTAAACCTGCACGGAAACCTGTAAATGTACCTGCGCGGAGTCGTTGGGTTGTTGTAGACCGAGTGGCTCGTTTATATAGAAACGCACGCTTGCTAGAGCCGGGAATGTTCATAGGTAGATCGGTGCGCCTTCGATGCGAGTCTAGAAGGTTCCAGGTGCGGTGCGTGCTGCCCATACTGAAATTCTCGCACGCATTTACATTGTACATATATAGTTTACAAAATATTATTAGGTCATATTTTGTCATGTATACCTTATCAGAAAAGAGGAACTCTTGTGCCTGATAAGGTAGCCACGGATCTTACTTTGCTTATATATTATAATACGTCATGTATAAAATGAAATATAATTTTTCTTAATGAGAGTTTTTTTTGAAAAATTGTTAAATTTAATTTATTTATTCTAATTCAGAAAGGAGATGATTGAATTTTTTTATGGCTTGGTAAATATACCTAATGATTTTGCATTTGTGTTTTTTTTAAATTAGGTGTAATACATTGATTTTTCATTAGTTTGTAGAATTCTTGATATACTTTGATATATTTTTCTATATAAAGTAAGAGTTCCTATGAAACCATTTATTTACCTACAACATTACTTAACGTCCACCTTACAATAATTGTATACGAAATTTGCCAGAATTGGGTGAGTTCACTAGTTATTACAGTTCTGTTCTGTCGGTACGGTTTGATTTCTGCACAAGGAAAAAAAATGTGAGGTATTTTTTTTTATAAATAAAGATAAATTTTTACTTAATTTTATAAGAATAGCCTTTGAATGTTATCCCCATGAATTTTATTTTAATATTTAAACAATTATTAATATTTATTGATGAACACTTCACACTTGACAGAAAATTCACCCCCTTCACTGGCGAATCTGCAGATTATACTTTTTGTGAACAAATCCTTTAAAAAAGGATTAAAATATGGCCTTGTAACTGAGCTATAATATAAAAAACTATATAATCCTAGACACTGTCTAGGTTTCAAATACATTCGAGTAGAAGTTAGTAATCACACAAAATAAATGGGAAGATTGGTTGAAGATAATATTGTCAATTCCGAATTAAAATATGACATCGAAAAAAATTGATGTAAAAATCAGGTCACAGTTTAACCTTTATGGATGGATATTTCAAATGTTATGGATGGTAACTGCAAAGCCGAGCTTGACGACTGCATAATAACATGCATTCGGGAAAGGGCTTTAAATGTCAAACTCGCTTATACCATATAAATATAACCTATATTATTACTTACCTATGTAATATTGAATAGTATATATCGATAATGGTAGATTTTGCCTATATTTTTGCTGAAAGGCAGAAGTCATTTATATGAGGGCAATTTTCTATTCTATACAGGGTGTCCAAGGGTAAATAGCACACGCTTCGAGAGCTGTTTCTACGTGAAGGTAGAAGTAAGTAAAAGATAAATGACTTTTTCGAAATTACGTTGTTTTTTACCCATACAAAAATAAAATTATTTTCTCCATACAAACAATTCAACTTTTGTACCTTTACTTGTACTATCTTGTAGAATCACCTCCCGAAATGTGTGCACTTTACCCCCGAACAACCTGTATATACTATGTCGATTTTAATAATATGCTGTTTGTGAAGTTTTTTTTAAAGTTTCGATCTGAAAAGTTTCGTTAACGAGGCAGACCTATTTTATAAACACACGATCGCCGCCATGTAGCGCAATAAAATACCTATAAACGTTCAATGACATAGTTCTTAAAGTTTACTATTTAAAGAATATGTCAAATAATGTATCTGTTTGCCAACAGCAGGCAGTGGGTGTTTGTTATACTTGTTACAATGTACGTGGGGTAGCCAGCAGCAGTAATACATCATATGTAGGTGTAGTATGGCGCTCCGTGCCCCCGCCCCTATCGGCTTTTTGCCAAACTCCCCAAACTGGCCAAGTCCAATACACAAATCATATCGGCAGTCCACCTCCTCCTGATGCTCTTTCGTCTTAATTACGATTGCGATGAATTCCTAATTACCATATCAGGATCACTGCCGCTGGTTTGGGGAGATCATGTCAAAATAGCCTTAACCCGTCAAACTAATTTCTTCGCTTTTGGGAACAACTCACATTGTCTCACAAAAATCGTTGTGTCTTCCTTACGGTTGTGGTGAGAAATATGATCTAAACGGTACAGAAAGAGAAAGAATTTTATTTTCAACTCTTTATATATGAAACTACAAAAAGTTGAGAAAAAACTTACCGTTTGTTACACATTTGTCTAATAAAATAATTTAATTTTTATACATTTTTTAATTAATCAGTAATTTTAGTTAAAAAATCATTAAGTCTGCCATTTAATTATTTTTTTTGTGTTTGCATTATAAATTTTAATATTTCAAAAATGTTACATTTATTTCTAATGACAAAATTTGAAAGCTTATTTTATCACCTTTCCAAAACAGTTTTCAGTTTTCGGAAATATTCCATTTATTTTGATTTAATTGCAAAGCGGAAATACTCCAACCTTCTGACAGAATACGCCCGAGGCCTGAGGTGTTAAATGTTTAGTTAAGTACCCTCAAAACAACTACATCGCACGTTAGTATTATTATTTGGGTAATTGATTAATTAGAGCAAGCTTAATCGAGCAATAAATCTTTACCGGCAATATAAGACTTCCCATGTAGCGAGTTTAATGGACTATTTAAGGCTGAACGCATTACATTGCGAATATCAAACAATGGCAAGTTTGATATTTATATAAATGGAAACATGTGTAGCGTGTTTAACCCACGGCGAGATGTGACTGATTTACGGGCCATTGTTTCCTCCGACCTCTCGTTCTCGGTGTCTTAGACAGAGGCAACAAATCAATAGATTCCATTCCTTATGTATCCTCTGAGAACATTCATCTGGCACAGCGACATTGTGTAGAACTAGGCGTTAGTCCGTACCGAGGCCTTGTCGGAGCCAAAACGTTTCAAAGGAATTTGAAACTGTGAATATCCAATGTAATGTATCAGCCTTGTGTATCTTTAAATAATATCAAGCTCTACACCAGAACGTCGAATATTATGAAAATTTTCTAATATTACCCTTCATTCGAGTGTAACAAACTTCAAGTACTAAATGTTCGACAAATTTACGCTAAAACAAACCTCTTTAAAAAAAATCAGCAAATATTACGAAAATACTCAAAATACAGGAAACACGCGACATAAATCAAAAGAAGAAAAACCTACTGAAGCCCAAAACAATAAGTACATTTGGACAAAGAAATTTCAGACGTTTTACAGAAAGAACTTGAATAGGATTTTCACGAAACTTGAAAATTAACTTTTAAATTTGATGAATTATTTAAATTCTGTGAAACAATTGGCTTGAGGTTTTATTTCGCATTTGAAAACTGTTAGGAAATAAGATTTTTAAGTATTATTTTTTTGGTAAACTAATGTTTAAGACAAGTTTTTTTATGCATAGCACAAAGGGAACAATTATTTTATAAGCAATAATTATTAGCCTGAAACACATTTTTTATCAATGAGATTTTTCAATGTAGATGAGTGTTTCAGGCTAATAATTATTGCTTATAAAATAATTGTTACCCTTTGTGCTATGCATAAAAAATCTTGTCTTAAACATTAGTTTACCAAAAAAATATTTGACAAGTTCTAGTATTTTCACCAAAAAATGTAGACAATTTGTCTCGACGCCATCTAGTGAGAGAGTTAGCACTTACAATGCCTTTCACATATAAAATAAAGTTGGTTGTTTCAGGTGAAAACATGTAACAAGCAGTAATTGTTGAATGAAACACTAGTATATATTGAATTATTTCGCGGATAAGAGATAAGCCGCCATAGCTCAGTGGTCAGAGCTGTCGACCGGAAATCGAAAGGACACGGGTTCAAGTCCCGTTGGCGTCATGTATCTTTTATCAGGAGATTTTTCAATGTGGATGAGTGTTTCAGGCTAATAATTATTGCTTATAAAATAAGATTTTTAAGGTTTCGCCTAAATGACATCAAGTTATTACTACAAAGAGCATTTTTTGAGAATGTGATACTTTTGACTAGGGTTTCATATCTATTTTTATTTGTCATTTCAGAGCCACCCGTCTCACTACTTTTTATTCTAAATCTGCGTTTTCTTTTGACACGCGAACATATTCCGATCAACTTCACGGTATATTATTATGTTACCGATAGGCCGGTATGAATGTCAATCTCTGCGTGGAACGGCCAGGTGGGAAACTGTGGATATATTTGCCATCACTCATGACAAATAGCTGCCGGCCATTCCCCGTCTTTGATTTCCCCGAGGGAAACCAAAGAGCCCGCACTTACATCCACCCTGTAACTCACTCACCCGATAATGTTTTCCATATCCGCCGATAGAAGACGTAAAATTGAAATTGAGTTGAACTCTTCCCCGTGTAAACTCTTACATTCCGTCCGAGTGGGTGTTTGTTCTCGTTGAAAAATAATATTTCTTATTCAATTGGAAGTCTGTGTACTTTGAATACATCGCACCGGTACCTGATGTTTTGTGTAGACGGCACGTAGTGCTACTGCCTTTATTTAGTACCGCCCTTGAGGTGATTTTTCACAAAAACGGCGCTCTACAAATTATCCAATTATTATTATTATTATTATTATTTTATTTGCAGATGACGTTCTTTTTTTATTTTTTTGCAAACTCAGCTTGCTGATAGCGTTTGCGTTAGCATTTCATAAGAGAAATAATTTTGTCTTTATTTTATTGTAAACGTGTATCACCTAATTCAATTGAACAATTATTCGCGTCCGTCTCGTTTAATTTTACGATACCATCCGAACAAGCTGTTGATGCTATTTTAGTTTCATTTTCTCCTTCTGTGTGTTAAGTGCGCAGCATACTGAAAAGAACACATGTTGTTGAACCTATGTGCATAATTTTCTGGAAATCTTACCATTGATATCGCCTGGTGAGAAGATGTTTTTTTAGGATTTCTCAAATGTATATTGTTATTCTCTTCTTTTAGACTATATTTTCGGAATAATTTTAAGCTTAAGTTTATCACATAATCTTTCTTAGAAGGAAGCCAATTTATGTATTAGTATTACTAGCAATACCTCTCCACGCGTTACTGTGACGCAATCTGTCCGTGCACATAGAGAAACAATAGCGCTTTTTACCTGTCTTAGGTAACATCTAGCTATAAACAAATGCTTATTCGAATGCAATGTTGTGTCAAAATTTCAAAGCAATCGGTGAAGAACTTAGAACGAAGATTTAAGATTTTAAACAAAATAAACATTTACATTTTTATTTATATTAGTATTATTTTGTTTGAAATGTCATTCATTTTAAATGTATTGTCTTCCTGAATGATTTACGCAATTTAACGTTTCCATATCGTTTCACAAAATTAATTAACGCCTTTGCCAAATGAGTTCTTGCCTTGAAGAAAAAGCCCCTTGTGATATTCCGGTTCAATAAAAATCTTTATTTTTTTGCTGAATGCAACTCAAAAGCAATGTGTTTGTAACCGATGCTTTTGGCAGCATTTGCCGAGAGACTAAAAACTCCTCGTTAAAAGGGTTGCGTAGATTTCAATTAAAATTCTGTCAACGGATTGTTAATTTTGCGTTAATTAAAATCTGATAAATAAATCTCCTGCTTATGTAAGCAATCGTTTTTAATAGTGTGCGAAAATTTATTGAAATTAGTTTTTGTGTTTTATTTTCGTAGTTTCGTGTTTTATCTTCGTTGATTTTATACATTTTTTTAGGAATAGTTATTTAATCATAACATTTCTTTATTTCTTGAAAAATGCGCAAATTTTAATCCTTTTCTACAATTTTAAAATAAGAGATAAGCAAGCTTATTATTAAAAAAAAATCACTTCACAACAGTCAAACTATGTTTTTGTTACACATTGTACAAAGACTGGACAATTTCTATTTCGAACTAGCTGTACCCCGCCGCACGTTGCTGTGCCTCAGTCTGTCTGTGTAGATAGATAAACAATAGCGCAAGTTGATTTTGCGTCCAATAGATGGCGCTGTTTTAAAAATAATGTTTTTAGCTATCACAGGTGACATCTATATAATAACTTTCGGAGATTTAAGATTTTGAGCAAACGAACATTTACATTTTTTATTTATATAGCTTATTACTAATAAAAAATGTCTATATTGGAATTAGAAGACTGGCGTATTTTTCCGAGAGTGAGTAATATGACAGTTTTGTTTGTGGTTTGATATATGTGATTCAAAACATGTTTTAATTGATAATTCTAATATGATTCTAATGAACAAATCACTATTATATTCAATATATTTTTATCAGTTTTAATCCATTAATCATATTATTTTGTGAATTTAGTTCATGTTATCGGAAAAAGCTAGTTTTTTTTACTTGACTGTTACTGTTGTTCATGAAATTGATGTTTTTTTTAATAACATGAATGCCGAATGCATATTTATGTAAATACAATTTTAAAAAAATCTATTTAAATATTGTTCCAAAATAAATCCAAAATATCTGATTTTTTTTAATATCCTCTGGGATTTATTATTTTTAATTGTATGAACGAGATAAAAAGTGAAGAGCCAGTTTTATTGAAAATTCTTTGAATAAAATGACTTTTATATTGGAATGGTTTATTTTTCTGAAATTTTTCGACGTGTTAATTAAAAAATGTTTGTGATTAGCATTTTTCCAATTTTTTCATGTTTGAAAATAAAATATAGCTATAATTTTAAAATTTTGACTTGTATTTCATATTTAAAAGGTAAATTTATCCAGTTTCTATAATGGTATTTGTTTTTACGACATCTTCCAAATATAGAACCTTTAAAATACCTTGGAAAATTCCAAAATTCGATGTTAAATTATTATTATTTCCAGTTTTTTACAACAGATAAACAATCTTATTTGGCTGGACAAGCAATGTATATATCTCTCCATGAACCATTTTGTCAGTTTCTATTTTACGTTTCAATCTTTAGTTTTAGTTTTGACCGGTCGGTGGCTGAGTTGACATCGCGTTTGTGTCCTACTTAGGTGTAGTGTGTTCAATTCCTCGGCTGGCTAAATCCTCCATTAAAACACAAGGCAGAATTTTCCACCAATTGTTAAATTCCTGATTGTTTGTTTGTAGCGAAATCAACGGATGTATAATTATTTAAATAGCAAACATCATTGTGCGATAAATAGCGTCAACATTAATTAGGATCTGATCAGGAAATACATATTATTTGACTGATTGAAATTCAACGGTTTTAAATCAAGTTTAAAGCGATGCACTACGTCGTGTAATATTTTAAATTGAGCTGCTATCAATAACAACCAAAGATATTAGAAGATATCTTTGATAACAACCCTTACGTAGATGGCGATAAGGTTTAAATTCCCGCTTAACACCATCCGCCTGTTTTGATTTATGCAAGAAAAAAACATGGCCAAAAACTGCTTTTTATTTTATTTTGTGGATGTTCAGGCATAAATATTTAATTTTTTCCCGAAAATTTTATAAATAACTTAATTTGCCACATTATACAATAAAACCATAACCGAAAATGGGTTCGTAAGTAGGAGATTTTGAACTTTAAAGCAGGTTTCATAGGCCTTATACATTATTTTTTTCTGGACTTGCTCGTCTCCTTTAAAATAGCCAAAGTTGAACATATATTTTATAGATGCCTACCTGTACGTTGGACCATACATAAACCATTCATTAGATTGATAACTTCGGGCTTTTGTTTGAAACAAATTGGTCTACTATTTGACCATAGATATGCTAATATTTAGACATTTTTTTGGCGTGCAATTGTTCTACGTCACACACCGTCGACGAGGATAGAAGAAACTCATACAAGGTGCGACTATAGACAATATAATTCTCATCCGGAGCCTACCACATTTATTAGCCTAAAATATTTTTAAAATAAAAATGTTTGAAATGTCGTAATATTCCTTCACGACATAAAAGCAACACGCGCTATTGTTTCTCTATCTGCACAGACAGTCTAAGCCACAGCAACGTGTGGCGGAGTACAGCTAGTTTATTAATAAAGCAAAAGGCAAAATACAATATTCTTCAAGTATTCTTCGTAGACATGAAACATACAAACTTTTTATAACCGTGGCAGTATATGGTTAGTGGACATGTGCTTTAAGCCTGTAACAGACCACGCTATGAGCGCTTTATATTTTCGTGGCTTAGCCTGTTTCAGAAAATCGCTCGCCATACATACCCACAGGTAGTGTATGGCGAGCGATATGCTGAAATAGGCCAAGCCATGATACGTATAGCGTAACGTGTCGCCTATCTCATTGTTATTGCTTACAATAATTTCTGTTTGACAAAGAAACGAAGATTTTTAATATCTATAATCTGTGACTAATGGTATCGTATTATATTATGTAAGTACAATTTTGTCCTCTCCTTCTCTTTCTCTCTCTACCTGGCGCAAATTGTGTTTTTAGCGAGATTTTTTTAAGGAATTACAAACGAGTGATCTTTGAATTTTATGAATATTTTATTATTCACATTTGTAAAAATAACGTTTATTTTTCATTGGTGACGAGAGTGTTATTTTAATTACCGGTGCCAGCTACATGGGTCCACAGAGAAAAGCGTTGCTGTCACTTGTACGCGATTTTTCGAACTCCATTGAAAAAATAAGTTTTTTTCTCATACTTAAACCTGGCAAAAAACGTCATCATTGGTTTTTTCTTCGCAACTATATCTCATTTTATTAAACATGTGATAAATTTTCTAACACATCGAGTATTCAAATTTAAAGTAACTGTATTCTATAAACGCCCAAAATATTTCTGATCAAGATACATATTAAATACTAAAATGGTTAAATTTTAGCCTCAACATCTTCAGTGTACTTGGTCGCAAGACCAATCTCACAAAGTAAATATGTTTGCATAAAATCAATAGCTCGAATTCAGACAGCAAAAGTGTAAAAATATGTCAAATGTCTGTAGGTAGATACACAGCCATCTTTCTTAATTCATGTACTAATTTTTTGGATCCAACCATAGACATTCGTATTGATAGACCAGTTCATCAGGGAAAGGAGAACAAACAAAAAGTTAGCGAATGCCCTCTCCCTTTCTCTGATTTATATATAGATGAATCTGGCAGTATAGAGGCAACTCGCACTGTAATATCGTCGTAAGTCCTCGAAAATAAAATCTGCTTACGAATTACTAGTCCTTTTTACAATGGCTTGCAAATCCTGCTAAAAACGTAATAGTAATCCATTTACTAAAAAAATATTAGTCTATTCATAATATATCGGAACACGTGTTCATGCAGGTGTCCTTTTCTTGATAAATTTAATGAAGAAATCTTACAATATTAGAATTTTTATGAACACGTGTTCCGACAGCCTAATAACATATTCGTGTTTTATCGACAGTTTATTAAGAAATCTGTCAATTAATTCGTTGAAGGCCGCAGTCCCGACTTTAACAGATATACGAATAATTTGACTAGATTTTTAATAAATTTGCATTTTAATTAATAAAATATTTTATATCAGTAAGTTTTCTTCGTGTGCGTTAAAATCCCAATTTGGGTAAAAAAAAGTTCGGGCTTGTTTCCGAAATTGAATATTTTGTTACACTATTTAGTTAGACACTTTTACGAATGTGTTATAATTTATCTACCTTACTTATTTTTAGCGTCGCTTCCCTAGGCGGTTCGGTGAAAAATGAACATTCAGATCCTGCGCAGAAAATTTTAACAATGCGCTGCAAGTCGTTACTTTAACTAACTTTACTTTATTTCAATGTGCGTTCCGCGGCGATCAACGTACGACTGATGTCGTAGTTTATTCAAAATATTTTCGAACCCTCCTGGTGCCAATAATATGTTCACATGGTTTGCCTTCAGCTCGTCGAAATGATACTCAGATTTTATGTTAGGGCAAGTCTATCAATTTTGATGTCTATGGATCCATCCTTTTGCTATTCAAACAGATTACATAACTCATGCATTAATGTTATAGAATTTTCATATTAATACAACCATAAATATATAGTTTTTTTTTGTATGTCACTAATTATTTACTTATTTCTAATCTGTTTGTTTTATTTGTTAAGTTAATTTAATGACACGTAAAGCTGGAGTTGAGATGAATTAATCGGCTAATCTATGTAAATGCTCTGTTCTGTGTTGGGCTTGGAACAACAGATTGCTTCTGGAATATTCTGTAGGAAGCCACCTTGTAGTTTGTGTCTGCCTGGTCTCCGTGCCGAAATTTTGAAGCCTCAGTGCTGACACAAATCTCCGTGAGTGCTCCGAGGAATTCAATTATAATAATATAAGCGGTGAATAAATTTGTTCTCCGCTCCCGAGATCTGCTTTATCTCGAGCCTTTTCATCTCGGATGGCGGTGCATATTATTGGATTAATTAACAATGCACTCAATTCCGTCCAAATTCCGTCTATCGAGAATATTCGAGAAGCTTTTATATGGCTCTTGGTTTAAGTTAATTGCTTTGTTCAAGGCTTCCAGCACGTATTTATGTAACTGCATTCACGGGGTGCAGTTAACCTCCGTACAGTTCTATATTAAGATTTATTTATTTATAGTTTTGAGGTTCATTTTGTAGAATTATGTATTTTATTTAACATCGTATCTAATTTGACGTTAAATCAAATTTAACCCTCACGTATATGGCATATTCTGTTAGAAGGTGGAATATTTCTGAACGTATCCCAAAACGAAAAACTGTTTTTGAAAGGTGATGAAATGCGCTTTCAAATTACAGTTTCATTATTTTTATTGGTTTCGCCCTCCGAAAGCAATATCTGTTGTGACTAAAGTAAGGACTTGTTACGCTTAGGTTTAAATAAACAATATTAACCCGTTGGCGTTATGTATTTTTTATCAGGAGATTTGTCAATGTGGATGAGTGTTTCAGGCTAATAAATTATTGCTTATAAAATAATTGTTACCCTTTGTGCTATGCATAAAAAATCTTGTCTTAAACATTAGTTTACCAAAAAAAAATAATAATTAATATTAACCGATCAGCACCTTTTATTATGTTACCTACCTTATTTTGCCCAATTGTCGGAAGGATTTATTTTGTGAAAAATAGGTTTTAGGAACGTGCACTATGAACAAATTATATTATATGCCTATAAATTACACACTTACTTTAACTACGTTATTATATTACTGTTCTATTATAAACTCCATTTTACAACTTTCGATACACCATTATATTACTATTCTATTATACACTTATCAAACTACATATTATAACTTTCGATATACCATTATATTACTATTCTATTATACACTTATCAAACTACATATTATATTACTATTCTATTATAAACTTATCAAACTCCATTTTACAACTTTCGATACACTATTATATTACTATTCTATTATACACTTATCAAACTACATTTTATAACTTTCGATATACCATTATATTATTTTTCTATTATAAACTTATCAAACTCCATTTTACAACTTTCGATACACCATTATATTACTATTCTATTATACACTTATCAAACTACATATTATAACTTTCGATATACCATTATATTACTATTCTATTATACACTTATCAAACTACATATTATATTACTATTCTATTATACACTTATCAAACTCCATTTTACAACTTTCGATAAACCATTATATCTCTCATACTTCTTCATGTGCACCTTTTATCACTTTATTAATTTAGCTATGTTCTGTAAAACACCCAACTAGTAAACCCCGCAATGCTTCGCTATTGCTTACATCTTTCTCGGGTATTTCCGACTTCTGTATACCACAATGTTATTGAAAAACTTCATTACATCGTCTTTAATTCGACTGTGTATCTTCTCATTAAGGTGCGTAAGATATTGCGTTAAGTATTCCTAGGGCGTACCCTACTTCTTTTACCATTCAAACCACTCTCTAAACACTCCTGGCACTAATAAGTACAAAATTTTCAGCGAAATCGGTCGACCACTTTTCGAGTTTTGCGAACACAAACATATGCAGGCTGAAATTTTATATAGTAAGATTACTGGATTCTTTTGTATAACATAACTCTCTATGATAACTTGTATTTTACCTGTTTATATTGATCAAACTCAGCTTATTACGTTATGTACTACACACTTCTTATTGTACTCCTGAACAACTCATCTATAAAAATGTACACATGTAAAAGTATTAAAGCATTCAACAGTGTAAAACTTGAAATTAAAATTGAGGAAAATAAAAGTAAATTCACACACAAAATTACAAAATGGATTGAAGAATAAAAAATACAATATTACCAAAATGTCATAGCATAAAATAAAAATAAAACCTACACGTAACAAACAAAACCAACATAAACACACGTCACTCACAAACACACAAGATTATATTTTTAATGTATTATCATCTCTTAAATGTATTATGTAGATTATATTTTCATATTATAAAATGAAGGCCTCAGCACGGGCAAGCCAACCAGTGAGGCCAACATTACTGGAAAACTTTGAAATGTAAAAAAATATTGTACCAAATAAATAAATAAAGTCTTAAGGCGTGAATAAATAAATAAATATATATTTCATAGGGTTTGGTAATTAAAATTTTATTTCTCGTTATAGTATTTATAACACCAGTGTGTCGCTGTTAGTCGCATTTAGAATTATAACTATGGCGACTTGAATACCTGATATAGATAATTAATTATTTGGGCCCCCGTGTTTGATAACTTTCTCCGAAATAAACCAGTGTTTCACATTATTGCACCGTTTGTAGTATGTGAGGTTAAAAAAACTATAGAACCGGCTTTTCGTGAATCAAATTGATAAAATTAATGAGCAATGATATCACGTGCATTACCCAACAGTGAAATACCTTTGGCTCTAGGTCAAACGTCAAGACCTGTCCAAGCACAGTGTCCACACATCGCGCTTTGGCGGTTCCCAGCCAACTAAAAAATTAAAGGGTTAACGAAATCAATTTTTGTGATCGTAATAGTAATTCTTAGTCGCACACTTCGCAGTGTCGGAGCTAAACCCGCAATATTACACTAACGTCGGCGCTTGTTATGGTCAGATTACTGCATTCGACACGGAGAAAAATGACTAATATTGAATATTGATAATTTATTAAGAATCTCTTCAAATTGTTCTTAATCTGAATAAAAACGGGATTGCAGTCCCTTAACGAATGAATTGATAGGTTTTCTAATAAACTTGACTAAAATACGGATATATTATCACGATGTCCCACGTTTTCATAAAAAAACTAATATTTTCGCATTTCTTCATTGTATGAACACGTGTTCCGATATATTGGGAATTTATTAAAAGTTTATCGGGAAGCGGTCTGAAATCCCGTTTTTAACCGGATTCCCCATAATTTGAAGAGATTTTTAATAAATTTGCAATACTCATTTTTCTCTGTGTGTTACCTATTGTCATTCAATTGACGATCAGTGTCATTTAGAATTTTTGAAATTTGAACGGTTCCCCTTAAATGGCGATTCTCGGCCGGATTCGACGTTTGATGAATGTTGATCAACTGTCAAGCCTGTTCAAGCTGTTGAAGCATGATCAACTGTCATGCTTCAACAGCTTTAGAACTGTTAACAATTTGATTTAAAGAGTGTGGCGACTCTCAGTACCCGCCCTGGGTATCGATTATCCAATCCAGGCCGCTCGCAATCACCCTCATAAGAAAGTACATACATTGGTCGACATTCTTATTCTTGAATCTCGTCGAAGGTACATAATTACATAAGCCATACGCCACTAACGAGTGGAATGACTTCGTCAAGAATCGAGGCCCAGGTGACCGACCACCATTCAGAATAGAAACGTTGCTTGAAGTGGGTGGCACTGGCAGTGGTTGGTGACCGGATCTGAACAGCCAAGAAAAAAGACTGATATATAAAAGGTTAAGAATGCTTTGCGTCGATATCTTTCCATTTTCCACCCTCTATCCTCGCGGTATACCCCATATTGGAGATTCCATAGTCTCACTGAAATCAGATTTGAAGGTGGTTGAAAAACTCAAGATAGGCATCCAATTAAATATGCTTTGAATTAAAACTCATAATACAATGTGACAGAGGATTAAGTACCCCAACTTTAGTCTCACAAGTTAAAAGTCTGAGTTTCAGTTGCCATAGCTTACAATTATAGTAGAACGTTTTCAGACCACCTGGCGTCTTGGTGTTAAGCCAAATTTGTTTTATATTCTGGTTTCTGGTATGCCAGCGGTGTCATTATAATATGGCGATTAATATAGATGTACTTTTTTAACACGGCCCGAGCTATCTTTGGGACACGCTAAAGTTGTTTGTATCTGCTGATGAATTAGTCCGTGGTTTGTGTTCATGTTACTGCAAAAGCCCGAATATTGGTATATTATAAGTTTTTGAAATGGTTGTGTGATAGTCCGAAATGCTAAGGGTGAGTTATCTTTGGAACACACTTAGTGGCGTGTGTATAGGTATACGTGTAAGTTACTGTAAAAGCCGAAAAATCCTAAAATTTACCTAAATTGTTAAGTAACGTAATGATTATCTCTGTGACACGATAAAATTGTATCTGCTGATTAAGCGGTTTGTGGTTTTTGTGTAGGTACGTTATGATACGGCAAAAGGTCAAATATTGGTAAATGTATGGTTTTACCGGAAAATCTTAACAATTAATCGAAATAGTTACGTTAAGATTATCTTTGGGCCCCTTTTGATTCACATCAAAATTGTATCTGCTGATGATTATTCGGTCCTTGGTTGCTGTAGAAGTCCGAAAATCTCAGGTTTTAACGGTAAATTCTATATTTACCGAAATGCTTTTATCAACATCCGAAATAGTTAAGGGGCATAGAAATTTACTTTTTTTCAAGTCGAATAATTTTTCTTAAGCATTGCTGATAGATAAATTATTTTTTGGATTATGAAAGAAAGTAATTTAATTTTAAAATCATTTATATATAATATTATAATAATAATAATAATATTGGAAAATTTTTATAGCGCCGCTTTTGTGAGTTATCACCTCAGGGGCGCTTTACAGTTGATGCAGGTAAAGTGAAGTTAAGTAAAGTAAAATGAAGAACAGGAACAGGTGACATGAAGATAGAAGATGGAGACTCTGCAGCAAGAATCTTAGGTGGTGAAGAAACTGGACCAGCTGCTGCAGCGAGAGAGTCCACCAACAGTGCCAACATGAGATTCGTCATCCATCTAGGTATGTGTTTGCTGCTAATAAAGCGCTGACACCATATCCTCACATAGATACCAGACCTTGGCAGTAACGCTGTGACGTTCGACGAAGATAGAAGTTGGAGACTTGCAGCAAGAATCCTAGGTGGTGAAGAAGCTGGACCATGCAAGAGCTTTCACGTACTAATGATATGATAATATAGTGCAACACTAATCATGAAGTAAATTTAGCTAATGCAAATACGAGTATGTAGAACCTATGAGTTTTACAGAATTATGATATTATGTCGTAATAGATAACACAATAAAGATATATAGAGGAGCTTCAGAAGTCGTCGGTGTATAGAGAACGATGGGTATTATGTTTTGATTGCATGATTTACATCTTCAAATTATATTTTTTCACCATGCAAGAATAAAATTAAAATCATTTCATTTGTCTTAAAAACAAGAAGATTGTAGGCCCCTTCCTGTACTAGCATTTATCATACATAGTTAAAACTTTTAAACACTTCCATTTTATATTACGGCAAACTTAATATTGACCAAATTTCTGGCATTTACAGTAACATTTACATACCTACTCACACAGTGACCTCATAGGGACGAACAATCTTAGCAGTGACAACACCGTGTTCTATTGTATTTACACAACGCAGAGCGGTTTAAAATAAGGCACGTCCCGATGGCGATGTTGGTTAAATATCCGTTTTAATATATAGGCAAAATTTTCTTTGCACTGGGAACTGCCGTACAACGTTCAGGCATCATGTTCTTTGTAAATTATGTCGCTCACAGTTGAATTTAATGTACGCTGTTGAGTCGAGGAGGACAAGAATATACTTAATTGTACTAACGATTAAAACTTGTATAATTGTTTTTCATTTGAATTGTAATGGTTCTCATCTGTTATACTTATCTCGTTTATAAATTAAGAATTTGTAGTTAAATTAATTGACATGGATTTTAATTTTTCAAAGCCTGCCAAGAAGCACAAAATCTATCGCGTGTCGCGTGTGACGTCATATAGAATGAATTTTGACTTTTTACAGGTCTGTGTAGTAGTGGATTTTGTAAGGGAAAATCGAGATTTAATTTACTCTTAAATTTATCCGCTTTTAATTGGACCACATTGTAAAACCACATTAAACCACATGTCGACATCTCGTCATTATTGTTTTTGCAGTGTACCAAAGTGTAAAAATACAACCATTTCCGCCTCGATTTAATTTTTTTTTCAATGTCGCAACCCTCGTTTTTGAGGTTATGTTTTCAAATGTCAGGTAAAAAATTAGCCACTGTACTTAATTTTATATTATATTCATGTTACCTAAACCGTAACTGAACGAAAGTAATAACAACAATTATTTGGGTTTAAATTTTGAATACAAAAAAATATATATTAAGATATGATTCGTGTATGTAACACCAGTTCCTTTATTGTCGTTTTAGTGCGTATGTCTGATTTATATCACCTTTTTTTCAAATATTAAACTATCAATCGGGCTAGTTTTTTCAAATATTTCTGATAATATTTTATTTTAGTGTTTTATTGGAACTACTACTTAGACGTAATAAAAGCTGGGACGGGATTTATAAATAAAATATGTTTTTTTCCTTATACAATAATAGATAATTCAGAAATAATTCAGGGAAGAGGGAATTTAATAAATTATGAAGTTACGTAGTCGACCAACATATTGGATTGGATGAAGGCGAAGGGTATTTCAATCATTTTTTTTAATGGTTTCTCGGTCTTCTTCTTCTTTCCCCAGAGGGGGACATCTAGGTCTACGATCCATTCTAGGGCCTCAGGCGTCGCCACGTGAACCTCATCAATCCCGCCGGGGAATGAATGGAGCGGGCATTCGTTGACCACATGTTCGGTGGTCGGCACCGTACCACATTCGCACATCGCCGACTTTTTCAGGCCCCATCTGTGCATCATGTGGACACAGCGGCTATGGGAGCACCTTAACGTATTGATGGCGGACCAGGTTTCTCGGTTCATAGTACCTATACTTTTCTATTGAAAAAAATTTTTTTTTAGTAGTTTACATTTGATTTATTTATTATTTTATTTGTATTCTACTCAAGCGAAACGATAGGAAAACCTTCAATTTATCTAAAGCATATTTTTTGGTATTCATAATGTACACCAATTCGTTATAAACATTAATGAAAATAGTGATGTAGCATTAAGCTTCGCCCTAAGAAATTAAACATAAAGTTTACTGATTAATTTTTTATTTTTTTTTTAAATACAATAATAAGTATGTATACAAGTAATTTTGAAGTAATGGTAATGCTGTAGTGAAAAATGAAACATGAACGTTTGCAAAGAATTTCTATAAACAGTGTTTCAACATCTAAATCATTCAGCCATAATAGTGGTATTGCCTCTGTAATTAAGTTTTTCGGTCTTCCCATAAATTCAGGAACAAATCCGTAATCAAGCATGCTCTATGCGTTTTGGGTCTTCTCAAGTCTTCAGGAACAAATCCAAAGTAATGACCTCAATCGAATAATAACTCAAAAATAAAATAAAATCACTATTATAATAATATTTTGGACTTGAAAATCTCAAATCATATATGAAAGAACGAATTGTTTTATTTGTACCGTGTTGCAATTTACTAGGAAAAACTAGGCTTTCGACAAAAAACATTGCCTTGCGACTTCGAGTCGCTTCTTCTGTATCATGATCTCAAACAAGTTCAATAATAAACGCTTAAACCGTTTTACCATAAAATTATCCGCTCATTAATCTGATTTTGCAATGGTCCTATTCTGTGTGGTTTGCAATTAAAGCAAGAAATAGTAATTGGTGTTGGTAATAATAATTTTAATATGCCGGTATTTTGCATTAGTAATGAATATGAACTCGTTAATCCGTTTTGTAAATAATACATATAATCGTGGCGCGATTGGCCTTTCGTTAGTTACACCGCTAATAATGCTTTGATTGTTCAATTAAGTAAACGTAGGTATGTACCAACCTATCTACGTACATATTAAACAACCTTTCGTTGAATGTCGCCAAAACGAGTTTTAACACACCAGCGATTATGTATTATTGTCATAAAATAAAAGAATTTCACTAAGTATGTATTTTTTATCTTTTATTCTCTGGATCAAAGTTTTCTGTAGTCGAGATTTCCATGTCTCATAAATGAATATTATCACCCTTACCCTTTTTTATTTATGTTACGAGTATAATGTTAACAATTTATCCACACTTTTTGTCTCTCTCAAAACGTTTACATCTCTCGTTCTCCTCGGAAAGTCTTCGAAAATCCTATTAAGTCAGATCTGTACCAATATATTTGTAATCGCGTTAGGCTGCGTATAAATAGGTGAAAAAATGCGCGAGTCCAACCACCAAATAAGGGAATGGAACGAAGCAACCGCCAACGGCGCGAATTATTCGTGGTTAGGATCGCGTTTTTTTTTCCTGTTTATACGCAGACTAAGATATCATGTTGATATCTGTACACATACAAAAATACGAAACGTGTGATAGGGGAAGGATTAAAATAGCAACCGCTAAATTTACTTAATTTAGATCGACTCTAGTAGGGAGATAAATCGACTCCCTACTGAGAACTCATTAAAAAAGCATACTTCAAGGAGACTGTTTTTTATTGTGATTCTAGTTCCTTGCCCGAGCCAAAACGTATAAACAAACCTAATGGAAACTAATCAAGTTAACTCTATTCATCTCTAGGAAAAACTTCCATGTTTGAATGTTTCTCTTCTTAATTTAACGATAGATATATTCCCAGATTTGGACAGGGTTATTCGACGTTTGTATAAATTCCACAATGAATGTACAAGGACTAAGTGAATTAGTTTTTTTCAGGTTGATCGTGTAAGGCGGTGTAAAACAATCACCCTAATCTGACCTCACCCCTTTGGCTCCGGGAGTGGCGCGGCTGGCGTACCAAAAATATTGTAAGTACATAATATTATTATTGCTTGTTTTCCTTCCAAGAATTCAACTTTTTTCGATTTCGGAATATAAATGCGACATACTTTATTTTCTCAAACACCGAATACGATAATTATTATTGTTTGTTGTTCAGCAAAAGAAAGAAATAAAAGCAAGTAGAAAATTTAGTCGAGCAATCCTATTTCAGAATCGCTTTGGAAGAAAATAACGACAGCCGTTGTGTTGAATGAAGATTGTTAGTGGGACTCGCGAGTGCAATTTTAAAATGCTTTCGAGATTTTATGTTGTCGTTTCAAGGTTTGATGGGCTTCTATGTTTCGTTTGCTCTATTCTGTGCTGTATAACTCTAATTCTATTCGTTTTTAACGAGTAAATAGTGTATAACTATGGCGTGGAATACAAATATACATCACGTATAGTAATATTACATTATTAGTAAATAGTGCATAACTGTGGCGTGGAATACAAATATGAATCACTTATAGTAATATTAAATTATTAGTAAATAGTGTATAACTGTGGCCTGGAATACAAATATGAATCACGTATAGTAATATTACATTATTAGTCAATAGTGTATAACTGTGGCGTGGAATACAAATATATATATATATATATATATATGTTTTTTTTATTAATAAAAAAGATACACGAATTACATTACACAATATAATACAGTTGTACCAGTTGTAATATTACATTATTAGTAAATAGTGTATAACTGTAGCGCGGAATACAAATATGAATCACGTATAGTAATATTACATTATTAGTCAATAGTGTAGGTATAACTGTGGCGTTGTATACAAATATGTACAACATATAGCAATATTTTATTTTTATGTTTTTCCGACTTTATGTCCTGTTTAAATCTACCCCACAGGAAAAACTAAACCCTTCCACACATTTCCTCATATGATCATCTAGTCAATCCACATTATGCAAGTGCATTATATAAGCATAATAAATACAAAACAATACAAGAACAACGCCTCAACTCACCAGAGATCAAATGGGAAAGTAATTCACCGACTCCAGATATTTTCATATCAGAGGGTTCGGCTCGGTAGAACTTCTAATAATAATGATTGGATTATTTATATAGCGCCGTTTTCGTGAGAAAATCGCCTCAAGGGCGCTTAGCTTAGCATTGGACGTATAAAGCCGGTTGCAGACCAAAAGCTAAGCTATGGTGGAGCTAAGCTAAGTCAGCTAAGCTAAGCCAGCTATAGCTAAACTAGAAATTTGTTCGCGTGCACATCAACAACTAAGCTAAAGCTAAGTCAGTGTTGTGCAAGTAGTTCAGCCCGACGGACGTGTCACTACGGGAAGTTAAAATGATCGACGGAGAACGTTCTGATGATGATTATATTGAACATAGGAAAAGAAGGTTAATATTGACGTATTCTTACCTAAAGAAGAGACACAATTCCAGACTTTATATAAGTCAACACATCGAATGTCGGCCAACAAGTGGAGAGTTTGGAACTTTATTTTACGAATTGGATGATGAACACTTTCAGATGTATTATCGTGTTTCGAGAGCACAGTTTTATGAGTTGTTATCATTGATTATCGGGGATATTATTAAACAAGATACCAACTATCGAAAAGCTATAACTCCTGAAGAAAGGTTGGCCATTTGTTTGAGGTAAGTAAAACAATATGTTACGTTTATTTATGAGAGATGTGTATTTTGTAACATAATATTAAAAAATAAAAAGCGAAGTTATTGATAATTAAAATTATGAAAGGTATCACTATCATCTTGTAGTGTTGATTTGGGGGATGATGACGTATACTCGTTTTGGTATTGCTGCCTGGACATGTATTTTTCGTAAGTCTCCTCTGCGTCACATGTAATGCTAAAAGGCTTTTTCTTCACATCCCTTTGAATCCAATCGGGAAGCTTTTTAGTTGTCTCACACATGCTGTCAAAGAACAAATTTAACGGATGTTTGTTTTTGTTCGCTACTTCTGCCTCCTCAGCTCTACGTTTGTCTCTTTGCTCACATCGCCGCATAAAATCGCCATCAACTTCTTTAAGTAAATCGCATAATGATTCATCAGCAAGCTTTTTCTTTTTTTGCCTTGGCGGTATTGAGTGTTCAGAAGTTAAGGTACTGTAATCAAATTGACTTCGTACGGTTTGAAGGTTCTCTTCATGTTGTGTATCGTTTAAAATAACCGGTTCATCCTGACCTTCAGTTGATGTATTGGGCAAGATGTCTTCAGTTTCATGTGGTGTGTTACCAGTTGTCTTACGGTTTTTCATGTAGGGAAGAAGGAATTCGAGTAAACCAGCATATTTCCAATTATTTGTCGGAGAAGCAGCCTGACCACTTGTACTGGCTTTTATCCTTTTCAGTGATTCTCGATGACCATCACGTAATTTCTTCCACTCATTCTTCGCAGTTTTGACTGTAACAATAAAATTAAATGATTAAGTATTAATTTTTTTTTCAGGTTTTTGGCAACAGGTGACTAGAACAATTGGATACAATTACAGAGTGGATAATAATGCAGTTTCCATGATTGTTAAAGAAGTGTGCAATGCACTTTGGACTCATTTGCAACCAATATATATGAAAGTACCGACAGAAAGAGAATGGGAAGCAATCTCAGAAGATTTTAATAATAAATGGCAATTTCCAAACTGTCACGGAGCCGTGGACGCAAAGCATGTCTCAGTGAAATGCCCTCCTCATTCCGGCTCTAACTATTTTAATTATAAAAAATTTTATTCCATCGTCCTACTCGCAGTTGTCGATGCGCACAAAAGATTTATTATTATAGACGTTGGTTCTATGGGTCGATTTAGCGATGGAGGTATTTTTGCTGACAGTGCATTTGGCTACAAATTACAAAATAGGCAACTAAACTTGCCCAATGACAAACCTTTGATAAGTGGTGCCGATCCAACACCTTATGTGTTTATATGTGATCAGGCATTTCCTTTACAAAAACACTTTATGAGACCGTACCCAAAGAGTACATATCAAGATAGCAGAGCAAGAAATACTTTTAACTATCGTCTTAGCAGAGCACGAAATGTGGTAGAAAATGCATTCGGTATATTGTCAGTGCGATTTCGTGTATTTCGTCGGCCCTTCGAGTGTAAATTAGAATTAGTTGACACCGTTACAAAAACAACCTGTGTCCTGCACAATTATTTAATCTCTTCGAAAACGTCAACTAGTAGGTACCATCAATGTCGAAGATGAGCAACCTTTTCAATCGGTACGACTAAACGACAACTTACGAGCGACTAGAGAAGCATTTCGTGTCAGAGAGTCCTTTTGTAATTATTTTAATAATATAAATTAACTTACTGTCTGGTATCTCGGTGTTATTTATTTCGTCCACTATCCTCTTCCATATAACATCCATTTTATTTGTGTCACGATAGTCTTTTCCTTCCGTATTCCACAGGATTGGAAATTGTTTAACACTTTCAATAAAATGCTCCATTTCAAGACAACGAAAAATCGACCGATGCGCACGAGAGACTCGACAACACTGGACAACACTAACGAAAGGAGCCAAAGGGGAGCGCGAGGGGTGAGGCGGGCGAGCCAGCTTAGCTCAGTTAGCATCGGCCGGCATACACAACTAACTTAGCTTCGCATATTTCGGGTAGTTCACATAGCTTAGCTTACATAGTTTGCGGTCTGCACACAAGTATGGAGAATCACCTCAGCTACGCGAGCTAAGCTAAACTAACTTAGCTTAGCTCTTGGTCTGCAACCCGCTTTAATCCTACTGATCCCTGAATATAAATATTTAAAAAATCTTTCGTAATCCTACATGTATTTAAAATGACTGATTTTTGCATTTTTATGTATGTATAAATTCTTTGACATATCTACTACATTATTATTTTAGGTCAAATTGATATTTTGAGATCTGGTATGTTTTGTATACGTGTGATTGTCATTTTGTTTACATCGACGGCCTCATTTTATTTTTTTCAGTAAATGAGTTACTGTTCCAAATATTCTAGTCATCTTTTTATGGCGTGTAGTTAGGATGAACGAAGAAAAGAAAAAATATGACGCAAACGTGAATGGTAAAAGAAGTCGCTGTAGCCTCAGAAAGACATGGTACAGCAGAGTGAATGTTAGTTCATCTTTTTGGGATTAACATTTTAGCCAGAGATTTTTTTTTTACTACGGATTTTTCATTTTTTCTGATTTATGATGCGTGATGCATCGAAATAATGTTTATGGGTACCTACGTATTATCACAATATTTTTTTTTACATTAGCTCCTCACAGGTGGCCTTGACGCCTCATTTCCTCAGGGCCTATGTCATCTTTCGTCTTTTTAGGGAAAGGAAGGAGAGAAAGTTCTGGGAAGGAAAAGGTATGAGGGATGGGTAGGGATCTGGGGGTCAATGTGTCCAGGAGTGTCGGACGTATGAATCCATCCCTCCCACTGCGGTGCAAAGCGATGGGTCGACAGAGAGACCGGCTGGAGAGGTTAAAAGGTCTCCCTCAACCAGTCTCCCGATCCGCCCCGCCACGCAGTAGGTGGCCAAACGCATCCGCGGTCAATATCCAGACAAACCTCACTCCATGAACCCGGCCACCCTTTCGTAGCAATCCACTTCGTGTGACCTATGGACAGGGGTGTTGGTTATCCAATAAATGGTTCCCGGGGCGGCGGTACCAATTTATTTCAAATTCATTTAATAATGATGAACCCAAGTTTATTTATTGTGTTGACATCTAAAATGGGATTATCCGGTTAGTTCTTGTTCGGCCCAACCTCTAGTAAGATATGCAAATTCCATTGGTTTTGTCTAGCATCATCCAGTCTATTTGATGCTTACCCGTTTACTAGAACTAATATTATCATTCCGGAAACTTTTGCCTGTAGTTGGAGGTGGGAGAACTCTCACATTAAAATACCACTACACTCTACAGCAGGGTTGTCCAAACGATCGATCGATTACATATTACAGAGTCGATCGCGCATTCATTATTTCGTTTCTATCGTTAGGTATTTTAAAATAGTGAAAATACTTTAATAGGGTATTGAAAACGTCAATATTAATATATACCCACAAACGAAATGCTTTGTACTTCTATTTACCTCATGTTTATTTTTACTTTATAACCTTACAGAAACTTACCAAAATTTTTTCATTGAATACGTAAAAAAATACTTTATGTGTGAACAGGGTATTGTTAGTGGCAAAGGAATAATATCATCTTAGCCTGTCACTATCAAACCTAAAGATTTTAACAAAAAGTGTAAGGGAAAACTTTTTAAATATAATAAGTCTCCAATTGGATTCATTTCTCGGTTCATAAAAATATTTTCAATGACTCGTCCAACAAATCAACAATCAAACAATCAGCATCAGAAGTGATTCTATAATCGAAATATTTGATTGTTTCCGCTTTGTTTAAAAAAAAAATACTATAGGATATGTCGCGACAAATTTTAATCTTCAATTGTCTTCAATGTTTTGAGCCAGCCACCCAAAAATTGAAGCTTTTTTGTAATATGTACCTAAATATCAGAATGAAACATCTAAGACATTATTGATTCATTTCTTCACGTTTTCCATAAAACGGTTATACATATGAGTATGAAAATATCGTTGGGGCAGGTTTATTATTTTGTGACCTGCGTCAAAAGATAGTTGCTGAGCTGTCTGTAAGTGACGTTGAAAATGTTTAGGATTAATGCAGAATCGTTAAGCAGTTGAGTCGCTCTGTTTATTGGCGCGTTCTGATAGACAGAAGTCCTCGCTTTCGGAGCATCAAAACAAGTGCCTGGGATCTCCCACGAGTGTACTAACCTCTTTCAAAATAGTTCCTGAGATTAACTTAAAAAAACGTTTTAAGGCGAAGCTTAATGCCAAATCACTATTTTAATTAATCTTTATAACGAATTGGTGTACAATATGAATACCAAAAAGTATGCTTTAGATAAATTGAAGGTTTTCCTATCGTTTCGCTTGAGTAGAATACAAATAAAAAAAAAAATTACTCAATAAAAAATATAAACTACTAAAAAAACCATTTTTTCAATAGAAATGTATGAACGCGTAAAGGAAACAACTTTAAAAAAATACAGTATTATAGCTAAGATTATCTGTGACAGTTTCACTTGATTAACTTTTTTTGCTTTCTTGTAAAATTATTTACAAAATAAATAAAAACCAGTTTTGTGCTTGAAATCGAACGTTTCTAGACTCCGTTTTTCAAGCGATTTTAATGCCTATTACCTTGGTTTGTAGCTTCCTCTTAAACTATTTTTCGGCGGCTTTTAAGGTGTTGAAATCAAACACTCCTGTTAAAAATAAGAGTGGATGCAGGAATGGATAGTATGTATTACTTGTATATCATTAGTTAAGAAGGGGCCTAAATAATGTATCTATATTCCAGGACCCTGCGAAAAAGTGCTTCATATGTTATCCGTATTGAGAATGTCTTCCGGAAGATTTATATAGGTATATAAAACATGCATTTTATATTTATAGAAATTAGAGAAAAGTCGAGCAACGCCGGCTACACGTCAGCTAGTAATATTATTTTTTGTGTAACCGATTACTTAGGTAATGGTTGACTCGAAAATAGTGCAATAATGATACTTACCTACGTAGGTACGAATTTACGTCAGAGTGGAAGATGTTCTCATTTTTATCACTGAGATATCACTATTCGGAAACGAAACTTTACTGGAAAAGGCGTGCATAGTGAGTAACTCTAGTATATCTGAACAGCTTGGCACTTATTCATTTCCTTATCAACATTCCTTATCGCACGGCTGTCGAGCCATTTTGTAAGGTCCATTAAACTTAATAATAAACATCACAAAACGTTGTAGATCTTGCAGAGCCGATAATAATATATAAATTATTTCGATTTTTTTTTAAATACGCTGTGTTCTTCTTATTTCATATGCTGGGGGAAATATGATATAAATAATAACGAAACACATTTTTTAACCACTCTTTATAATATATCAAAACATAGTTCGCAACCAATGGCTGTAGGGACCCTTATAACAAATGGATTCGCCAATCACCATGTGGAAACAAATCATTATTTTACTATAAATAAGAGTTAATAATTTAACATTTCAAAAACCATTTAGATAAATATCAGATAGTTAAATTACAATTATATATCTAAATTAGAAATTTTAGAAAAAAGTGTTAGCAGCAAATTAAATGTTACTAATAATCAAATCCTTTTTGCCAATAGTCACCTCCTAATTTTGTTTTCACATTAATACACCCCCTCCCTCTAATCCTCTCCCACCATTTATTTTAGGATCCTCGATTGTCCCTGCACAGCAGGAACTAGTAGCACAATATTGAAGATGGAATAGTATTTGTACTTGTATGAGCAATGATGAAAAATAAAGGTAAGACTTGATTGATAATAACTGAAAATATAAATTTAGTAAGATATAGAACAAATGTATAAGGGTGCGTATAAACAGGACAAAATTTCCGCGAGCCTAGCCTTGAATTGACTTGACATGCCGAAATGGGTTCCATGCTAACTCAACACAGTGATATAAAGTCATTAAAAACGATGAAAGTTTTTGTTTCATAACTTTCCATGACTTTATATAACTTTTTAAAGATGTGATGAATTATCATTTTGATGATTTATCCGGTCACCGCCGAAATGTTGTCCTGTTTATACGTAGCAATACATCTATCAGTGACGGATAAATAAAACAACAGTGGATATTTTATTAAAGTAACTGCAGGTGGTGCAGGCTCGAGGATCTTTTCACCCCCCCTACACAGGATTTTATTTTTAAATGTATCTGGGTTTCACCCTCATATAGTGTTCTAGGCTAAAATTATAGTGAGAGGGAAGGTGAATTTATATATTAATTTTAATTTGAAAATTTCAACATTATATGTAATATTAGAGTCGAATTCAGACTAAGAATAAATAAGATGTTGGTTGGTGGTGGGGCTATTTTAGATAAGGCTTGATAGAAGAGAGGATATTTGTTCAGAGAGGGTTAGCAACAAAAAATATGTGATCTTAATTTCCCACTATACGCCACAAAATATAAAAGTTCACAATTAACTGCCTCGTCTTTAACAATGTAACAATCCTAAAATTTATTAAAACAAAATACCTAGAATGAAAAGAAGCCATATTCTATATATATTGTGACTATTATGACAAAAAAACATGAATGTTCAGCTAAGTAAGATTAGAACTTACATAATTAAACGTCCAGAACCTAGAACCAAACAAAATAAATAATCCAGAATACTTATGTGCTGTGAAAAAGAGAAGATTAACACTTTTATAAATTAGTCATTATTATTCTCACACCAAATAATAAAAAGGTAAGTAGCAAAAACAATAAAAAAGTAAAAAAAAAACAGATGGCAAACAATCAACATTTCCATAATAATATATTAAATTTATGTTTGTACATAAATTACTACAGTGAGAAGAGAGAAAAGCAACGCATCCATGGAACATTAGTGTTGACCATGATCACTATGATCAGTCATTCTCACTTGCGCACTACACAGGCTCTGCCCTGTGGACCTCATCTGGAGGAATGCGTGAAGCCGGTATGCTCGATCTGAATGGCTCATGGCGGCACAATCACACACCGCCTACCGAAGCCATTGATCCAATTCTATTGATAGAAGGACTTGTATTTATGGAGCAGTGAGAACCGATTCTCTCGGTAGGGTCAGATACGAGAAAGGCCTTTGAAATAGTCATCATCAATGTTGTGTTTTTATAATGACTACATAAGAGTCTAGTTCTAGTGGAACTATGGCATCCCCATTTAGGGAAAGTTGTGTGGTCAAAGG
The DNA here is from genome assembly GCA_026573805.1 of Hesperophylax magnus. Lineage (NCBI taxonomy): Eukaryota > Metazoa > Arthropoda > Insecta > Trichoptera > Limnephilidae > Hesperophylax > Hesperophylax magnus. Next base: position 575,690 of record JAIUSX010000006.1, on the reverse strand, counting down.
AAATGAGGGGGGACAGGTAAAGTAGGAAGAGCAATTAGGTTGGGAGATTGTACCTCATTATTTTTTGACCGGTCGGTGGCCGAGTTGACATCGCGTTTGGGTCCCACCCAGGCGTAGTGTGTTCAATTCCTCGGCTGGCTAAGTCCTCCATCACAACACAAGCAACATTTCCAGCTTACTGTGGTGGTAGTAGGAGATTTTCAAATATTGTCAAGTTATTAGTAACCCGGGAATGTTTGTCTTTCTTTTAAAAAAAAAAAAAAATTTAGATCGTTGATTCTGATTTGTGGTCTCTCATCTGAGAATAATGAAATAATATTCCACTCCGAATCATACAAATTTTCTGAATTTTATTGATTAAATCCGTATTTCTATATTTTTATTTACAAAATCCGAGCTAAATCTTTTACTGTCATGTCATGGACCTTGTCTATCGGAAAACCTGCATTTGACGTTACTATAATATAAGTAAATATAATGTATACTTTTATTCCTTTCTCATCATAATAACATTCTAAAAGCTTTCGGCCACTGGGGCAAACAGCTGTGCTATTTTCATCTAAGATTTATTATTCATTCGATCACTTCTTTTTTACACCCTGCTAACATAATTATTTTTCTATTATCATCGTACACGAATGATGTGTACGTTGTTTCCGTGAAAGCTTCACCGTAGCTGTACCGACGGGATTTACGTAACGTCAGTTAGCTATTTTTTTTCGTATTATTCCTTATATTAATTTACGTAATTATTTCCCGTTGAATTTGCAGAAGCTGCACCGTGTTTCCAAGTTGGTGGGGTGGTGAGTGGTGAGGGTGATTTTAGGGGTAATAAAATTAATATGCCTCTGGGCTTATCTGGTTTTGCAACGGGGTATTGGATATTCACAAGTGCCATGTCTTTGGCTAGAACTTTTGTGAAATTTTTGGAACTGCCGAACTGAACCTCAACTTACGGGAAAGGAAAGAAGCAACCGCACTTGGCGCGAAACGCCACTTGCAGTTGCTTCGTTCCTTTTCTGTAATACGTGGCTCGGTTCGCGTTTCGGTTCGCAAATGTATACTTACCATTAGGTCCAAAATAGCACTTTCTTGAAACAATTGTTTGTAGGGGTAACTTTTGATGTTATTGTACAAAATCTTGATAATTGATTTTTGTGCAAATTCATAATGAAAATTATGTAATAATAAATCTCCGGCTAGTTCCATTGTAATCGAAGTGGCAGATGTAGCAATTTTGAGCCGAGTAAATAATAAACATGGTTTCATGTTTTCTCTGTAAAATGTGGTTAAGTCGTTTTAGGTTCTAATTATTTGGTTAATCAGTTATGGTTTTAATGATGAGCGGCGTGTTATAGAGCACAAGACATAGGTAATTAAAATAAAGCGTTATTATAAATACGTAAAAGTATATATAATAGACTTTCCAATAAAAAGGCATTCATTGTTTGTACCCAAACTGTATCCGATTTAAATAAAGGCTCGTACAACTCAGTTCGATTTCCACTGAAAAGTATACACAGAGAAAACTTACTGATATGAAATACCGTTAATTTATTAATAATCTGGTCAAGACTTTCGGTTACCTGTTAAGAACTGGGCTGCAGGCCTTTAACGAATAAATTGACAGACTTCCTAACAAACTATCAGTTTAAAACTAATGTTTCATGAGGACGGTGGATCATGTGTTCATACAAACATTGATATTGACATACTGATATAGTCGCATTCCATCAAATCAAATCAAAAATTATTTATTGTAAAATAAAAATTACAAAACGTGTAGCTTATGGGTAGACCCCATTTCTTCCAGCTAACCATATTTATTTAATTACAATGTTTATATAATATTATTTGTTTTATTATAATAATTACATTGTTTATACAGATAAAATAATAATATACCAATGAAAAAAAAAAAATACAAATATATATACCAATAAAAATAGGCGTTTCATTTACGTGAGGTATTCACTCAACGTGTAGTGACATTTATTAACAAGGAAAGTGTTTAGTAACGATTTGAATTTGTGTGTATCTTGTATTTGTTTAATGTTATGTGGAAGGTTGTTATATACTTTAATGGCCATGTAGTATGGTCCTTTTTGGAATATTGTTTTGTTTGCTTTTGGTATTAATAAGTTTTCTGTGAGCCTTGTAGCGTATTTATGTGTTGAGTTTTTTAGTGGGAACTTGTCTGTAGATGATCGCACTAACATGCATAACTCCATTATATGTATATGTCTGTGACTGTCAGAATTTTCAGATTTTTAAACATAGGTCTACATGAATCTAAACATCATCATGATGTTTATTAGGAAAAGAACACGTGTTCTCGTTATATTCTGAATGCGAATATTTTTTCAAGAAATTGGCATGCTGTCACTTTTTTAACAGGATTTTTTTCTCCGTGTATGTACGAAGTATATATTATATGAAATATATACGTGTTTATTGAATCATTCATTCAATTTCCGCTGACCCATCCCTCATTTTCCTAATATTAAATGTTTAGGGTTTCCTAGTATTAAATTTTTAGGTTTCATTTTATCCAATGCGGCTGCTATGGCGATAGAGTTTTCTCAAATCCGATATAACGTGCGAATAAGAGGTTTTGATTTAAAAAATAAACTTTAATGAAGTTGATATCATGTAGCATATTGCATGTACATTTTTTTTAAAATTATGTTTGTACAAAAATAATGGTTTTACTTAATTCACCCTTTGGCCTTTTCCGTGTTTTCCTTAATAATGGAATGACTACTGAAATTTTTAACAAGTTCATTAGCGGTACAACGATGTTAGAATACTTCGTATTGGAAAGGCTCCAAGGCACGCCCTACATGTATGTAAATTACTCTTTCGCTTCAAGGTATTCTACTATATTGTGTATTAAGATCATTAGACAGATTACATTTACTTTCCGCTTATACCTTCAGAAGATTCGGCTTTGATCATCCAACTATATTCTTATGAAATATTACTTGGAAGTAATCGGTGAAATACCGAGAATTTTTAAATGCCGAAGCTTTGATTTTTTACGTGACTACGCAAACAGTTCACATATTCGCATCTTCTTTGAATACCATTAAGATAATACTGTAGTTTTATTTTGGTTTGGGTTGTCGCACATCTTTTCGGCCATCTTCGAGGAACGAATGCACAGTTATAAGTCACACCTCTCCGGAATCACTTTAGAAAAAGATTTTTAAATCTAACTAACATTAGTCGTATTATGCAAGATGTTGCTTTCGTGTCTGAATTTTTTTTTCTCTAGATGGTAATTTTTTTTTCAGATTTGTAATATCCCCAATGTAATGTAAGTTGAATGGTTCTGCATTACAGTACCCCTCCAGCACCTTCTGGAATAATTTATTATAATCTATAGTTACATAATACACATCCGTTCGTGGTAGATCTATAAATAGATACATTTGGATTGTACTGCTGTACCAACGTTCGTCAGTGATTGAGTATTATTTCACACATGGCCCCGTCTGGGTCTATGCGGGTTCCTCTCGGTGGTCCAGTGACTTGTAGTAAAGGCGGCGCCTTTGTGTGGATGGCCTCCCGACTTTCCAGTTTCCGCCCATCGCCATTGTTAGTTCGGTCATCTCATACAAGAAGCATTTCAGGAAATTTCTAATTTAATTATTTTATCGTAACTCGCCAATAACTTTGTTTCCACAAAAAGCTCTCATACAAATGATATTATCATGAAATCGAATAGATTTCTATAAATCTTGTTTATTTGCCTACCGTCTCACTTCATCGTTTATGTATTTATAATGGCGGCTCGGTAGAGTAGTCAACCTACAAAAATAAGAAAGACACCTTATCAAAAAACGAGGTAGGCATTGCAATACCCATCGACCACGTTAAATAAGAGTGTCTGAAAATTCAACATAGCTAAGAGGACAATATTTCACTCTAACAAACGCCTTAAGGGAATATGACAAGCGACTACGCGAAGGACATTCTGTTTGGTTTTTTTCTGACTTACTGTATGGCGTGGAGACATGGACAAAGGGAAGAAAATAAGGATGAAAGAACACTCATTCGAGATGTGGGGTTGGCGTCAAATGATATTACCAAAACAGCCCTTAAAACTACTACTACTTCGGAACTCGCTTTCGAGAATATTCTCATTGATGCTTGCTTAAAAGACTTTGTTCACTACTTGGTGAATAAACCCCGGTTTCTTGCGAAGCTCACAAAAGAGGTCGTGGGGACGATCCCCTCTATGAAATTGAGTAACTTTTGTAACAAGTATTAAAGGTTTCTCCATATCGAAGGCCCTGCGAACAATACGGAACCATCTAAGGATGTCGACTTCATACATGGGGACAAGAATGCAGGATCTTATTGTTGGCCCACATTGAACATGCACATTTATTTACCCTACACGGCATCAAAGATGATATTAAAAGCTTCGAGGGAAATAATTTCGATGGGTTTGAAAACAATAAAATATCCTTGAAAAGTAATTTTAAAATGTTGTTATCACACATGATGGATAAGTTCTACCGCCTTTAAAATCGATGAGAGTTTTTTTTCTGTTAAACGTTGTTCACACAATAACACTCTTAAATCTCTCCGTTGGAAACAACACAGTGAATGGAAGTTGCGACATCGTTATCGTTGGACGATGACATTAATTTAATAATAAGATTTTCTCTGCTCTAATACCATTTGCTTTCATTCAATGTGTTCATTACTAGTTCCGGCGTTCTGTTTACACGTCAATCGCATTTTATAACATTCATTACGCTATCTGTCTCTAAGGAAGGCGTACTCGTTGATTTATTTTCATTATCTCGTACCAACAGATCAACGTACATCACAATCTGTTTAAGTTGGCCCAATGCCGGTTCCCAAATAGTCGTCCCGAAATAAAACTGTACTGAAGTACCTGTTTGCTCGTTAAATTCGTTTTATATTAGCATCAACACTTATTTTAATTCTCGGTGGTATAATTTGTAGAGTCAACATTAATGTAACACTTAAATGCCGCAGTTGATATGATTAAGATGGTGATGAAGATTTATGAGGTTGATATAGAAAGAAAGGTACTAGAACATGTTTAACTTAATTATGACGCTTCTACAAAAGATAATTGTTTAACAATTATTTTAATAAGCAATAATTATTAGCCTGAAACACTCATCCACATTGAAATATCCCCTGATAAAAGATACATGACGCCAACGGGACATGAACCCGTGTCCTTTCGATTTCCGGTCGACAGCTCTGACCACTGAGCTATGGCGGCTTATCTCTTATCCGCGAAATAATTCAATATGTACTAGTGTTTCATTCAACAATTACTGCTTGTTACATTTTTTTCACCTGAAAACAACCAACTTTATTTTATGTGAGAAAGGCGTTGTAAGTGCTAACTCTCTCACTAGATGGCGTCGAGACAAATTGTCTACATTTTTTGGTGAAAATTTTTTTTTTTTTTTTTACAGTAATACCGCACAAAAATAAAAGATACATGACGCCAACGGGTCCCGTTGGCGTCATGTATCTTTTATCAGGAGATTTTTCAATGTGGATGAGTGTTTCAGGCTAATAATTATTGCTTATTAAAATAATTGTTACCCTTTGTGCTATGCATAAAAAATCTTGTCTTAAACATTAGTTTACCAAAAAAATAATAATTGATAATTGTTTATTTTAGATTGATCGCATTGAGAGCACGTTCATTGAAAGGTGCAACTACTTCATTAAATATGAAGAGGAAAAAGAAAATGTAATTATTTGAATCGAGATTTCGTCCAAGATAATATTGTTATTATAATGCTAAAAATTGGCCTTCAAAACTTGTCTGAGTGTTAACATTAAAGATTACGATAAACAATATTGAATTTAATTCAGAGCTTTGTTAAGTAAAATTTTATGTTCGCAAGAGGCAGTAAGTAATATGAAATATGATTTTGCCGTTATTAGATTCCACAACAATTATTAAAACAGAAACAATGCGTCTTCTTTTATTGATACTCTTGTTCTGACGAAGGAATGGTTTTTCCGGAACTGGTTAAGAGTTTAAATGAGTTTAGTGGCAATACTTCTTTCAAACATAACATGGGATAATTATTTTTTTTATTGAGTTGGTAACATTTCAACATTTAATGGCATCGGAGGACTAGGGCCGGTGTGTGCATTTCACGGGACTCGTTTTAATGTGTGAATAGTTATCATTTCACGTTTTTTTTTGCGAATTTCATAATTTTTAGTCGGGCGTAATGTAGTTTTAGATTTTTAAAATTATAGGAACGAAACACTAAAACATCGGGTTGAATTATCAGACGATTGGCGCTTTGAAGTTTTCTAAATTTCAGAAATGCTTTATGTCGGGGTATTAAATATTTCTATTAAGTTTTCCCTGAGTTTAATCTTAATTTGTTTTTTGACGTCAACAATTTGCCTTAAAAATATTCCAGATTTTCAGATCCAGACGTTTTTCCCATTTCCACAATATTCCGGTTATTAATTTTACTCCAGCGTGTATCAAATCGTACCGGATATTAATTTTCTACTTATAAAAGCAAACCCTTTGCGCGTGCTTCTTGAAAAATGTTTACACAAGCACTTCTCTGAGATGTTCTTTTCAGAAATCTTCAGAAAACAAAACTTCCGAGTTGAAATGAAAACTTTGAATACCCCCCGGACGTCATTCAAATGATATTTGCAAATTAACTTTGCTGAGGTAACTTTGTATCACATAACTTAACTAATTAAATTTCAATTTGATTGCTCGACTTCTGACTCGGGTTTGGTTTGGTTTGGTTTTGGTTCCCATCGATGTGAAATACAGTTAAAAACATATTAGAGTTTGAAACTTAATAAGTACATGCAAGGCTTCAATTATCGACGTTACTGCAATAATGATCGGTCCAGTGGCTGAGTTGGCAAATGCGCCGGCTTGGGAACCTAGGCGTCCGTGTCATGAGTTCAATTCATCGCCTGGCTGTGATCTCCACCACGACACAAGCAAAATTTAAGCTTTAGCTCTTTTAGTGTGATAATTGTAGTTTTCAAATATTTATTTATTTAAAATTAAAGGCACAAGTGCCATTTACCTACAAGATAGTTCAACAGTATAATATATAATATTGTCAGGTTATTCGTAACCACGGAAAGTTTGTCTTTATTTTTAAAAAAAGGTAATGGACGGTCGGTTAGCAGTTATTTGTTACACAAAATATATCCACCATAAACCATTTTAGAGTTCAAGCTTAAATTAAAACAGAATCTCAGAACCGTGGATGTTAGTTAGATATACTATATTATTTGAAGTAGACTCTTTCTGGATTTGTAACAAATATCTTAGTAAACAATATAAATCATTATCAGTTTTTTTTTTAAATATATTTATTTGTATAGCTTCAGTAACCGTGACCATGAATTTCAATCGACCTGCCATGTAAAGTGTGAAGGGGTTGATAATTCCGTCTCCTCTCGTCCTGCGCTCCGCTCTGGTGTGTAAATAATCCCATTTGTCACAGCTTCTTCTCACGCCCAGATCTCCGCTCTCCGTAAGTAATGTCCGTAATCTAAAACTTACACATAGATGTTACGCCCGCGGGGATTTAATAAGTACACGTTACTCGTCTACAAAAACTACTTGTACATGCAGAACCTAAATGTTCGTGTATGAAACTTCTACAAATAATGTTTATATTCAAAGTTTTTGGATATTTTAAAAAGCACCACAATTTGAAAAAAACTGATGAAACTTTATATGAAATCACAAAAAAGCGAGTTGACAATAACGTTTGTAAAACATTTGTCCAATTATTTTTCTCTTATCAGTAATTTTAGTTACTTTTGTAAGTTTTGTTGTTTTTGAAAGATGATACGCTTTCATATTTTATTATTAGAAAAAACCTATAGTTTTTTAAATATTAAAATTTTGAATGCAAAAATAAAAAAAAAATGTATCACTTAACGTTTTTTAACGTATATTTTATAAAAGAAAACACACATGGTTTTTCGCATTATAATTGAGCGCAGAATGAATATTGGTTACATCAACATGATCAATTTAAAGTTCTGCAGATTTTCTTTTAAAAAGGTCTGTGAAAATTTAGTAAGGTCCCAACGTGAAACCTCCGCTTTTCTTTCCTCTCTCTCCCGCTTCCAGCTCCGTGGAGCGCGAGTTCACTTCGGTTATTGGTGTTTACCTTGCCACCATCGTGTTTGCGAATAAACTCCTAGTCAGCCTGCCAGCCAGACAGCCAGCCGACTTTATATTCCCACTTGTGCGGTATTTTGGACGTTTTGTAATTTCACCGTTTCTTTACGTCACTATTATTTCTTGAATACATGTCATTGGATTTTATCCATCGAATATGAAATTTATATGTGGACGATTTACAAAAACACCAAGAGCTTTCAAAGGCAATATGAAGATAGACACCAGGAACTAAGTAAGATTACCAACCTTAGAAGAGAGAAGCGAAAGGGCATGATCGAGACTTTCAAAATTTTATCTGGACGTAGTTGCCCTGGCATCCAAGGAATCTTCACCACCAACAAAAATATACATCTCTGTGGACACCCAAAAATATTTATAAAACACCTTTTGCTTCCAATCCTGGGAAACACTTGCTTACAAATGGAATAGTGGATTCATGGAACAAACTTTACAAAACACCTTTTGCTTCCAATCCTGCCACTTGCTTACAAATAGAATAGTGGATTCATGGAAAAAAACTTTACAAAACACCTTTTGCTTCCAATCCTGGGAAACACTTGCTTACAAATGGAATAGTGGATTCATGGAACAAACTTTACAAAACACCTTTTGCTTCCAATCCTGCCACTTGCTTACAAATAGAATAGTGGATTCATGGAACAAACTTTACAAAACACCTTTTGCTTCCAATCCTGCCACTTGCTTACAAATAGAATAGTGGATTCATGGAACAAACTTTACAAAACACCTTTTGCTTCCAATCCTGGGAAACACTTGCTTACAAATGGAATAGTCGATTCATGGAACAAACTTTACAAAACACCTTTTGCTTCCAATCCTGCCACTTGCTTACAAATAGAATAGTGGATTCATGGAACAAACTTTACAAAACACCTTTTGCTTCCAATCCTGGGAAACACTTGCTTACAAATGGAATAGTGGATTCATGGAACAAACTTTACTAAACACCTTTTGCTTCCAATCCTGCCACTTGCTTACAAATAGAATAGTGGATTCATGGAACAAACTTTACAAAACACCTTTTGCTTCCAATCCTGGGAAACACTTGCTTACAAATGGAATAGTGGATTCATGGAACAAACTTTACAAAACACCCTTTGCTTCCAATCCTGCCACTTGCTTACAAATAGAATAGTGGATTCATGGAACAAACTTTACAAAACACCTTTTGCTTCCAATCCTGGGAAACACTTGCTTACAAATGGAATAGTGGATTCATGGAACAAACTTTACAAAACACCTTTTGCTTCCAATCCTGCCACTTGCTTACAAATAGAATAGTGGATTCATGGAAAAAACTTTACAAAACACCTTTTGCTTCCAATCCTAGGAAACACTTGCTTACAAATGGAATAGTGGATTCATGGAACAAACTTTACAAAACGCCTTTTGCTTCCAATCCTGGGAAACACTTGCTTACAAATGGAATAGTGGATTCATACAACAAACTTTACAAAACACCTTTTGCTTCCAATCCTGGGAAACACTTGCTTACAAATGGAATAGTGGATTCATGAAACAAACTTTACAAAACACTTTTTGCTTCCAATCCCGGGAAACGCTTGCAAATAGAATATTGGATTCATGGAACAAACTTCCACATTTTGTCGTAAGTGCTACTAATATAAACCAATTTAAAGCTCGAATAGAATATTATTTGGAGAGAAGAAATAACTGTTCTAAATTCTGCAAATTGTCAAAGCCTGCTTTCGATGCGGATTTCCTCAGTTGTCGTTAAATGTACCATTCGGGGCATATTTTTTAAAAGGTCGTTGATAGAAGGATTTTCAACGATATGAGGTTCATTTTTCGGTTTCCGGAAATATTTTGTTTCAAAACAAAGTCCTTATGATTTATGTAACTATTTCTCGAGAATTTTGCTACGTTCACCGCTTCACCGTTTCCCAGCTGAAACTACGTTTTCACATGGAATATATCAGATACGATATCGCCTGGAGACATTTTGTCTTCCTATCTTGGTTATATTAGATTTAAGAACATGTCTTTGATGAGATGGTTATAGAAATATTGCTCAGGGATCCCATGATGCGTATTGGTGTGCTTTTCTGCTTTTAAAATCTGATTATTTACAAAATCTGAGTATAATAAAAGTAAACTCCCTTGAAATAATAGTTATATACTATAATATGAAATATTTACACATACCGGTCGGTGGCTGAGTTAACATCGCGTTAGGCTACCACCCAGGCGTAGTGTGTTCAATTCCTCGACTGGCTAAGTCCTCCATCACAACACAAGCAACAGTTTCCGCTTATTGTGTTGGTAGTAGGAGATTTTCAAATATTGTCAGGTTATTCGTAGCCCGAGAATTTTCGTCTTTCTTTTAAAAAAATAATAATAATTGAAATATCACTATAAGATTTAAAAAAGTAAAATGTTCTTAACATAATCTTATCAAGTCATCAAATATGAAATGCTGTTGTTGAAAGCAGATGAAAGACTTATTACAGACAGACGTACATGCAATTTAAAAACAATTTTTGAATTGATTTTTGTTTTGATTTGACAAGTTTTGATTTTTTATAAATTGTATTTATCTAATTTATCTAAAAAAACATATTTAGTTAGACAAACGTAGTACAAATCAAATTAATTAACTTCGTTTTTTAATGTTTTATGATTTTTTTTTTAATTTGCAAATCTTGACCGGGTGAATCCTAGTGGCTTTTAGTTTTTCTAAAATGATTTCTCTCGTTTGCGAAAATCACTACATTTTTATTTTAATTAATGAACCCCAGATCACACGCAATTCACAATAAACAAGAGCATTTTTTTCAATTATTACAAATTCACTTTGTGGCGTCATTTTAATTTAGGCGAAATAATTAACTTTGTACTCACCACTATTTAATCAAAATAATTGACATGTTTCTAAACCAATGGTTTCTTCGTCAGGATAAACATATAATAAAAATTAATGAGAATAGACTCTTTAACAGTTTTGTTTTCTGGTAACACATCTGGTAAACACCTTCCTTTTTAATTCTCTAATTATAGACCGAACTTCTAATTCGAACGTCTTCGAACACGTAAATTACGTCGAAATTTACTATAAAATATCAGCAAACCTCTTAATACATTCGTTAAAGGCCTGCAATCCAGTTTTTAACGGGATTATCAAAAATTGATAAATTGAAGAGATTCTTAATAAATTAGCTAATAATAAATATATTTCTCCGTGCACAATTATAACAGATACGTTGAACGCATCTTAAACTTAATATTGTTGTATTCACAACGTTCTTATTACGTTTTCTGTATTTAGACGAAGTTAAATGAAATGGAGTGCTTCTTCTTGAATGAGCATTATGAGCAACGCGATTAGCATCTATTTCCGGACTGAGATCTATAGTTCCGTCTTCTTCTGACAGGAGAGCTCTTTGGGGAAGTTTTAGTAAAGCTTCCCGAGAACTTTCCCTGACAGGGATCACTATGCTATAACCTTTTCACGCTTTATTTTTTCACCTTATCCGGAACTTCTACGATCATTCCCACATTTGCTGTTACTCAAGTTGCTAATAATAATGGGATGAAATATAGTTAAGGTATTCAGATTTGTATGCTTTTTCAATTTTCACCAGGACGACACTTTTTTTTGTTTACCCAATTTGTAGAGGAATATTCTCGGGTCAAACTGGAGAGCTAGTCTATGTGCTTATATATATAGATAATAATATGTATAGTTACAAAAATGGAAAAAAGAATATTTTCAAAAATACTGTAAAATACTACAAAATATTGATCAATAAGAAAATTACATATAATTATAGAAACAGAATATCAACAAAAATCAACGAAAAATCAACAAAAATATAAGCAACAATATAAGCAACAGAAATATGCAAGAGAATATATCTGAAAATCATCGATAAAAGTAAGTCAATCTTCTCTGTAAAAATACAACGAAAGTTTTTTTTTAATTAAAAATAATTTTTCTCACTTTTCATTGTATCCGGTAAATCGTTAGAGAGACACTTTTCCACTCTGGAACGTGCTGCAAATATATATATTTTTTTTATGCTTCCGATTTTTTTGTCCGGGTTAAATCTTCCCCATAGGAAAAACTAAACCCTTCCACTCACTTTTCCACAAATGATCATCTAGTCAATCAACACTATGCAAGTGCATTATATTAACAAAATAAATACCAAACAATACAAGAACAACACGTAAACTCACCAGAGATCAAATGGGAAAATAATTCACCGACTCCAGATATTTTCATATCAGAGGGTTCGGCTCGGTAGAACTTCTAACAGGGCCTATAAATCCTACTGATTCCTCAACATAAATATTTAAAAAATCTTTCGTCATCCTGCATGTATTCAAAATGACCGACTTTTGCATCTTTATATATACATTTTTTGATAGATCTAATACGCCTAAATTTTTAATGAGAGAGCTAGGTATAATGCCAGTAGCCGAAATAACGAATGGTATTATTTGTATAGTCTGAGAATGCCAAATTCTTTTTATTTCATTTCCTAAATCTGTGTATTTTCTTATTTTTTCATTAGCAGATTTTTGAATATTACAGGAATTTGGAATAGCGACATCAATGATATAAGTTATTATTTTAATTTTGTAATGTAAAACTATATCGGGTCTATTATGACTAATCGTTCGGTCTGTTAGTATAGTTTTATCATAATATATTTTATAAAATTGGTTTTCTAAAAATGAAATTGGTTTCGTATTCATAATATGGTACTACATTACGGCAGTCAATCAAGTTATGTTTAATTACCAAACTTTGGTGAATTATTTTTAAAACTTGATTGTGCCTAAATGTATACTCGGACGGTGCTAATATAGAACATCCCGATATAATATGTTCTATAGTTTCCGGAAAAGCCAAACATTTTCTACACAAATCATCAATTTGATTTGTATCTTTGATTATATGCTTCCTATAATTTTTAGTATTAATGACTCTATCCTGAATGGCAAGCGTAAATCCTTCTATTTCTGCGCTCAACTCTCCAATACTCAATCATTTGTTTGACGAAAATTTGTCAACATACGTTTGGTTGAGATAATTGAAGTGTTTTGCGTGTAAAATTTTATTTGACCAGGAATCTAATAATTCCTGGTTAGGATTTATAAAAATGTTGGCATTCTCATCATATAAATTTAAAGGTGTAATATTTCTATCTGCTTTGCAAATTATTTTGTGCATTTCTAGTTAATTAATTAATTTTTAGAATTACCACTCGACAACGGAGGCCGTCAGTATTTCTGCTCGAAGGAATTTAGCTTGACTCTAATGAACCCTTTTACCAGATCTTTACCCCGTTTCGGCGATCCCTTTCATTTTATTTTCCCGTAACGTTATCCATATCCACTGATGCGACGATCTCGGCTCGTGTTCAAACAGTCAGCACGAAAAATAAATTGACTTCGTCTAAGCACATATTCGACCTTTTATTTTGATAATACATTTGTTGGCCTCTCCTTCTAGTTCGGGGAATTCGAAACCACAAGCACCATTTCCCGAACTCGTCTATCCGGTGTATAAATTAAATATTGGCAAAAAGTTGTTGCTTCATTTATCAATGTTAAGTCAGGCATCCCTAGAGAAATATAAAGTAAACTTTTGTGTTTCTCATCTCTTCAGAAAGTCATATTCGAAAATAAATTATAAAGAAAACCTTTCTCAGAGCCAACTCGTAGTACCTTCATTCTCTATTACAATATTTTATTTCTGCACTATTGTGAAAATTTGCTCATTTTTATTTCATTCTTCAATCTGATCCTTTTCATAGCCCGCAACCGGTAAACTCAAAATGTAAATATGGTTTTTCTTTTTTTTTAATTTTTTTTTTCTAAATACTGATGTGGTACTTGGTATATTTATATATTTGGCTAAGTATTGTGATTATATCGATTAATTTTGCATTGCTAACATTTTAGCCATTTTGACCGTGATTAGATTCGCTACCGAATTGACAAAAAGCGGAGACTCTGCACAGAATGGCTGCGCTGAATACCGTAGTGAACTTTAAAACAAAACAAACTTACTATGGAGAGAAAATAATAAAATAAATAAATTTACTTAACAACGAAAAAGTTTATAGTTAATTAACAAAAAAATCCCATAAAGGCAATGCAAGTGCGTGGGTAAACCTGGAATAGTTAAGGCCTATTATAGTATATATGAGGATGTGCATGGAGAATTATATAAATACGAGTGAGCCCGGGCAGATGTTGTCCTGCCACAGACCGCCTTCTATGTAGCGAAGTTAAATTTGTGGTTGTCTGTATTTCTGGATGAGAAAACTGATAGCTATAGATCTCAACAATAGCGCCACCTATCCAAAACTATCTTATATTTCAAGCTGTAACCAACCATACGCAGTCACAAAATTTTATCGAAATCTGTTGGGCGTTTTCGGAGATTAGCGTGTGTGAACACAGTGACACGTGATTTTTATATATTCAGATATACACATATGCGTATTGGTTCTATTTAAATATACATTAATCCATTACATTTGTATAATATTATAAGAATAAAATAGAATCTGTATTTACAGAATTACCATAAAAACATGTTAATTGTTACACATTAATAATTTGTACCTACGGAAGTTACATCAGGTAAATATTAGTATCATTGGTTGTAATTCACGTTTTCATAACATTATTGTATGTGCTGTATGTCGATATATTTTTACATTTTTTTATTTCTTTGGACTTGGATAGTGAATTATAAATTTTTGGTGCAATGAAAAAAGCATGTCTCTGCGCAAGCCTAGTTTTGCTGAGAAGATCCTCAAGATTAATTATTTTATTCCTAAAGCTATTTTTTTTTGGGTATAGACCATTTCGGGAAAATATATATTTTGGGCATTGTAGACTATATTTAATTGGCACTTTTACTCTTCAAGCTAATTTGTTCCCTTTTGGAAACAACCCACATGGTCTCACAGAAATGGTTTTATCTCCCTTATTGTCATGGTGAGAAATATAATCTAAACAGAATTAGAAAGAGAAAACACCACGCTATATATTAAAATCTAGAAGTTAACCACAGAAGATTAAAAAAGTCACCTCTATGAAACCAAAGATTCCGAATGCAATTTGAAAAAAACTAATGAAATTTCATGAACTTTTTATGAAATATTTTAATAAAAAGCTAGAAAAAAGGTGACAGAAACGTTTGTAATAATTTTTTTCTTTATTTGTTTGTTTTTTATCATTAATTTTAGTTACAAAAACGTAAAGTGTGTCACTTTTATTTATTTTTTATGTTTGCATTAAAAATTTTAATATTTCATAAAAAAAAAAAAAATTCTAATAGTTTTTCGTTTTCGGATACATGCAGAAATATTCCATTACATGGATTTTTTTACAAGCGGAAATACTCCAACCTTTTGTCAAAATATGGCCAAGAGTTAAAACAATAATCATTATGCTGGATTACTGCTAAACCAATGAAGGCTTCTTCATACGCGACTGTTATGCGATCTAATCCTTCTGTTGTTCTCCATGAAAATCCTCTCGTAACTGCGGGGTGGGGGGGGGGGGGGGTGGCTTTGGGAGCCGGGAGTGGGAGGCTGCGGTACCACCTGTCTCGCAGTATTCTCCTTACTAATGTCGTAAAGTAACTTTAACATTTCAGCCATCATTAATCTCCTCTTTGTCTTCTCTTCACATCATTGTGACTAGAACCTCTAAGATAAAACTACTTAGCTTATCAATTTTGCCTACAAAATAATGTCATTATGTCACATACCGTTACATATAAAGATTCCCGCACGTGCGTAGCAAATTATATAAGCAGCGCAGACTCGTAACGACATTATTTTGCAGGCAAAATTTATAAGCTAAGTAGTTTTATCTTAGCTTATAAATTTTGCCTACAAAATAATAAGCTAATCAATTTTGCATACAAAATAAGATAAAACTACATAGCTTACAAAATAATGTCGTTATGAGTCTGCGCTGCTCTTATATAATTTTGGTATCTACTCAATTGAACTTAAATAAACTTGTAAATCATGGCCCCATCAAGAAAATAATTGCAGAGACTACCCGAAATTCACCCATCGAATGAGTTAGTAACTTTAATAATCACTAGTGATTCAGATCTCTCAAAAATTTAAACAAAACAGATACGTATTTCAAATATATAATTATTCTTGAAATAAAATAATTTTGGTACCTACTCAATCAGTTTGTAAATTAAAAGTTCATTGAACGTGAATAATTAAACGCAGGAATATTTTTTATCACGCACATCATCACAGACAACCGAATGTTTAATGTACGCACACCTCAATAACTATAATAACATTAGCCTTTGTTTTATTCTAGTACTTCCTCATATAATACACAAGTAATGCGATGTGGTCGTGTTCCGTGATACGAGAGTCTGGTTAAATATAAAATATTCTTTGGTTAAATTTTAAATAAATTTGTTCGTTCCGTCAGCATTATGAAATTTTCATGTTAAATGAATTGGCGATATACAATGTGAGGTAGGTAAGACAGACAGAGCTCGTGCTAAATGGAATCGAACATGGTTTCTATTCAAATCTACTTGGAAGGCATTTCTAGTGTATATTATCTATTCAGTGGTTTAAATTAAATTCTCGCTTAACACCATCCGCATGTTTTGATTTATGCAAGAAAAAAACATGGCCAAAAAGAGCCTTTTATTTTATTTTGTGGATGTTCAGGCATAAATATTTAATTGTTTTTCGATTATTTTATAAAAAACTTAACTTTCCATATTATACAATAAAATCATAACCGAAAATGGGTTCGTTAGTGGGAGATTTTTAACTTTCAAGCAGTTTTAATAGGCCTTATACATTATTTTTTTCTGGGCTTATAAAAAGACTTATCTAAAAAATACTCGATTATTTCAAAGGCCAAGATGTATTTATTTATTTATTCAAAAAACAGTTTTTACATAAAAAACATACTCTGCACATCTCACTAGTGGTAGTACTAGATAAATCATTTCCAAGCTTAATTAATTAAGGAAGTACCTACTGGCAACAATTTTATTGGATTTAGAAGTTACGCAATCCAGTTACATATTGTCGAAGAGCAGATTTTAATCGTATCATTTGAGTTCTGCCATCAGGCATCAACACACATGATGTTCATTAAGCGACTTATATTGCCAGTATTATGACAAAATTATTCAATTTGGATAATTGAATTACGTACGACGTAATGTGATATTTTAAATGTGTCCCGCCAACCCCCGGCCCTCGGCCACCCTTGGCCTTTCCGGCGTATCCTCGCCTTTATTAATTTCACAAGCACCCTCTCCCCTTGCCACCGTGACTGAGGAGACAGTGGGCTTATCAATCTCCTAATGGTCGCGCTCACCTCGGGCCCCAAATCACCGGTGGCTGGAAAATGCTATGAATTATAATTTAGATGAAATTTAACGCACCTCTTGTACGCGTATAGCTCTTTAAGATAATTGTTTGACTCTGACTTTCATAGCTGTCATTTCACTATTAACACCGTTCATCAACAAGATCGAATGTTCCTGATATTGATTTATGAGATGTTTTTCCAAAAATTGGCCATCTATAAAAAATTGGCTCTAAACGATAAATATTCGTGTGCAGTCTCACGATCTATTTCCGTTGTTGTTTTAAACGGTTAATTTTTTATAAAGATTCTGAGATTCCGGTGCCTCGCTTCAAAAATATTTTTTTGTTGGTTTTAGGTAACGATATAAATAATGACGTTTTCTTCAATCTTAGCTTCCTTCCCTCTAGCTAAAAAATGTCACTTGTCGCCAGTCGCCACTGCTCAGATGGTAGAGCTTTTTGAGTTTATACTTTCATAAACAATTTTGTTTACCAATACACGTTTCCCCTTTGAGAGTTCCAAGATCTACTTGCAGTATTGTTTTTTTTTTTACAATTCATGGTAAACAACTTGTTCGAGGCTTATTATATTTGCGAGTGCGTGTAAAAGTGGAAAACCGTGTCGAAAAAGAAAAAATCCAATCACTCGAAGGTAATCGCGAGATCTTTTTACAAGTTTTTCATCTCCCTCCTGACTGAAACCTGTGCTCAGCGACGGAAACGTCCCAATGCTTTCATATTACAACACGGGTTTGCCATCCTCGGTTGTTATCACTAAATCGGAAACTTATCTCTCGTCTTTCCTTCAAAGCAAGATTTAAAAATCCATTTGGAAGTCTTCCAATAATCGACTTTAAAGAGAAATCCAATATTCCGAAAATGTTTAAGAAGGCAGACATCATTCGATATAATGACAAAGTCGAGTCAAATTACCCGAGAGGTAGACAATATTTCGCCGACAAGTTTTTTCGATACCGAATGGATATCATTTTGTTATGTAGGGATTTTAAATTATTTATCTGTAAATAGTATCGTAAACCGAAAAAGCTCTACTGCTATCGATAAATGAAATTGCTTTCCTTAACGGGCGCATTAATATAAATAATAACTAAGCTGCAGTTAATTGAGCCAATTGTGTTGATAATTAATACTTAGTGTAATGTTGTGGGCAGCGTTTACTTTAATTATTACAGCACACGCACATAATAATAATGATTGGATTATTTGTATATTACAGGAATTCCGAAGTAATCAACAATTTGAGATTTTACAGTACTTTGATTATTCTGGCTGGGTGCAGATTGAGTAATGACTTCCCACCTGCCGTGCGATTCGAAGACAAGAAGCAATAAACGAAGCGAAGTTATATACAAACAAAATGGGAATGAATTTTAACTTTACTAAAATACTGTATTGCATCGGTTTTATGGCGTCTTACAATCGACGTGAACATTTTTGGAGGAAATACGATTCCTGGTTGTGGATGGGATAATCATTCGTTGAGAATCTATAGCTAGATGAAAAATGAAATGACATCAAAACATGCGAAATTGGCGAAGAAACGCTTTGAAGAAAATAGTGGATTACTTGGGAAATGCTGCATCACTACTAATGCGCTTGGTGGCACTGGATTGGAAATATTTTTTTATTAATCAACGGCAGATTTAAAATGTGATTACAAATATCACTAACTGTTTTTGAAGAAAATTCAGACTACGATAGTGATATTACATGCATAAATAATAAATATTTATTAATTAACGCCCTTTTTGAGGGCATTTTTTAAATATGAATATTACGAAATATACATTATTTATTGTACATAACTGAATTGCTTCATTAACAACATTTTATATTTGTTTAAAGATAAATTGAAGATGTCCACTGACTTGGTATAATTGTTTCCCTCCATTAGTATTCTGGGCAAAGAGGAATACATATGGTAGTTAGTCCCGGAATTTCTGCACTGAAATAAATCCTGACTTCTAGTATTACGTTGTGGAATCCGAAAGCTTATCAATTCTAGCAATACCGGACTATCAACTAAATCATTTAGAATTTTATAGAGAAATACCAAGTCAGTGAAAATTCTTCTGTCTGACAATTTGAGCATATTCATATAATTTAACGGAGTGTTGTAGTTCAACATAATTGCTGGAATACCCATTCTATAAAATTTATAAAACGTAAGAATTGGTTTTGTATTCTTTCAACAGGTTTTACATGTATATTATAATGTGGGTTCCAGACAGGAGAATTGTACTCAAGTTGACTTCTTACATAGGCAAAATATAACAATTTAATACGCTTTATATTGTTAAAATTTCTGGTTAGCCTAGTTATAAATCCCAACATTTTAAAACCCTTAGAGATTTCTATTATGTGGTTAACAAATGAAAGATTTGATTGAAAAGAGCAGTGTTGTCAATGTTTTAATAAAAAATCATTGGATTTTTTATTCGAGAAAATCTAACTATTTGACATTTTGAGATATTTAAGAGAAAGCTACAAGCCAAAAATATGTACATTCTTGGTATACCTTATATTGTAGGTAATAGGCATTAAAATCGCTTGACAATCGGAGTCTAGAAACGTTCGATTTCAAGCACCAAACTGGTTTTTATTTATTTTGTAAATAATTTTATAAGAAAGCGAAAAAGTTAATTAAGTGAAACTGTAACAGATAATCTTAGCCATAATACTGTATAAAGTTGTTTCCTTTTCGCGTTCATACATTTCTATTGAAAAAATATTTTTTTTTGTGATTTACATTCAAATTTTTATAATAATAATTTTCATAGTAATATTTTTTTATTTGTATTATACCCAAGCGAAACGATAGGAAAACCTTCAGTTTATCTAAAGCATATTTTTTGGTATTCATAATGTACACCAATTCTTTATAAAGATTAATCAAAATAGTGATTTGGCATTAAGCTTCGCCTTAAGTAAAGTCTATTTTCATTACACCAAATTAATTATTTCTTTATATTGAAGAATGTTGCAATGGTAAATATTTTGAATAGTTCTATAAATTTTGAAGTCATCAGCCAAAAGTAAGATAGATACATCAAGAAATTTTTTTGTAAGATCATTTATAAATAAGATTGGGCTAAGGTGTGAACCCTGTGAAACTCCACTTGTTGTATTAATTTTTTCCGACAGGGAGGATTTTATTCTAACAATTTGTTGTCTTCCAGTAGGATAGCTTTCAAACCAGGCTAATATGTTGGGTTTTAAAGTAATAAAGTTGTTATTATGATATTATTTCATTGACATTTACAAATGAAGTTTTGTCTACCCACCTCAAAAACAGACTTTGTCTAGTGAGGCGGCTAAAGAAAACCTTGTAATAATATATATTAAAAATGCCCGGGTTGCCCGCACTGAAACTAATCGAAGTCATACACTAAAACCATATCTTTTATATCTCCGTGTTTTATACGTTGCCACAAAATTGACCTTTGTATTACTGAGAATTTGGTTGTGATAAATATGTTAAATACAGTCGGGAATATAAATTAATTTTTTATGCTCGTAATGAAGTAGATATTTGGAATGATGGTTATTTCTGTGTTTTAATTACTATTAATGCTTTATTAATTTCTAATGGAAGTCCTAATCCCCGATTTCCTTAGGGCGTAATGTCTTCTTACAGATTTCGTTAATACCTTAACCGGCAAGATTAATGGTGCAATTTGCCGAGTTTTCTCTAATTTATTATTTATGGATTCATTACAGTATTCAAGCTGTGAAGGGTAACTAACTTCGTTGGAAAATGTATATTAGAACCTCTGTTTTCTTATCTCTGTACGTTGTAAATCTAGTAATTGTGTACACTTCCTTTAGTTAATCCCTTAACATTTGTAATAATAGGGATTTTATTCCGGCCTATGTAGTTTATGGTATACCTATATATATTTATTTATATACTAGCTGAAAACCCTGGCGTTGCCTGAGCTTCACACAATTCTAAATCACTCGTGGACAGTAATATTAAATTGAAAAATTGTCTAAAATTTTATTAAGAAGTATCAAAACCTGCTTTAAGCCGAACTTAATGTGAAATCACTACTTTTGATTCATCTTAACTACTAATCGGTTTACATCATGAATACCAAAAATATGCTTTGAATAAATTGAAGCTTTCCTATCATCGCTTGAGTAAAATAAAAATAAACTTTTATTTCTTTATAAAAATATAAAATATTAAAACATGCATTTTTTCATTAGAAATGTATGAACGCATATGAGAAACAACTTACAACAAAAATACAATTTTATGGCTAAGAATATCTGTAACAGTTTCCTTTGATTTACCTTTTTCTTTCTTGGAAAACTTTTTACAAAATGAATAAAAATCTACCATATCTAGACTCCGTTATGCCTATATTAGTGAATATACACATTTTTGTTGTTTGTTTTTGGGGTGTTATGCCGTGTTGCGCTAACTCCTTTAGCCGACGTTTCGGACAGCGTTGCAGTGTCCATCATCAGGGCAGATCCGGTAGATCCGAAGATGTGTAAATTTTGATTGTCGAGTTTGTGCTTATTTGTTTGTGGCCTGGGCCCGTCCAAGTGCGAAATGCCAACGGAAGTGGCGACATCAACTCGACAATCAAAATTTACACATTTTCGGATCTACCGGATCTGCCCTGATGATGGACACTGCAACGCTGTCCGAAACGTCGGCTAAAGGAGTTAGCGCAACACGGCATAACACCCCAAAAACAAACAACAAAAATGCTTTTGGCCGTGAGAATCTAAAAACTTACCATACACATTTTTGGCTTCTGTATACTCTTAAGGAGTTGAAAAGGGGTGGTTTTCAGAAATCTCATGTAGACAGTGACCTCATTTCTGTTTTGAGTGTGCAAAATTTCATCAATATTGGAATAAAACTATCACTTTTTTCTTTATATATTTAATATATATTAGGGTACTACGCAAATGCTTGGATAGAAAATAAAAAATATTAAGTTGTAGGTACTCGTACAATATTATAGAATACAAATATTAATAGATGAAGAGTGAACCCCCTTTATGTTTTTCAACTACTTTTAGTAGTAAAGGGTTTCCAGAAAACAGTTCGAATGGCACTTGTAAAATTTTTCCGG
This sequence comes from Hesperophylax magnus, assembly GCA_026573805.1. Lineage (NCBI taxonomy): Eukaryota > Metazoa > Arthropoda > Insecta > Trichoptera > Limnephilidae > Hesperophylax > Hesperophylax magnus. The sequence goes on along the minus strand of JAIUSX010000006.1, from coordinate 552,987 downwards.
AGTGAATTGGGGTCTTTTGTAGAACGTATTTTACTCTTTGGGTGAATTGGATCTGACCTATATCTTCACCTTACCAAATTTAGCACTCTGTTTAAAACCATTACCTAGTGGGAGTCACTCCAAACTTCATAACTGACATAGTGGGCAAATTGGGAAGTTCAGTTATCTAATCGAACTGTTGGCAGACCGACCTGCTTTATTCTATACTACTATTTAACGACCAAAGTTATAGAATCTCTCGCTTCCGGGCGTACCTAATTCGCGAGCAATTAGCTTCGGCCAAGTCGTTCTTATGTAAACTGGTGTCCTTTATGGTGACCTATTGTAGGCTCTGCGATTGTGGCCTTCTAAATGTTGCTCAAAACTGTTTGACCTTTCGGATGAGCACGTTTAGCCTCAGTCTAGGAAAACTTACCCCCTGGTCCCTCTGGACTCCGAATTACCGATACTTTTGGCTTTAAACTTAGCGGGTATCTTTACTTTACGGGCTTTTGCCAGAATACTCCTATTCGAAACCATCATCATCATAAACCATAATGTTCGAACTATTCAAAGTGTAAATAATGTGAATTATTAATTACTAGCTCAAGTCCTTTACACTGAGTTTTTAAATATCATATTGACTGTGACCTTCCTCTTGTTTTGAAGGTCGAGTGTGCAAAATTTCATCAATCTCGGAATAAAACTGTAGATTTGTATAAACGTCAGATCCATGTCGCCCGCCCGCTACAGACCTCTTTTATATATAAATAATAATTAATAAAAGATAAAATACTGCGTAGAATTTAAAAATGTCGCTAGAAGAAAGGTATGTTTCGCTCGAATAATCGCGTAGACCACAAGGTTCTCCTCGACCGAATTTCGGCCGAACGACATATTCGTAAACAGGGAATTTTTATCTAAATTCTGACATCGATTTCATTCGTGTGGCCGATGAGATATTTTGCCGCATCTGGAGGATACCTACAATGTCATTTGTTAGGTACTTCTCCCCACACAAAAGTTGGCCGAACGATTTTTTTTTTTCATAACAAATTTGCAATCAACATTTGCCGTTAGTTTTGGTAATGTGGCACGTCGGATATTTTCATCCCAAAAATGACACCGGAAGTCGTCGCTTTCCAGGACTCCTCCCGGGCCGAAATCTGGATGAATGCGTTTTTTTTAACTAATCTTATTTGGGGTTAAAGCCCAGTACTAATTTGGTTCATATGGACTATGGGATGGGATTTTTACGGTCATCGCTTGGACTATTAGGATCATTGCCTTTCAAAAGACGAGACGATCAGAAATTTACCTTTCGCATGACCACCGTTAGTTAATTTGAAAAATTACAACATCTGTAAATAATTTAAACAAAATAAATACACATTTCAGATATTAAATTATGAGGGTAACAATTATTTTTATAAGCAATAATTATTCACCTGAAACACTCATCCACATTGAAAAATCTCCTGATAAAAGATACATGACGCCAACGGGACTTGAACCGGTGTCCTTTCTTTTTTTCGGTCGACAGCTCTGACCACTGAGCTATGGCGGCTTATCTCTTATCCGCGAAATAATTCAATATATACTATTGTTTCATTCAACAATTACTGCTTATTACATTTTTTACCCTGAAAACAACCAACTTTATTTTATATGAGAAAGGCATTGTAAGTGCTAACTCTCTCACTAGATGGCGTCGAGACAAATTGTCTACATTTTTTGGTGAAGATACTAGAACTTGCCAAATATTAATTATTAGTTTAAAATAATAATTAAATTATGAATTAACTACTTAACCTACTTTATCGCTTGTCTGAATCGTTCCCACAGTCAGTTACAATTTTGGAAATTAAAAGAAAATCCCAGCTCTAGAAATCGTTGAACAGGAGTTACACAGAGAAACACCACCGAAATTATTTATTCTCGCCATTCGGCTTGAAGTTTGTACATAAAAAACTTGTGTAGACTAGTCTTCCTAGCTCGTTTTCGACATTGTGCTTACGCCGACCTCCATGTGTGAATGAAGTCTATAAATTATAATAATGTATTAACTTCCCATAAAGAGTGAGACGAGACTAATGTTTTTTGTTTAGTGCAGTTTTTCAGCTTTAAAATATACACAGCTTCCTCGATAGGGAGTCATCAATAATTTATATACAAAGATGAATCAAAGGACACTCACATGTAAATGTTTTATTTTTATTGTATTGCTCCGTTAAGTTTGTTTGATTTATTGCTGATGTTGGGAATTTATTGTAAATTAGTGTTTAGCAATGAGTGCCTGATGGGGTTATTTGTGTTTTATTATGGCATATTTATTACATGTAATCCAATAATAGAATTGATCGGATTTGCTTGTGATTGGTGTGTGGGGTATTGATTGATGAAAGTTAATTGAGTTCAAACCGCGATCCTGATTACATTTGAATAGAGGATTTTCCCACGCATATACCTAACCTATCTCGTGTTAAATCAATAAGACATCCTATTTGCTTTGTTGTTGATGTCCCTAATCATATCATCTAATAATTAGATTTTATTTCCCTCCCAGAAATTTTCGAATTTATTTTATTTGATCCTTCATAATCTTCTTTACGTAATTAAAACTTCTTGTTATCCTCAAGATGAACAGAATTAAGTATTTCATGAGGGTTTGAAAGTATTTTCTTTCACTGATATCATCAGGTGATCTAAAGTCTTTTGTCTTTGTCGGAAATTTTTATTTTGATTGACTTAAATATCAAACAATTTTTTATTTATTTAATCATTGAAGACAATATTAGCGATTCTCAACCATTTTTTTTTTGCTTTTTTGCTCCCCGGTTTTGTTCAATTCCTAGATGCTACCGTATTTTTTTCTGATTTTTTTTTCCAATTTTTCGTTTGAGAATCGCTAATAATTAAATTTGATCGCTTCAATGATTAAAAATTACAATATGAGATTTTTACTTATTCAGTTATTCCAAGAAAAAAATAAATGTATTTTTACTGTGGAAAGAAAAACAACATTTTCTATGCTCTCCGTGAAACGGTTCAATTAATGAGACGTTAGTTCAGTTTTTTTCTAGTATTATTAATTTTGTCACATAATACTCGCACTGGTGTGGAGTTAAAACTTATGAACAAGTAATATAATTGCTTTTCATTAATTGAAAAATTATATGTTAAGAAATAGATGTCATTGAATTCCTGTGTGGGATTTAAGTAACATTAAATTGTAGCAATTTTAGATCAGCCGCTGTACAGAAATAGTTTTCTTTTTCATTCTTACTAGAGCACGGTTTACCTAACACTTTTAATATACAGAAGGCATAATTATGTACGGCTATAAATACGTGTTTACAACTTCAATACAATAATCTTATGATACCTAAACTTACCTACGACTTATATTTACGCTAGGTAAGTAGGTACTGTTATTATTTATTTCAATTGTATTCGAATGTAAAATCCTTCTAAGGCATTAAATAAATACCTATGCATAATAATAATTTATCACATCTTTTGGTTCTAGTTTATGTGAGTTTTAGAAAAATGACAATGTATTGAAGATAACATTGCTTGAAATCGCTTAAGCCGTGTTTGGTGACTAGATCTGAATAGCCCGGTACCTTCCTCTTCCTCATCTCCTTTCCTTCCTCACTACCTTCAGAATCACAACATACCCCAATTGGGGATGCCATAGTCTCACTGGCTTCAGACAGTTGGGAGCAGTTGGGACTCACGTGCGGTATTCACATAAAAATAATAATTCTTTATTTTATTCGTCTCTTTCTTTCTCTTCTCTAGTTGGAGATAACTAACGGATATAAAATACGCTTAATTTATTAAAAATCTAGTCAAATTATTCACATTTCTGTTCAAAGTGGGACCGCGGGTCTATAACGAATGAATTGAAAGAGTTCCTAACAAAGTATCAGCAAAAGCAAATGTTTTATGAGGACGGCGGAACACGTATTCGTACAAATACTGATATTGATACTGACATACTTATGTTGCAGCATTCCGTCATGATATCTATTAGGAAAAAAACACTTATTCTCGATATATTCTGAATGACTAATATTCTATCAGGAAGTTCGCATGCTGTCATTTTTCTAATAGAATAATTTTTCTCCGTGTAGAAATATTAAATTTATAGGTTGTTAGCAGAGCGCCATCTGCATTTGATTGCATTTTACTGCAGTGTTTGTTTGGCTTGTGAGTTAACGACAATTATTTCGTTGGTTTATTTGTCGGCCGAGGCAGGCGACTAGCGACTGAGCCAACCTCAGCTATTCAACCTGGGACCTGGTTGCACTCGCCATAGTAATGACTGCAATAATGTGCACGCGTTGGTCTCGCCCGCAGTTACAGCGGCTGTATTTACACAATATCCGTCGATGCAGACAGCGGAAAATGTATCTGCCCCGAATGTCCTTTTTGACAAGAGTGTTTCGCTGTGATAATACAGGGTTTTCCAATAAGAGGTGTTATTTTGATATTCAATCGTAAAAGATCAATGGTTCCGTTGCTTGTGTGGCACGTAGCGCCGTCTTGTTGAAAGTAAACGTTGTCCAGATCAATACCATCCAATTCCGGCCATAAAAAATCATTAATCATCTCTCGATAGCGCAATTCATTCACTGTAACTGTTGCTCCAGCCACATTTTCGAAAAAGTAAGGTCCAATGACTCCGCCGGACCATAAACTGCACCAAACAGAGGATAGAGAGGCTTTTCAACAATAACTCTTGGGTTTTCCGAGCCCCAGATGCGACAATTTTGCTTGTTGACGAAGCCACCGAGGTGAAAATGGGCCTCATCACTCAAGATGATTTGCATTTGATTCACTCTAGTGAATTTTAATAATTTCAATGCTTTGTTGAAGCGTGTATCGTTCCATTTTTATTAATGGCGTCGTTTCTACTTGTCAAATGTCAAAAAATGACAGCTTCAAAAGTAACATCTACCGAAAAATAGCGGGCTATTCAAAATAACACCTCTTATTGGAAAACCCTGTATTTTGTAAAACACATCCTCCTTAAATAACACCGAACTCGTTAGTAGTAACTTTTTGTGAAAGCGCTGAATTCTGACGATAATTTAAATGTCACCTTTCTGTTTTGTAATATTGTGTTTCGTGTAATTGGAAAATTTTGGTTTTATTTATTTTTTATGTCTTAGTCAAGTGGTAATGATAATACACGAAAGAAATGCGTTACTAAGATATAGCTCTCCATAATTGAACGCGAACGTGTTTGTATTGGTTTTGCTGCAGTGATTTGCAGTATGCTAATATTAAGCTACCATTTTATCGCTTGCAAAAACGGAAGTATCCCATTCCGTTATCATTATTACGCAATATATACATGTCATTAATATGCAAATATTTCTCCTAAAGTAGAGTGTTCTACAATATTAAATATCTTGGATCACATACAGATTGCCCGTTGCTTGCCTGTCTGGTGGAAGCCTTTAAAAATATTTATTTTTCTTTTGATTTTTATTATTTATGTATCAATAAATTTACACATCTCATAACTACTCCTAGGCTGAGCGCATATATTAGAATATATTCCGTCTTTCTCATAATAGATAGTACGGAGGAATAAAACGGGTTGGGTAGAAAACATCACTCATAATTAAGCGCATGCGTACTGCGCGTGCCGGCCGTAGTACGGCATTATTAGTAGTTGACAGATTTTTAAACCGCCCGACCCCCAGGTATGGGATCGTATTACGACGTAGTAAAACGGAGATTGCGTACTTTGTTAATAATCTGGTTGATTCGACAAATATAGATCGGTCGCGCAGGGAAAATGTAAAAAAGCATTAAATCCATTTGCACTATCCGAGGAATATTTTAAATCAAAATATCGGTTTACCAAAGGAAATACCGAACGCATAATCGGATTGGTCGGATTTCGATATAATTTAAAACAGACCGGGTCAATGACATTACAAATGTCATCTGAAGAATCGTGAAGTTAACAAGAAAACGCGAAATACGAAATTAATAGTGTTTTTAAGGTTTGGGACAAATTTTAACCTAAGCAAAATAGACCCTCTTCCTCGTATAACTATATGAAACGCTGCAGCGGCGTATTGCGAAATCTTTATAAGTAAATTGAAAAAATCCTATCAATGTAATATTTTTACACTGCGGCAGCGATCCCGACTGCAAGCCAAATCCGTAAACATATTCGAGGCCGTCAAATGCACCTACTTTTATACAAATAGTTCCGTAATTAAATCAATGTCGTTTGAACACAGATTTATAACAGCACGTATCTGTGTGTACCACTAAGCTAACACGACAACGTATCTTGATCCCGACTTGTATTTGGGCGTCCGTGCAGTGTAACTTGCCGTCTTAGCAGCGCGAGCGGACCGGCCCATTCAAGCCGGACCGTGATACAAGCCACACGAGCCAGTGACCAGTAATTGGGTGTGCAGACTGGGGACTACGGGTCCGCCGGCCGCGGCCCCAAGACGCCACTGCATTGCTCAGTGTTCACTAGCAACAGGATGTGCACGGTGATTGCGAATTATTAATAAACTCTAAAATTTCAAGCTTCACGTCTTGCATACTGATGCCCCCCTTCAAAAGGAAACGCGTTCTGGCATTTTAACTCTGTCTGGTAAGCCCGCTGCCTAGCATGATTAAACTTGCATTTCTTGCAATTCATGTTATTTGAAATCCATCAAGTTTTCATAGTGAAAGTTTTCAGTGCAAATAAATGCAGCTTTCTATGTATTTATGAACGGTAGTAAGGTCCTGGAGTAGTATAGAATATACCATGATAGGCAAAAGGGTATATTACTATTCAGAGATGTGCTTTATTTCAAATAAATCCATTTAAAATGGAAATGCAAAATGCAAAATGGGTATTTTCCATTTTGCATTTTAAATGCTTTTCTAAAAACCATTTTGCATTTTACATTTTAAATGCTTTTCTCAATGCATTTTCCATTTTAAATGCTTTTTTGCAACATTCTTCCTCCTATCTCCTCTCATCTTTCTTTCATAAGCCCCAAATATCAGTCTGTCCTCAACCTCGCTATGAGAGATAATTTACATTTGTCAAGTTGCTCCCTGGTAGGAGTCCTGGCAATTGAGTGATACCATTACAAAAAATACTGATTCAAATACTGAACATGGGGCCATGACGCTGTAATATTAAATGTTAGATAGCAGTTTCTATGTTTTTACGTTGGCAACATTAGTCCCGCGCAAATTTTTTGTGGTTTCATAATCTGTAGTCGTGGTGTTTTTGGATTTACCATCATGTAATATGTTTGTTCTACATTGATGTCCATTATTAAATGACAAAATTGTTTTTAAAATTGTATAATTATTTTGATTGTTTGACCTGAGAAACCATTTTGCATTTTCAATGCATTTTGAAAATAGGTATTTTGCATTTTGCATTTGAAATGCTTTTCTAAAAACCATTTTGCATTTTGCATTTTCAAATGGAAAAGTTTTGACCCATTTCCATTTTGCATTTCAAATGGTTTTTGGTACCCATTTTGCACATCTCTGTTACTATTACATGAATTTCTATCAAACTCACTTCATATAATTTGAAATTCATCAAGTCTGCGCTGAAAGTTCGCTATTTATTTGTTTTAGAAGCTGCAAAGGAATGGTCCAGAATATACCTATCATGATAGGCCAAAGGGTTAACTGGTTCAGTGCCAATCATTCTCATGGATGCAACCATATGTAATTTTAATGATAACGAAAACTCCTGGCAGCGAATGTGTTAAGCTAATAATTTCCTTCAAAAATCCATCCGGTCTGCAGTATGAATGTTTGCTGGGCACTTGTTTCGGAAATTGTAGAGGAATTCAGTTTTGTATTGTCTAAACATAACGAGGCCCTGAATGTTACAAAATAGATCATGATAGGTCAAAGGGTTCAAGTAGATAATAATAATAACATGACCTTTATATAGCGCAGTTTAGTGTCATTTCATTTCAAGTGCGCTTTACTATAACAAACTTAAAAACGGTAATTTAGTATTAGTGGTCATGTTCTTTAAATTATTCCTACAGCGTGCCTTACCCAATACAGATCTAATATTATATATATACTGTTTATACAAAGTGATGAAAAGACTTAGAATAACAATAACAGCAGGACAGGACAAAACAAGAACATTAAAACTAAAACATAATATAAAACATTAGGCAGTTTGTGCTCAGAAATGAGAATCTTCTGAACAGACACTTTAAAAAGGTACAATAAGGAGGCAAACGAAACAAAAAAATTACCAGAAGTTTTAGAATATGGCTTATTATAAAATATTGAAAAGAAGTTAAGATTTATGAATGGTAAGATTTTTTTAAATAATTTTGTTTTCAAAGCCCGTTTAAATTCAGCCAAATTCTGGAGATTAGTAAGAGCTGAGGGAAGTCTTCCAGATGAGCGGGCCTGTTACACGAAAAGAGCGATCATAGTAAACGACCAATAAAGTTCGATCGATTCTAAGCTAACATAGCAAATATGTATTTTGAATAAATTATTTTAAACCCTTCAAGTGTGCACTGTGAACTGCTTACTATTTATTTTGGAAATTGTAGAGGAATGCAGTTTTGTATATAATTATAACTGGGTTCTAAACGGTAGAGTAAAGATCATGATAGGTCAAATTCTATACTAACCTAACCTAGCAAACATGTATTTCGAATAAATTCTTTTAATATTATTTTAAACCTTTCAAGTCTGCACATTTGCTTACTATTTTTTGTGGAAATTATAGAGGAATGCAGTTTTGAATTAAATCATAACGAGGAATTAAATCGTACAGAATAGATCACGATTGGCCAAATGGTGTAAGTGCTGAGCTCGTGATCCTTGATTGAGATAAATGAGAATGATTTATTGGATTCATTATGCACATAATGTGTGTACATTATTGTAGACATTGCTTTTACCATCAACCGTGAGTAAGTGATCAATCTTGACTGTTGACCATCGATCAAACCCTACATTGTAGGTAACATTGTGACTATGTGTACCTACTTTAATTTGATCATTCAATATGAATAGTTACTTCTCCTGGCGGTAACCTTGTGAATCGAAGTAAAACGCATTAATTTACATTGTGTGTAAAAATAAACTTGGATTACACGGTATAAATGATGAGTAAAATTTCTTTACTTCGCTTACACAAAAATTACACACAAATTTGTTAAAATAACACTTCAACTTAATTACTACAAGAAAAAATTTACGTCGGGGAAGATGCTAAAAGATGTATTAAATTTCTAATTTCTCGTGTTTTGACGCCATGTTTAATCTTGTTAGTTGTGATGTTTGCCGAAAATTCCACTTAAATCTAAAAGCGCACAAATTATTTGATTATTGTCTATTTTATTACTCTAAAATATGGAATGTGTTGCATTTAAGGCGATGCCATACGTAGTAATACAAAATCATGTGTTTTTGGTTTGAAAATTTGGTCGCCTAGAAATGTTTCACATGCTTTAATTAAATACTGCGAGTAGAATTTATCTTGGCCTTTGAAATAATCGAGTATTTTTTAGATAAGTCTTTTTATAAGCCCAGAAAAAAATAATGTATAAGGCCTATGAAAACTGCTTTAAAGTTCAAAATCTCCTACTTACGAACCCATTTTCGGTTATAATTTTATTGTATAATGTGGCAAATTAAGTTATTTATAAAATGATCGGAAAAAAAATAAATATTTATGCCTGAACATCCACAAAATAAAATAAAAGGCACTTTTTGGCCATGTTTTTTTCTTGCATAAATCAAAACAGGCGGATGGTGTTAGCGGGAATTTAAATCTTATCGCCATCTACTTAAGGGTTATTATTGATAGCGGCTCAATTTAAAATATTACACGACGTAGTGCATCGCCTTAACTACCCCTGCATACTTTGTGGAATAGATCATTCTTATTATTTAATCCTTCAAGCTTTGGAAGTTCATTACTATCCACAAACATAATATTCCATTAGAGCCTCTGAAGAAATGATCTGACCGAGGTCATAAAAAAAGTTTTTTTTAAAAATATTTTTAGCTATAATGCGCAGATATGTGATTTATTCGTCGTTGGAAAGAGAAATAATTATTCTTGATTCCATCGACAACGTCCTAAAACGTGTATGATTACAAATTGGCGGGATTTTTTCGTTAAGAGTTTGATCATTAATTATATATTTTTATTGTTTAAACGGCATAAAAAGTGAAATGACGGTTTTCATACTAATTCCCTACTCAAAAGGAATTTATTTTCATAATATCGAATTCTTTCAAAATTATGGACGTCAAATGCTTTCGGTATGTTTTCTGTTAACATTTCATGTTTCATAATAAAATTATTTTGAAATATTAATGTTACTTCAAATACAAATATATGTTAATTGTATCTAGTTTTTGTTTTTACAACTTTAAAAATATAAAATAATGAAAAATAAAAAATATGAGAAATTTCACCGTCGTTAAAATAATATGGGTAAAAATATTTAAATGCCTGCAGGTTTAAATAACCCCAACTAAGAACCTACTTTGTGTATGTTTTTTTCATCTCCCCCTACTTAAAGAGTTGTTTCTTGTACTAATTATGTTGAAACGGTGCGTTATTTCGATGATTTGAGCGTATTTAGAAGTATAGATAGTACGGAAATTTGACTAAATAATGTTCTACATTTATATGCCAGTTCAGTCAATACTAAGCAACTTTGTCGTTTTGGTTTGAAAGTAATGTTGCAGCCTCTGGCCGCATTGAACCTTCATTAATTATTACGGCTTGCCCTCCGCTGTCTCCCGTCGTTAACGTTTCCTGACTATCTGCTTTCAGCTAATGCACATTCGTGTTCCGCCATCTATAGCTACTGGGAATCCACTCCTGCAAAGCCTCTGACAGTCCCTGATAATGCGTACTGATTTAATAATACCCCTGAAGCCCGCGATGGCTTTGCTTACACGAGACTCTTTCATCTGTTTGTGTTTCGTTGCCTGTTGCGAGCATGGTGGCCGCAGTTAGCGCTGTGGTTAATTATGGTGTTAACTACTAACACTTCATTTGACGCTATTCTATTTATGGCTTAAAACCATACATTTCTACTTTGGGTCAACGTTGAAGTTCAAGAAATAAATATCCCTATCTGGAGGTTTTGTGATTCATTTTCGCTTGACATTTCTTTATTTAGTTTATCCGGAGATTTATTCCATATTCCTCGAAGCGGTGCTATAGCTTTTCATCTGTATTTACCCTATCAACGTATATACAAGGGTCCAATTTAACCGGTAGTTTTCCTCCAGTCATGGTTAGTTTAGTAGATTCTTTGATTGATCCGGCTTGCGGTCCCTGTCCCAGTCTGCAGCATGTACTACCAGTGTCTCCACGCGCTCTCGCTGGACGACCTTTATGTAACACCCTAAACACTTTTAGCTTTCGGTGTTCCATTTTTTCCCGACTTTTTTGTGCGTGCTCACTCCAATTTCGGAACGGTGAAAATAAATTACATAAGAATACATTTTAAAAGTCCGATGCCTCTGGCCATTTCGTGGAAATATGATTTCTTGCCTTCATTGAATATATCAAATACTAAAAGTAATTTGTAAAGCAAATATAAAAAAAGTTTTTCACGTACAAAATATTAAATCAATAAAAAACAGTAGTTTGTCTGTAATTCTTACGATTTTGCTTATTTTTTTTCGTGTCAATCACACAAGGCAAACTAATTATAAATACAACAATTACAAGTACATTTCATTGAATGTTCAAATGAAGCTTTGACGTTAAATCTATTTTGAATGTTCCTGTAAATGTGGGTTTATGTGCCTACGTAGGATGGAATTATGGCCATTCTGCTTTTGGTGATTACTCTCTGTTATTTGGAGTATCATAGCAATATATATAAGTGCAATTGTACTTGTTGTACTTATTGATTAGAGGTTTAATCTGAACGGAATAAACTCATTTGTCATTACACGCTACCTTTCATTATATATCACGAAGTTGCTTCGCATTTTTATCGGCCATTTAATTTCGGTGCGGTTCGCTTCTTAAACTTTTTCTTGAAGTATTTATTTATTTATATCATTAACGCAACTACAATGGAAGATGCTCTGAGGAACTAGCGTCATTGATCCCTTCGGCACCGGTGCGTAGTCGGGATACACGCCAAACGCGCGCCCAACATTTGTACACGGTTGACATTTGTCACATGAGAACGGGTCGCTTCTACGATTCGTTCTTAAGTTCAACAGCTCGGCTGTGGAACGAACTGCCGGCCTCTGTGTTTCCTCCCTCCTACAACATGGGACTCTTCAAGACCCATGTTCACTCCTTCCTCTCCACAAAAAGACCCTCCACACAGCATCCCCAAAGATGACACAGGCCCTGAGGGAAATTATTTTCTTCAGGACCTCCTGTGTGGAGTTAATATAAAAATAAAAAAAAAACGCCTTTCGGCTTTTATATAATATAACTTATAGTATAAGACATGTACCATAGCATGATATATTAGATTATATACTATAGCATGATAAATTAATTGCATAAGTAACAAGGAGCCATTAAAAGTGTGTAAAACAACAAAGGTATTGCTCCCTCTACTAATTTGTTTGATGTATTATGTGCAATTTGTTTCCTTTTTTCGTTTGATTTCATGCCGGTCCTGCATAACATATTATTCCTAGCGTTATGATAATTAATAAAACACATCATATTTTTATCATTATTCAATTGATGAACGACCGTGTGCATGTGAAAACATTACTAATATAGAAGCTGATATAAAAGAGTTCATGGAAAAATATACGCATTGTTTACACCGCCTAAGAGGGTTGTTTTCGTGTTGAATAAACTTGAAATTCTCATCTTATTTCGGAGTATTTCCAAAGTATTTTAATTGTTCTATATATTTCTTCTCTTTGAAGAGTCGTAAACTCAAATACCATTTTGAGAAACTAGATAAAATTACATTATAGATTTTTGCATTTGACATATACTTTGATATTTATAAATTGGAATATTTTAATTTGAAACACGAATAAAATTGATAAAAACACACAAATATTTTTACTCCAAACGTCAAAAAATTGTACTGAACACACTGTCACCTTACTCTTTATCTCGTTTATATAATAATTCCCAGAGAATAACAAACTCAAAAATGATACTCTGAAGCAGATTTTAGCGCCATATAAACGATGATTTCTATAATAATGGATAATTTGTATAGCTCCGTTTTTGTGAAAAATCACCTCAAGGACGCAATTTATGTTTACCTGCACGTACGTAAAACATTTATGTTATTAAAAAACTTAACTTTCATAGTATATTTCTGAAATCCCTCTCTTTTTCGAGACGTTTATTTCACGTGTCAGTCTATTGAAATTCGCCGTTGCCGGTTCTTTAGTAGCCCAGTTAAAGATTTTTTTTTATCAGTACCAACTCGAATCTAAACTTTTGCAGTCTTTATGTTGGTTGCGAAGTGATTTTTGAACAGCTCTTATGATCTCATAGAAATCTTTGTGTCTCCCTTACTGTCATGGTTAAAAATATAATCTAAACCAAGGCTGCCCAACCGAAGGCCCGCGGGCCACATTGTGGCCCGTGAACGAATTATAAGTAGCCCGCGTGAACCATTTTCAAAATACCCGCCAATTTGAAAATTACTTGGATCGAAAAATATTTTCGTATCATTGCATCATCCACCAGGAGGCGTTTTGTGCAAAGAACATAAAGTTGAATGATATAATGGAGCCGGTAGTACGCTACATAAATTACATACGTTCAAAAGCTCTTCACAGACGTAAATTCCCCATACTAAATATACGAGTACAATAATTTTTTCCCATACTCAAAGATTTGAAAGAGAAGCTCAATATTGTCACCAAAAAGTATGAAGCTAAAATTAGATGCTTATTACAGTCGTTTGAAAGCAGATTCCAGGACTTTGAAAGTACAAAACAAAATTTACATTTTTTTGTCAATCCTTTCACAATCAGTTTGACTGAAATAATTAATTATCCTGCCAATATCCAGTTGGAAGTTACTGAACTGCAAAATCATTCTGCACTGAAAAACCTTTTTGCAGAAAAAATATTTTCAAATTCACAAACTTCTTCAGGAGAATTTGGAGAAGAACGTACGAGTATGTTTGTGAAAAGTTTTTTTCTAATCTTAATTTTGTAAAAAATAAATACCGCACATCTCTAACTGGGCAAGATATGTCCGATTGTTGCTACTGTCAACATCTGAACTGACTCCTAACATAGGAGAATTATAACAAAAACAATGTCAGAAATCACATTGATTCTACCAATTACTTGGATTTAGATTTTTGTTACATAAAATGTTGTTTCGTTATTTGGCAGTAGATGTTATTTATTTTATTATTTTAATAAACGACAATAAAATTTCAATATGTTTATTTGTTTGTTGCATAAAACAAGACATTAAAAAAGCTTAGGTAACAAAAATAGTAACCGTCAGTAGTCAGTGGCCCGCCAGTGACTTTAAAATCGTCAATTTTGCCCTTGTTAAAAAGGTTGGGCAGCCTTGATCTAAACGGTGCGAGAAAGAGAAAACACGCTTTATATTCACGTATAGAAATACCTTTCAAAAACAGTTTTTGGTTTTCGGAAATCTTTAGAAATATCACATTTTTTTAGATTTTATTGAGAAGCTGAAATACACACAAATTCTCCGACTTTTTAACAGCAATTATCAAATATATCGCTCAATATGCCAGAAGTCTGAGAGGTTAAGCAGCATCGTGGGAGGTCGATCTTTTGCACAATAATACTTTGAAAAAATCATCGTACGAATGGTCGTAATATGGTAGGTGTTGTGGTAGATTAACAGGGATTAATTGCTTTATTAAGGTCGTGGTACGTTGACGGCTGTGAAGCCACATGATGGGAGTTTTTTTATTATTTTTATTTACTGCGATTATCTCTGTTTCGTTTTGCTAACGTATACAGGATATAAAGTGTCACTTTTTCCCTGGAAATTATAAACAAGTACAATATTATGATGCGAAACTGGAATTGTATTCACAATATAAGTATTTCCTCGCGTTTCTGAATAAGTGCTGAGTAAGCATTAAAAGAAAAAAAATATCTCACAACATAACAGTTCGCCTGTTGGCAGCTTTAATTACGGCATTTTTTGTTGTTGAACAGAGAATGTAGTGTTACGAGAAAATATGACGATCAATTTAATTAAAGAAGAAGAAGATAAATGAATACATGATACGATCAAGTGAATCATACACGTATTTGAGTAGTTATGGAATAATGGTATCTAAGTGTCTGTGAATGAGAATGAAACAGGGAACGTGTGCCAAGACAGAGTAGCGTGGCGGTCTATCCTCACTGCTTACCCCTGCGAAGAAATAATAAACAGTACTTTAACATTAACATATTTTATGTAAAACGGTTTAAAAATTTTATAAAGTTAAACTATAAAATTAGCGGTAAGCACAAAATTTAAATTTTTCTAAACGTTGAATTAGTAACTTCCCGAGGGATTCCTCTAGAGACATCTGAGATTTTAGTAATACGTTGATCAGAAATAAACCCCACCGAAAGGTCAATTTCCTGGCTTGCTAGTTTTATAACAACACATCAAACATTCCTAAAAAAAAAAAATATATCAAAATTTTTGATTTTTCCTTCTTTCACTGACTGACTCGCCGATCTCACTGACCGAGTGGAGAGTGAGTAAAGTGCCGAGTTGAGTATGCAGGTGGAGGGGGTACTCACTCGACCGAGTCATTGGGCCCCATTTCTATCCGCCTGAATTACTCGCCCGTTACTAGACCGAGTACTGACTAGTGACTACTGATCAGCCTAGCATTCGGCCGAAAGAACTGTCTCGGCCAAACACTCTTCAGCAATTTTGTTATTATTAATCTTTATGCTGTATACTTTATACCTTGTACTTTTTAACTATATTTATGTTAATGGCACATGTCGTGCCGTTTGTATTTAAATAAATAAACTATGTCGTTAAGATTCACACTTTATTTTAGAGATTTGCTTGGACAAATTCAACCGCAGATCTGTCTAATACACCAGGACCGCTTCACATATTCGTGCATGACTTCTTCACTTACGTCGTTAATGTCTTAAATCCTTTTCTAATTTCCATTTCTTCTATGCGATGATGTCCTGTGTTGCAATTATTGGACATGGTTCTCGGCACGAGCGCAGCTTGATACCAAGTCCTGCCGAAACCACCTCAAGCCAGGCCAGGATACTAAATAAAATTAGCCTCTTATTTCTGTAAGATCCTCCAACGTAGCGAATAATGTTAAAACCAGTTATAAGCCATTCTACCATGTAATTACCTGCTTCGATCAAACATAAATAAGATGGCGATTTAAATCAGTGTCCTGGCCTGGCTTGGGGTTGTTTTAGTCCTACCAGTCTCGTAGCGGCGTCTCCGCAGCCTCTGCGCACGACTCTCCCTGGTCGTGAGCGGCCCGTGCGGTCCTCTCCTCTCCTGTCCTCCTCCAACCCCTCCCGTCCTTATCTCCCGCTCTGCCATTAAAACTATTTCCATTTTTCATTCTTTCTTCCTGCGTGGCTTTGGGGGCATATTGTTATCTTATATCCACGATGCGGAATTTCGCCAATGGTTTTCAAATGCTTTCCAGATGTTTTACAACGTAGGGGATAATATATAAATACCCTTATTTGTCTTGTGGCTACAAAAATATGTATTAAATTAAATTTGAAAAAGACATGCAATATTGTCGATAGCAATATTTTTGAATTACGACATAAATTCATTAAATATTCATACATATCTGTGTACTAAAATTATTAAAGTATGCCCATTTTAAAAACCATCAATAACTACAAATTATCGCAGCTACCGAAATTTAAACTCAGGACCTTCTACCGTCGCACAGTGGGCTGAAAATCGCCTATCATAGACATAGAGACTTGAATTTTCAAGGGTATTTTTTTTGGCTAGAAATGGATTTTGCTGATCATTACTATGCTATAAAATTTTGTATGAAGCAATTGCGTGTACAAATGAAGGAGTTATCATTTTTTTAAGAAAAATTTGTATGGCACTAACATTAAAAATGAGGCTATCTCTGGAATCATAAGGTTGACCATTATATCCTTACACACAGATTTACTACTATTTATTTGTATTTTTTTTACATGCTTCGTACTGTGGCGCAACTTGTGATTTTTTTTTTTAAATCCTCAAAGTTGAAAAAAAATCTTTTTTTATGTTGATGATTCATTTTAATGCTTAAATGCTTTACATATGAGTATGCTTTGTCTAGTTTACAATATTTTATTTACACTGCAAGCCTAAAAGCATTTTAGCCTCATTTTTAATGTCAGTGCCATACAAATTTTTCTTTAAAAAATGATAACTCCTTCATTTGTACACGCAATTGCTTCATACAAAATTTTATAGCATAGTAATGATCAGCAGAATCCATTTCTAGCCAAAAAAAATACCCTTGAAAATTCAAGTCGCCATGTCTATGAAAGGCGATTTTCAGCCCACTGTGCGTCGGGGCGACTGCTCTAAACTACAATCTCTCCGTGAATAATCAATAGGATAGGAAGTGCATTACAAAACTTGACCTTTTTTAATGAACAATCGACTAAAATTAAATTTCTCTTGGTTTGAAAATGAAATATGTTCGTCAGACGGGAGTGTGACGTGTGTGTCTCCTAGTAGAATTTTGCGTTGATAACATTTTTTTATGAAAATGTACCCAACTTATGAAGTCAAAGGAGTTCTTTGAACGCTGTGGAAAAGGGTTGAAAATAACTTGTACTTTATGTTGCCTTTCGTTGGTACCCACTTTTTACATACTGCCAGCATGGGTTTGCCCCTGGCCGCGAGCGGTACGTTAGGTACAGGTACGTTATTAATTATGAAGGTACTCGTATCTTGTCACCATCCTTTTACTCGATTACTCTCTTATTTAACATCCGTAGATAAACCAAACATGACATAAATATGTGATATTTTGTATATAGTGTCTTAAACAATGAACTTAATTAGATTTTTTCTTCAATATCAAAAATACTTATAGAGTTGGTACTTTTATGAACTGTTCAGGGTTTCCCAGCATGAATATGACATCTTACACGGTTAAAATTCACTGACATAAAATATTCTAATTTATTAAAATCTGTTCAAATTATTCTTATTGCTGTTAAGAACGGGACTGCAGGCCTTTAATTAATGAATTGACATTTTTCCTAACAAACTGTCGGTAAAATACATATATTTTATTAGACTTATTAGGATGTTGGAACACGTATTCCTTATCATTATTACTTATCTTGGTATACAAATCCTCGATAGTATAATAGTTTACTTAACAGCTTGATCCCCGAAACAAACCATCCAATATCATTATCTGAATGATTGCCAAATGAAAACTGAGAGCGTTTTTCACTGGTCAACTTTGACCACATAGATTTCGGGAAGCGACCGACCATGTGTTTTTATTGCAGACACACTTTTATTTCGGCAATAATTCTTTTGATTCATGGCTCGCGTGCTGAAACATTCTCTAACACAATGGGATGATCTTGATTAATTCGTGGAAAGGGACAGTGTCTGCTATATTTTCATTGTAAAAACAGAGAAATTAAATACAGATTTTCATTTAGATTCCTGCTTTGATTGTGTGAATGCCTTTTATGAGTTTACCGATGTGCTTGTTTCTTGTTGCACGTGTTTATTATTCTTGGAGAACATTCGAGTTTCACACAATTGAGTGTAATTTTATTTTATGTTGTTTTTACTTTTGTTTACCCAATTTCCGACTTTTAACCGTAAATGTTTTTGAAATATTTTATGAATTTCTTTGTTAAAAAATAATTCTTAGAATGATTTGCGATTTTAATGATGTACATTACCGTATCTTTGTTCCTAAATTGTATATGGACGCTGAAATTCATGTAGATTTTTTTTAAATTTAATATCGATACACATGTATGTATTTTTTGTTAAATATTTACAAATTATTAGGATAAAAGATAATTCATATTTTTTTTTCTATTTCTCCTCACTAGGGGTTCTGTGGTGAGGCGGAATACGTTTAATTAAGGTAAGGTAATATAAGATACAGGCGCAGTCCGTCCATACATGCTGTGAATGCTCCGCGTCCCTTGCATTTTATAGTAAAAAGATTTCGACTTCTAGCCATAAATAGCAATACTGCAATTTAAATATTTTAATATTTCTACAGCGACCTTAATGCGATATTTTTTTACAAAAACGGGGCTGTAAAAAATCATACAAATATAATTATTTGACATCGTGCATATTACGCACATCGAACGACACTATACAAACAGCGCGGGCGAGTCTAAATACACGGACATTCTCAAATACTGTGAAACGCGTAAAACACACGTATACAAGCAATAATACTGTTGTGTGATCTGTAAACCGTATCCAAGAATGCTAGAACATACGTTCTTTCCGCGCATGTGTACTGAGACCCGCAAGCCAATTTCTTCGTCAATTTTATACGATATCAATGACAGCATCCAACGTACAAAAATCGTCTTTAATGCTCATAATATATGTATAATGCACAGAATCGTATACTCTATTACTGATCCATTGGATTGTATGTGCGCGCTGCTTTGACAATTTGCTTTGAGCGTGAATATTGAAGTCGAATTCTTATTGAATATTATTAACCTGCGATTTACTTTTTAATCATAATTTAAATAAATAAAAATGAATACCCAAAATAAGATGGATACTTCGCCAACGTGTTCTAAATGATAATAGTGAATTGTGTGGTTGTATAATTCATTAATGCGAAAAAGGTTTTGTGTCTCGGCCATTTGCAAAAAAAAACATATTCTGGATACTGGAAATATTGAGTTATGAGGCTTAATGGATTTAAGGAGATAATTTTAGACGGAACCTAATTGTATCTTGTTCGTGGGCTAGCGTCTAGATGTGCATATTTGATACCAAGTACGTAGTAAGTACGAGTATAAACATTTGATGTCCAGCATCCCTTCTACAAAAAGTCACCGACCGCCACTGATAAGATACTCTTTAAAAACACTTAAATATCCAATGGAGACAACTATATAAGTCGGGGGTTTGAGTAAATATGCACAAAATAGGTTTTTTATGGAGTTAGTTTGGGTTATTTTAACAATTTATGCGTATTTCCTAACCTGCAAACTTAACTTTGATTAAAAAAAAATGGAACTTTAACGCATTTTTACCATCTCCCACGGCATGTATAGATTTTTCTTGTATTAATTAAGTTGAAAGTGCTTTTTATAATTTTTTTGTATATTAATATTGTTTATCTACTTTAAATACTGTCTCTTTTAGATCCAATGCCATTTTTTCTAAATGTTGTATATTTCCTAATCTTTGATTCCTTTAAGCCAGTTTTTGATTTGTTTTTTTAATCGTTTGTCTTACAGGTTTGGCTTTTAATCGTTTGTCTTACCTATCTATTTCTGCTCAGTTACTTGACATAATATACCTACATCACCAAAGGTAATGTTCGCACTGGAACTTAATCAGGGCAAATAATATGGCAATGTAAAACTGAAATTATTGTATTTAAAACATATTCTTAAAGTTTGTGAATTAACTAACAATTCTGTAATAAAATTTTCTTTGAAATTCAATAATTGTTTAAATGAAGTTTCTAATATTATGTTCGCGCTACCGGTTTACTCCATTTCAATTATTCCGATTTTGTAAAGGGAAAGGTTACGCGAAACAAGCCATGAACAATTATTTATATTCACAGTTCGAATGAAAGGAAATGTCATGCCTTGTATATTTCACGAGCACAAAGGGCAGCAGCCTGAGAATAATTCCACGAAATATTGAAACCCGAACATTCGGTTAAAATAAACACTCGTATTTAGTTTATATTTATATTTCATTTCTGCTGTGATATTTGCCATTTCAGAGTGGATCGAGTACCACCCGGGCGGGATAACTCGGAATTGATTTGTATTATTATTTATCTTCGCAGTTCCGTTGGCCCTAGGCGCTGGCCTCGCACATTGGCCACGGCCGGGGCTACAGGTCTGGATGCCTACTGCCTAATGCCGGTGAATGAAGCCGCAGCAAGAGATAAACCACGCACCCGCATGATTAGTGGTATTTCTTTTGAACAGATAAATGGCGTCTATCTGTTTGCGGATCGCAGCTGTATCTATTATTATTGGTTGATACATTGGGGCAGAATTATTGCTGATCATAAAGCGCTCAGGTCAATTAATGTCGGCTCATGTTGGCACACTTTTACAGATTTATCCCGACAGGCTCTTTTTTCCGTTTACTTTTATGTTCACGACTTAATTGTCTTCATTGCTTTGCATTCATGTTTCTAGGAAATATTATTATAAGGATGTACTCGTGTTTCCGTCCCGTGGGGATGTTTTTGTTTCGAAGACAAGACCAAACTAGGAGGAGCAAAGATGTAATGAAATTAAAGTTTTTCTTAGTTTTTATTTTAACAAAATATAATATCTTCTAAGGGGTTGCCTAATTCAAACAAGGAACGTGTATCGTACCAGAGGTCACGACTTCAATACCGTGCGAAGTGTAGATTTGTATATTTTACAAAGGTTTTTCGCTTATTATATACACAATTTGAGTGTATGTAGAATTTTGTATAGAGTTATAATTTCAGTGTCGCCCTGCTGAGTAACCACCATTTAAATTTATCCTCCCTCTATTAACCACCTGAGAGCATTACCCAATTGCGGGTACCCTAAGGCACCGGACGGTGGGAAGATTAATAATAAAAATATTTTGATAAATTTCCTAGCTCCGTTTTTGTGAAAAATCACCTCTTGGGCGCTTTTATGGTAGGTATCACTCACAAAAAAACATTTATTGTAGCAGCCAATTTATTCACAGAAGCGTTTTTCCCTGTGAATTTAAGATGATAAAAAATACTGCATTTGTGGTAAATCGTGAAAGTTAAACAAACGAATTATTCAATTAAAATTAAACATGCTACCGTAATGTGCCATTAATGCATTTTGCCATAATATGAGCTTAAAAAAATTAGAGAGTCATAAAAATACCTGTTGTTATTCACAATACAATTCGTGAAACGCCAATTTTATAGCAAGCTATTTTAAAGCCACTCACAAAGCTCAATCAGGGGGGAACAAAGTTCGTCCATTGCACTAAAAGAGCAGCACGCTGAAAGCTCGCTTTCTCTCTCTCTCTCTCTCCAATGACAAGTGCCATCAATCGTTGGTGCTTTCCGGGAAATCCCACGCTGCAAATCCACGATGAAATTTTTATACTGTGTTTCGTAAAAAGCAAATTGACACTGTTTGACAAAAATAATTTCAATCATGCAAATCTTTAAACGAGTGAATTTTTTTTTTTTTTTTAATTCCTTTATTTTTTCCCAATTTATGTATTTCACATTACAAGTTTTATAATAATAGGAAAGGGAACCCACTAAGGCGCAGCCTGTGCGTGGGTAATATAAGTTAATACATTAGATTTTTGTACCTAAAAATATATAACAATAAAAATAAAATAAAAACAGTAAGCATAATAAAGAAAAACTAAAGTCTAAAAGATTGTGCAAGAGGTGCATATTAAAAATAAATCAAAGTAAAAATAAAGATTCTAAGATAATATATATGAATTAAAAGAACACAAAATAAAATAATAATAACTATACAGAAACAAAATAGAAAAAAGTAAAAATTAAATGAATAATGCTTCAACATTTGCATTGTACAGCCACAACTTTAATTTTTTTTGGTATTGCGCTAGTTTAGTAGTTACTTGAATTTTTTTTGGTAGTAGATTAAAAGTGCGAGGTCCAATAAAGCTACTGTGAGTTTGCATTAGTTTGGTATTGGTTTGTGGGGTATAAAATACATGATTTCTTCTAAAGTTGATTTTGGGTTCATATTTTTGAAATTTATTTTGGTTTTTCATGACATATTTCAGGCTTTGAAGTAAAAATAGTTTACGGAGATTGAATAGTTGAGATTCCTTGTACAATTGATCAGTCGAAAATGTCCTCTTTTTATTATATATAACCTTGATAATATGATTTTGTACTATTTGTAGTGGTTTTATAAATGTATCTAGTGCGCCACCCCATCCTAATATACCGTACATAATTGAGGATTGCACTATAGAAAAATAAATCATTTTCAATTTGTCAACATTGAGTACTTCCTTAAGTCTATAAAATATGTACGTCAGATATCTTAATTTAGAAACAGTGTTATTAATTTGTGGTTGCCAGTTTAAATTTGTGTCAATATATATACCCAAATATTTGATCTTTTCAATTTTTCCAATTTCAAAGCAAGAGGTGCATGTTACTTTATTACAGTTAGCATTATGTAGTCTAATTTTAAGGTTATTGGGAGGTTTGTTTTTACTGTTTTTATAAAAAGTTAGGTAAAATGTTTTATTATAGTTTAAGAAAAGTCTATTACAAGTTAGCCATGATAAGACATATGAAATACATTTTGTTGCATTTAAAAAAGTTTCAGGTCAGGATTTTCCATTTACTATTATTGCTGTATCATCAGCGTAAGATACAATTTTACCAGGGATTACAACATTACATAAATCATTAATATATATTAGAAACAGAATTGGGCCAAGCACAGTCCCCTGTGGTACTCCATTTTTTATCACTGTTTCTGTGCTATAAAAGTTCCCTATTTTTGTTTTTTGTAATCTGTCTTTGAGATAGTGAGTGAGAATTTTTAGTGTATCTTTTTTGAAACCTAAATAAATTAATAATATGTATACCTAATACTGATCTGTTGGTGACCTAATAATGATCTGGTATTTACAGATTTCTCGTGGCTGATCATGCAAGGGTTCATGTTGGATACAGAGTATTCGAATTTGTGTTATTGTCACAGAATGCATTTAGGTACCTACTGCGAGTTATCTGTGAAAGCGTTTCTACTGTATTATTTATTTATGCCTGTGATTAAAACTGTCTAAAAAGTGAATACTAAAAAAAAATCTCGAAAGTCGCAGAAAACGTCACGAAAATTAAAATAATACGTTTTTATATGATATCCATATCCTGATGAAGCTTGGTTGAAGCGAAACCGGTCGATGTGTAAAATAATAAATATTCGTGGTTAAATATAAAGTGTTTGTTTTATTTAAAAAAATATAATTTCTAACCACAAAGTAATTGCTTCTTATGAAAAAATAAAATAATACGCTTCATTTTTGGTTCGACTGGCGAGGCATGGAATAAGGCAGGCCAGGTACGCACAGCTACGTTTCACACGTGGCTTTAGCTTCGTTCATTATGAGCTGCCATACATATCCACACATATCGGGCCACGCGCACGCTACGCACGGTTACGTGGGTATGTGACGTCATAGACATACGCGTAGGATACAGCGGATGCGTCGGTTGAGCGAAGCCCACGGCGGCCTCGCCGGTTACGACAGGCATTTTTCTCCCCCCGCACACCGCTCCCGCCTTGACTGCTGAGATGAAACTGGGCATTTTCGTGGCGTAGCTCAGCTAGCAATTTGTGAGCACTTCGCTGTATCAAGCCACGTAGCTCTCATGTCAATCGTGGCCGTGGACTTGCTTTACCGTGCGCAGCTGTCTGTGGCCAGCTTAAGTGTCAACTTTATTATTTATTTATGTATATGATTCTCTGAAAACATTGGTGTCGAATTTCGATTTCTTGAGTTTTTTGACGTGGGAGTTTGTCTAATTTTTACTGCGCGAGGTTTTCTGAACCAATTTGTTTTTTTTGGCTCTTCACTGGTTTAGGAAAGCTCTATCTACTCTCAAAGTGATTATTTAACAACAGAGTTTCATTTTCAATATAGGAAAGGTTTCTGTAGAATAATATATCGCCATTTAAGTAGACAATGTCTCTAACCCATTGTTTTGTTCCTGGGAAATATCCGAGTGTGCATAGGCGAATAGAATCTAGATGCAGATCTACTCGCAGTTAAGGTAATCCGTTTCACGGAATTCGAGACGCATTCAACCTCCACGAACTTGCATTTCAACCGAAGTGCACCAGCGTTGCCAGATTATTATTTAAAAAATAGGGATGTTTTTACCACGTGATATATTAAATAAATTTAAAAAAAAGATTAAAACGCTAATAGTACGACAACCTAAAAATTATATTTAAAAATATTTATTTCTACGCCAAAATCTCCCCGCCCCCCACGGCGAACGCGCATTTATCGCGTTATTTTATGCAATTTAGATGTCTAAATGACTAAATGTTTCATTGAAAAACCGTAAATTCAACTTCCGCAAAAATGACAACGCTGGAAGTGGTAAGAAGGTACATAATAATAATATGTTTCATTGTTCATATTTTTTTAACACTAAGAGTACAGCGCCCTAGAGGTGTTTTTTTTTACAAAAACGGCGCTATACAAATCATCAAATTATTATTGTTATTAAAGGTGAATATCTTGTATCTGTGGTAAAACGATGTACGACTTTATTACAAAAACTGTGGAAATTCTATAATAATGATAGGCCGATGTTAGCGTAGTGAATAAGATTAAGAAATGTCGCTTAGGCGGTTTAGATATGTAGATCGGATTGACGGAGACAGGAAAGTCAGGACAATAGTATCACTTGTGTTCGCCATCCTCAATAGGCACACCTTATTATGGTTTTTAAATGATAACTATACTAATTGCAAAATTCATGATGTATGAATGGATTGAAAAACTTATTCAAATATGAAGTCCTTGCATACACAATGATAAATATTTACCCCTTAGTAATACAATTTAATAGCCTTAATTGGTAAGGCCATTAGTGATTAGTTTGTGTAATTATTACACCGTTTTATTTACTGTACCTGTCTCATTGGGGAGATCCAGTAGATATATGAATAGAGGCGGGCATCATCAGTTCAATGAGGTAAATAGAGACGGACCACATCAGTTCAATGAGAAAAATAGAGATGAACAACATCAGTTCAATGATGTAAATAGAGACGGGCAACATCAGTTCATTGAGGTAAATAGAGACGGGCACATTAGTTCAATGAGGTAAATAGAGACGGACCATATCAGTTCAATGAGATAAATAGAGATGAACAACATCAGTTCAATGAGGTAAATAGAGATGGGCAACATCAGTTCAATGAGGCAAATAGAGACGGGTAACATCAGTTCAATGGGGTAAATTTTAAATTGATTTTCATAAACTTATCCAAGTATCCGTAAACGACTGAATGCTTCAATATTAATTGAATTTATCACTAAGTAGCAATAATGAATCAAAAGCTGTTTTAGCAGAATCTTCGAGATTGATTTAATCATTAAAAACGGCTAAGCAGCTGTTAGAGATCAATGTAAAATTGAATACGCTTTACTTTTTTGAGATATTCATATTTTTCCGGCTTCGTTCGAGTTTCAACGGACTTTTTCTTATTTAATAATTGAAAATTATGGCTATTTTCTTAAAATATTTAAAGGGATATTTCAAAGCTCTATGGAAATAACGTTGAGAGCTAAAAATAAATTTCCAATTTGCGACCAGTAAATTCTGGACAAAGCTGTATAAATTTCATTGCCCCCGTGGTTCACCGTTCGAGACTTTTTACTGCTTCAGCGCATAGATTTTCTGCTTTGTGTTAATAATATGATTTATTTAAACTTTTTATGACTTTAGTAAAAATTAGGGCGGGTTCTTTCGTAGAATTTAAACATTTCATTAAATATCATTATTATTTTCGTTTTATGAAACATCTGGGTAGTAATGATATAATAATAGAACCTTTACAGAACTTGAAAATCAGCTATGAAAATTGTTCAAATTCTATGAAACAACCCGTCCTAATTATTATTCCCGGTTATTTTTTTTCAATCGTTTTCCACACACTTCTTTCATCGAACTTTATTTGTTACTTAGTTCCTACTAGTATGTATGGTGATGTGCTTTTGTAGATGTATAGTAAAATAAATTATAGACTCTGAGACGATAAGATATTGTATTTAAAGTATAACTGGTATGACTGGTAAAATAATTTCAAATTAAATGTAAAGCACCGTACGAATTATAAGATTCATTGTTCGAATTTTATTTATTTTTAATTTACGATGAAAACAATCTATCGGGTTGTTTTCCTAATAATTTTTTAGTAAAATACGAATGTATTATCATGATGTTGGAACACGTGTTCGTACACGGAGAAAACTTACTGATATAAAATATTGCTAATTTATTTAAAATCTCTTCAAATTATTTGTTATCTCGTTAAAAACGGGACAGTAGGCCCTAAAGGAATGAATTGATAGGTTTCATGTTAAACTTTTAGTAAAAAAAAGGAATGTAGATATTCACGCGACGTTGGAACACGTGTTCATAAAAATCATTATATTTACGTAACAGGGCCAACACGTGTTCCGATATATTCTGAAAGTACTTATATTTTATTATCAACATTCGTATTTCTCTGCGTAAAAATCATAATATTTCCACATTTCGTCACTGTATATTATCAAGGCAAATTCAGGTGCATGAACACGTGTTCCGATATTATTACGAATTTACTTAAAGTTTATCAGGAAATTGCCTGCAATCCCGTTTTTTACCGGATTTCCAATAATTTGAAGAGATTTTTAATAAATTAGCAATATTCAGTGTTTATAACTAACCATCGCCGTTTCTTGGCAGAGAGGATATGCTGCCACACAACTCTGTTCCGGAACACACTCCCCGACTTTATAATTTTCAATATGTTCTCCATAATCTGGTACTAAATAAAATTATTCAATTTATTACATTACCTTTTGTATGAATATCATATTCTAGTCTCAGTTTGGCCATCCTAAAACTTGAGCCCATTTATTTTTAGAAACCATTAGATATTATGAGTGACGTTTCTCAAGAAGGTTTTGAGAGTCTTATCGATCAGTCGGTCAAGGGATGTCTTGGCCTGAAATCAGCCCGATCTTGTGGTTTTATAGTACCCCGTGTTTATTCAATCGCTTACGGTAGAACGTCCCTCTCTTATAGCCCTGGCATTACACAAACCATAAAAACTATACGATCTAGTTCTAGCATTACAATGGAAAAGAATTTTACTGAAATTGTTACGTAGGTTTTTTTAAAAATTATTTTGTGTTTATTTTTTCTTCCAACTGACAACTATTTCATGGAAGAGCGGTAAGCTCCTCAACTATTTATTGGTTCGAAAACTGGTGTATGAAAAACAAATGTTTTTACGATAAATTAAACAATATTATTGTGATTTTGCATCTTATTCCGCAGTGAACGATACTTCGTCCTTCAGAACTAAAAGGTTTCGGAAAAGGCTTTTTGCTATTTTTTATGACCGAACTGTATAGCCGGGTACACTTCCCTTCACCATTTCTCCTATCCACCCCCACCTCCAAACGGGGTTGTTGTAGTTTTATTGGCTCCGAACATTAAAAGTTAACTTTTTGCCGATTTTCATATTTAACTATAAATAACAAAAGGTTTTTGTTGGCGTTTCTCATAAGTAAAATCTAAATAAAGTTAAATAACTCAGTTATTTCTAAAAGGATTGCCATCCATCAGTTGTTAATTAAATTCCAAGAATTGTTGGAAATGAATGGGTAAGCGATAAACATCTTACTTTGAGGTCAGCAGATCTCGATTCGGCGTATCGATTAGACGAACGGTCTCGGTCTAAAGGCGAATGGAGATATCACTGGTCGTGCTGTCGGGGTATATCGCCGTATCCGTTGGTCCAAAACAGTATATTCTCTGTAATTATTTAATCCTTGGCCGCTTCATTTCACTCCCAAAACCCCCAGATTCGTGTCAGAGCTGGAATCAAGGGAACCAAATTCACCGTACTGACTGACTCAACTTTTGGTATAATATTATATGACGACCCAAGGTCCCCAGTTCGATCAAGATCGATTCGATCATCCGATTTTAAGTATTTTGTACTGTACTCGGTCTGTGCAGTTTCACGAAAATGTATTGCTACCAATCTGAGGGATATGCAGGTTGTTAGGTTTAAATTATATTTTTAGTATATCAGCTTTTGAAAACGTTTTTACTTGCTTACGTAATATGTAATTCATAAGTTGTAAATTAAGACAAGTTATTTATTAGGTAAGCAACCTGTTTAATCAATCAAAACTAAAGATTTATATTACTAAGAAAAAATATCATTCTTACGGGCACAAATGCAAGGCTTAATCATCAATGCATTCATAAAATGTTATCATTAATATATAATGATATTTTTTTAATAAATGTTAGTACATTACAAACTTAAAATTTAGTACATTTAAGAAATTACATACAATACATACAAAAAAAGAAATTTACAAATAATAAAAAAATCTAATAAATTTCAAAAAAAATTCAGGCAGTGGTGAAGTTCGCGTAAATGTGCACTCTTTATATATTACGTATATCAATATCGGAAGAGATTTGTTCAGCTTTGGTCATTAGATAACTACATGTACATTATTGTATTGTCTCTGTAATCTTTCATTTATGGGCGGAAGATTGTAAGTTTTTAGGGTTAGAACGTCTAGTTTATTTGGTTCATTTAACTAAGTTGTGAAGCGCCCTTGATATTTGTTTTCACAAAAATTCTGCGGTTCATATGTTATTAACTTATTATGATTGTTTGATATGTTTTCCTTATCCACTTACCTGTTATTGTTAATTTATAGCACAACATTTTTGTATCGAGATCACGATAATAAAAAAGTTATACTTGTGTTATTTTTGTTAATGTCCCAAATAAAATAAATCATTGTAATGTATTTCTCTTTGTTAACAGGTAAGTACTCCACCGGAAACTGCTCCAAACTTTCGCACAGAATCCGGTGTTCATTCATCTCACGTAATCTCCGGAAAGTATTTTTCTCCGTCCAGGTATTTATTATTTATAGATCTCGGCAGATAAAAGTTTTCAGCGAAAAAAAACTTTTATCCGATCACTTAAATTGAAATGTCTCAATGTGGATTGTGGATTGTGGATTGTAGATACACCCAGAATCGTTAAAGTTTAATCTTTGGTCAGTTGAGTCAGTTCACATGTGTGTCTGTTGCTGGAGAAACGATAGTTTCTTTAGGTCGTAAATGTTTAACGACTTCACTGCTGCTCCCCTCGCTTGTCCGCATCGCTTCGTCTTGCCATAACCCGACTTAATCCATTCTTCATTCATTATGTTACGAATTCATTAATTCATGTTAAGGCGAAGCTTAATGCTAAATCACTATTTTGATTAATCTTTATAACGAATTGGTGTACATAATGAATACCAAAAAATATGCTTTAGATAAATTGAAGGTTTTACTATCGTTTCGCTTGAGTAGAATACAAATAAAAAAATAAATTTCTCAATAAAAAATATAAATGTGAACTACTAAAAAAACCTTTTTTTCAATAGAAATGTATGAACGCGTAAAGGAAACACCTTAAAAAATAGAGTTTTATAGCTAAGATTATCTGTGACAGTTTCACTTGATTAACTTTTTTGCTTTCTTATAAAATTATTTACAAAATAAATAAAAACCAGTTTTGTGCTTGAAATCGAACGTTTCCAGACTCCGTTTGTCAAGCGATTTTAATGCCTGGTCGGCCGGCTTGGTCTAGTGGTATACGCTTTCGACTACAGATCCGAAGGTCGCGGGTTCGAACCCGGCGTGCGCAAATAAATTTTATTTAATTAATTTGTGTTCTTTCACAATTAATTAATTTAAAATAATATATAGTATATTTGCGGCACGTTCCAGAGTGGAAGATACTCTCAGTATCGCCCTGGTGTAAGACCACCATTCAGAATTGAAACGTTGCTTGAAATGGCTTTAGCCGTGTTTGGTGACCAGATCTGAATAGCCAGGTACTTCCCCACCTTCCTCTTCCCCATCTCCCTCCCCTCCCCAATACCCTCAGCCTCACAACATACCCCAATTGGGGATGCCATAGTCTCACTGGCTCCAGACGGGAGCAGTTGGGACTCTTGTGCGGTATTACTGTAAAAAAAAAAAAAAAAAAAAATGCCTATTACCTACAATTTAAGGTATACCAAGAATATACATATTTTTGGCTTGTAGCTTCCTCTTAAGAAACGTTAATTTTATTCATGGGAAACGAAAATGTAGATGAGTTTTCCTTCTTTATAATTGCGAGCATTTCTCAATGAAACATTTTAGTATGTATACCGCTCAATTTTTCAGAAATTCAAGTTGGATTTTATAATAAAAGTCTTTATTTCATGATTTTTTCTTTCAGTTTTGATTATTAAGCTGTTACTTTTTGTGTGAAGCCTCTCTTCAACTTGCCCTTTTGTGTGTTTGTTCTCGTTTCGGGTCGACACCTCTGCGGGTTGCGGCTGCCAAAATGCATTATGCCGCACCACGTTCGGTCGAGTGCCTGTTGCTGACACCTGCCATTTGCATATCACTTCACCTTCATGAATGTTTGTGCTTTTTTCAGTTCTTTAATATAATTATGATTCTGTCTACCCCGATTCGTTCCCGAAGTATTATTATTCACGGTATAAATTACGAGCAACAAGACATCAAATATATTCACACGCCATTAATGTTTGCTTATATTTAATTCTCCGATAAAGAACTTTAAAACTTAAAATTCGAATGTTCATGTCTGCGTTTGTCACATTCAATAAATTATTCCTCGAAGATTTTTATTTGAGAGATTTTCTTTTCTGCAATTTATTATGAATGTATCGTTGTTCATCTTTCGTGTTACCATCACAAAAACTTGAATAAGTATCCAATAACATCCCTCCCGGCTTAGCTAGACAACTTTTATAACAGCATTATTCAAAAGCTCTTTTCTTGTCGAAGTTTCGTGCTAGTTTTTCTTGGCGAGGGATATGAGTATGTGTATCGTTTAGATATTATCTATCGTCTGGTAATAAACGTGTCCAACTGACAGCCAAAAAGTAGGTACGTCTCATTGTGTCGTTATTAATCGCCGCTTAAGCTATTCATTATATGCCATTTATTAGCCGGCGAATTCTTAAGACTATTAATGATTGTATATAGTTACACCATATATTAGGCACCTAAATGTGAAGTTTACGTCAGATGTATATATATTAAAGGCCTCCGTGGTCGAGGGGTAAGATCCTGGACTATGAATCCGAACAATGGAAGTTGTGCGATTTCGAATCCCGGCGCGTGCAAGTAAATTTAATTCAATTAAATTTTGTTATTTCACATTTAGGCCTATGTTATATTCAATTAGATTAATATATAACTTTCAACACGTTCCAGAGTGGTAGAAACTCTCAGTATTTCCCTGGTGAATGACCACCGTTCAGAATTGAAATGGCTTTAGTCGTTTAGCTTGATGAACAGATCTGAATATTCAGGTACTTCCCCACCTTCCTTTCCACCCTACCTCCTTCCCTTATCCTACTCTGAACTTATAAGCTCAAATTTTGGTCGCTGCATGTCCATATGATCTTAAATAATTCAATTACACCGCGGAGGTTGAATACGCAGTTCTAGAAATAATATTATTTACTTATGATTACCTTGCTTGGCTTTTACATGAGAATACAAACACATACCACCTAATAACATTGGTGTAAATAAAATATGTAAAATTAAATTACAATTAAAACACCAAGTAAATATTACAAAAAATGACAAACTAATATAAAAATCTTGTAATCTCAGATAATATTATTATATAAGAAAGGTTATTATTATACACACTGGGCTCCGGTTAGCAGGGAGCTGCTGGGATTCTTGTGAGGTATATTATAGGTCTTTAAAAACATCTAAGCATTAGATTTAGAACGTTATGTTGGAAGTTCTTGGATTATTAAAATAGTTGGTTATAATCATACTATAAAGAATAACACAAGAAGCGTTTCGTTTATTTCGTCCAAATATTTGCCTAATCCAAAACTGTGTTTACGGAATCCAAATGCGATGGAAATCTACGATGTCAGGCGAGTGTAAAGTCGGGTCTTCAGTGACCAAATGTTTTCAAAACATCGGACAAAAACAAAAACATTGGGTCGGGGCCACAATGTTTTTGGTTTTCCATCGGCCACGGATAACAAAAACGTTGTGGCACTGTCCTAATGTTTTATGTATGCACAAACATTTGGTTCAATGCTTGTGGTAAGATTGTGTATTCAAATTCGTATGGAGGGCACTTCTAGTGCTATTCTTTATTTTGTGATTTTAATGATTAAAACAAGAGTTCGTGAATGTTCACTTATTATTTTTGTAAGTTTTATTATTTAGTGTTTATGTCACTCTAAAACATAAAAAGTTATATTGCTTCAACAGTTTTATCTCCACATTCTATCTACTCTGAAGAGTAGTTGTTAGCTTCAGAAGTTTCCACAGCTTGTTTTTGTTTGGTACTTTTAGAAAATATGAACCTGTTTTATTTCCTTGACTTTTTTTATGGGATAACTCATAAATATATCGACCCCCGATTGTAAGACGAGTTAGGGAAGCGGTTTTTAATGCGTGTCTTTGAGAGGGTTGGATTAAATCAGGGAAAAAAGGCGAATGCCGGTAGACCGGCAGATTGTTCAATAAAGAGAACACCTCGGAAAAACAACTCGTTCTTATGGTACGTATACATTTTCGAACTTAAACGCGAACCGGGCCACGAATTACGGGAAAGGAACGAAGCAACTGCAAGCGGCGTTTCGCGCCATTTGCGGTTGCTTCGTCCCTTTTCCATAAGTTGAGGTTCAGTTCGGCAGTTCAGCTCGCGTACGTATACGTAGCATAATACTGTCGATATAAATTGCGAACAAGTTCGGCTCTTGTCCACCGATTTTGGAATACGCGTCTTTAAATGTATACCTACGTACATAATATTTAATAATATATATTCACATTTTCACTATATATTGAAATGCCCGTGAATACGATGTCTTCGGCTTACGTCGAACTGTGAAGTAAGCGAAGACATTGTCAGTTTGATAATTGTCGCTTTCTGATTGCGAAACAGTTGTCACACGTTAACAGCAGAACTTAAAAAATCGCATTAGATGTATATAATTATATTTATTATGATACTAAAACATTATACCCATTACGTAGCAAAGATTCCGAGATTATCTGCAATTTAAAATATCCACCACATACTTATTTTTCTCCACACAGCATTAACAAAGATGATATAGGCCCCGATGGAGAATTTCTCCCCCAGAGCCTTCTGCGTAGAGTTAATACAAAAAGTTCTGGCGTCACTCACGTTTACCTTTCTTTGTTTCATTAAAAATCAAGAATTCTTAAATTTCCTAATTTCTGCCTTAACATATATTAACACATATAACAGCATTTATAATATTTAGCAGTAACCCAGCAGTTAATCTGCGCATTTATATGTCCTTGCACATATACTGATTAAAGCTAATTTTTAGATAGTAAATCGCTGACAGTGCTAATAATGATTTTATTCAAGGCATGTTAATGTTCAGTCCCGTATCCGGGAGCTATGATGCGTTTGTTTTGCTTTTGAATAATTTATTTGATAGTGACCGCAAGAGAGTTAACGCTTTTCTGCTTTCCGGTGCAGATAATACATATTTTGAGACGAATTGAACTTTCGTATTTTAATATTTATTGATGAAGCCGTTCAAATGTTCTAATCACGTTACGCATGTCTGACCAGTTTTACCAGGACAAGTAATTTTCTCTTTCAGTGTCTTTCAACACATTTTTCCTTATTGAACAATTGAAAATTACAGAACAAACAATATAATTACGTATTTTTTTTTTATAGTTATCTGAATTTGACAATGCTTCATAAATTTTTACGTTTTGAGTCGAATATAGCAACATTGAGCTAGAAATTTACAACTGTAAATGCTATATAAGTTTCATGATTGCAGAGCTCACCGTTCGAGATTTTCCTCAACCCCAAGAAGCAGCTTCATGTATACCTTAAAAAATTTAAATATTTACTAAAAACCTACCAATGTGGTTACTTTCTCAGACAACGTTTTGGTCGAAATACCGTTTTATCTCTTGTAACTCGAAATCAGTTCATCAACGTGTTTAGATATAAACCTATATAAACTACGCGCGAATCTTTAAACGTCCGCGAAATCTTTATTAAGACGAGACACCCTAAAATAAAGTCAGAATCTCAACGACGTAAGTGAAGCAGCCGTGCACAAAAATATGCGACGCGCGGCCCTGGTATATTGGACAGACCTGCTGTTGAATTTGCCCCTTACTATAATCTTTAAATGTTTCTAGAGGGATCCCTCAGGAGGTTACTAATTCATCGTCTAGAAAAATAAAATCTGGTGCTCACCGCTAATTTTATAGTTGAAAAACGTTTTATAAAATTTTCAAACCGTTTTACATAAAATATTTGAAGATTAAGGTCCTGTTTTTATTGATTTCAAATATAAATATCTTACGCCCGTAGGAATCCTTCTCTAGAAACATTTGAGGTTTTAGTAATACGTTCATCAAAAATATTTAAAATGTGAGCGTCGAGCAAACTCCCGTTATTAGAGTCTATTGTCGCATTAAAAACCATCCCCACTTTCCACTGACGAGATTTTCATATTCTATTAATCTCAATCTGCCTCAAGATTTGGGTCACGTGGGTGGCTGAACTTATAAGCTCAATTTTTAGGTCGCTGCATGTCCATATGACCGTAAATAATTCAATCACACCGCGGAGGTTGAATACGCAGTTCTAGAAATAATATTATTTATTTATGATTACCCTGCTTGGATTTTACATGAGAATACAAATACATACCACCTAATGTTAAATTAAATTACAATTAAAACAAGTAAATATTACAAAAAAATGACAAACTAAAACAAAAAACTTGTAATCTCAGATAATATTATTAAATAGGAATGGTCAGTTTTCCATAAATTCCGCTTCAATGTACATAAAAAAATCTATCTATTATTAGTTTAAAAGACTTCTCGAATCCGACTTTGCCGTGCTTATTAAAAAATATTAGTCATGTAAAATAGTTTAATATTATTGAAAGTTTGAATTGCTCAGACGAAAATATAACAGTTGGTGACCACGTTAACTCCGGTAGCTTGTTAAGTATTCGGCCCCAAAATCTCTTCAAGCCACCCCAGACGGTTTATGGAATATGTCTGCGTCGCTATTTTATGAGTTTTTCATTTCAAAAGCCATTTCTTTTGTTGGTAACAACGCATGGTTTTGTATCTTTTCTGAATAAATCATCCCTTCATTGTGTAGGTATTAGTTCATGTAAATTTGCAAGCTTTCCGCAGCGTTAAACCACACCTTATTAGGGATCCTGCGGGTGTATTCCACACTAATCCTAGTTACATTACTTTACTAAATTTTATTTTTCAAAAGCTTCTGATACTAGAGCTTCGAAGTTGTGTATCTTGAATCGTGAGTGTTTAACAATTCTGTACATCGTAAGCTAACGTACATGTTTTAAATTTCTCATTTTTTATTGCTACTGTAGAGTGCTTTAGTTTTTTATACAACATAAAATTCATGGTAGCTGTAGTAGGATTTATTAGTCACTAGTAGCTATTTGTCTGAAGCAGACGTTTGGTGTCTGTGTGCGCGGGCAGATGTACAAAACATTATTATTTGTTCTCGTGTTTATGGTTTGTTCCTACTTCAATGCAAGCGTTTGTTCTTTGTTAACAACTGCTTACACAATTATCTCACTGAAAACTTGTCACATCTCAAAGTTCTCAACCCTCTTTGTGCTGTAAATTATTGATTATGTAAATCTCAGCTCTTATGATTTTGAATAAATTTCCTTCAGTAATTTTGTTTATTATAATTATTAAGTCTTAAGTTGCAGAAAAGCGTATTTGCATTTTCTTAGAATAAGCGAAGAAGCGGACATTTAAATTGAGGAGAACTTAGATGTGCAAAGGAAGAACGTTTAATCCCCTAATGATATGAGGCAATTTTACACTAAACCTTTTCTGAGATGGAATATTTGATGTGATTTAATCGCTAGAGAATGTTCAATGAAAATTCTTGAACTTAAATAACGTTTACTATATACCGTTATAATTTTACACAGCAATGTTGTATAAATGCAATATTTCATCGAGATTTTCATGGAAGTAGTTATATAGTTAAACAATTATATTGAGCTTTCAGATAATTATTAGGGAATTTGTTCCCTAAAAGAACAACAAGAACAAAACTCGCAACATAAAAATATGACATGATGAAATTAAAAATACTTCAAGTGGAAAGATTGATTTTTTGCGTTTTTTTTTCTGGAATGTTTTCCTGGAAACTAGCTGAATATAGATAAACGGTGGGCTTACCTACTTGATTTATTTCTTACAACTTTAAAACCTTTTTTTGCTGTGGAACGAATCCTTTTATAAAAATTTTTACGATTCCTGTTTTTTAACCGCATTTATTTTTAATAAGCGTGAAAAATTATGCATCTTTATTTATAGTAATAAAAATAAATCAAAAACATTTATTCAGTGGACTTAAGTAGATACATGTACAGGGATATGTTTTGTTTTCTCTGTAGTTTTTCTTACCTTGACTGTTAATTTCTATTTCAGAGATTATCCTTGATGATAATTGCCTCCGTTCTTTGGGTAAAGGATATGTTTTAAAACATGACTGAAAAATAAACACACCACACCTTCCACATCACTCGCCCCCTAATGTGACGTCATTTAATGGAGCAAATACAGCGAGCCTTTGGTAAAAGAATGTATTCAGACTGTCTGTAGTCTGTACATAACGAGACATTATCCCCATTCAATTAGTGAACACTGTTTAACTACGCTAAGTAATTAAATAGTGAGTCCATGTTGTAACAGGGTTTATTTCGTGGTACGTATCTTAGATATTGGAGGTAATTTGCGTAGGTATATATTTCCAACATTTCTTGAAGTGTAGCTTAGAAGCAATTGAATAAAATTGTCAACATTCGAGTTTTTTTTCTTTGCTGCCTTTCCGAATAATCTACAGCGCTCTTTGGGTAAATAAAACGCCTTTTTGAACCGACTGAGATCGTCACTCCATCACTTTAGGCAACCGACAACACAAAAGCTTAAGAAACATGTTGATTGTCGCTGAAACGGAAGTCTTCTATTCAAGCGACAAGCTGTCACTTCTG
Source organism: Hesperophylax magnus (assembly GCA_026573805.1). NCBI lineage: Eukaryota > Metazoa > Arthropoda > Insecta > Trichoptera > Limnephilidae > Hesperophylax > Hesperophylax magnus. Next base: position 514,916 of record JAIUSX010000006.1, on the reverse strand, counting down.
CGGCTCTATTATATTTATGATGTAACCCGCCAATGTAAAGAGTTCTTTCTCCCTTTAGTCTACCAGAGTCGCCTGCCCTACCGATCCTCCAAGGCACCGCCTCATTACTGTCAATTTATGACAAGCGCTAAAATGAAAATGTTCTGACAAATTCATCAACATTATTTTTTTACATATTATCTGCAAGAATTTTCGCATGAACTTGAACATACTAATAGGCCACATAGGTATATTTTTTCTACCCAATAGCCAGTTTTACTTTTCGCTTGTTACACAAAATCTACACGACGCTTAAGTTTTTTCTCCCTGTAAAAAAATAATCAAAAAGTAATTTAAATCGTGATTTTACCATATGAAACTTTTCCCCATGTTTCATGTTTTCCATTTATGGTCTGTGAAAGTTCGTTTGGATCTTTCATATTATGTTCCGCACGAGGCCAACTTGCCACTGCAATGTTTAATTTTCTAAAGAAATGATTTCTTACTGCTTTAAAGATAATGCTTTTAGAACAAGTTTTCTTTACTAGATTACTCGTATTTGTTTTTCAACATAAATAAACAGTAAGGACGGGTTGTTTCGGAGTATTTGAACAATTCATCAAATTTCAACGTTCATTTCTGGGATCTGTGAAAGTCCAATTCAAGTTCTGTTATTATATCATTATAGGCTAGTTGCTTGACAAAACTGAAATAAAAACAGAACTTGAAAATATATTTCACAGAACTTGAAAATGAACGTTGAAATTTGATGAATTGTTCAAATACTCCCAAACAACCCGTCCTAAATATGCATGTAAAAACTATATTTATTTTATATGTTACTATTCCACTGAAAAACCACAAAAATATTTTGTTGGTTTTTTTTTGCATTATTTATTTTTGGTTTGTTACAATGTTTATATTTTATAATGTTTTGTAAAAGGTTTATATTTATAAAGATATTTACACTTCAGAACTGGTATTAAATGTCAATTTACATGATTTATTTGGGCCTAGTTGAGATATATTCAGTAGTTTTTCTTTGACCTTGCTTTCGCGTTGCCGATTTGAAAAATCTTCAGGACACGTATTTTCTTTTTCTTTTCCGAATTCCTGCACACTTCAGATCCATTTAGTAAATTCAATCGATTAAATTCATATCGCTTCTAAAGAAGACGACAGCCGTTTCACTAAGCTTTAAATAATATCCACAATGAGAATTTCATACACGTTTCTAAAATGCATTTGGTCTTCCAACCGCAATGCGGTTTTGTTTTTTATTTTTAAGACAAACAAACTTGTTCAGATTCATTGGATTTGAAAAGCAAACACAAGTTTCCAACGTAAACTTTACCGCTTTGCCGGTCCTTTGGGCCGGGCTATGCGTCAAGAGCTTTTCAACGAAATCCGCCCATGACTGAAGGGAAACATTAAAAAGCCGTCCATAAAAAGGTGAAATGCAATATTTTAGTACAAAAATTAACCTCGAAATAAAAGTAAAAGAACTTCTACGATGCTTGAATAATAATGATTTTTCTGAATTCGCCAATCACTTAATAGAAACTAATCACTCTTTGGATAAAAATTCTGGAACTGAAATATCACATAAAAATGGAATTAGAAATAGGTTAAATAATTTAAAGTCCTAAGAGAGCTGTCAAAAATAACTCAACAATCACATAAATTTAACTGATTTAATCAAATTATAATTTAATTTAATGATCCCGTATTTAATTTGTTCCTTTAACCTCCGCTGAAACTGTTTTCCCCTCCCTTTGCCTACCCCTCTTATAATAATTTGTCTTTTCTATTTGTGTCTCTTTCTATCACCAATAAAGTGTCTTCTTCTCTATTTGTCTCATTCTATCATTGTATTATTTTCTTATATATTTTTTCTGTATCTATGTAATTATGATTAGTTAATAAATGCCTTGACGTAGCTTGAGATAAGTGAAACTTGGTTGGCTGTCATTTATTAATTCAATTTAAGTGGTGTATTACGAAGTATGTTTTTCATCTTAAAATATAAAAAAAACAGCCTGCGTATGTTTATGCTCGCAAAACGCGAAGAGTAGTGTACCGATATCGTTGAAAATATATATTTTTCGGTACACTATATATACTTTCGAATTATATCAGAGATACGGAGTCAAATTAAAGTCGATGTAATATTATGTATTTTTTAGTTTTTAAACAGGAATATTGTGGTATACATTAGTGAATGGTGGAAGAAGTCGGAGACGCCCGAGAAACAAATTAGCAATAGCGAAGCATTGCGGGGTGCACTAGTTTAATATAAAATAATTAAATTTATCTACTGTCGAACTGAATGGACAGCAAGTAATGAAAAAAAAATCATAATTTGTAGGTATAAAGTGATCGGTTGAAAAGCAACAATTATCGTGGAAAGTAATAGAAAGTTCCTGACTTACCATTCAACTTTGGCTCAGACAAGGATCCACTGTACCTACAGCATTCTCTTATCTTATCTTATCGGGCTTCCTGGATCCTTGCTAGTTTCGCCACGTGAATCTCATATGATTCTCTGCAGTTTCGTGCTGCAGCAAAATGCGAGTCGGTGCAGTTGTAGTGTTTACGTTTTCTCTTATTCCTATTTCACGTCCTCGCGAAATGTTTGTGCGCGCAACATAATATTGTTGGCAAATTCCCATCGCAACGGAATGGCATGCCATTCTAGAGCAATGACCCACACACCTCAATGTGTACAAACCTCATTAAAGTTCTGCTGTAGCTCCAGAGTCCGCGATCAACCATCTTGTGGAATGAGTTATTGTTTTACGTCTAGATACTATTTTCTGACACTTTAATAGTGGCAAAAATAGATTCAACGGAAAGGGAAATACTATATGAACGTAGAAGTGTTAGGGTCTTTATTCGCGGACCATGCAGTTTAGTTCTAGGTAATTTCAATAACGCGCTTTAAGTAGGTGCTTGTCCTTCTCAAACAAGAATAACTTCCCCAAGTAAACTCTAAAATTTAAAAAAATCCTTAATATTTTGCAACCTGGCGATACTCATTCTCTTCGAAACTAGGCCAGTGCTATTCCATTCGACGCTCTGCCCTTCACCCTTCTGCCGGCATAAGCCATCCCGAGATTACCTTTCTGTTTGTTTACGCTAGGTACTTGAAATTTGCTATCTTCCGTAGCGCGGTATAACAGATTATCAAGTGCGACGGTCCTGCTGTTTAAAACGCTCCGTTTATTTACCAAAGTGTACCTACACATTAAGCTCCTTAAAAACTGGGTTTGTACATATTTTTTCACATCAATAAATTGCTCTAAGCTATCATGTTTTCATTTCAGTATTTGCGTATGTTTAGTCTCTGTTTACCAACGAATATCGTTGAATCGTTCACGGTCCGTACACTAGCAATACGAATAATGTACATTCAACTATTTGCACAGGTACACACGTATCTATTGAAAACAGCTCAGCCCTGCCTCTTAGTATTAAATAATGAAATTACATATTGTTCGTTTTGTTGAATAATAGCCGTCACACGTACACACAACTGCACTGTGTGCCATAACAAATAACACGTTATGAATATTATTTTTCTTTTCATTCCGTCGTCAAATAATATAAGCATGACTTCACCTCAATTGCACACACGGAGAAATACTAGCCTTCCATTCACCGTTATCACTTCTAGCAGAATTGTAAGGAAACGTACAAGTTTTTGTACTCAAAGGTGTAATTTTAGTAAAATGGTTATATTTACGACTCTAGCTGTGCTAAACTGCTGTACCTACTCGTACGCCGGGAAAGTTGTCACTTTTCTTCAATTTACCGCTGGCGTTAAATTCTTGTTTAATGTTCCTGGAGCGGTTGTAAACTTTGCTAATTTAGTATTCATTTTCAAACAAGAATCGAGATATAATTCGTCGTTGTTTAATCATATTTGGGTTATTCCCCTGTAAACCGTTTTAAACCGTTTGATAGACGACATTTCGGGATAATTCTCTTTCGCCGCGTGTTTTCTTTTCGGTTAAACAATACTGTTTCTAAAGGGATCATACTTTTTCCTTTTTACTGTACAAAAAAAAATACTTTACGAAATAATTGTGAAGACCTTCGCTTTATATTATGAATTAGGTAATTGAAAATAAATGTTCTTCATTTTAAGATTTTGAGAGTTATTTTTGCAGATGAAGGCATTTCATTTAAAAAAACTCTGATTTTATAATAAGTTGGCATGAAAATGTGTTACAAATGAATGCAAAGAACGGCTTGTTTCACAGAATTGGAATAATCCACAAATTTCAACGTTAATATTCAAGTTCTGTGAAAGTTCTATTTATTACTTTATTAACGCCCTTTTTAGGGGCTTTTACGTATGAATAGTAAAAAATTATATAATAATACTGTACAAATTTATTATATATAACTAAACTGTATTTGTTGAGTGATAATTTAAAGATGTCCACTGACTCGGTATAATTATTTCCCTCCCTAACTATTCTGAGCAATGAGGAATACATATGGTTGTTAGGACCAGAATTTTCGCACCGAAAGAAATCCCGACTTCTAGTATTACGTAGTGGAATTCGAAAGCTTATCAATGGAAAAAGTTTTTAAGTTTTGTTACTATCCAAAATCGGCCCATGATGAAATAATAACAGAACTTGAATAGAACTTTCACAGAACTTTAATTTTAACTTTGTAATTTGATGAATTATTATTCAAATTCTGTGAAACAATCTGTCCTAACTGTACTAACTGGGAACAAAAAAATATGTTTTCGTAGTGAAATTTTCTAGTGTCAAGGCTATGCGTTCATGATACCAAACTTATGGTGTTGAACTTTTATAAATATGAACAAAAAAAAATTGCTAAAATTTTTCGTAGATCTGATGGCGCCACCAATTTTTTTTTAATGTTTTTATTTAGTTAAAAATTTTACATTTTTATATCTAGTATAAACCTTTTAACTTATTTCTATCACCAATAAGGTGATGTAGATATATTTAATATTGGCTTTTCGAATTTTGTGGATCACGTAAAAGACTTATTTCAACACTATTCCTAAATGGAAGTTATATTTTTGTAAACCAGTCAAATCGCTGTATTTTTTAATTTATGTTCTTGTTATTTTTAATTTTGTTTTTTGCATATATTATTTTTTAATGTAATTTTATTTTTATTATTTCTTTCTCATGTTTCAAAACTGTCTATCATTAAAATTGTACCACCTACATGTAAAAGCCCTCTGGGCGTTAAATAAATAAATAAAATAAAAAATTAATCACACTTTACAATACATTTAAAACTTATTTTTAACCCACGAAATGCAGACACGTTGATGTGCCTATATTATGGTTTCTTTCATAAGGAATTATGTTTAATTCATTAAATAGCAAGATATATTAAAGAAGTGTGTCACATATATCGTGTTAATGCTTTTAAGACATTTGTAAAGTCGGTAAAGTAAAAAGTTTTTGTTTTGGATCATGAATAATTGAAAATGGTAATGTGAGTATTTTTTTCAAATATTAAAATATATTATTTTTTCTTTGTCTTATAAAAAAATCTTGAAGCGTCTTTGTGACTTAATTTCTACACTTATATATGAGATTTCTCGTAATGAACCATTAATTCATAGTTGTAAAAAAACGCTGTGCCAAACCGACACATTTTCCAGATTTGCTAACGAGATTCCTACTAGCTAAATAATTAAACGTGTTGTAAATTATCAAATTACCTGATTTTGCGATGTCGTAGGGACCTTGGTATTACCTATATGTTTTTTACAACGCCTCAATTTTCTGTAAAGTTTCTAAGTGAAATGATAAAATTTAATTGAATAAATAATTGTTCATCTTAATATTATATTATAAATACTCATAACGTGATTGACGTTGGGTAAAGGCAAATCAATATTAATTTCTTAGAATTCAATATTAATCAATTTCTCGGCTTTGATGTGAGATCTCCGCTTGACAAAATCTATCAGATGTAATTCATATCAGACCTATCATTTTACATCTTAAGCACATTTTCCGTCATCCGGTGATGTAATTTATCTATCCATATTATATTATTATGTGAATAAATGTATAACTAGGTCTTAAGCAAATAGTTAATGTGTAACAAAGCAATCAATTGTAGTGTTCCATAATAATATCAATTGGTTGAATCTAGTTTTCCACTTAAAAATCTAGTTTATTAACTCTATAAGTTTTCCTTTAGCATTGTAACATTATATCATCTCTCGTACCCTTATGAATATAGGGAGAAAGCGAGAGATAAAAATGAGGGTAAACCGCGGCCTATACATGATTTGTTTTTGTGTGTGCTCTTGCGACCAATTTTTGTGTTTTAACTCTATATTTTGAATTTACGATTATGTCATATTTTGAATTTGATGCGTTAAACCACAACGTAAAACATCGCATTTGATTTTGCAAACTTTAGAGTACATGCGTCGGGTGGGAATACCGTCCTTGTTATATGGGCATTTCATTGGCCATTGCTCAAAGTCATTGATCCAATCGGGACCGGTGCATGGTTAGGAAACACGCTAAACGGTTGAAATCTGTCACGTGTCGTTTCTACGACTCGTTCCAAGATTAACAGCTCGGCTGTGAAACGATTTGTCGGCTTCTGTGTTTCCTCTCTCCTACAACATGGGTATCTTCATGACCCACGTTCACTCTTTCCTCTCCTCGAAAAAGTCCCTCCACACAGCATCCCAAAAGATGACACAGGCCCTGAGGAAAATAATTTTCCTCGGTGCCTCCCGTGTGTAGTTAAGGCGATGCTATACGTAGTAATGCAAAATCATGTGTTTTTGGTTTGAAAATTTGGTCGCCTAGAAATGTTTCAAATGCTTTAATTAAATACTGCGAGTAGAATACATCTTGGCCTTTGAAATAATCGAGTATTTTTTAAATAAGTCTTTTTATAAGCCCAGAAAAAAATAATGTATAAGGCCTATGAAAACTGCTTTAAAGTTCAAAATCTCCTTCTTAAGAACCCATTTTTGATTATGATTTTATTGTATAATGTGGAAAATTAAGTTATTTATAAAATGATCGAAAAAAAAAATATTTATGCCTGAACATCCACAAAATAAAATAAAAGGCACTTTTTGGCCATGTTTTTTTCTTGCATAAATCAAAACATGCGGATGGTGTTAAGCGGGAATTTAAACCTTATAGCCATCTACGTAAGGGTTTTTATTGATAGCGTCTCAATTTAAAATATTACACGACGTAGTGCATCGCCTTAATGTAAAAAACTCAATTTAGCCAATTATTTTTATATCGTAATATAAAAGTTGAATGCGGTTGGCGCTAACAAAAAAATGTCCAAAGAAACAAAGCTAGCAGTCTACAATGGAGTGCTGGTACCTACCCTGATTTATGGCAGTGAGGCATGGAACTAAAGTAGACTGAATGCTGTAGAAATGAGATATATGAGGCGTATGTACGGATCCGAAAATAATGCAAGGCTGATGTAAGCGTAATGAGTAAGATTAAGAAATAGATGCTTAGATGGTTGGGACATGTAGAGCGAATGAATGAAGAAGGGAGTGTGAGGGTAATATATGATGCGAACGTGAATGGTAGAAGAAGTCGGGCCATGTTTAAGAGTCGGAATAACAGAAGAATATGTATACGGCGATGTATGAATGTTGATGAGGCAAGGAATGTTTACCAAGACTGAGATGTTTGGCGGACCGTCTTCTATACCTACCCCTGCTGGAAACGTACTGATTAAGTAGTTAGTTAATGAGTGCGAAATCACTGTATTTACCATTTATTTGTATGAAAAAATCGATGGTGGATTATGTATGTTTGTCATCAAAAGTAAAGTTCAATAATCATTTTGTTGTCTGATCTCATTATTGTATCATTGCGAGTCCATTTCTCTTCATTTAATTGCACTGGAACAGAGTCAAATTAACCGCATTCACCAGTATAATTATTCTAATAAGATTAACGTGTTTTTCAAAAGTCACATTCCCCGATATAATCCGCTGCATGCACTTTAATAAACTTCTTACATGCATTTTTGCGACTTCGTGAAATCCTTCATTGTTTATAATATTGTGGCCATTACTCGTTGAGCTCATTGTTGGCTTCCGAGTTATCGTAACATTCATTTAATGCTGAGTACCGGTCAGCGGCCTCTTAAGCCGAAAATGATGGACTTTACCATAATAATTCAAAGCCGATGACTGCCACATCGCAGATCGGTTATTTCTCTACTTACTCTGACGTACTAACTACTAAGTACCCACTCTGGAAGTATTTGAACACATCTCATAATAGTCTTAACCTTGAATCGGCTAGCTTCACTACCCAATCCCATCTGAGCAATGTGGTCTTGGAACAATTTATGATTAGCTTCATTTTCCATTAGGTATGTTTTTTTATTATTTTGTAACTTTTCTGATGTACAGGGTTTTCCAATAAGAGGTGTTATTTTGAATAGCCCGCTATATCGGTAGATGTTACTTTTGAAGCTGTCATTTTTTGACATTTGACAAGTAGAAACTAGGCCATTAATAAAAATGGAACGATACACGCTTCAACAACGCATTGAAATTATTAAAATTCACTTGAGTGAATCAAATGCAAATCATCTTGAGTGATGAGGCCCGTTTCCACCTCGGTGGCTTCGTCAACAAGCAAAATTATCGCATCTGGGGCTCGGAAAACCCAAAAGTTATTGTTGAAAAGCCTCTCTATCCTCAACGTGTGACTGTTTGGTGCAGTTTATGGTCCGGCGGAGTCATTGAACCTTACTTTTTCGAAAATGAGGCTGGAGCAACAGTTACGGTGAATGGATTGCGCTTTGAGAGATGATTAATGATTTTTTATGGCCGGAATTGGATGGTATTGATCTGGACAACGTTTACTTTCAACAAGACGGCGCTACGTGCCAAACAAGCAACGAAACCATTGATCTTTTACGATTGAATATCAAAATAACACCTCTTATTGGAAAACCCTGTATAACATTTTTCACGAGATGAAGTCTGACAGAGCAAAGTTGAGCTGTAGGAGGTGTATTAAAATTTTTGACAGTCATACGACGATGATCGATGCGATCTTTCCATCCATTTAATACTTGCCTCGTAGATGGATGATGGGATCTCTTGCCTTTGGGGCCGACCCGATGTCTGGTGGCGTTTGAATTTACAAATGTATCAGATTTTTTTGATCTGCTCTAAAATACGTCTATCGTTGTTACACAATACGGGTTGCTCGATTCAACGCAGGTATTTTACGACGGAGTTTCACACTCCTTGAAATATTTGCGAGATAAAATTTAACAAGGGTTTATTTATCACATAGAAAGACGGAGGGATGTGGTAACTTTCCTCATTTTGCATAAAGCGGTTTGAAGGGCCTTTGAATTTGAAATAAGCGTGCGAGTTTTCGAATTCCCTTATATTGTTATCAGTTCGATACTATGTTAAAATAATGTACGTAAAAAGTTATCTCCCAATATTACTTCTCTTGTCAAGACGTCAGATATGACGGGAAGAAAATATTAACTCACTTCACTCTGATAATTTGGCAGCTTAACGTTTTAAACCGTGTTCATTTTCTTCCTAAAAGCTTCACGCGATATTACTTCACGGTAGCAAAATATAATATTGATGATAGAGCACCGTACATTGACTTCTTTGATATTTATTGAAACAGGTATTGGTGAATTAAATGACGATCAAAACAGTTTATTCTTTATACTGAGAAACAACTTTTATTTGTTTTAGCTTCTATCTCAATTACTTACCGAAAATTATAAGGAGTAGGAGTAGAAATACATAGGAGTAATATATTTTTTTTCCTTTAGGCCAATTAGTTGTGAAACCGCTGAAGAATGTTGCTTCTAGATAATTGGGACTGGCATAACATGTTGAAAGCACGTAGGTATCTTTCTTTTAACGTCTTTATGGACATATTTTAATTGGTTAATATCCCTCATAAGATTAATAGGTACGGGGATATTAACATCAAAAAATAAGATAATAAATAAATAATAACCTAAACTTAACAAATTAATAAAAAATTTACATTAAAAAATCTGTCTCTGAACCATGAATGTCTTCATAGGTCTAACTCAGTGATGCACAACCTTTTTAGTCAGAGGGCCAGTAGTAACCTTCCGCAGGCGGAAGGTTACTACTACCTACAGCTTGTCGTGGTTAATTTTGCAGTCGGTGTTGTCCCTAGCGTAAATTTTTTTTAAATGTGAATACCGTAGATAATCCTAACTCTCTGGAGCCCGTATGCATATATATAATAATTAAAATATCTAATTTCATTATAACTTAATAATAAATCTTTAAATGCCATGTCAAAATTTATACAAGAAAAAATGTCCGTGTTTTCAAACAAAATTTTGTCGGGTATCTTTGTTTTTCTGTTTAGTAAAACGTTAAACCTTTTAATACAGTTATCATAAAACTCACACGCGAAAAAAAATCATCGTTTGACAAAATGCTGTTCATTTTTATTAATCTAAACTTTTAAAGAACACATGAAAATGCTTATAATTATTTTGTGCGGCTGGATCAAAATATTTATGAAAGATAAGTTTTTCGCGATACTTGTATGATATTGATACTGATGTGATATTCAAATGATTTTAGATGTCGAGTTTGTCGCAATACTTTCGTATTTTTGTGCAACAGAAAGGAAACCGTTACATATTTTAAAGCACCCGGAAAACCCATCGGTAGCTACGTAAGAAATATTAAAACCCACTTCCTTATACAACGTAACCCTTTTAACATATTATGGATTGCACAGAGCAAGCGATTTTCTTTTCTAGAACCAAGGTCAAATCAATAATAGTAAAGCGTTTTTATTTAGCACGAAATGGTCTCACGGGCCGCCGGTTGTGCATCACTAGTCTAGCTCTATACCATTTGCCTTTCCAAAGACCTTTTAATGAATTTGGGAAGGAGCTTTGAATCTTGCGACACCCCGTGTTGAATTATAACATTTTAATTTCGATTACAGAAAACAAAAATGTTTCTTTTGATGTTGATGCGGAATAAAGCAGTCGATTCATTAATATTTCACCAAGGGCTTCTGAATTAATTAAAAAAAGTGTTTTTCTGCTTTCATTGAGATTTGCGTAATAAATGGAACAGGATTGATGCCTTCAGCTTTCTGTAGATACTTTATATACCTAAGTAACTACACCCCATCGAAATCTTTCTGCTTATTAGTTTATAATATAAATATTTACTTTGGTACCTTGTTTCGCTCGATATTTAATTTTTTTATTCTTATCGGCAATTGAAAAAAATTGTACTTACAAAGAAAGTTAGGTCGAATATATTTATTTTCAATCACCTTAGTTGCAAGTTGCAAGATGACCATTCGATAAAAAAAAACTTTTTAAGTTTTAAAAAATCGTCCTCATTGCTTTTTTTCCAAATTTATCTGTACTTAATTCACAAAACCCAACATAAGTGTTATTCTCTTTTTTTAGGTTTTTATCGCCAACACCAACCATGAACTCACGTAAAATGTGTTTTATTTATTAAAAATATGTATATTTCATTATACATACATGTTAGATCTATAACTCGTTGAGAGCTCTTTGCTTATCCCAAGCCGAGTTAACTAATTGTTCATAGTTTATGTGGACATAAAAATTCTTAAAAGGGTAACAAAGGGTTCGCTCTTGTGGAAATTTAGTACGTTATCGCGAAGGCTTATTCGGAATGATATTACGTAATAAATCCACCATGTTTTGACCCCTCGCAATTCCTCATCCTTTGTCCGGCCCTTCTGCCTGATTATTTTTTTTAAAGGTCAGCTTCGCTGGAACATGATATTTTGTGAAATATATACCTATGGCGAGAATGCATTGACTCGTGAATAGTTTGGGACATTATACATGCTATATTGAGTTTTACATTAAATTCCTCCTTAACACAAATTTATGTGTAATTCATACAACACAGCATAACTTTTGATTGTAATTTATAGCTTTTTTCGCCCGGTGACTATACCATGACTCCGCGAAATTAAATTTCTGCATTTTAATCTTATACGCATGCCATGTTAAGTTTTACATAAACTACCCTCCCTATCCTAACTTATCTTTAATCTTTACAACACAACATAACTTTTATTCTACTTAAAAAAGAAAATAAACCATGACTCCGTGAAATAAAATTTCTGCCTTTTAATTTTACGTACGCCATGCTGAATTTTACATAGAAATTTTATATTACTTATCTGTAAACGTTACAAGACAACATAATTTTTATTATGTGACTAAACATTGACCCTGTGAAATAAAATTTTTGCATTTTAATCATTCCCTCTAATTGGCCTGCCATTTGACCCATCGAAATGTAATATTTTTATACTTCCAAGCGTCATCCGTCCAAACCTTCAACCCGTCCTTTATTTTATTGAATATTTTGATACATATGTCCATAATGAACAGTTATACAAATTAAATTTCAGTGGGGTGCGTAGCAAAAATCCCACAGGCAAAGCCTCAATTTTTATCACAATTCCATAGCAAGAATAAAACATGAAATTAAGGTGTACATTTTCTTTGAAGATAAATAATATAAAATTATGTTATAAAAAGAGAAACAATAATGAAACGAAAACAAAAAAATAACATAAAAGTTGACATTATCATTATATCAGTGAAAAATAACATAAAATTTCTCATTGTCAGTAAACAGTTTTAATGTTGTTTTTTTTTAAAGAAGTTTTTTAAAGAACAGAAGACTGTTGACTAATAAGGAAAATATATCTATTTCGGTGTATTTTAGCCATGATTTGATATATTTTTTTGTTAATGTTTTGACACAGCTTGGTTTATTTTATATGCATAAATTCTATTACGTTTGTTGATATTTCCAAAAGTAAACACTATTTTGAGGCTATGTAAAATAGAAGATGTCACGCGCTGTCCACTATTGGTGCTTTTGATGGGCCCTACCATTCGGTTTTGAAATAATATTTCGAGAAACAAATTAGAGATAACCAACATTATATAATTTTAACAATAAAGCAGAAAGTCTGTTACTAACTAGCTAGCTAATCTAAGAGAAAAAACTTTAACGGAGAGTTTTGGCATCATGAAATTTGCCTAGTTTTTTCTGTCTGTAATTAGAAATTCAAGTTAGAAATATTTTCAACTTGCAGCGTCATTTTAATAATTCCTAATGAAATTTAATAAAGATTTATATCTAAAACTAGAACCCATTGTTTTTTTCTTCAAATATTTTCAATTGTTCAATAAGCCAAGCTGGTAATCAAACGAGTTACACCAAAAACCACATAAATTTATATTATAATTCTACCATATATTTTACAATGCTTCTCTCTGTTCCCATGGGATGTATGTTCCCAGTATTTGGGAGTATCAACGATTCGCATCACGGAAGCATAACACAATTCGCAATCTTGTTATCGAGATGCGTCTTTCGCCTTTGCTTAGGTAACGCGTCGAGTGATGTGTGACCTTCATGAAATTCGATCTCTTCAAAATACGATATCTCTGGCATAACGGTAATTCAGGCTTCTGCGAAACGAAATGAAATGTTACGGGAACGATTGAAGCATGACTTATTATTTTTCGATATAAAGTATCACTGCAGACGAAAAATTAACTACACACATGACAGATATGATTTGAGATTTAAAATTTTTTTCATACATGACATTATTGTTGTCTCTCGGTGAGTTTTTATTTTAAAATAATTATGAAATCTGTCCTTACACAGCTCTGTCCAGTAGCAGCCAGGAGTGTGTGTGTGTGTTTTTCTTCTTTTAATTAAACATTATACCTTAGCGCAGACCCGTGAATATCATGGGATATTATTTATAAAAAAATATTTGCCTTTTAAAAGACTGAAAATTACATTTCGAATGAACACCGTTAGTTACCTTGAAAAATTACGACCTCTGTTAAACTTTAAACAATAGAAATTCAAATAAATATGTCACAACTCAAATATAGAATTATTAATTAATTTTGGTATATTGTAGTTTTAACACCGTTAGTAAACTTGAAAAATACTCGACCTCTGTAAAAATTTAAACAATAGAAATTCAAATAAATATGACACAACTCAAATATAGAATTATGAATTAATTTTGGTATATTGTAGTTTTGAACTTGAAAAATTTCGACCTCTGTAAAAATTTAAACAATAGAAATTCAAATAAATATGACACAAATCAAATATAGAATTATTAATTAATTTTGGTATATTATAGTTTGTCTGAATAATTCCGACACTCTGTTCCAATTTTGAAAATCAAAGCAAATCTCAGTTAGCAATATCAAATCATCTGTATATTTTAAAAATAACAATTGTTTATTGTTTAAAAATTTTCTTAAATTATACATCGGGCTATACAATTAGAAGCGCTATTGCATACCTGTTAATATCTCGTCAAAACATGTTCTACTATTAGAACGCTATAAGCGGTGCGCGTAGACCGGATTCGGTAGTTTTAGTGTGGGAGTGTGGGAGTGTGGGAGTGTGGGAGTGTGGGAGGTAATTGGAGGTAAAACAGTGAAACCTGTTTTTTCGCTTCAAATTATTCTTGTCTCATGTAAATACAATATAACTAAATTATTTGACGAGATAATTCAGCTTTTATAATAATAACATTAAATTATACATATTTAGTTTCGTGCACAAATATTTGTAAAATAGCATTTGCTTCGTGTTTTAAATAATGATTTTTATGTTGGAAGAATTTTGGTTGAAAATCCGTTAGTATGTTTGGACGACACCAATGCAGAGGTACATAATGCATTTCAAGATTTGATTGATAATAATACTTTTCATTTTTATTCAGTAATTGCATATCCATAAAACACATACTTATAGCTTATTTCCGTCTATGACATAATGTGAAAAAATGAAGTGCTTGCAACGGAATAAACATTTTTGCATTTTGGACGGATTTGGGCACAACGCAAGCCAGATATGGGATCACGTAAGATTTTGGGTACTCGGAGCGCATGCATGATAAGAGGTCAGTGAGTATCTTCAAATACAGGTTTTGAAGAAGAATATTAAATTTAATACTTAAATATGACTTTTCTCAATGTCTATCTATCTATATACTAGTATATATCATCTATCTGAATTTATTATTATAAGGAAGAGCGTATGTAGAGGGCGGACGATTCGCCTCGCACGGTTTTGTATACAAATCTATAGTTTTATTTCGAAAATGATTAAATTTTGCAAACTTAACTTTCAAAACAAGAAGAAAGTCACTGAGATTTCTAAAAACCACCCCATTCCCCTTTTCCACCCCTTTAACCAGAATTTTGATACTTGAAGAAATTTTAATGGTTTTTTTTTTTTCTTTTATTTTATTTTATCGATTTTTAAATATTACAATTTTCAACTAATAGGCTAATGTCCGTGTTATGGTAAATCAAATTAAGATTTATCATAATTACTTTCTACATCTGATTTCGAAAATCTCTGCGTATAGTCCGAGCAACGTCGGGGACTTATAATTACATTTTAAATTATAAAATCTTAGATCACCAACCTCATGGAACATGCGTTTTAATTGATTCAATAATCTGCATATTCAATTAGATTTTAAAATTGTCATATTTAATGCTCTTTGCTTATCCCTCAGTTGAGTACACACATTGAGGTTTAGTTAACGTGCTTGAGGATACACAAATTATAAATTCATATTTTATAAACTTTAAAAAAGTTCGCTTTTGTAGAAATTCTGGACGTTGACGTGAAGGCTTATTCAGCATAAAAAAATTGAAAGGATCTCAAGTGATACGCTTTATTTCCTGATGCTGTATTTCCGGGTTTAACGCGCTTATTAAGTTGCCTATATCTTAAGGCGATGCACTACGTCGTGTAGTATTTTAAATTGAGCCGCTATCAATAACAACCCTTACGTAGATGGCGATAAGGTTTAAATTCCCGCTTAACACCATCCGCCTGTTTTGATTTATGCATGAAAAAAACATGTCCAAAAAGTGTCTTTTATTTTATTTTGTGGATGTTCAGGCATAAATATTTAATTTTTTTTCGATCATTTTATAAATAACTTGATTTGCCACATTATACAATAAAATCATGACCGAAAATGGGTTCGCAAGTAGGAGATTTTGAACTTTAAAGCAGTTTTCATAGGCCTTTACATTATTTTTTTCTGGGCTTATAAAATAGACTTATATAAAAAATACTCGATTATTTCAAAGGCCAAGATGTATTCTACTCGCAGTATTTAATTAAAGCATCTGAAACATTTCTAGGCGACAAACTTTTCAAACCAAAAACACATGATTTTGAATTACTACGTATGGCATCGCCTTAAAGATATAAAGTTATCCCATGTTTCCTGGGACCGGTTCCTGCATGTGGAATAAGTTTATTATCTTTTAATTTTAGTGATTCAGTCTCTGGGATGTAATTTAATACCCTTCTTCTCACTCTGCACTCTGCAGGAATATGATAACTCCCGGAGGAGGAAACTTTTCACGGGGAATTCGATTTATTCCCTTTATTCTCTCTTGGCTCTCCGTTTACCGTCCACGTCCCATACCTGTAGGTATCGTCATTACTTCTGTGTGTGCACGGTTATCTCATCTGCTACTGAACTTTTCAATTATGTTGTTATTGAACCGTAACCGAAATGCACGTTCGGAATGATGAAACGAACAATTACGATGCTTTATGCCAGCAAAATTTTGTATTATGTTTTTACCTGAGTAACGTAGTATCTGCCGAAAGTTTTTGCATGGAACTAGTGGTTTAATATATTCACCCCGAAGAAATTATATAATTAATGCGCTGCATAAAATCATAAAAAAGCTGGTCATTGCATTTTTTTTTTAAATAATGAATCTTAAATATAGCTCATTAAAAGTAATCCATTTATTTTGTTGAATTTAATTGTGTCTCTGATTTTCAAATTATTATTTTGCTCCCTCAGTGTATCTCTATTTGCATTTTCACAACAGAACATTCTGCTTTTTGCAGTTTTTTAGGGATTATTACTTAAAAATTGGGTTTTTGATATCATGTCAGTGAGAGTACATCTCTCTCAATTCTGGAGCATGTGGGGTTTGACATAATGACCAAAGTTATAAACCTAATTATATTTTCTCTTTTCTGCGTAGGTGCACGCATCGCGATGTTAAAACATAGATAATGTCCATTTAGTTATCTTTTCAATAAATGAGATTATAACTAATTACTTTACAAATTTAATGTTTAATAATTCTTCGTAATTTAGTTCAAATTAATTTCACCGTTATATTGGTATGTACCTACTTATTATTATATAAGTTGGTATAACCGATAAGAAGCTGGGTGTTCTAAAAGTTCATCATAGCAGAACCAAAATTTCCGCTTATAAGAGTAGAAGTAGGACGAAATCAAAAATTGTCATGTTATTTATTTATTAATAACCTGGAATCTTCATATTTTTCAAGTCAAACGTTTATTCGTATTCGTACATGTAAACTCGACAAAAAATAACATAAAACCGAAAAGCACATATCTGCATGACAAGAATAAACGTTGAATGCGTTGCGTGCCACCGTGTGGGGCGAGGCACGTACGGCAACTATCAACTCTGTAACTCTACTACAGAAATACAGTGTTAGCGTCTATTGATAGCAGTAGTTGGCGTAGTATAAAGTCGTACTATTTTTCTAGGGCTTCACATCAGTGCAATTGAAAATGCGCAAAGTTTCAGTAACACTATCTCGTGCCTCTCCGTCGGAAAGGCAACTTTCCCGGGCTGCTTTAGGATTCGAGTTACATTCCTCTATCATCTGCCTCTACGGGGTAAATCAAACCGGTTGTATTCATTTTAAATCCTTTTGACGAATTTATTCTCTTCGCAAACATTGCTACAATATTTCTGAAGGAGAGACGATTTATTTTCATGGTATGTATAATGTACATACAAGGATTTCGCTTCACAATTTTTACCGTATTTTATGCGAATATTTTTTCTCTTCGGTAAATATTCTCAAATAAATTCTATTTGAATGGATTCGTAAATAAACAAGGTACCCACTAGTGATGAGCGAGATTGAGGTATACCTTTTCGAAACATTTTAATAATCGAATAATATTAACTACCAACATATTTCACAATTTCGAGTACCTACCGCCAAATTGATTTTCAAACAATCTAAACAAGTTTCATCAGCGATGCCAAGATCTACTAAATCTTTGTACGTTTTCGACTACAAATTCACGTTTTTTTTTTTAAATTTTTAAGGACCGACTTTTTTTTAAATAAATTTGTGAAAGTTTCGAATGAGTTTAAAAATGTTCAACCACCATTCGATTTCATTTTTTCGGTAATTAATTAATGGAAATCTTGGAAGCGGAAATTAATCTTAACCCACTTCCCAACTTCCGAGTTGAAACTGGGCAGATAGATTCGTTGACAATGACAATGCATTCTGTCAACCACGAATGTGGTGACCACGCTTACACACGCGGACATATGCGCATTTCTCTGAAATTGGATGACATTACAGCAGTTAATATACGAAATAAATGTCGGTCCCCATTTGGGATTTGGCTCAGTGCGATTGATTCCAGTCCCTGGGGAGGAATGTTAAACAAGAAAGTTTTAAAAGTTCACAGCTATTAAGAGCCAGTCCTCTGAGAGAAAAATTCAACGATAACTCAAACAAAAACGAAAGATATATTTTGAAATACACCTATTAATAAAAATATATGTATTATAGTCGGTCGGTCGACTTGACATCGCGTTTGGGTCCCACCCAGGCGCAGTGTGTTCAATTCCTCGACTGGCTAAGTCCTTCATCACAACACAAGCAACATTTTCCGCTTACTGTGGTGGTAGTAGGAGATTTTAAAATATTTTAATATTATTCGTAACCCGGGAATGTTTGCCTTACTTTAAATAAAACTTCTGGTTTTGATTTTTTAACATTCAAAATTCCTATTCCTTAACCGATCGATCGTTTCGTGAGCAATAATTCCACTCGCTAATAACTTCGAATGTAAAGTCTGTCAAAATTTCACAAAACCTTGAACCCAGATTTAAATACATCAATAAAATCTTATTTTATTATGTGATCTCTTTCAAATACGTTCAGTACAAATTACAAAGCCTTTATTACAGGTGGCATTTTTTGGTGAAATTTTTATTCATTCTAACGATACATGTGTGTGGAAGAAGATTGAAAAGTATCAAGAATATTTTTTGATGGCCAGTCATACAATGAATTAATCCCGCCATACTACCTGGATGCATATTCACGTTTAATTTATTATCTCTCTTAAACATTTCTCACCTGCCTCGGATATAAAATATGCGAATGAAAAAAAATTACATACAAAATATTAATCATGGGTCAGATTCAAATCCAGTTTTTTTTTTAAATCAATGTAACCAAATATATTTTGGTTTTCGACTTTTCGAGCCCGAGATTTCGAAACTAGAGTTTCAAATCATTTTTGTGTCAATTTTTTTAATAATATGAAATACCTGCGCTATGTCTTTTTTATTTTTTGTTCTTTATTGAACATTTAGTAATAGCCCACGCTAGACACGAGTTAACATTCGTTGTTAAAATTGCATTGCTGATACAGTACAAATTTATGCCGCCGGAGTAAGCGTCTGTTTTTTGATGTTTTATATAAGTATTCACTATAAACTCGGACCTGAAAATATTTTCTTCATCGTTAAGATTCATAATCGTGAAATATTCTCTTAACCCCTAGTGTGCCAAGAAAAACCTCGTGGATTTGCTAGTAGCTCTCCGCACTTGTATTTTATGGTATTCTGAACCTTAAAAATGCTCCTAGCATACTTGGCAAGGAAATAATGCAACTCAATATTATTATATTCGTCACTTGCAAATATATTTATTTACAGGAAATCCTCATACAACTTATTTTTACTGAGAAGAACCCTGATTTAGCTGGAAAATATGATGAAACTCAAGAATTTTTTCGTACGTCTTCATTACACAGATTGTCAGGGGGTAAAGTTCCTTAACTTCGGACGTTTTAGGTTAAAAAGTTGAGTTGTTTGTATGGGAAATTAAATATTTTTTGTACGAAAAAATAAACACTTAAATTTCTAAAAACTTTTTATCTTTTTTACTTCTACTATCATGTCGAATCACCTCCCGAAATTAGCACACTTACCCCCGGACATCCTGTATTATATTTTGTATAACATTAGAGAGAAAAAAAACATTTCTCTGAATATAATTAGCTATTCCGGGAAAACCTGGAGGAATGTATAGATACATATTTTTATATAAACACGTTATCTGGTAAGTCGGCACAATTTACAATAAAATCATTTTGCAAAAAACAAGTAAGTTACTATGAAAATAGTGTCTGTCGGGGCAGGGGGGGGGGGGGAGATTGGCATTTTATCCCTAGCATTCCAAGGGTTAATAACTTCGTTCGTATAAAAGTTTTTTTCTGTCATAATTAATAATCATTCACTTGGTAAATATAAAATAAATTCTCCTCGTGTATAACTTTCTTAATATTTTTTTAAAAGACAATAAAACACCCTCTATTCGCAAATTGTTGATCTCGGCAAATTAGCTTCGCAGTTTGTGATTCTTACCTCGTGTTCAGACAGCTTACGCGTATGTGCAGGGTTTTCCGGCTAAACGGTGGTAATACGCCAGAATGCGAGTTAATCATTACCACAACCCCCTCAGGCATAGCAGGGCTCTGAAGGATGGTTAAGGGGTAGGTAAGCAGATTACTGTGGCATGGGGAGGGGACAAACCTTCCCTTGAACATAATTTATTATCCTGCGCACACTTGGCTAGACAACTTTGTCTTTAGCCTTTTTAACCCTTTGGCTGTCGAACAACGATCTATCGTTCTCCACAATTTGGGCCAGAAATGAAAACAACGATCACTGTATGAAATCACATAATTTGTTTACCGATATATATTTTTTAAATATGTTTTTGCAGGTATCCTGAACATTTCATCGGAAGATTATTATGTATACCTATCGTAATTAGAATACACGACATACACATACACATGCATGACACGTATGAATAATCATTATTATTTTTGAGTGGCACTAGTCCATTAGATTTTCTTTAAGAATCGCCATAATTATTTATACTAGTAAAAGCTAATTTTTATCGGGCTATTTTGTGAACTTCCACCTTCTTTGAACCGCATCACTACGATGTACTACTTGCGCTACTTTCGGCAATTTAGAAAACTTTGGGAAACATCGAAAACAACGTTAGATAACAAAACGAAACACTTCAACGATTCACTGTTTATGTTTATCTATATTATATATTAAATTGCATATCAGTTTTCTGATCCACAATGTAACAAAACATATTAAATTGGCGTGCCGCCATTGTATTATGTATTTATTTACAAGCTATTGCGAATCTCCGCTATTTTACAACTTTTCTACGATTTTCATGCGGTCACAGTTTTACGGCACTCAAGAATAGCAGCGTATAAGAAATTAAACAAAGGGAGGCTTCTAAAGGGTTAACTACTTTATTCGTACTTATGTGTGTTAAATTATGTACAAGGCGTCATTGTTTTTGCCAACTCGAATCAAGTATCGGATTAACTCCTCGTTTAAATATGTTTTGCCTTATGAAGCCTACTTTATTCGGCTTAGTTAGGTGTTAGATAAATCCTTATTTGTTTGTACGTTTTCAGTGTAAGCTTGCGTAGGTTAGTTCAGGTTTCAGGTTCATAGTTCACACTTACAAATTGTCCTTCAGGGAGATTTTAATGTTCTTTGTTCGTCTCTCATCTTTATCGGGAATTTAACATACATTCAATAATCGAATTACTTAATGTGTGATCATTTTACGTCCTACTTTTTATAGAAATATTTTTAGATTTTCACAAATAATAAATTTAAATGCGCTCTTTAGTAGTTATTATTCTAGATCGAACACTTAATTTTGTTCTTAGTTTGTTGTTATGTAATTAATCGCGATGACAGGATTTGTCATTGCTAATTTGCCTATGCCTTCGACTATTGAAATTGATCGTCTCGGGGTAACGCCTTACCTTTCTGCCTTTATAATATGATATTGTTATTGTGCCGAGTATTGTTCCTACATACTACGGATGTTTGCGGAAATATTGTTATTTCAGATAAAAACTCTTTTATATTCTACCCTTATTTCCCATTGTAGTTTTATTTAATAAGTACAATAAATTCGAGGATGTCCTTTCACATTGAACGTTTTGTTTGCATAATACTTTAGCGTAGTAATATTGTTGTTTTCGCATTTCACATATGTAGTATCTCGCAGATCACCAAGTATCTTCAAATATCTTATTTCGGCAACAAAAGAGTCTATATTAAAAATACACACGCAATAATATTATGTTGTTGTGCAATGTAACCAAATCAAAAAATCATCTGATTTGTCCACACTTGGTTTTCTGTTTAACACACACAAATATTTTATTAAAAGTTTTATAGTGAAGTGCCTACTTTGATCGGGGAATAAAGCTTTCGGCATCTACGCTAGCCTCTCGTTATAAATATTTTCCCCAGTTAGCAGAGAGAAGTACCAAACCTTGAAACCCCCTAACTGGCACTGTCAGCGGAAAGGGATCGTTCACCTAACATTGCATGAAGTGCTATCTACAACCTATGTTCAGGCTTTATAGGCTTCTCTTCTCATATCTACATAACTTATGTATACGTATACGTAACGTGTATAATGTCGCTTTACCTATTCGCTGCGTCGCATGTTAGAAGGGATTTTTTGTATGCACCTCTTTTCGTGGGTATTGCGTATCGCTTGAAACCTGCTTATTTATTTATTTATTGGATAATTTATATAGCGCCGCTTTTGTGAGATCACCTCAGGGGCGCTTTACAGTTGACATCGGGTATTACAAAAATATAAATATTACAAAAATAAGTTAAATAAAATGAAGTACATGAACAGGTGATATGAAGATAGAAGATGGAGACTCTGCAGCAAGAATCCTAGGTGGTGAGGAAACTGGACAAGCTGCTGCAGCGAAAGAGCGCACCGCGTCCACCAACAGTGCCAGCAAGAGGTTCGTCATCCATCCAGGTTTCTGTCTGCTGCTAATTAAGCGCTGACACAGTATTCTCACATAGATAACAGACCTTGGCAGCACCGCTGTGACGTTCGGCAAGTCCATCATTCATCTCCATGTAATCTTGTTCCTGGTGATTGTGTTAGTGGTGCATTGTGCCCGCAATAAAAGGCGACGGTCGGGATAATAAATTACCCTGGGCTTAACGAAACATTTCTTAGTTTCCAAGAATTCCATTGAAAACATCTGGCGTACCCAAGTTACCGATCCTCGTCGCAAGTTCAACTACATCGAATTTCGAATATTTTTTAGCAGAATTTTCGATTATTCATTTTTAATACACTGCACTCTAATCACATTACTACAAAGTTCGGATCACTTATTGTTAAGTAAATTTAAAATGTTGATTGACTGATTTTAAAAATAATTTCAAAGGGATGTTGCCTCATTTCCCTTGAAAATACAAAAAAAAACACAAAGCGGTTGGAGGATGCGAGGGCGCGTCCGGCTGCCACGAAGGGCGCTACATTATCAGGTTTTAAAATAATTTTAAGTCTCAACGACAAGGTGAAATTTCATGGGATTTCGAAATGCTCCCGAGTTATCTAAAATGTGCTACACTTTGCTTATTTTTGAAGTTGTCGTTAAAAGAAATACCATTTTAGAAACTGGATAAAATTACCTTTGCAATGTTTGTATTTGAAATGTATTTTTGATAACAAACATGAAAATGTTAACAAAAAACTTACCGAGACATTTTGACTCGGAACGTCCATAATTTTGTAACAATTTGATGTTTAAAAAACACATTCCTTTTGTGTGGGTAATTAGTAAGAAAACTGTCACTTCCATTTTTATGCCGTTCATACAAAAAAAAATATATTTTAACTTTCAACTGTCAATGAAAAAATCCCGCTAATTCGTAATCATGCACTTTGACATTTTTTATTTATTTTGTCCATGTAATTACGTATAAATATTTGATACAAACCAAGAAGAATAATAATTATATTATAAAACAAATTATATTATTAAACAAATCACCTATCTAAAATGTAGAAAAAAAAAAGTAAAAATACTTTTAAAATGTGTGGACGCCCCGGTTAGATCTGTCCTTCAGAGGTTTTAATGGAATATAATGTTTGTGGCTAGTAATATCCTTCCGAGGCCTGAAGGGTTAAGTAATGGTTACTCGAGTGGTTTAGCGAATAATTATTTAGGATTATATTAAATGAAGGAATTGCTTTTTTTAATCTTCTTCGGTTGATTTTGATCGTCTTGCGCCCAGTTTTGGGTGCACACAGCACTTGCACATATTCTTATTTTATATATTAGCCGAATTCTCTGTTACTTTTCAAGGTCAAAGTTGAATCTTTTTGTAATTTTAATTGGAATTTTATTAATAACTACATGTATTAGATTCGTGGTTTGTTGATACTAATCATTGATGGTTAAGTCTAGCTTAACTGCAGCAGTACCTACCTTCTTATAATATAATGATCATGATTCCCGAAAAAGGTGAATATCTCATTTAACGCCTTGTAATTGATTAGATTCATAATTTCCAATAAAAAATGTTATTCTTCCCCTTAGGAACAAAATCTACCCCAAAGCAGAAAATCTATTTGTTTTAAAAGCTGCAACAACTAACGGTGATTTTTTTCTTCTTGAAATTAGCATTATAGGTAGAGTTTTTAGGTCAACGTAACTATTTTCAGTTCGCTCTAACACTTCCATCATGCGCTATGGAAATTCGAAATATTAATTTTACTATGTAAGAAAAATAACCAATGGTTTCATGTTATAAAAGTATATATATATATATATATGTATTTCAGAAATAGGGTTGAGACTACTAGAAACTGGAAAAAACGAACACCCTGAAGATTTCCGTATTTTCCGAATAGAGTCAAGCGGCGCCTGTTTTTGTATCGAAATTCTCTGTTGCCACTTAGATAAGCATCTGACAGTGACAAGCTATTTGTTAAACTACCGTAATGGCCAATCTGTCGTCTCAAAGAAGTGCCAATTATTTCCAGGCCAGTTGTCAATACCTGGCTTCATAAAGGTTGCCTTTTTATAGTAATAATACTTAACTAATAATCCATATTTTGTGGCAGAATAAAGTCGGTGTGTTCTAGCGTGTACCTTGCCTACGTCACTACTTGGAAGGATCGATAGTAAACGATTAGAATACTCGAATTTAGCGGGAATGAATTGAATTTATATTGATGAAATCATTCCAATATTTGCATTACATTATACAATAAGAATAATGGCAAATATAAGAAAATTACAAAAATGATACAATAAAACTCACATACAAAATAATAATAATACGAAGCAAGCATATAGTTTTGGCTATTCATATCTGATACTTAACACAGCTAAAGCCATTACAAGTTGCAAATATGAAATTTTCGTATTATTATTTTTTATTAATCATCAATGCCTTTATGGCCTTTTAGTGCGTAGTATGTATAAAGGTATTTAAATATTTATAAAACGAGGAAAAAAAAAACAGTTTTAAACTGCGGATAGCATAAAAAAATTATAGAAAATATATAACGTATGTTTTTAATACTAATGGAAGTAATGGAAGATGCTCTGAGGAACTAGCGTCATTGATCCCTTCGGCACCGGTGCGTAGTCGGGATACACGCCAAACGCGCGCCCAACATTTGTACACGGTTGACATTTGTCACATGAGAACGGGTCGCTTCTACGATTCGTTCTTAAGTTCAACAGCTCGGCTGTGGAACGAACTGCCGGCCTCTGTGTTTCCTCCCTCCTACAACATGGGACTCTTCAAGACCCATGTTCACTCCTTCCTCTCCACAAAAAGACCCTCCACACAGCATCCCCAAAGATGACATAGGCCCTGAGGGAAATTATTTTCTTCAGGGCCTCCTGTGTGGAGCTAATATATAAAAAAAAAACATAATTTTAAGTTAATTATCAAAGAACCTTCCCAGATTTTCATTGGGGTAGTTACTGTTATTTCTAGATAATGGAGATGACCCGGGGAGAAATCCCGTTCATAATAAACTGTAATGGAGTCTCTGGTTTACCTTAAATTGTTATCATGTATATTAATTGCTCAATAATGCATTATTATACAAACATGATATGTTTCTGTTTGCTTTCTCCGGGATTATAACCCGCGACCTCTGGGTTCTAGGCCCAGGGGGTACAAAACCAATCAGGTAATCATTGACATATTATATAATAGATATATATATATTGGCCGATTGAACTTTACTATTAATTGTATAACGTCATATTTTACTGAATTTATTTTATATCCATTTTATGTTAAGTGTGAAATTGAATTCGTGAGTCTAAAATCGTATTTCTATTAACCTTAAGTCTTTATGGAGACGTGCTCCGTAATTTTATTGCCCGCGAGACCGTGAACTATTTCAAATCTTGTGCCTCTAAATAATAATCTAACCTTCCGTCGTTGGTTTGAGTGCGGATGATGTCGGCGATAAAATAGCTGGATCCTGAAATGCAAGCGCCATTGGAATAACCGAATCCGCCCCCGGCTGGTACGCCACTCGTTACCTTGCATGGCAGCACCGCCCGGGCCCGCGCCCTCTCAGCAACACACCCCTGCTTTACTGCACGAAATGCCAACATTCAAGGGTAGTTTTATGACGAAACTTTCTCTTGAAATTATGTAATGTGTTGTCCATAATTTATAATTTTATGAATGATGCTTATTCTGCATTAAATCTTCTTATGGTACCCTCTCCTCTCCTATGTGAGGTTTGCTAATAATAATAATATTTATTTATTAATTTCTTACACAATTACAAATTAGGGTTTAATGCATATAAGAAATTAGGTTATATAAATTTTTTACAAAAGATTGTTTTCAAATATTTATACATAAAAAAAGAAATTTCAAGAAATGTGGAATTTCCAAAAAAAAATTCAGGCGGTGGTGAAAGATCTCGTCAATGTGGAGAGAATCTTTCAAGAATCAGAAGAATTTCCCTTCTGAATCTCTCCTCACTGACGCCAAATATATCAATCTCGGAGGAGATTTGGTTCAGGAGCAATATACTCCTCCCTACCGGGAGAACCATTGGCAGGTTAGTTCTATCTGGTTAACCCAGGCAGCAGCCCGGAACTGCCATGTATCAGTCACGACTATATCACATGCGGTTCATAATAGCGCTTAACAGTGCATGTTGAGTTCTATGAATTGTGCTTATTCTGCATCAAATTTCCTGGTACCCTCTCCTCTCGCGAGGATTGCTATAATCTGGGTAATCCTGACAGCTACCCGAAACTGACGCCGTCGCATTTGGTGGTTGCCGTTGTTTGTCGCATTTAGTTATTATGTATTATTCATAATCTACATTTTCCTGTTTATTTCAAAATAAACTGAATTTCGGATATAAAGCGGGACACTGCCAATAGGAAATAACTCACGAAATTACATTTAATTTGCTCCATTAACTTGACCCGTGTTCACTTTTCTCTTTCATGATTACAAGCCTTCCCTGACCGCTCTTTAGATAATCTAGTGTTTCTCAGATGATAAAGAAGAACGCAAGATATGCGATATGGGCGTTCAAAATTCAGACCAATCTTCTTTTAAATTTCAAATTTTCAGGTCTCTCTGTACAAGTTCAAAACGAAATAGAACTTCTAAAACGATATCAGGCAGTGTAAGAGAGAATTAGAACGCAATGTTGATTGTCCGTCTGTGGCCGGCCCCGAGCCAAACGGCGCCCTGCGCTAGTAAAGACCTCAAGGATGCTGTGGTTAGTATAGTTCTTATACCTAATATCACCGACTTGACTTTTTGGCTCCTTAGCGCCTTGGCAAGTCGGCGCTCAGAGCGGACTGCTCCAACTGCATCTGGATTGGGCTGGCCCTGACTGTCTCGATATAATTGTCAAAAGTGAGTACGTTAGTACCTATGTAAACGGTGACATTTGTTTTCATTTAAATCTATGGAACACATTTCTAATTAAAGGTCTGTGTATTATCATCTATTCAGTGGTGTTTCCCATAAAATCGATCCGTATGTGTGATAAATCTTGCGCGGCTTCCTTCTCCGTACCGTTCAGATTACACGGCCTATTTGTGCCGTATGTGGTACCGATTAACTGGTTCACTGGTCTCCTAAATGTTTATAGCCACTGAACCTGCGATTTGCGTTCATCACAGTACCCACTACCCAGTTCCCATACGACTTAGAGTGAACTAACTCGTGTCACGGAGAGCCACCACCCTTCGTCTCTGTGTTTTTACGCTAAATATTGCCATTTCGCTTTTAATCTATTTCAAACGAATTGACATCGACATTCTAAATCGGATATTATCGGGTTTTTTGATTTCTATCAGTAAAAAACCCGAAATAAAGGCTATCCTGACTAATATCGGCGAGTGAATTTTTAACGTATGTGGCTTCAAAGTGTAATTGTTTCTTGTTGACGATAAAACATTTCAGGAAAATGTTCGTTTTAAAGTTTATTGATTTTAAACTTCGGTGTTGTGAAGTAAGTACCCACCTTGTTGAGTTATATTTCAATCGTTTTCTTTTTCATTGAATTGTGGCCATGAAAGCTTTGACGGTCATTTGATAACCATTGTATTCGTTATCCCACATGTTTTATCACTTTTTAAATCCCAATCATTGTCGCAACATAAATATTATTATCTTTCAATCCACTTCAGTGGGTGCATAGTTTGTACAGCTGAGGAATAATATGCAATAGTGTAGTTTTTTTATGAGATAAGCGTGGATGAAGCATTCCTTGTTATTATTACTGTGGCTGCCTTGTTTTTGTGCGAAACCTGACGTTTCAAGTTTCAAGTAGACGCCAGCTATCAGCTCTCAAAAGACATCGAGAAACTCTTGAAAACTAATCAATTTGTGTTAATAGCTTATTATTTGTGAGAGTTGTTTGAAATGTTTCGATACAATATCTACCCGCTAGTACGATTATAGTCTAGTCTCTGATTTTCCGATTATATCATAGAACAGTTCTAACCATTCATTATGGTGAGTTTGGTTGGCATCCATAAAATAATTATTTTCTGTCGAAGGAATATGTTGACGAAACAATGACCTGCGAAAGTACGTAATATCTACATTGTGGAGATGGTATTATCGATTCTCGCATCGAGTGAGACTTGTATCGCTAGCAGATGGAAAATTCATTTTTTTATCCCCAGGCGTTATACTCGGATTACATGAATGGCAGCCGTCTCATTTAAAAGATATCGTTAACAGTAATTGAATATTGTATCGAGACTTTTCTCATATTGATATGCGAATATATGTATTCTAGATAAAAAAAAAAACTTGAATACGTAGGTAATACGAGTAGATTAGTGAAATGTGGGCACTTTAAGCTAAAGGTTTTTTTTAGGAAGAAGCGCCTCAATTCACAATCATTTTATTATGAAATTTCTCAAATTTAAGTTAATTTCAGGGAAGAATAGCGAACCGTATGCGTGAGAATATTTTATGTATTTTCGGAATTGTTAAAATTCTACTTGAGTTATTCGAATAGTTTCATTCGATAATTTTTATTGTTTCGTCACAATTTCCGATAATTTTAATTGCATTCACAGTTAAATTATTTATCAGTAGTTAGGTACCTACCCATACTAATTTTTATGCATTTGAATTATTAGGGTTGTTGCTTTACCTTTTTAACAACCGCAGTTTTCAATACTTTTATCTTACAAAATACTAACATTTTTACAACTCGGAAGAACATTTTTCGATAAATAAGAAAAACTCGCGTGACTTAATCGCGATACATGGCGGTTGCGAAGCGGAAGGACTTTAGCCACAAATTTCAATTAAAGTCCGAAACACGCGCTTAACTTTGCCACCGCTGACAAAGTATGTAAAGAAAGTATTGCGAGGCGGTGGCGGTGTGACGTTCGATACTAATCGGTGATATATTGGCCCGCTGACTGCCTGCCTCGTGTGATTAGGGCCGTGTCAGGGCAAGGGGAATAAGGGCACGTTTACACCCCTTTCGTGCACATCCGCGGGGCAGTTTTTTCTCTTTCGGCACATTTTGTTCTATATGCAAGTATTGGGGACAATAGTAGGTAATTATTTATTTCAGCAATTGTAGTACATTGCAATACCTACAAAGATACCTTCAATAGATACCCTGATAGAAGAGAAGATATTTGTTTAAAGATGGACATCCAAAAAATATGTGATCTAGAGTTACCAAGAATGTACAATCTGAGGAGTCTAGCACATGAATTTTATTAAAGTGAGCAGGAGCGGAACAATGTCCAATTCTCATTCGGAAAAATGGGGGAATTGTTGAAACCGCGGTTTTGATGAGATAGTCCTTTGTATTGTGGCATAGCAGACTTCCTTGGATTGATTAGCAATGTGCTAATACTCTGCATAAACATCGGGGATCTATCTTTGAGGATGGAAAAATGTCAGATAGGGGAATGTGGTTTCCGAGGGTAACAACTTTTTGAATTGGCATGGTTTGCTCCATAGGCTTCCCATGCGGTGACTAAGAACTGTTTTAAAGAGGTGCACTCTTCTCTCTATGAACGAGAAAGCAGAAAATTTGAAAGTGAGGAAAACTGCATCCCTTCAAGAAAACATTTTCTGGATAATATAAACCTGTTGAAGGGTGTTTACACGTATATTAAACGAGTTGCTCGTTTTACACCATGCGGTTTGAATAATTTTGGTACCTACATACTTTTCCTCTTGCCGCTAACGACATAAAAACAACTAAAATTGCCCACAATTACAAAAATGTTTATAAACACTTTGTTTACGTGCTGACAATGTGATTTATGTCGTCTGTATTTCTCTGCATGGGCCGTTGTTGACACGAGACTGCACGCGGTTACGTGGCTAATACATTTCAGTGACCAAGGCAAAACCATTAGTGAGAAAACTGAGAGCGATGGTCAGCAGTGTAATGGATCGGGCCCAAAGATATTAGAAGAACGAGATATGCTATGTTGGCCGCCGGACCGTAGCCGGAGTACTACCTAATTAGGGTACTTTGAACGGTATCGGGACGTGTACGCACAGAAATCTGTTCTATGTATTAGTGCGGATACCTTAGCGATGCCTTAGCGTAAGCGAAGGTGTGCAGTAGTATTGGTGAACAAAACCGGCGACACTCGGCAAAACAATTCCACTCAGTACGAACTGCGCATAGCACATCTCGTTCTTCTAATATCTTTGATCGGGCCCCACGTGTAGGCCTCCCCTTTAGCAGGCTAGTGGCTAGTGGCTAGTTGCTAGTTAATCAGTGGTTGCTAGTTATTGGTTGCTACTTGCTAGTTTCTAGTGGCTAGTTGCTGGTTGCTAGTTGATAGTTGCTAGTTGCTTGTTGCTAGTTACTAGTTATTTGCGAGTTGTTGGTTGCCAGTGGCTAGCTGCTTGTTTTTAGTTGTTTGCTGGCTGCTACGCCCATAGCGTGCAATGACATTAACACTTTGACACCTCATATGGCTCCTGCCCGCCGCGTGGGTTTAGAATTTACGGATAGGTCGATCCCGCATGGACGGAAACAGTTAAGTTACGGCAGGCTACGATCGAGTTTAGGTTGTTACGGCGAGTTTACACGTAGGCGGGTACTTTTCCCGTAACGGTCAATATATCAGTATTTCCGTCTACACATTTAACCGTATAAATCATTTTTTGCGTTTTCTAATTTAAATTGTTTTTCTATAATTTTGTTAAAATCAGATAGTTGTAACTTTTAAGAATACATTTTTTATATTACCTACTAGTTTTTCTACTAGTCAAGGTATGCTACGTTTGGTGAGTTAGCAGGGGTGCCCGGGTCTCGCGGGGTGAAGTTTGTCTAGGCCTTGACGGCGTATGCGTTTGCCCACCTACCGCATGGCGGGTCGGGTCGGGAGAGACTGGTTGAGGGAGAAATTTTGACCTCTCTAGCCGGACTCTCTCTCGACCCTTCGCCTTGCACCGCGGTGGCGGGGTTGGATTCATACGTCCGTCACTCCTGGACTTACTAGATTCCTACCCACCCCTCATACCTTTTTCCTTCCCATAACTTTTTCTCCTACATTTCCCAAAAAAGACCTTTCGCACAGCATCCCCAAAGATGTCACAGGCTCTGAGGATTTTTTCCCTGAGGGCCTACTGTGTGGAGCTAATGTAAAAAAAAATATATTTTCAATTTTATTTTTTTCACAAAATTTTTTTTTAATCGTTTGAAACTTCACTAATGTGACTTTTATAATCTTATTAACTAGCTACATTTTGTACTTAAATAGCTATTTCGCAAATAAAATAATTAGTCTTGACTGAGTTTAGAACAACATTAGAACAAAAACAGACACGAAGTTTTTACGAGTAGGTAGCTTGTTTTTGCTTTTGTTTGGGAGATCATGGAATCCTATAAAATAAGTGTTTTTACTGGATCCTGTCAAATTGTTTTCAAAGTCTTAAATATTAATTAAACCATCACATTTTCTCGTCGGTAACCACGAAATACACGAATAATTTTATCATCTTCATATATTCCCGGATAAACTATTTAACTTTAAAGTATAAACTGTGTAACTTTGAAGTTATAACCCCTCACTCATTTTATTGTAAAAGCATATTTACAATCTCAGGGCCCTACTTATAATAAAGGTGTTTAAAATTTGACACAACTGATAAACAGCCATTAAAGTACTTGTATCGTAAATGCTTGTTTGTAAGTTGTGTAAAATTGAATTCACGTTTATAGAAAGGCGTGAGTTTTCCTACAACAATTGAATATTAATCACATTGCGAATAATTGAGCCCTTTACCGAAACATTGCTGCATAGAACAATATGCATTTGTGGTACAGACGAGTTTTATTAGAGCCTTTAAGGCGATGCACTACGTAGTAATGCAAAATCATGTGTTTTTGGTTTGAAAATTTGGTCGCCTAGAAATGTTTCAGATGCTTTAATTAAATACTGCGAGTAGAATACATCTTGGCCTTTGAAATAATCGAGTATTTTTTAGATAAGTCTTTTTATAAGCCCAAAAAAATAATGTATAAGGCCTATGAAAACTGCTTTAAAGTTAAAAATCTCCTACGAACCAATTTTCGATTATGATTTTATTGTATAATGTGGAAATTAAGTTATTTATAAAATGATTGGAAAAAAATTAAATATTTGTGCCTGAACATCCACAAAATAAAATAAAAGGCAATTTTTAGCCATGTTTTTTTCATGCATAAATCAAAACAGGCGGATGGTGTTAAGCAAGAATTTAAACCTTATCGCCATCCACGTAAGGGGTGTTATTGGTAGCGGCTCGATTTAAAATATTACACGACGTAGTGCATCGCCTTAAATACATTTTGCAAATACTCTCCTCGACTCTATGATGATAAAACTGATGACCTAGTACCAATGCTAGTTAAATAAATTTAACACAAAAATAACGAGAAACAAGTTGATTATGTTTATATGTTCTGAAACCGGAATTTTCCTTGTTAGTCTTTTCCCGGGAGACTGTTAGAGATTAACGACACGACGTGTCGCCTGAGTACAAGTATTGAAGTAAAACACGCCTTGTTATAATGCAAAAGTGAAAACACTTATACTAATAAGTATGTATCCTCGTGTAACTTGAGTTGTCTTTATTTGTACATTACTTTACTAATTTACTTTCACGTGTATAGTTGGTCGTGTAATCGCGTGGTTTTAGTTGCAGATGGAACTTTACTTTTCGTACTAAATACATTGGAGGGTAGCAATGTACATATAATTATCCTGTGTGTAGTACTGGTAACCTTAGAAGTTGTGTGGAAGTGTGGAGGTTAGGGGTGGGGTTCTTTGCTAATTTTCGTCTGCAGGGTATCGCGCGTGCCTCAGCAAGATGATTTATTATTCAAGCACTTGCTGTTAACATGAACAACATACTCAAACTTTCGTCACGTACAACGTGAATCACAAACTGCAGTGATCGTGGCTATTAAAGATATGATAACCTTCCACGTACCATTAAACAAATACATAATTGCATCGTTCCTTTCCCATAATTCGCGGCTCGGTTCCCGGAAATTTCATCCTGTTTATACGTAGCGTACGGTGACCGGATAAATCATCAAAATGATAATTCATCACATCTTTAAAAAGTTATATAAAGTCATGGAAAGTGATGAAACAAAAACTTTATTAACTGGGTTAAGTTAAAAAAAATAATTTTTTTCATCGTTTTTAATGACTTTATATCGCTTTTTAAAAGTGTGTTGAATAGTCACTGTGTTGAGTTAGCATGGAACCGTGGTTCGCTACGTTTCGTGACTTAGCAGGGATGCCCGGGTTCATGAGGTGAGGTTTGTCTAGGTCTTGGCGACGGATGCGCTTGCCCATCTACTACGTGGCGGGTCGGATCGGGAGAGACTGGTTGAGGGAGACCTTTTGACTTCTCCAGCCGGAATCTCTCTTGACACATCGCCTTGCACCGCAGTGGGAGGGATGGATTCATACGTCCGACACTCTTGGACACATTGACCCCCAGATTCCTACCCATCCCTCATACCTTTTTCTTTCCCAGAACTTTCTCTCCTTCCTTTCGCTAAAAACCCTCCACACAGATAACCTGGGCCCGGAGGGAATTTTGTCAATAGGGCCTACTGTGTGGAGCTAATGTAAAAAAACACATAAATTTTCTACATTTAATAAATAAAAATGGATAAGACTACTTGGAAATTTCTCACTGTATAAAATAAAACAGTTTAAGAGTGATTACGTTTTTTAATGTGTAGAAGCTGAGAAAATTTCGTAAAATAACATGAGAGAAAAAATATTTAAAATTTAGCGTAAAAATTTGCTGTGATAGAAAAATAATGGACTGCGAGTTCCATTGCTTTTCTTTTTCCTTCCAAACACTTTGGTAAAATTGCGTTTTGTTTTGTTCCAGAATGTTGTGTTGGTGGTCGGGGCGCGGTCCGTAGCGCGATGGACCACGCTGTGAAGGCGATGGGGTCCCGCACGCTCGGCCGGCTGCTGGACCGGCAGCGCTTCGAGAACGACGAGCTGGAGGCCCTCTACCGGCGCTACGCCCTCAAGCTGCAGCGCGCCTCCGTCTCCACGGCGCTGGCGCTGTTTGCGCTCATCGCCGGCGCGCTGTCCGCCCTGGGCGCGGCCTACGCCCGGGCGCCCACTGCGCAGAATATCTATTACGCGGTCCACTGCGCCGGCTGCGCCGCCCTGCTGGCTCTCGTGCACGCCCGCCCCACGCGCGATTCGCGCCTCTCCTGGGCGTGCCGGGGCGTCGTGCTGAGCGGGGCCGCCTTCTGCGCCGCCGGAGTGGCCGCCGGGGGCGCCTCCCGAGGCACGGCGGGCGCGCAGGGAGCGTGGCACGTCGTGTTCGCCGTGTTCGTCGCCTACGGCATGTTGCCCCTGCGCGGCTGGCTGGCCGCCCTGGTCGGCTTCCTGCTGCCGCTGGGCCACACGCTCGCCGCCGTCTTCCTCTTGCTGCCCACGGAGTTCCCACATCTGGCTTGGCAACAGGTCAGGCAGTGTTCTTTGTTGTAAAAATGATTGAAACATCAGGATGTTGCACGGACAACTTTGTCTACTTGTATTATTCATGACGATTTCACTACGTACTAAACCTCTCCCTGAATAAAATCTCATTATATAGTCTAATATTCGCTGACACGGCAAGTAAAAGCTTTATTATAATTGTTCATTATTTTCGGTAATCGACTTGTTACTATGTCAGCTTAATATGCTGTGTTGTGTTATTGACCCATTTCAAAAAAATTGGCACACCTTGCTTGATTTACCATTTCTTGTGTAATGTGTTGTTTACAAAACTGTCCTACCAAGCATTATGAAATGTTGAAACTAAAAAGGTTGAAATGCTGACCACAGTAACTTGTAGTAAATGTATTTGACCTTAATGATGATCAAACACCCCATTTCACAGTAACACAAGGCACATTGAAGCAGATTTATTTAATTCGCTTTTTGGTTTTACATAGATGTTTGTTTTTGAATGCATGAATGATTATATTATAATGTTGATGAAACGTTGGATTAAAATCGGGAATAATAATAAATTACAATGTATACATGTAAGACTATCGGAAGGCCTTCTCGCCATACATTTGTTTAAACCGTCCATACAACATCCGATCGATTTCGATCCGACTATCGAATCGGACGTCCGACTCGGAAACAAGTACGATTTTTTCTCCCGACTC
Source organism: Hesperophylax magnus (assembly GCA_026573805.1). NCBI lineage: Eukaryota > Metazoa > Arthropoda > Insecta > Trichoptera > Limnephilidae > Hesperophylax > Hesperophylax magnus. The sequence continues at coordinate 478,664 of JAIUSX010000006.1, read as the reverse complement.
ATTACTTTTGCAAATTAATATTCACATCTAACTCACTGAAGTACAAAAGTATCAATGCCTATATAATAATATTATTATTCAATTTATAAAAAAACAATTTATGTATTAACAAGTTCTGCTGTATAATTATTTTTACGCGTGACTGCTATTTCGTCTTCTGAAAGCATTATCAAACTTCATAATGTCTTTACAAATTGTATGATAATATTATTGAATGGGTATATAAAATAACAAATCAAAATGGAGTTGTACAAATTAATTTATGTTGAAAACAATAAGCAAGTATCAATGTAAATAAATAAATTGCACCGTAGATTATATTTTGTGCTTTTTTTCTTTTTTTTTATCTATATAAAGTTTTTTACAAGTGGTTTTTCGATGCCTGTCTCACTAGGGTAAACCTGTGTCGTGCTGATTGTAATGTTTCGCCAGAAAGATCGAAAACCACCGAGACCACAAAAAATCGGACGTGTGTTTTGTTCGTCCGATCCGATAATCTGATCAGATAATCGGAAAGCAAAATCGGACTGTATTTCAGACCTTAATATCTATCTACCTACACTCTCTAATTATAATATTTCCCGCATATGGATCCCTACGGCATAATGTAATCTGACTCGGTCACATTCTGTTCAAATTGATTTGAGCTTTGAGCACAGCGTTCAGCACATCCCGTTCATTAGGTAATTACCTCTTGCCTGTGTAATATATATTATTTTACACGGGACTAATTAATTCAAACATATTATTTACATTTCTCACCCCAGAAAGGCAGTTGTAAGAATTATCATATTTATTAATTTGTGCCACGATAATTTCATACTCTGTGTATTCAAGAAAATGTTTAGCTTGAGAAAAACACACAAAAACGCTGTGTGTTATCACGTAGAAAACAAAGCCCTTGTAGTCAATGTTCTTTGTTTGATGAAAGAAACCTCTTTTTCGCCCGCCATGAAAACCTTTACGCGTGTCGAGTGCTTTCACAAGCGTCGCTTTTGTCTTACCTCCATTCATTCACTTTTCTTTTTAGCCGAGTGCTTAATTACGAGGTTTTCCTCGGAAAAACAACATATTATATCAACACGGTTTAATAAACAGAGACGTGTTTGTGTTGGTTTTAGAAGCCATTTACGACATTATCAATTAAGAATGTGGAATAAGAGCGCTATATATTTTTTTTTAATAAAAGAAACACAAACATGTTACGAATAATCTGACAATGTTTGAAAATCTTCTACTACTACCACAGAAATCGGAAAAATTTGCTTGTGTTGTGATGGAGGATTTAGCCAGCCGATGAATTGAACACACTACGCTTGGGTGGGACCCAAACGCGATGTCAACTTAGCCACCGACCGGTTCAAATCCGGTAATATAGATATAATGCAGGAATCTTTAATTCCTGTGACGCTAAACAGGATTACCGAAGGATTATTTACATCAATATTGAATTCTGCCGACAGAGAGAGCCGTCGCTTGTAGGAAGCATAATTATTTCGTTCGCATTCATAATTCACTTTGAAGTAGATTTTTGTCTTTGATTTACTGAATAGAGTAGAAAGTAATTTATTATTTCCATAAATTATCGACCAGTCGGTTTGTTTTACACAAATAATCCCGCGTTAAGACGAAGATTGGCAATTAAATGTTTATCTGGTTGCCAAGACAATTTGGCAAGCGGCCCGGGAACCTTCGCGCTGCACAAGTAGAGCCATAACCAGCGGAAGGAAATATGTTCACTCGACACGAACTCCTCAGACAGATAGCGTTTAATGTTCTTGAAGAGAATGTACTTTAAATAATTTGATTTGACATGGAGACGTTATTCCTTAAGGCACGCTTGTCATTGGGATCTATTCGTTTCACAGTTATTCGCCAAATCGATGTTGTAGAACCATACAAATGGGTGTTTATTGATTCCATGGCATTCCCACATATCGCATTCCCGCATACTTACACTGTATTCCCAGATTACTGTAAGTAGGGTATTTATTGATTCCATGGCATTCCCGCAATCTTATACCGTATTCCCAGATTACTGTAAGTAGGGTATTTATTGATTCCACGGCATTCCCTCAATCTTATACCGTATTCTCAGATTACTGTAAGTAGGGTGATTATTGATTCCACGGCATTCCCGCAATCTTATACCGTATTCTCAGATTACTTTAAGGAGGGTATTTATTGATTCTACGGCATTCCCGCATGCTTACACTGTATTTCCAGATTACTGTAAGTAGGGTATTTATTGATTCCACGGCATTCCCTCAATCTTATACCGTATTCCCAGATTACTGTAAGTATGGTATTTATTGATTCTATGGCATTCCTGCATGCTTACACTGTATTCCCAGATTTTATTTTATTTTTTATTTTTTTCCCTTTATTCATAAAAATATATTTGGATACAGGTTTTTTACGTGCTTTTCGACTACCACACTAGACACATGTCCGTATTATGGTAGTCGAAATTTGTGTATAATTATATAAATGTAATACATGATTCATTCAGTTGTAAAATAGGTATAGGTATAAATAGGTTTAACTGAAAATAAGAAAGAGATGAAAATAAAGATAAATTAATTAATTATTTTAAAAATAAATTTTAAACAGAATTGAAATGAAAAAAAAGAATAATAAAGCAAATGAACTTAATTTAATGATGTCAGGTATTCTTTAAAATAGTTCTTTCCCTTCATAAATAACCAATTCTGAATATATAATATTATGTACATGATCACATACAGGAAAGGAATTGGAGTAGGTGAATCTTGTAAACATAAAGATAAAAATAAAAATAAGGTAGGATACAAATAAAAATAATAGATAATGATAATAGAAATAAAAATAAGAATAATCGCATCAGCGTAATATAAAGTTTTTATTGAAAGTTAATTTAGAGATAAAATTTTTACTCGATAAATAAGAACAGTATTAAGTTGTAAGGCATTCTTTATAATATTTCCTTCCCTGAGCAAATAACCATTAATTATTACTGTAAGCAAGTATGGTATTTATTGATTCTATGGTATTCCTGCATGCTTACACTGTATTCCCAGATTACTGTAAGCATGTATGGTATTTATTGATTCTATGGCATTCCTACATGCTCACACTGTATTCCCAGATTACTGTAAGTAGGGTATTTGAGGAAAAAATCTTCCCAAAACAAAATAATTGATCCGGCGGGTTGTGAGTTGTTCAACTGAAAATCAAATTATTTTTTTTTTTTAGTTATTTATTAAGTTAAAAGAAATACATATTTCGCTTTGTTAACTTAAGTGTACATTGATTAAAAACAAAAATAATATTTATATAAATAATTATGGTTTACTACCTAAGTAACATATTTTTCTTAAGTAAGAGCATTTTGGTTTTGCTCATTGATCTTGAGGGCAAACAGTTTTTTCTTAAATATATTTATTCTATTTACGGTTGTCAGGCTATCAGGAAGGAGATTATATATGTGTACACCCTCATGGCCTATGTTTCTTTTACCACACTCTGTCTTTGCTGAATTTGTGTATAATTTATTGTGTTGTCTTGTGTGGTGGTCATGTACTTGTGATGTTTTCATAAATGAAGTATTTGTGTGTATGAGGCCATTTTGGATTTTGTGAATTAATAAGCATATGTTGTATTCGTACAGTTTTCTAATTTTAAGTAAGTTAGTTTCTTGGTATACTCTTTTGGTGGGGGTATCTGGTCTATAGTTAAAAAGTTTTTTTATAACTTTGTTTTGTATTATTTGAATTTCGTTTAGATATGTGATGTTTGTGTTTCCCCATATTTCTATGAGATAATTTAGGTGGGATTGAATTAAACTAAAGTATAATCCCCTCTTTACTTGTATTGGTAGAAGATGGGCTATTCTACCAAATACACCAATTAGTGGGATAATTTTTTCTTTTACTTTTTGTATGTGGTGTTTAAAAGATAAGTGTTTATCGATATGAAGTCCCAGGTATTTTTCACTATCTGAAATTTGTAGGTTTTTTCCTTCTATTTGCAAAGGTTTATGAGACGGCGTTTTTCTTTTTTGTGAACTTAAGATCATGTAATTTGTTTTTTTAGTGTTAATAGTTAATATATTTTTAATTAGCCAGTTATTTAATTTATTAAGATCCAGTTGGGCTTTTTCAAGTAAGTTTTCTAAGTTTTTACCAAAGTAAAATATAGCAGTATCATCCGCGTATAAAAAAATTTCCCCATTTAAGTTTAACTGACAGATATCGTTAATATATATTTGAAACAAGAGAGGCCCTAATATGGATCCTTGAGGTACACCATAATTTATATTATTGTGTTGACTGTTTTTGTTATCTAAGCTGACATATTGCATTCTGTTATTTAAATACGATTTAATGAGTTGGAGAGCAGGGCCGGTTACACCTATTTTTTCAATTTTTTTTAGTAGTATCACATGACTCACGGTATCGAATGCTTTTTGGAGATCTACGAGGATTGCTATAGCGTAATTTCCATTGTCTATGCTGGTTCTTAGTTTGTTTATTAGATCATTAGTTGCCGAAAGAGTATTTGATTTTTTTCTGAAACCGTATTGTTTATTATATAGCAGTGATTTGTTTAGTAGAAATTTGTTTAATCTTTCATAAATTACATGTTCGAAAATTTTTGATAGAATTGGTAAAATTGAGATTGGCCGATAATTTGACGTATCCGTTTTTGATCCAGATTTGTATATTGGTATTACCTTCGCAATTTTAAAGCAATCTGGAAAATCCCCTCTGTAATGCATTGGTTAATTAGTTTTGAAATAGGGGGAGCCAATAGTTCGGACAGATTAAGTATTGTTTTACATTTTATTGTGTCATAGCCAGCACTTGCATTTGGTTTAAGTGATTTAATAATTCTGTTTATTTCAACCTCCGTGGTAGGTTGAAGATATAGTGATTGATTACTATTATGCTCTAACGTTATTTCGTTAGCTGTATTGTGTGCGGGCTTATTTTTTATGTTATCAGCTAATGAGGACCCAATGTTGAGTTAATTAAAATTGAGTTACCCGGCATTACCATTTTGGTAAGCCATTTTATAGTTCCGTAAGGGTTATGCTTGTTACTGTTACGCGACCCGTGCAAGGGGAGGCGATGTGAAGGTTCGCGGTCAGAGACGGGAGAGGGCGTAATAAATTTATTTTTATTTAAAACTACAACCAACCTGGTAAGTTTTTAGATTCTCACGGCCAAAAGCATTTTTGTTGTTTGTTTTGGGGGTGTTATGCCGTGTTGCGCTAACTCCTTCTTTAGCCAGAAAGAAGGAGTTAGCGCAACACGGCATAACACCCCAAAAACAAACAACAAAAATACAACCAACCTGTCTGTTATCGTATATATGTACATATAGCTAATTCTGTTTTCTGATTTTTAAATCAGTTAGTTTTAGTCTTGTTTGAAGTCAAAAGACTTCAACTCAGAAAACAGCCCCAATTCTCAATTCTCATTCGCCAATTCTGTATGCAATGTGCAATATGTGCATGGCCCACTCGAAAACACAATTATATATTATTAAGGCAAATGCAGGTACATGAACACGATTTTCGATATATTAAGAGTTTACTAATAGTTTATCAGGAAACGGCCTGCAATCTCGTTTTAACCGGATTGCCAATAATTTGAGACGATTCGTAATAAATTAGCAATACTCATTTTTCTGCGTGTATACTATTCATAAAATATATCGGTTATAAATTTCGTTGTAACTAATATTTAGGGTTTACCTGATTTCCAATGATTCATGACTAAACTACCTTCACTGCCCGGTTTTACCCAACAAATTTGGTACGTACCTCGGTAGATTTCGACCAAAAATGATATGCCGTCTTGTCTTAGCTTTCGATAATTAAATCGATGTTTCAGAATGCTGTTTTTCCATGTTGTCAAAACTCGCCAAACGGATCGTGATATTATAGTTATGCTTTTCTGATATTTTTCTTAAAATCTTAATGTCTCAATTTTTTTTAAGTCGGTATTTTTTCGCTTTATCTCTTACTGCGGGGGAGGGGGGTATTCAATTAAAGCACCCCGTAACCTTGTCCGGCTCGTTCGGCACGCGAAAGTGTGCTCTGATAACATTATTTTATTATTATCGACCCCCTTTGATGCTGTGCCCTGGTACCTTTCCAGCCCACTGGACAGGAAGCTTGTGCTCAACGCTTTGTCGCTGCCGCCGTAGCCTATACCCCGTAACCTGTAGCCGGTAGCCCGTAGCCGTAGCCCGTAGCCCGTAGCCCGTAGCCCGTAGCCCGTAGCCCGTAGCCTGCGCCCACGCCCGCCGTACCTGGCAAGCTTGTATCTGGTATCTGGGCTAATATAAATAAGCACGTTGTAAAGTATGTATTGTAAACACAAAATATTATAAGGTCGCCGTGTACTGTTAACACACAGAGATAAATGAGTATGGCTGATTTATTAAAATCCCGTTAAAAACGTGACGGCAAGCCATTTTATAATAAGATATTAGTCCATTTAGCATATATCGGAACACGTGTTCATGCAGCTGGGCTTTTTCTGATAAATATAATGACGAAATGCGAAAATATTAGAATTTTTATGAACACATGTTCTGACATCCTCATAAAACATTCGTGTTTTACTGATAATTTTTAAGGAAATCTGTCAAATCATTCGTTAAAGGTCTGCAATCCCGTTTTTAATAAAAATTCGAATAATTTGACCAGATATTTAATAAATTAGCAATATTTTATATCAGTAAGTTTTCTCCGTGCATGATGTATATAAGTTTTTAGTTGAATCTTTGCTAATCAAATAGATGCACCATAACTAGAAACTTCTTTGAAATTCATACAAATCGAGAAAAAACTTCACCTGTAAAACTGTAAGGCAGCTGAACAATGTGTTATAAAGCAATGTTTTTTTTAGTTGGAAAAGAAACGTAGGAATATCGACGCTAAATGAATAAAAGTGAATTACTGACAAGTAACTAATTGTATATGAGCACGATTAAATGATTTTCTTTCTTAAACATCTTTATTGGTATTATTACGAATACTAGCGCAAACCCATGAAAAATCATGGGATATTATAGACCCTTACAAAATTACGAAAACTGAATTTGCTTGTCAAGATTACGACCCTAAAAAAATAGATACACATTTCAAATGTAGAACAATAATTTTCTGTTAATATATAATTGTATTATAGACAGTTATTTTAACGCTTGTCTGAATTCTCGACACAATCAATTCCGATTTTGATGATGACACTTTAATTCAAAAGATCTCCAAGTTCATTGGACCAGAGTTATAAAAACACACAGGAAGACCCACAACCGATATTGGTATTGTTTGTTGTTTGAATTTTTTGTATTGATTGAATTGATTCATCAATCTGATCATATTTTTTGTAAAAAAAACGCTTTTAATCCTGTATTTGTTAATATCAGTTGAAATTTTAGCAGACATTTTTAGAGTTGCAAATTATGTTAAATTGCAATTTTTTGTCCCAAAATTTAAATACAAAGCACTTAACGTTTGTCAGTCAACATACATCAGTGAGTCACTTTTAGCATGAACGTGTCGTTTTGATCAAAGTTCAATTTTTTGCAGTATATTTCGGTTGTATAGCGCGACCAATATTATTTATTTGTCTTAGTTTAGGGCCTGTTCTTTCACAGAATTTGAACATTTCATCAAGTTCTGTTATTATTTTATTTCTATGCAAAATCTAATAAAGGAATAATTACAGAACTTGAATTCAAAAAATTTAAAATTAACTTTGAAATTTGATAAACTTATATGAAAAAACTGGCCCTGAGTTATATATATATGGATGTACTTCAAAATTGTGAAAGCACGAAAGTCTTTATTTAAAAAAAAAATACTCTACAAAATATTTGAGCTGCGTCATTTCGGTTTAAACAAAGGTTTAGACTTGATGGTTTCAAACACACATTATGTGAACAAATTACACACAATGCCATTTGGAAGTATGCTTCGTGAGTCTGTGGGAGCATTACACTTCCGATAAGCTGTACGAAACCGTCTGAATAAATACCTAAATGAAATAACTATTACACGTCCTAGTGGGCTTTTACATTATATTTAACAAGTTATTTGTATTAGTGAACTACTGTAAATACAATTTAAGGAAAGAGATAAATAAGTAAACAACAAAAACATAAAATACATGAACAGAAACTAAGAATACAAATAAAACCTTAGAGATCACCGACGTATATCAGACGTACCAAATTTGAGTTCGTCGCTCGTATAATTTCACCGTATATCTCAAAAAATACGAAATTACTTGTTTCGCTTTTATATTTTTTGCGATTTTGAATTCCGCGATACGCTTTGTTACCAAACTTTGTACAAAAGGAAATGTGTTTGGTCAAAGTATTTGTTTGTCGATTCAAACTATGGCGCATGGGTAGTATTAAAATAAAGTGGAAACAAATAATGTCGTATTTTTTTAAATACGCCCACCAACCAGATAACAAAAATAGTAGAAGGTATATACATCGACCGGTCAGTGACTGAGTTGGCATCGCGTTTGGGTCCCACCAAGGTGTCTTACGTTCAATTCCTCGGCTGACTAAGTCCTCCATCGTGACACAAGCAACATTTTCCGCTTACTGTGGTGGTAGTAGAATATTTTCAAAAATTGTCTCGTTTGCGGTCTGGCTGACGCAAGTTCATAACCTTGAATACTTACATATTTGATTTTAGATCTCATTTACACTATCTCTTGTTACTCTTCTGTTTCAGATTGTGGTGTCTGTAATATTAAACCAACTATGTAAGTAATTGCATACAGCTTGCTAACCCCGTATGGAGAGATGTTGGAGTTAAAAAAAATGTAGCTTCGTTAAATAAAAAAATAGAGTTTTGACGTGTGCGGTGAAGGAGGAAACCATATGTTGGGTAGGAGGAAATCATATGGGTCCCCTCCAATAACCCGAGAATGTTTGTATTTCTTTTTTTTAAAGGTCTATTTGTGTATAGAAAAATAAAATTAAAAGCAATACAATAAACAACATTCTTATTGATTACTTTCTCGGGGGAAATATATACTTAAACATATTCCTCCATGATTAGTTTTAATGTGAAATGTATCTCCCAGATCAGAATATTAATTTCTTGCCGAGAATCTATAGTTCTAGTTCGACTATTAGAACGCGATACGCGATGCGCGTAGACCGGATTCGGTAGTTTTAGTTAGAGCGTTGGAGGTCAATTGGAAGTAAAAACGTGAAACCTATTTTTTCGCTTTATGTCTCATCTAAATATAATACATCAATGTCGTCGCCGCGGCATCTACATTATCTTGTCGTGTCGGATAAACCAATGCGAAGTATGTATTTCCTTCTATTTATTTTTCAATGCATTTTGGTAGGTAAATGTGTACATTATTCCCAGATAACACCCTCCTTAACTAAGATACATAACAAGCCCAACAGAATTCGGGTCTAAACTAAAAACTTAACATTTTTAGCCTGAGAGTAGCATTCTTCTATTACGTATAATACATCCCAATCACACTTTTTCTTATTGTATTTACATTATTCTAAATCTGTCTCTTACTGAGGGACGAATCACATTTAGGAAGATAAATTCTGATCAAATCCTTGTATTGTCGTATCGCCCAACATGAAGTTTGCTTTTCCTCTCCTAAACACGCACATTAAAGAACATAAATACATATTTTTAAAATAAATACCGGCATTTCCAATTACATGTGAACTGATTATGTCCTTTGCGTGCGAACTGTATCTAAATTTCTCTAATAAACAATAAACAGTATTAATTTCAAGTGACCTCCCAACTAAGTATGGTCCTGTATATTATCTGCTTCTACAAAATAAAAATAAATAATAATAAGATTATATACATACATTCCAACGCAGCATCACGTTCATTAATCAAATGCATTGTATATATACTTCTGTTAGCCATAAGTTGGTAATAGTTTGACTGTCTATATTTAGTAATAAGAAATATCATTGTGGACATATACTATAATATATTTGTACAGCGCCCTTTAGGCGATTTTGCGTTGTACAAGTTATCCGAATATTATTATTAGTTATTATTTTAATTAAAAAGCGTAGTTGGTAATTTTATTGTAAACTTAAAATTTTTCCACAAATTTTCGGAAATAAATTATTTTCTGAAAATTCAATTTGACTTTCAATCATTCCGTTTGAGTTAATCAACAACTACATTTCCCGTCGAAACTTGGTACAAAAGAAAATCTAACTGGAAAATTTTTCGTTAATTGAAGTTGAAACAATTTTTTGTCCATAGCCCGTTCGGTTGAAGGCCGTTATTCATTTTATGTAATCAAATTTAAATCGTTTTTGTTTTGCGAATACTTTTAAAATTATTAATCAACTAGCGCAGACCAGTGAAAAATCACGGGATATTATAATTCCAATTTAAAAAAAAGTTTAAAATATTATACTGTAGGTAGGTTATCGCTTGTCCGAATTATTCTTCCTAGATAATATACAATACAATTATATCACCACACTTTAATTACTGTTCAAGTATTCTTTTTCTCTGCAATAAAGAGAAAATGAAAAAAATGCAAATACTGCAAAATAAAGCAATGCGAATAATACTTAAGCGCAACATATACAAACGGATAAGAGACATGTTAAAGGAGCTGAATATTTTGACGGTGAAGCAAACTGTGTATTTGAATGTACTTATTTTTATACATAAAATTAAATTAGGGATGATGTCTAAGGAAATGAAAAGAAAAATAAATTACAATAACGAGATACACGGACACGGGACGAGAAATTCTAAGCAAATTAGATTGCCAACAAGAAAAAAAACAAGCACCCAAAAATCTCTGATGTACCAGGCCGTTCAACTCTATAACAAAATCCCGAAGGAAATTGCTGTGATAGAAAATATTAATAAGTTCAAAAATGAATTAAGAAAATATGTTTATCTCAATTATTAATGTTTCTTTTTTTGTGACTTTATTGAAATATTTAAAGAAAGATTATGTTTGCCAAACAATGTACATGTTTATATGTTTATAAAACTATTAGCACACACGAAGATGTGAGCTAACTTAAGATTAATAAATAAAAAAAATAAAATAAAACAATCAATTCCATTTTTGAAAATGACACTAATATTCAAAACAAATTTGAGTTCATTGAATGTTAATAATTTCACGCAGGAATAACGCACACCACAGATAACCGAAATTATTTTGCAAACATGCTATATATTATTTTTAATGATTTAATTGTGAAATATGATAAATTAATCAAATAAAATTTATTTGCGCTCGCCGGGATTTGACCCCGCGACTTCCCGCTTGCTTGTCGAGAGTCCTTACCCCTTGATGTCTTTCGGAATTGCACGAACGCTCGGTCTAAACATTTTCACGGGATTGAGTAAGCAATCCTTTGCAAAGGGTACATTTTTAATTAACCTGTCGTTGAGACCCCGACCCCGAGAGGTATTTTATTTTGCTGTTTTCCCACTTTCTTCAGACATCTACCTACCTATATTTAAATTACTCGTATCTCTCTCTTTTTTATTATTTGCCAGGTAAAATTCAATGAACATGTTAAGGAAGCCGTGAAATCGTAGTGGAAAAGTGTGATTTTACGGCAATTGAATGCATCCAGGAGCAGTACCACACCTTTTTTCATAGCATTGATTGCATTCATTCGTTCCCCCGTGCGGTGCATCGTAGGCGTCGTGTGCAATTTGTGCATGGCGCTGTATGGCGGGTCAGCCAGCCGCTTAATGCTCGGCTCATTTAGATGTCACGCTCTAAAATTCTTTTGGATACCACACTCACCCACAGTCACACGGGTATACAGGCATACGGGTGCACATGTAGTGTCAGGTGGCCAATTCCACCCCACTCACTCCCCTTAACCCCGGTAAGCTTTTCCCATCAAATTTAACGGTTTATCAATATGAGAACTATTTTTTTGACGCATTTAAACAGCTGATATTATTTAATCGTGCCTATAGTTATTTGTATGTAAGCTGTATACAGTGGTTTTGGCTACTGGATACATTGTTTTATGAAGTTTACTTTTTATGTTTTTAATTTGTGCAACTTACTAATGCAAAATTAATTATGGTCATAATATCATCTCTAAGGGCGATTTATAAAGCTGGAAAATAACTACAAACAGTATTTAAATTTCCTGAACAATATTTAGGCATTAGTGTAGATCAGGCGGGTTTTATAAAATAGATTTTTATGTCACAGTACGCTATACGCAACACGCGTTTTTTGGTCGTTTCCTATATACAGGGTGTATCGGCACGTACCCGACAAACTTTAACCAGCTATTCCTTAGCACATTTGGAGTAAAAAATGTTATGGGCACTTTGCTGTCCGGTAACATTTTTTTTAATAAAAAATTTACTATTCATATTTTCACAACATGTCACCAATGTTTTATCCTTTGTCAAAGTTTGAAAACCCGTCTGGCAATATTTTGTTCGAGTTTCGTTGAATAATGTACGTACGTACCTACGTTGGCGCGCTTTTACAATCACAACGAAATGACACGGCACCATTCGTCTCATTTTTAACTATTATTATTTAGTGTGTACGAAAGAGCGAGGACACTTTTTGACGCACTTGCTAATAACAGCTGTTGAACACGAGAAACAATGCAAATGACAGTGACGGAGTGTGGATTTTTTATTTATTTTTTGTTTTTAATGGAAAAAAAAATGTTACCGGACAGCAAAGCGCCCATAACATTTTTTACTCCAAATGTGCTAACGAATAGCTGGTTAAAGTTTGTCGGGTACTTGCCGATACACCCTGTGTATATATCGCTCGCAATACAATCCCATACAGTCCTGTCACACCAGACAGATGATTTGTTATAAGTATGGCGTGGCGATGATGATATGCCGTACTAAGCTAGGCAGGTGATATTTGAAAATGATACCGTAGGCAGGAGAGGGAGTCAGATCAATTAGGGATCTGCAGTGGTCAAATGATATTCCGCGGCAGCTCCTCAATTGATCTGTAGCTTCGTGTGATACTAAAACAATTACTTAAATTGTTTTGGTCCTGCCAAAAAACCTCTCGATGTTTACAGCGTGGTCTTACACAGGCATTACAGGAACAGGTGTCGTTGTGGGTAACCGGAAAATTTAGAACAGTGACAATTCAACACACTTTTGAAATGTGAAATATATTTATGAAAAGTTGTGAAAAAACTAGATTAAAGAGGTTACGTTAGGACAGTTTTTTTCATCACTTCGTCATTTCAATAATAATACTCGTATATTATTATGATATCTTAGAATGCCCACCTGCTTTGCTGAGTAAAATATATAGCGGTACATACAGGGTGTTAGGGGACATACTTCACATACTTTAATCAGTGATTAAAACCCCTCACATCGTCCCTAGCTGTCAAAAATGTCACCGGAGACAACTCTAAATATTGTCAGCGATCACTGTTAAAGTAAGTCAAGTGCGTACCTTAACACCCTGTATATTAATTCAGTTATACATGGATTATTATTAGTAATCATTATATCATTATTTTGTCATTTAAAAAGTCGGTATTATCAGTAAGCACTCAAACAAACCCATCAGGGTTAATATCGATTAGAAACAGTCGTTCACTAATTTACGAACTTAAAGGTTTAAGTTTAACAACTAGATCATCGAAGCAAGTTATCTCGGCAGATAAATGGGAGCAGATTACTAATTAACGTACCTACTACAATCTCAGCGTTTGTTGGCGATATGTACTCCGTATTATATATACTGTTGGGGTTTTAGTACCCAATCAGACAGCATTAGAAACAATCGCTTATTAAGTGCTAAGTTCGGCCCCGGAGGTAATGCAGTGTAAGACATTTACTGATGCTGACGAGGGTTGTTAAGGGTCGTTGTTTAGGTAAATGGCAGTATCAGGTACTAATTGGCTTCATCACTGGGTAGATTTGACTTGCATACTATATCTCATCTCTGTAGCGTATATCCAACTAGGAAGCCGTGAAAGTCGATCCTAGCCTAGGATACACGGAGAAAAATTAGTATTGCTAATTTATTAATCATATTATATATAGTATATTATCACAATGTCGGAACACGTGTTCATGAAAAACTACATATTTTCGCATTTCGTCACGATATATTATCAGATTTTCGATGTCGTAATATATACGTTATTCGTAATATATTCGTAATTTACAAAAGTTTATCAGGAAATCTGTTAATTCATTTGTAAGTCCTGCAATCCCGTTTTGACTGGATTACCAATAATTTGAAGAGATTCTTAATAAATTAGGAATTAGGAATCACCAGTCCAACAGACGGTTAGACCTAACCTGGTTACTTGAATACTATAGAATAGAACAACATTTATTTGTCTACATCAATAAGCCGTTCTTCACGCTCATACGGCGGTGGGTGGTGATTATTCATATTCATCCAAGAAAAAATCCTAATACAGTTGAAAAAGGTCAATGAATTTATGCAACAAAAAAATTGTTGTCATTCTATAACCAAATATTATCCTCTTTTCGCTGATTGATGAGTATTTTAAAAATATTTTATTGACTGCATTATTTTAAAGTTTAATGTGTATATGCATAAAAAGTATGTAATTAAATGTTGAAATTTAGTGAGATAATTATATTCATAAGATAGAAGGTGGGGTGATTTTATTCTAACTCTTTATCATTTAGGTTGCAAATAAAATTAATTATTTAATTTCCTATAAAATTAAGCAACTTACCCTTATAAATTTTCCACAACACCATAGAACTCCTAGCGTGGAGCACATTACACATCCTCTTGTATAATACAAATATGTTATAAAGGTATAGATTTTTTTTAGGAGGCCTTGAGGAAAATGATTTCCCTCAGGGCCTGTTTCAACTTTGGGGATGCTGTGTGAAGGGTCTTTTTGAGGAGAGGAAGGAGTGAATGGACCCATGTTGTAGAATGGAGGAAACACAGAGGCCGGCAAATCATCGTAGGAACAACCCGTTCTCATGTGACAAATTTCTACCGTGTACTATACATTGGGTGCGCGTTTGGCGTGTTTCCCGACTATGCACCGGTGCCGAAGGGATCAATGACCCTAGTTCATCGGATCATCTTCCATTGTAATACCGGTAGAACGAGGACAACACACCTATCTGTCGCCTGTGATCTAAAGTTTGCAATCTGTTTGTTGAGATAGGGGAATCTATCAAACGGTCAAGGATTTTTCAGGCTTATTTTTCATGGATATTTTGGGGCTCCAGGCCAGAGGTGGCTTCCAAATTCGCAATCAAATCGCAAATTGTCATCACATAGTAGTATTATAGTACAGTATTTTTTAAAAAGAATGACAAACATTCCCGAGTTACGAATAACCTGACAATATTTGAAAATCTCCTACTACCACCACAGTAAACTGAAAATGTTGCTTGTGTTGTGATGGAGGACTTAGCCAGCCGAGGAATTGAACACACTACGCTTGGGTGGGACCCAAGCGCGATGTCAACTCGGCCACCGACCGGGTGGAAATACAAGGATAAATACATGGATAAATACAAGATAGTAATGCTGCGTTATTCCACTATGTTTTGTCTCCTCAGCACATTGTTTATCACACCATTTTCAAGCCACCGCCGTATAGTTAATTAATAATCGCATCGTATTTACTTCGATCAGTCGGAATGTGAAATAAATAAGACAGATATGTAGATATATTGTTTATAGTTGATGTCTACAGTGTGGTACTCAGACTAACTGTAAATTACAGATTCCCAGAAATGATCGCTTCATTATAATACCGATCTACGCCTCGCGGTGTCAATGCGGTAAGTGTTTTCACCCCCAGACAAACCAGTCGCCTTGGTCGACACAATTTAGCATTTCATATTGAATACCTGCCTAATCTTTTCACATGTTGCGACTCCAAGGGGAAACTAAAATTACTCGACGCCTAACGTCCACTTCGTATGTCTGACATTTTATTATATAGTGGGCGTAGTTTATAAATTTTACGACGGCTGACTCATTTATTTACCCTAGTAGAGCAGTTTCGTCATTTTATGGGAGCTTATTTTTTGCGACAGATTTTTATTAAGATTCCGCAAAATAGGCACATATTTAAATTTATTCTTTTCCATTATCGTAATTTTGCAATTCATTCGTATTTGTATTGAACGTAACAATAGTCGCCCTCTCACTTGATTAGAGGGTAGGGTTCTAACTTTACGAATCTACAACCTATACCTTTACCCTTTCGGAAAAGTTTACGCCAAGGATTTGGCGGGAGATTGCAAATATTGGTATGTTAAGGTTGTATGTACCAATGATACAATTTTATAAGAGAGCACAACTCATTACTAATAACTTACTGATTCGAAAATATTGTGCTGGAATCCAGTATTGAGTAATCGAGAATACCTCATACATACAAACCCATTCTGAAATCTCCATATTATTATCATCGTAGAACTTTAACGAAGGAGGAATATTTATTTTGATAAAGAGCCGCTGTTAACACCCGGACTTAAACTTTAAGCTTTGAACTTAAAACTTCTAATTTGAATTCGCAACTTCACTACTCTTTTCTCCAAACGTCCAGTTCACATTGCTTACAACGTGTTCGATGTAAGCACTTCTTCCTACACTCTGACGCAATAATGCATTTCTCACGGTAATCCTCCCGTAATCACATGCATTCAGTCGCCTTTATTTCACTCCGGATTTGCCTCGATTTACGTTTCTATGGCATCTTCCGGAGCAGTTAAACGTCTATTACGCTCTCTAGTCACTCGCTAGATCTTCAACGAGGGTCGAGATTCTTGGACAATCAGAGCATTTGTTTTACAATAATTGAGTTCAGGCTCGCTGTATTTTTTGTAAGTTCACTCCGTCCTTTGCTGTACAATTCAATTGTTGTTCTTTTCTGTTGAATTCTACTATATATCAAATGAAATATCTCCCTGTTTTAGTTTATTAATAAACCGACATGCTTAAATTGCCGACACGATCGATTTATCACGACTTTAGACAATTATTAACGTAATTTATTGAATTTAAACTGGTTTAGATGTTTAGCAGGTGCTTGTAATGAAAAAAATCATTATATCGAGCCTTTCACGGCATAAGATCGTAAGCGTAAAAATACGAGAAAAAAATATTTACGAAAAACACATAGACTGGAGATATTCTCAGTTTTTCCCTCTTCAGGCAAATATTTTTGTCGGGAAACTCGTAGTATACTTACATTCGGCAATCTGGTGAATCTACATCACATGGAGAATCAAAACGAAACTTTTTTCGATCTACGTCTTGAACCATTTTAAAAGTCCGTAAAAAGCTGATATTAACCCCCAGCGACCGTTTTTTTTTCAAAATTTAACATAATAAAATTCCAACTTCGGACTCAATTTACTAGAAAACTAAACCTCAAATAAAAATAAAAATATTAAACAATTTATACGCTTGTACTAGGAGTTTCCGAACTCCGTGTATATTTTTAATATTCAAGGTATTTATTAATTCTTACTGCGTTTATTTCTATTTATTTTTAACAAGCTCGCGACGCATTTTAAGAATGTACTCTTTTATTTGACACTTACGATTCTTTGCTTGGTAAAAAAGAGAATGAAAAAATCATATGATACAATGAATAATGCATTAACTATGATTTCTGTTGCTGCATTTGACGCGATCTTTCGCCAGTCCGTGCGGATATGCGTTTTAAGGCGAAGCTTAAGGGCCCACTATTCGAATTTCATCCAATTTCCGAGATATTTTCCTTAAAAGTTTGAAGTTTTTAAGCTCTTAAAAAAATATATGTTATTCTTTAAGATAGTATCTATTTGTTCCAAAAGCCGAAACGGTAATTATTTGAAATTCCCTCGATAGAAATAAATCGCAAAGTATGCTCCGAAAAATATTATTAACACTTTTATTTCTGTTATTTTACAAGTTATATGTATGAAAAAAATCACAATGCTTCTTTTAATGCTACTCAATAGACCCCATAAGTAATTTTTGCTATTTTTGAAATACGCCGTGATTTATTAAACATTTTCACAACTGTCGCTTACGCCTATTGCTTTTAAATCATATTTATTATAGCGCGCTCGCTCCGACTTGCAGATTAAACTATCTTTCTTTGAGAAGTTCATTCGCCAACTCGAGGGCTTTGGGGGCAGACGTGTCGTTCATCGTTCTATGATCTACAGACGTGCGATTACGTGCAAATATTTGAATTTATAAAGATAATTTTTACGCGTGTAAAGTTTATGAGTTAATAAATATTGTTTTTTTCAAAGATGGGAAATACACGAAAGATATCCCGTATTTCAAAGAAAAAATGTTATCTCATAAAATTATATCCTATCTAATAGGTGAGAAGAAAAAAATACAATTTTTGATTTGTAAGCTTATATTTATTATAAACGATAATTTACTATAAAAATTAATAATTCATATTTTTATTTATGTATTGTGTAGTAAAAAGTTATTATTTTTTTTTCAGAATAGGTACTTTGGGAAATAAAACTAATTCCAATGCATTAGAAATTACGGGGTAAATTTTTATTAATTTAGTTTTCTTGTTGTCTTGTCTCTTTTCTTGTTCCTATACGATCGTGATTTATTTGCGAATTAACTTTCTACGTACACAAATACACACGTCACTTTACATCTGCTCCTTAGAGTAATATTACTCTAAGATCTGCTCTAATGATTCACAATGCAACGATGTCCGAAATATAATATAATATGTAATAATAATATGGGCCACCTGTTTCAAATAACAATACTCGAACGTGGAATCCAGAAAAATAATGAACGGGCCAGCGAAAAAAGCTATCGAAAGTTCTGAAACTGTGGGGAATATAATTTAATAAAATAAAATACTTCTTTGTTTTAAAACCACGATATTTATTAATTTAAGAACCGACCGGTTTCGCTTTACTTAAGCATCATCAGGGTACAAATTAATACTAAACAAGAAGTACATAATGTGTGCATATATATAACAAAATATAGAGGGAGACAACATGATACAAATATAAGCAACACAAAGACGGTCATAAAATACATTAACATAAGTGCACAAGTAATGGAAAAACCGCTAGATAATTATGTAGACTAATGGGTTATACGAATAAATCGGGAGAAACAAAACATCAACTGGCAAGGTGGTAAGGAGGTAAGGAGAACTGGGAATTTTTTATGGGTTTATTGGAAACAGACTTAATATTGGACTACTTGATATGTCTAATTGATTATTAAGTATCTGACTTTTGGTTTTTACAGCTTTTTTAATTTCTAGTGCCTCTAAATTGTTTAGTCTGTTACCATGCCCGTTTTTATGTAAGATGTTAGCACCGGTGCTATGACAGAATGTATGATCTTTATCGATCAAATGATTTGCAAATTCGGAAAAACCGTTATTATTGAGGTTTTATTGATGTTTTGTTTTTCCCGATTTATTCGTATAACCCATTAGTCTACATAATTATCTAGCGGTTTTCCATTACTTGTACACTTATGTTAATGTATTTTATGACCGTCTTTGTGTTGCTTATATTTGTATCATGTTGTCTCCCTCTATAATATATTTGTATCATGTTGTCTCCCTCTATATTTTGTTATATATATGCACACATTATGTACTTCTTGTTTAGTATTAATTTGTACCCTGATGATGCTTAAGTAAAGCGAAACCGGTCGGTTCTTAAATTAATAAATATCGTGGTTTTAAAACAAAAAAGTATTTTATTTTATTAAATATGTCAAACCACAAAGTGATTGCTTTCTACAATAATATAATTTAGTTCAGTGATGTTATTTTTTATGTCGGAAGGAGGCCCTGAAGAAAATAATTTCTCTCAGAGCCTGTGTCATCTTTGAGAATGCTGTATAGAGGGTCTTTTTTGAGGAGGAGGGAGTGAACCTGTCCTGAATGTCAACTGTACAATTTCTTCCCAGAATTAACTTTATTGTACGTTTTTTGACTAACCGTACCTTGGTGTTCTATTTTCAATAAACTCTTTAATTATGTTTCAGATGTGAAATCTATACTCTGCTACAGAATGTTTTGCCCAAGTCTTGTAAAGATGCAAAGGCACGGACGTAACAATAAAATCATTTGAGCCCTTTACTGTTATTTAAAAGGTCACTTGAAGTGCAGTTATAATCAATGATTTTATTTTTTTCTAGCTTCCACGAATAATTTGAAAAGGCATTATCTAAGGATTATACTCTTAAGAGGAACGGCTGCGGTGCCTGTTTCATACAAAATTTTAATTTGGATTTACGGCTAAAATACTAGAGAAAACTGTTTTTTTTTTTTTTTTAGTTAAAAGAAATGGTATATATAAAGTACGCATGTGGATCAGATTTTCGATTTTTGCCTTAAATTATAGAATATAGGCCCCAGAAGATGACGATTTTACATGATTTTACGAGGCATCTTTGGCAATTTTTTGTGACCAAATGAAAGATATTTTTTGAAAAAATCTCACATATCCCGTCTCAGGCATATAATGAACTATACAATAAAATTTGAATCTTCACTGAAAAAAGTTTTATTTGCTTCAAAAGCCGAATTTAGTGGCCACAAATTCAACGTTTATTTAACTAGCTTTTTTGTTATTGTCTCATTCGCACTTTCTTGAGTCGGGCTGGCTAGGGTAGGTGGGGGGGGCCGGGGGGCAGGGGCTCGGGAGAGATCGCCCGTCTAACAAATACATGCATACATACATACGTCAATCGTCCTTCATTTTTTATTATTATTGCTAGTGTATGTATATGTGTTAGTCGGTCACAGGACATTCGCAGTCAGCCAGCGCGGACATATAATTGACGAATTTGTTACTTTGTTTACGAATAATATTATTTTTAAACTCCACAGTTTTTAAGAAGCATCGAAGCATCCCCAAATAACTTATTTCATTCAACATGGGTAAGTAATCATTATTTGAGCATTTTTAACAATGATAATTAGGTTATGAATTAGGGTACTTACGTTATTGATTTTTATAAAATGTTATTTGTGTTTTAGGTCGAAAGTGGATACGTGGTAAGCCACCCAGTATGCACCGGAAAAAGAGGAAGTGCAATGTCAAAAAGACAGAAAGAACTCGGAACAGGTGAAAATTAAATGCAATATTTAAATCAATATTTATTATAAGTATTTATTTTTTACGGTAAAAATGTAATGATTTTTTTGTTGTTTTCAGTTCCTTAAATGATGATGAATACGATGGTCCTCTTTGATTGTGTGATAATTTTCTGATATTTATGTAATTATTTATTTGCTTATTTATATTGGAGTCTGTTCTTACTATACAACTACTACCTGTCCGACTTTTTTTTATTTTTCACCTTGTGCACATGTATTGTGTAGATTATAAAATAGGATTTTTTTCAGTATAAAAAATCTGGGACTAACTACCATAAATGTATTCCTCACTGCCTAGAATGGACGGAAATAATTATACCGATTCATTGAACATTTTTAATAAAATATGCTTGATGCTATTATTCTTGCTGTTATTGTTTTATTATTGTGCTGCTATTTTTATGGTTATTTTTATTTATAGTTGTATTACTTAATTTTGTTGTTCACATGATATTCTTTATTTGTTTATTTTTTTTTATTAATCTTAAGTTAGCTCACATCTTCGTGTGTGCTAATAGTTTTATAAACATATAAACATGTACATTGTTTGGCAAACATAATCTTTCTTTAAATATTTCAATAAAGTCACAAAAAAGAAACATTAATAATTGAGATAGACATATTTTCTTAATTCATTTTTGAACTTATTAATATTTTCTATCACAGCAATTTCCTTCGGGAATTTGTACACAACACTTAAAAATAATCTCGACCAAAATCCCAGTGATAAAGTCAGTGCGTGTTCGGAATTATATACACAGCGACACGACTTTATAACATTCTTCCAGATAAAATAAAAAAAATGTGATTCACAAAAAAATTTCAAAGGTAATGTAAAAATTAAAAAATAAAAGATTATGTCAACAGTAACGGTAAGGCCTTTACCGGTGCACTTACACAAATTTTAAGTAAGTGTATATTTCTATTCTCTACAATTATATTACTTACTGTTCATATATTATTTACTGCTGTTTATTCTATGTACTTATCTAATTTATAAACTTATACACCTATTATTACTATTATTATAATTTCGTCTGTGGCCACATGTACATTGTACAATGCACGTGTACAATTTCCGTATCTCCTACAATAATACACGTATCTGCTAATTTAAATGAACTAAACAAAAGGGTGATTCCCCGTTTTGATGCAAATATATTCACGCACAAAAGAAAAAAACCATTTCTCTTTTACTGGCCTTCAGTGCGTGATATAGTCAGTGCCTAACGTGTACATGCGCATATACCAATACTATTAAAGAATAGGTCGGAAGCCCTTGTATGCTGTGTCTGCTAATGGAATGAACTAAACGAAAGAGACATTTCACCGACTTCGTGCAAATATTCAAGCATTGAACTTAATTTCTTTTTTATTTAATCTCATATTATCTAACTTTTTTTGATCGCTTGCAACGTCAGCCGTACTAAAAGCCAGGTACTCCCTCTCCGCAGCCCGCTCCACGCTCCGTTAGAGAGGGACACAGGACAATAATTATTTTTGCGGGAGTCGAAATTTCGTCCGCGAAAACAACGCTCTTAAGGAGAATATAGAAAATGTAGAAAGGTGAAACGGATTTAAGATTTTCGATGAAATTATTGTGTTGTGAAATATTTATTTTGTTATTTATTACTTTATTTTTTTTTACAGTTTTACCGTACGCGGTCTTGTTGTAGAGTGGTATATCTAACTGTCATGGAAAGTTTTTTTCTGAGCTTTAAGAGAAAGGTTTCTTAAAGATACTGGAGTTATTCTAGGGCTATGTTAGATTTTTAACATCGATCACCGTAATGCTTGCCTTCCTGAATAAATCTAATTTTATTTAATCATTTACGGCCAAGATGTTTTTGACAATGGTGTGTTTTTATCTTTCTGTATTCCAATCATTTAGCTTTGCTTCTAGGGTTGTGCCCCAGTATTGCTTTTTGGAGACTGTAAACGGATCTCTCGGCATTTAATGAAACTGCAGCAGAACAAAGGCTGTTGCTATATTGACGTTCATGGTATGTTTTGCTCAGATTGACGATAAGGTTTCCAGATCCGCATTTCGCTCGAAGCATGTTTAGGGTAATAAGTTTATAGTTTAGGGTTCTTTCACCGTATTTATGGGAACATTTCAGAACCACCAATCTTTCATTTTGAGTGAATCTTGTGCTTGTGATTAAATTATATTTGACAATTTAAACAAATAATATTTAGAGAAGTTAAAAATAAAATTGAAAGTTCACTGAAAGCTTAAACTATTAAAAGTAGTAATTTCATAAAAATGTAAATAAATAGAGCCCCTTTCACATTTTAGAATGTAATTTTATGTTGCTTACATGTTTTATTACTCTTTATAATTATTGAATTGTTTAAATGAATAAATAAATAATTACAAAAAAGTCTTCTGATTTGTAAGTCCTCAGGAAGCACTAAGGATCTTTCTATCTCTCTTTATAATATAATAAATTTGATGAGCATAAAAATGTAAACGTGTATATAATTTATATAAATGTACAAAAGTAGATATTACACGTGTATAAATATTATATTGCGCATATTATACAAGATGTCGGGGGTAAAGTGCACAAACTTCGGGAGGTGATTCTAATTGATAGTACAAGTAAAAAAGAAAAAAAACTTTTTTTGGAATTCCAACGTTTTAAGATAGTTTTCGAGTAAAAAAGTTTAATTTTTTGTATAGAAAAAAAAACAATTTCTTCTACGGAAAATAAATTTTTGTGGAAAAAATTTGGAAATTCGAATAATTTCCATTTCATTTTTACTTCTTCTAGCATTTAGAATAACCTCCTGAAGTTTGAGCACTTTACCCCCGGACACCCTATAAAGATAACCATATAAGAAAAACCTTATTGATGTAAAAATATATTTATTGATTTTATAAAAGTTATAAATTACTTTTATAAAAGTGAGAATAGTATTTTAGTAAAGTAAAGTAATTTTTATACCTATACAAATAACTTTCGTAAATGTTTTTTGTAAAATTAAAAAAAATAATAATTAATTAAATCCGTAATAAAACCCATATTTTGAGAACCATCTTCATTTCGACTCGGTTCTCATTTGCTCGCTGCTAACTAAAAATGGTTCTGTTTTTCTAAAATTGCAATAGATGTCGGTAATTTAATTTCATAATCCCCAAAATTATTCCTAATACGAATTCAGACACCTCTGTCGGATTCTTTTAACACTAAATTTTGTGGGTGTTGCCCAAATCTAAATTCTTTACGCGGAAAGCGGGCCCTTAATGCCAAATCACTATTTTGATTAATCTTTATAACGAATTGGTGTACATTATGAATTCCAAAAAATATGCTTTAGATAAATTGAAGGTTTTCCTATCGCTTCGCTTGAGTAGAATACAAATAAAAATATAAATTACCCAATAAAAAATATAAATTACCCAATAAAAAATATAAATGCAAACTACTAAAAAATTTTTTTTTTCAATAGAAATGTATGAACGCAAAAAGGAAACAACTTAAAAAATACAGTATTATAGCTAAGATTATCTGTGAGGGTTTCACTTGATTAACTTTTTTGCTTTCTTATATTATTATTTACAAAATAAATAAAAACCAGTTTTTTGCTTGTAATCGGACGTTTCTAGACTCCGTTTGTCAAGGAATTGTAATGCCTATTACCTACAATATAAGTTATACCAAGAATATACACATTTTTGGCTTTTAGCTTCCTCTTAAGCGGATTCAATAAAAAAAACGAAAAATGTCAAATTGTCGCTTACGATCTGTGTACTGTACTTACCTGTGATTAGTAAATTTTTGCGCTTTGACAAATGAAATAAATTGTGGAATGGTATGAATATGCAAAACTATCGAATATAAATAAATCATTAAAAACCAAGTATTTTATAGCTCAGCAATCAAGAACGGCTAGTTAATATATAATAATTGGTGCGTACATACTTTCCGACGGTAGTCTTACCTTCAATTTTAATCTTTTACGCAGATCAGGTTAATGATTTTTAACAATCTTCTTCTGATCGACTTAAAAAATAATTAAAATGTAAACTTCGTAGATATTTCTTGGAAGAATTATTAAAAAAGCGGCTGAACTGAATTCCAGTGTCGTATTTCGCATAATGAATTTAATTATTGTACCGCAGAATACTGACTACCCCTTTCTGCATAATTAAGGGTTAACTACAGCTAATCAGGGAAGATTACAGCGCCCAAATACATTCAACGCGATGATAATAATGGTTTTTGCCTACCGTAATAATATTTTTCATCGTGCCTTGTGAATATTTTTAAACCCTTCTCAAAGTCTTCTATTTTGACCTGCGTTGCTTCGTTGAATATAAATTTTTAAGAAAAGGCCAATGTTTCTGTAAATATCTATTACTAAACATTTACAGTTATTTAAGAAACCTTAATAAAAATGTACTTGCTTACATTAAATTTAATTAAAATTTAACAAGTGTTGTTTTATTGTTTTTGCTTCGGTGAATCTTTTTGTTAGAAATATAAAGATTTCTAGGTTACTAATAATCTATTTAAATTCCTTCTACTGCCATTATTATAAGCTAAAATGCCTGTGTAATGATGAAGGACTTAGCTAGCAAAATATTGAACCCATTATACCTGAGCGAAACCTCGATGCTTGGGAGCACTCAGCCACTAACCAGTGTTTCAATGATCATTTTTTTTGTTTTTATGTTAGACCTCACAAGAGTCCCAACTGCTTCCAACTTTTTGGAGTCAGTAAGACTATGGCATCCCCAATTGGGGTCTGTTGTGAGGCTGATAATAGTGAGGAGGGGGAGGAGATGGTGAAGAGGAAGGTGGCTTTTTAGATCTGGTCGCCAAACACGGCTAAAGCCATTTCAAGCAACGTTTCAATTTTGAATGATGGTCTTACACCAAGGCGATACTGAGAGTATCTTTCACTCTAACTATAACTTAGGTATTATTATTTTTCCTCATGTAGATATTTTTTTTTTTTTTTTATGCTTCCGATTTTGTTGTCCGGGTTAAATCTTCCCCATAGGAAAAACTAAACCCTTCCACTCACTTTTCCACAAATGATCAGCTAGTCAATCAACACTATGCAAGTGCATTATATAAGTAAAATAAATACAAAACAATACAAGAACAACAACACGTCAACTCACCAGAGATCAAATGGGAAAAAAAATTCACCTACTCCAGATATTTTCATATCAGAGGGTTCGGCTCGGTAGAACTTCTAACAGGGCCTATAAATCCTACTGATCCCTCAACATAAATATTTAAAAAATCTTTCGTTATCCTACATGTATTCAAAATGACCGACTTTTGCATCTTTATATATAAATTTTTTGATAGATCTAATACGCCTAAATTTTTAATGAGAGAGCTAGGTATAATGCCAGTAGCCGAAATAACGAATGGTAATATTTTTATAGTCTGAGAATGCCAAATTCTTTTTATTTCGTTTCCTAAATCTGTGTATTTTCTTATTTTTTCATTAACAGATTTTTGAATGTTACAGGAATTTGGAATAGCGACATCAATGATATAAGTTATTTTTTTAATTTTGTCATGTAAAACTATATCGGGTCTATTATGACTAATCGTTCGGTCTGTTAGTATAGTTTTATCATAATATATTTTATAAAATTCGTTTTCTAAAAATGAATTTGGTTCGTATTCATAATATGGTACTATATTACGGCAGTCAATCAAGTTATGTTTAATTACCAAATTTTGGTGAATTATTTTTAAAACTTGATTGTGCCTAAATGTATACTCGGACGGTGCTAATATAGAACATCCCGATATAATATGTTCTATAGTTTCCGGAAAAGCCAAACATTTTCTACACAAATCATCAATTTGATTTGTATCTTTGATTATATGCTTTCTATAATTTTTAGTATTAATGACTCTATCCTGAATGGCAAGCATAAATCCTTCTATTTCTGCGCTCAACTCTCCAATACTCAACCATTTGTTTGACGAAAATTTGTCAACATACGTTTGGTTGAGATAATTGAAGTGTTTTGCGTGTAAAATTTTATTTGACCAGGAATCTAATAGTTCCTGGTTGGGATTTATAAAAATGTTGGCATTCTCATCGTATAAATTTAAAGGTGTAATATTTCTATCTGCCTTGCAAATTATTTTGTGCATTTCTGAGCTATGAGCTTTCCTATGGAAAAAAGTTCTTAGCATTTCTACCTGATTATGTTTCAAAGAAGTTATTTTGACTATGCCTCTACCTCCTAAATTTCTAGGTAAATTAACTCGTTCTATAGCTGAATTTGGATGATGGCAATTAAATTTTGTTAGCGTAGTTCTAACTAATCTTTCTAAGTTATCTAAATCTGTATTAGACCATTTAATTATGCCAAATGAGTACGTTAATAGAGGTATTGCCCAAGTATTTATTGCTTTTACTAAATTTTTAGCAGATAGATTGCATTTTAAAATTTTCCTGATCCTAGTTTGAAATTTAATCCTAATATCATTTTTAATACTAGTATGGTCTAATCTATTTGATTGTGGGTATCCTAAATACTTATAAACCTCATCCCTTTTCATACTAGTAATTTGGAAATTTCTAAATATACTCTCGTCCCCATCTACAATTTTGCCTTTCTCTATATGGATCGTTCTACATTTATCTAAACCAAAAGTCATTTTGATATCATCTGAAAAGTTTTTAACTACCTCGATCATTTTCTCTAAATTTTGTTCAGAATTCGAAAATAATTTTATATCATCCATAAATAATAAATGCGAAATTGTACTACTCTCCCTTGTATTACCCTTAACTTTTATTCCAAACTTGCTTTTAATTAACATTTTAGATAGAGGATTCAATGCTAAGCAAAACCAAAGAGGACTCAATGAGTCTCCTTGAAAAATCCCTCTTTTAATTGAAATTCCCGGTATTACTATTTTCTTACCTTTTAAATTGATAAGTAAATTGGTATTCCAAAAGGACATAATATTTTCCAAAAAGCTAATAATAATGGGGTTAATTTTATATATATTTAATACTTTGATCAGCCACGAGTGCGGGACACTATCGAAAGCCTTTTGGTAGTCTATATAGCAAGTATGTAAATTACGTTTTCGAGTTTGAATCTGTTTTAGAATTACAGAATCGATAACTAATTGTTCTTTACATCCCATATGTTTTCTGCGACAACCTTTTTGTTGTTCAGATAAAATATTTTTTTCATCTAAATGAGTATATATTAAATCTGTTAAACAAGAGGTTAAAATTTTGTATATTGTCGGTAAACATGTAATGGGTCTGTACTGAGAAGGATTATTAATATTTTCGCATTTGGGTAACATATAAGTAATGCCCTTAGTTAGAAAATTTGGAAAATTTTGAGGTTGACTGACAAATTTTGAAAGATTTTTTGCCAAAAGAGGATGTAAAGTAGTCAGACGTTTGTACCAAAAATTATGTATCCAATCGCAACCCGTGGCTTTCCAATTATGAGTATTTTTAATAATTTTGGATAACAATTCAACCGATATATTAGAAAAACTCATTTATTCAATACCTGAAAAATTGAGTTCTTCATTTTCTATCCATGGAGTTGACTCGTTATGTTTTATATCTTTACTCCAAATTTTAGTAAAAAAATCGCGCATATCTGATTCAGATGGCAACGGAATATTATTATTCGAAATAATATTTTGTTTATCGTCAAGTTTGGAATAAAATATTTTTTCATTTTTCTGGAATAATCTATTATTATTTTTTTTATTATACGTATAATTATATCTTTTTAATCTACTAGCTTTTACGCCTAATTTTTGTTTTAATAAATCCAATAAATCATTGATTATATTTTCATTATTATGACTATCAATGTTATAACCAAATTTTCTACCAATTTCATCTACATGTCTCAAAATTTTCCTACTTCTATTTCCATTTTTATATTCTATTACTCTAGCTATGTTACTTCTTAAAAATACTACATCATTTTCTAATCTGATCTGCCATTCTGGTTTACTATAACTATATGATCTATCGTCAGAGGATGATAATTTAATTCCTAACTTATTACAAACAGTAATCGCACTAGCGTATACTATTGTATGAAGATCTAAAAAACTAATTTCGTCAAATATGAGTTTTGGTAAAATTATGTTATTTAATTCAAAAATTAATTTAGATAATTTCTTTGACGTATGCAATTTCGGTAATTTTGGTCTAACTGTTGGCATCTATATATCTGTTTATATTATTATGAAGTAAGTTAGCTAATTCTACTACATTTTCATCAACAAAGTTTAAATTTGCAATGTTGATTTCTCTAAGATTATAAATAACGGCTAAGTTATTTGAATCTACTGTAATATCATTGGACATTTCGACTAGAATATTATCCAAACTATCTACATTCAATGCATCTGATATGACATTATTACTTGTGTTAATTTGTTCTAAATTATTTCCCCTTTGCAATCTATCTGCTACTTCTCTTTTAATCTGTTCTAATGTGACTACAGAAATTAAATTATTTTTGAAAATAGCTCGCTTTTGGTCTGCTAATCTTTGTTCGCTTACTTGGGCAATCGGATAATTTTGTGAGAAAAGTAAATGTAATTTTTTCCTGTATAACAACATATCTGTTTCTACTTTGGTTACATAAAAATATGAACGAACAATGAACATATTGACATCGTTCGTCCATTTCATACGCTGTCTAGGAATACCTGCTTTTGTTTTTTGGGGTCTTAGACTATCCATGTTCATCTGTACAGATGACATAATAATCCCCTGTTCATCTACGTTGGTTGCAAATGACATTGTTGTCATTTTGCAAAACAACTTGGAGATGATTGTATCTTTACTACTACATTCCAGTAACCAAATCAATAAATAATTTTCAATGTGACCAAATTAAATATTCTAATCAAACTACCTTTCGACATAACAAATCTATAATTTCCAATTCAACTACCTTTCAACATTACAAAATTACGAAAGGTAATTATTTACCCTATGATATATTATATTCCAGAAAAACGTTATCAACATAAAAATATACCATTAAAATATATTTTTATTTTTTTCAAATGAATGTCAAATACTGTTGTTTACCTTGGTTACTGGGGTCCTCAAATAATTTTTTTTTTTTAAATCCTATTTATTTACCTAAATATCCTATGGCTTACTGGCAGTTTATTTAATGCGTTATCTGATATACTCTTATTTAAATATTTATATTTTTTGGGATCAAAGCTAATTCTTTTCTATCTGATATTACAAAAAAAATAAATTATTTTTTCATTTATTTTCATTTCCTCATGTAATATGATTTGATAGGGAAAAAATCTTTAGATTTATCGGCCGATGCTATTAAAATGTGAACCATTCGTTTTGTCATTAATTTACGAGTGGCACAGTTTTAAAGTGAACCAAGTCCATCAAAGTTGATTTTGAGAAAATATGTTTATGAATTCCCGAGCACGACTGCAAATCGCTAACTTACAAACAACAGTTCACATTGAATAAATTAAGATCACTTAGTCATTTTGAACTTTTATTTATTCGTTGGCGATCTACAGTCATGCTCGGGTAAGATGAGAATTTATCGATCGACTGATCGAGATACCCAAATCACGACAAAATATCAAATCCACTCTAAATAGGTAAAACACTTCAAGCCACAAAATGAAAACTTTACAGGAGACTACAAAACTAACTTTCTTGGTTTTTTTTTGTTATTTGTTTTTGGGGTGTTATGCCGTGTTGCGCTAACTCCTTCTTTAGCCAACGTTTCGGACAACATTGCAGTGTCCATCATCAGGGCAGATGTGTTATTGAAGAAACGTTGGCTAAAGAAGGAGTTAGCGCAACACGGCATAACACCCCAAAAACAAATAACAAAAATACTTTTGGCCGTGAAAATCTTAAATCATATTTAACTTTCTTGGATTCGTAAAACCAATTAAAATTCTTGAAGTTTAATTGAAAGTGATTATTTGTGTTTTAAAATGTTGAGTTAAATATTGCAATTCTATTTTTAATAATTATGAGAGATTTGAGGGTTCAGTACCAGTGGCGGCTCGTGACTTTTGGGTTACTACTTTTATATTACAAAAAATGGCTTAATTGATGTTGTAGCTGAAAACGATTTGTTATTTTTTTTTCGAAAAATTGATTTTTTGTATAAAGATTTTCAGGAATTCCGTGCGGCGCACGGCTACACTGAAATTTCCTGAAAATCTTCATACAAAAAATCGATTTTCGAAAAAAAAAAAAATCGTTTTCAGCTATAACAACATCAGAAATGCCATTTTTATAATATTAGCACTCTAGTACACCCAAAAGTCACGAGCCGCCACTGTTCAGTACCGTCATATTAAAAATGCCTTAATCAATGAGAATTACTTTACCATTGAAGACTTACTTTATATTATTAAACCACTGAAAAGTAACATTCCCAAAAATGTGGCTAGAATTGTTTTACCAATTCAGACGATATGCTAAAATGATAAATACCTTTGTTACTAAGATAGTTTTGGAAGTTTGAAATTTGATTTCATTAATAATAACAAAATCTTTTTGGACTAGGAGTACTTTAGGATTGAACCCCCCTCCCCATATTAAATCCATATTTGGCACTGATCACATCAATACCTTTTGGACTAGAAGCACTTTAGGATTGAACCCTCCTCCCCATATCAAATCCATATTTGGCACTGATCACATCAATACCTTTTGGACTAGAAGCACTTTAGAATTGAACCCCCCCTCCCCCATATTAAATCCACCGTTGGCACTGATCACAGCAATACCTTTTGGACTAGGAGCACTTTAGGATTGCACCCCCCTCCCTTACATTAAATCCACCATTGCCACTGATCACAGCAATACCTTTTGGACTAGGAGCACTTTAGGATTGAAGCCCCCTCCCTTACATTAAATCCACCGTTGTCACTGATCACAGCAATACCTTTTGGACTAGGAGCACTTTAGGATTGAACCCCCCTCCCTTACATTAAATCCACCGTTGTCACTGATCACAGCAATACCTTTTGGACTAGGAGCACTTTAGGATTGAACCCCCCTCCCTTACATTAAATCCACCGTTGCCACTGATCACAGCAATACCTTTTGGACTAGGAGCACTTTAGGATTGAACCCCCCTCCCCCACATTAAATCCACCATTGGCACTGATCACAGCAATACCCTTTGGACTAGAAGCACTTTAGGATTGAACACCCCTCCCCCACATTAAATCCACCTTTTTAATTCAATTCAATAAAAGTACCTATTTCATTTTCACATATTCGACACACTTGCAGCGGTAGACGTGAAGTTAATAAGAACTATGTGTTTTGATATTTCAGTACAAAACTTTTCCAGTTTTTCCCGCATGTCGGTATTAGTTGTTGGTTTTTATCAATTATCATAGTAATCGGCTTTTAATATGGAAATACAAAGATAAAATTAATTTAATAATATTATAATCGATGTTGAAGTAATAATTGGTGTCCGGTATTACCCAATAGATTGAGTTAATTTACATAAATCATGTTTAAATTGAACATCAATTAGGTGTTAATTTTCCTGCTGCGTAATGTTTGCTTCCACTTGCTAATAATAATTATGTATATTTTATATGCTGATTGCAGATGATTAAAACTACACATATTATATTATAAACCCACCTAGTGAACATCATTTGTCTATATTATTTATGGTGTGGACGATGGACAGTAGCGGAGGTTATTAGTTATTGCATTATTCATACTTTATTAGGTACCTACAGTGGGTGGCCAAATTATTATTTACAAAATGTTAAAAATTACATTATCAGTTTGAAGCAGGATAATATTTTTAATAATGGGACTTTAATTTGTTTTTTTTTTTTTAGAATAATTAGTTATTTTTTGTACATTTAAAAATAAATTCTTATATTTTAAATAATACGTATTTGAGAAAATGCACAATACAAAATGTTTTGAAAAATATTGTATTATTAAGTAGAACCTCCCTGGGCGTCAGTTATGGTTACCCCATTTCTACGATACGACGTTAAGCAATTTAGCAATCTTCTTTTATAATTTATGTCCTTCGCACTCCTAACTAGCGCGACTTCTTCATACATTTCATCCTGTTTTCCAGGCAAATGACAAGTTTCGATCATTTCGAAGCGCAATGAATCGGTTTTCTTCTCAGTTTCTAGTTCTCTTAATTTTTCTATCAAGTTTATGAATACAATTAGCAATAATTTTATTTATTTTTTTCTATTTATTCAATAAAAAAATTTACTATGTGTGATATACATATATATATATATATATATATATATATATATATATATATATATATTTCACTAGTAATAAGATAAAAGATATTATGATATGATTAATTTATTATTTTTCAATGTTCTCCCATAATAAGCAATTGCTTGTGTGTATGGGATGAGGTATTATTTGTTTAGTTTCTTAGATTTTTATTTTATTTTTTAAATTTTTGTTTTTGTTTTTCTTTTATTTATTTACGTTTTATTTATTTAGTTTAGGTTTTCAGTATATTTTTTTTATGTGCATTAAGTGCTGTTAATTCATAAATAATAAGAAAAATCTCTAGTGTAACTAATAATTTCGCCACCCACTGTACTTGAATGAAACCTTTCAGTGTTATTTTGGTAAACGTAAACACGGTTTTTGTGTATTGTCAAAAAACTCTATGGTGGATAAATATTCGATTATGTAAGCTTCAAAACTATTCAATGAACTTTAATATGACACAACTAAGTAAATATTTGAAGCTCTTGTCGTTTACGTCAATTATTGGAAATTCTTTGTTCATTCTGAAATTCGAAAATGTTCCTATCATTCATGTATATGAATAAATCCTTTTTTGTCAAATGCTTCTATGTACTGAAGAATTGTAGGTCTTATTATATTCTTTTTTATCTATGCTTCTACTGAAGAATTATAGGTCTTATTATATCCTTTTTTGTCAAATGCGTCTACTGAAGAATAATAGGTCTTATTATATCGTTTTTTGTCAAATGCTTCTACTGAAGAATTATAGGTCTTATTATATCCTTTTTTGTCAAATGCTTCTATTGAAGAATTATAGGTCTTATTATATCCTTTTTTGTGAAATGCGTCTACTGAAGAATTATAGGTCTTATTATATTGTTTTTTCAAATGCTTCTACTGAAGAGTCTTATTATATCCTTTTTTGTCAAATGCTTCTACTGAAGAATTCAAGGTCTTATTATATTATTTTTTATCAATGCTTCTACTGAAGAATTATAGGTCTTTTATATCATTTTTTTTCAAATGCTTCTACTGAAGAATTATAGGTCATATTGACAATAAATTTCCTATTTCGCATTCTGGTAACATTGTGCAATAAACTTTTTTTTTTTCTCTTTGAAATTTTTTTAAAATGACTCTTTTGTAAATTAGAATTTTCTTTTTAAAAAATCGGGGAATACCATACAAAAGTACCATTTGAAACCAGTAGGACTATGGCATACCCAATTGGGTTATGCTGTAAGGCTGAAAGGGTGAAGCTGGGAAGTACCTTGTTATTCAGAGCTTGCCACTAAACAAAACTAAAGCCATTTAACCGATTCTAGTTATCTTATCAGAACTATACTAAGAGTAGGTATCTACCACGTTACAAATTTATAATTAGTAAAAATCTTTTTTTATTATATATAATTTTTCCAGAAATATGCTAAAAGGCGTGTTGAAAGGTTTAACTTCCAGTTCATAACTTGCCTTTTTAAATATGTATGTTTATTTATATTATATAGTTGAAATGGCTTTAGCGATAGTTGGTAATCAAATCTGAATATCCAGGTACTTCTCCACCTTCTCTACAATCTTCTCATTGCATTCAGCCTCACAACATTTTTTATTTAATTTTATTTTTATGTGAATACAGCACAAGAGTCCTAACCGATGGGAGCCAGGGAGACTATGGCATCCTCAATCGGGGTATGTTGTGAGACTGAGGGTATTGAGGAGGGGAAGGAGACGGGGATGAGGAAGGTGGGGAAGTACCCACCGGGCTATTCAGATCTAGCTACCAAAGACGACTAAAGTAATTTCAAGCGAGGTTTCTATTCTGAATGGTGGTCTTAAAGCAGGGCGATACTGAGAGTATCTTCCACTTATATTATATTAAATGAATAAATTTTGAAATAACAAAAATTAATCAAATAAAATTTACTTGAGCACGCCGGGATTTGACCGCCCGATATCCGGATTGCTAGTCAAGAGCCTTTACCCATCGATCGAGGAGGATTTGTCCAATATTCAAGAAAACACAAAAAAAAACATAGTCTCGTAAATAATTTTAACGGCACTGAAAGTTCACAAGATTTTGTTGTAATTGTTATTGCAGATGGTAGCCAACGTGCTGGTGTTCGTGTGCGTGAACGTTGTGGGCATCCTCATGCACAACCTCATGGAGCATGCACAGCGCCGGGCCTTCCTGGACACCCGGAACTGCATCGCCGCCCGCCTGGAGATGGAAGACGAGAACGAGAAGCTGGTAATTACACAAATATATCTTATTCATAACCACCGCAGACTTGTTCAAAATCACAGGATATTATAATTGTAGCATTTGTAAAGCCGAAAGTATGTTTAAAAAAATATTGCCTTTTAAAAGACGATCAGAATTTTCCTTTCGATTGAACTATTGTCATTCTTCATTAATCGTGATTTATTGGAAAAAAATATGGAAATTATTTAACCTGTGAAACTGTGGTAGCGAAGGAGTTGTGTGTTCAGCAAAATTAAAAAAAAAAAAAAAAACAAAACTACATGTATCAAATAATTCACTGTTTTCATTCTGCCTACCCTGATTAAAACCTCTGTGCACGCCACTGATACACCTACCTGTATGTTTATTGCCAGGCAAAACATTGAATGTTGCAATGGTACTTGGAATCGAAATGTCAGAGGATGTACAACTACATTTTTATTGCAATAAATTGCTATTTAAATGCTCCGTATGCAGAATTTCACAAGCAGTTATTTATTGTTTATTTGAAATAGGCAATACGTACATATGAATATGTACATTGATTTGGAGCAGACTATTTTTTAATATTTCGCATTGACATCATCTTATCTGATCCCTTCCAAGTTTTGATCCATTCTCAAAGATTTAAAAAAAAAATTAATTAAGTAAAAATGGATAATATTTACAAAAAATAACGTCAATATTATACAACTAGCGTATACCTGTAAAAAAAAAGTTGGGATGTTATAATTGTAGAATTGATAATAACTGCATGTTAGGTAAGAAGCGCATACCCTTGAATAATACCGAAATCTCACTTTACTTGTCAAGATTAATCGTAAGAAATTTAAACAGAAGAAATACACATTTCAAATAAGATATTATTATTATTATAGGTAGGTACTTTATTGCTTGCCTGAATTCTTGGCACGTCAGTTCCAATTTTAGAAAATTATGATTAAAATAGTTTTCTGTTCTTATCTTATGTTATAGGTAGATACTTTATCGCCTGTCTGAATTATTGACAAAATCAGTTTCAATTTTGAAAATGGCACTTAAATTCAAAACAAAATTAGAGTTTATTGAATCAGAGTTACAATCACTTACACGTACACCACAATTAGTATGTTTTAATATTAATTTTTTGCCTACGCTAATGTAAAGTAATGGGAACCCATAAAGTCATGTTCACTTGCCTCTAAAAAAGTAGAACCATTTTATAAGATATTTGTATGTTTAAACCCTTCCACTTGGGGCAGAAGAATGCACTTGTGATTTTATCCTCCAACTGATAATTTGTTCCCGTTTTTCAGGAACGCTTACTACTGTCGGTGTTGCCCCAGCACGTCGCAATGGAGATGAAGAATGATATCATTTCACCTGTTGAGGGACAATTCCACAAAATTTACATTCAAAAGCACGAGCAAGTCAGGTAAAAAATTAAACACTTGAAATACTTATCTGTTATTTAAAAAAAAATTGTATAGGTTGAAGTTTTTCAAACTCCATCACTTTAATTATTATTATTTTTTTGGTAAACTAACGTTAAAGTCAAGATTTTTTATGCATAGCACAAAGGGTAACAATTATTTTACAAGCAATAATTATTCGCCTGAAACACTCATCCACATTGAAAAATCTCCTGATAAAAGATACATGACGCCAACGGGACTCGAACCCGTGTCCCTTCGATTTCCGGTCGACAGCTCTGACCACTGAGCTATGGCGGCTTATCTCTTATCCGCGAAATAATTCAATATATACTAGTGTTTCATTCAACAATTACTGCTTGTTACATTTTTTCACCTGAAAACAACCAACTTTATTTTATATGAGAAAGGCATTGTAAGTGCTAACTCTCTCTAACCGTTGGCGTCATGTATCTTTTATCAGGAGATTTTTCAATGTGGATGAGTGTTTCAGGCGAATAATTATTGCTTGTAAAATAATTGTTATCCATCACTTTAGTTTTGATGACCGTCAAATCGACATTCAGTGCCGTTTAGATTTTTTTTACAGATTCTCAGCCCGTTTCAGCTTTCGATTGTGACCAGCTTGCAAGCATAAAAACATTAGCATTATGCTGGACAACTGATCACAATTTGATCAAAAGCTGAAATGAGCCAAGAATCGGCATTTAATGGGGACTCACAATATACACAAGTAGTTGTAATATATAAGTTCTCCTCTCCTAAGCACAAGCATCGGCTTTATTAAGAGAGTGTATGTAATCTAATATAAATCAAAATTATTATGTTGTTATAAAATTTATGAAGAAATAATCAAAAGTAATGGAGTTTCAAATTCCCCAACCTTCATAATATTATGTTGTACCTACTAATTTTTTGACTTCAACTGTAAACTTTGATATTAAATACACATTTTTTAATTTTCAGTATTTTGTTTGCGGACATTGTTGGATTCACCGTCCTGGCGTCGCAATGCAGTGCACAAGAATTAGTTAGATTATTAAATGAACTGTTCGGTAGATTTGACCAGCTGGCAAATGTAAGTTAAACACCCACATTATTTCACTGCCTGAATACATAATTCCATTTTAAAATAGGCCGCCAAAGTTTATTACATAATTTTAATATTCAAAGTCAAAATCAATGCTTTCCGATTTCCTAGTGAGTTTTATTTTGGTCTTTTTAAACTATTTTTTTTTAACTTTCATTATAAATTCCTAGATGGCGTTGAGACAAATTATATCTTCATTTGTATTTTTTCAATTTATGTAGGTGTTTCAGGCTAATAATTATTGCTTAAAAATTATATATTAATTTAAAATGTTTATACATACCTATCTATTTTAGGGGCTCACATACCCCAGCGCGCGCTGAGAACAGAAATTTTGAAAAATTATTATAATGGTTTGGAGAACAAAAAAAAAATATTGTTGATTTCAGTTTTATTAACTTTTCAACTATAAGAAGAAGAAAAAAATTCTTTTAATACTAACATTATTTTGTTTATGGGTGTAAATGGACTAGTGATGAATACCTTGTCGACATCATAACTACACCAAAAATTATACAAACTGCAAAAATAAAAAGAATTTTGTGAAATATTATGATAGTCATAGGGGGTGTTTCACTATCTCTGATTATGTTCTGACTAAGCACTAATCCGCGGATTAGTCATTTTTTCGTTTTCACTATATCTGAATAACGCTAACGCTCGGGATAAAGTTCGATTTGACTAATCAGTGCTCGAACCTCACGTTAGGCGCTATTCCTCGAATCAAAGATGGCGTCAAAACATTCCGAGTTTGACAGCGGAGAAGTGAGTCGAATTTTGTTGCGAATTATTATGGATACCGAGGTTTTTGATTTACAGAAGCAGGTGAAAGGGCGGCGATGCGAAGGCCGCGAGTTTTAAGAGCTCGAATGAATTTGAATGCTTGTATGATCCATCCTGAATTATTTGATTGTGTTCAAAATAAGAAACAATGTATTAATTCGACACGAATCTATCTAAAATGACCTGATAATCAACATAACATGAAAAAAAATGCACACTTTGCGGTGTGCGGACTGTGGCGGGAAACTTGTCAATTGGCGTTGACGGTAGCATTCCATAGACATTGCGGCAAAACATGACAGCCGTTGTAGTAGATTGGGTAACTGCAAACATTTTGCGATGTTGCCAGACTATTTCGAGTGTTATCTATCCGGAAGCTCGGCAACAATGTTGAAACGGTCGCCGTTGAATAACGAAGTTATTCTGATCTTTAAAGCCAGCCAACGGCTAGCTAGTCAGATATTTAGCCCGACATAGTGAAATACCCCCATAGTCTGATGGGGTTTTGTTTTTAATTTTTTGGGTGGACATTTTTTTTATAAATTATGAAACACAATTTTTTTTAAATTTTGAAATACTGTTATTTCTTTATTTGAATCTGATGAAAGATTTTTTTTTTTATATTGGTTGGAAAATTTTTTATAAATTATAAATTATTAAACATAATTTTTTTTTTATATTGCATGCTAAAGTTTTGAAAACTTCAATTACCTTATTTTAAAAAAGAAAATACCCTCCGTCAGACTACATAGTAAGTATGTAGATAGAGATTATTTTTTATTTTTGCAGATTGGATAATTTTTGGAGAAGTTTATGATGTCGACAAGGAGGCGTCTCTCGAAAAAAAATCTATTTTCTTATAGTTGAAAAGTTAATAAAAATGTGAAATCAACAATAATATTTCAAACTAGCTGTACCCCGCCACGCGTTGCTGTGGCTCAGTCTGTCTGTGCAGATAGAGAAACAAGGCGCGAGTTACTTTTAGGTCCAACAGATGGCGCTGTTTTAAAAAAAGGATGTTTTTACCAGGTGACATCAATATAATATAGGTTTGTTTATACACGCGTATTCAAATGCAACGTTGAGTCAAAATTTCAAAGCAATCGGTGAAGATCTTTTGGAGATTTAAGATTTTGAACAAATATTTTTATTTATACAGATTTACTCGGTTTTCAGCGTGCGCAGGGGTATGTGAGCCTTTAAGTGATTTTAGGAATATGTACCTTGACTTGTGTGTGTCTTGAATTA
The DNA here is from genome assembly GCA_026573805.1 of Hesperophylax magnus. NCBI lineage: Eukaryota > Metazoa > Arthropoda > Insecta > Trichoptera > Limnephilidae > Hesperophylax > Hesperophylax magnus. The sequence continues at coordinate 438,472 of JAIUSX010000006.1, read as the reverse complement.
TTTGGAGGGTTGAATTTTAATTTGTGTTTTCCAGGATAACCACTGTCTCAGGATAAAGATCCTGGGAGACTGTTACTATTGCGTGTCAGGACTGCCCGAGCCGAGATCTGATCACGCCAAGTGCTGTGTTGAGATGGGGCTCGACATGATTGACGCCATTGCGTAAGTTTCAATCAATCACAATAATTATAATATATTTGTTTTTATGCTGTATATTTGTTAAATCCACACTATACTCATTCCATGCAATGCTGGTAGGTATAGCATATTATGCAACAACATTGGTCATTAGTCAGTTTTTTATCAAAATATCCGTCATGCTGGTGACATCTTTACTATCTTAAAAGACGCAACGGATTTTGATGGAATTTTCACTCATTTAGAGAATTTCTTCCGGAAGTTTTGTAATCAAGTCGTAAAAAAATATATTTTTGGGTGCTTACATCGCTAACGCTGGCTAAACCTTATGAGATACATCAAAATAATGTTCTACGGAATTGTATATCTTGAAAAGACATACAGAAAGTCTGCGATGGTATCTATCTCCTAAAGATAACCACCAGCAACGCCTGGTACACGTCAGCTTGTTTATGACGTAAGCGACAACACGGGTAATCCAAAATCACCGCTCTCAGCTAGTATAGAGTTTTTGACCATTTTCTTGAATAATTTGAACGTACCTATAGTTTTTATATGTTCACTAAGCATATTATAAAGCAACGGATCTTTATAAGAAAGACTCCTTTGTCCAAGATATATTAGATAACTTTTTGTTTAACCACTCAGAACATTAGAACGTCAAAAGACGTAAATATGATAATAGCGGTCAAGACATTAGAACGTCTTTTCACGTAAACGCGCGAGATTTTACAAAAATCGATTTATTTCCATCACTAGTATACGGATTGCCATGATTTAAAAAACAGAGTATCGATAATGAATAACGCTACGCGTCTGTATTCAAGAATATCTATGGAACGTAGAGGTGCATTATCTAAGCCGATTGAATCTGTCATCTTGTTCGTTCATAATTTATTGCGTTTCTAAATAATTTATTAAAAATATTTTAGTTTGGACGGTTAATATTTTGAGGTGACTAATAGTTTTTAATTATATTTCTTCAATATATAAAGTGTTATTTCTTTATGATACTCAGAAAAAAGTACATTTTTCAAGGCTTTGAAATAATGGTAAGCGATTTTTACATATTTTTGACGTTTTCATAAAATGTATATTTAGAAACGCAAATATTTACATATAACATCACAATTTGATAGTGGATTTCATAATCTTTCCAAAACATTTTTTAGAATGAGGCTACGTTTCCCAAAACGTGAGTTATGAAGCTTTTAGCAAAACCCATAAATAACACAAAAATTATCACGTTTTGACAGTTCTCAAAGGAACACATAGTAAATAAAAGTCTTTATCTGAGAGGTTAAGTCTAAATTTGAATTATTCCTGACCTTGCAAATAGGTTGACTTTCTGTAAACATTAGAAAATTTCTGCTACACTCACAGTTACATACATAAATCGAAAATGCGCAGTAGATTATCCAGAGTGGTATATACCCTCAGTATTGCCCTGGTCAAAGAGCACCATTCAGAATTGAAATGTTGCTTGAAATGGCTTTAGCCGTGTTTGGTGACTAGATCTGAATAGTAAGGTACTTCCCAACCTTCCTCAACCCCATTTCCTTCCCTTCCCCACTTCATTTAACCTCATACCATACCTATAATCCTGCTGGCTATGGATAGTTGGCACTCTTGTGCGGTGTTCATATTTAAAAAGAAGATCGGGCTAGTGTCTCACATTCATTTGGTTTGCTTTGGAAATTTAAAAGTTTTTTGAACATGTAAAATAATTAAGACTACTTGATCAAACTTTCAATGTTTATTTAGCGTTTCTGCTAATACTGTGCTTGCATTACGACAATATTTGAATAACCCGTTCATGTTTGCGGAATTTTTGGGATTTCTTTATCGGTGCAGTGATATAGACTACTCACAGCATAATGCTATGAATATGTAGCAAATATATTGAAGATTTCGTTGATATACCCATAGACATTGCAACATAAGTAGAAGGCTATCCTAGGTTGGACGCCAGTGCAATTATAAGTAGTAATCCAGCATTGGGCCCCTGTGTCAGGCGCCAGTGCAATAATATAGGGCCCCGTGTCCGTGCAATACACGATGGGTGGCAGTGCAATAATACAGTGTGATGTTTAAAATGTAAGTCGATCGACGTAGTTGGCATCAGGGGTCACGTCTCTGAGCATTACCTCGGAATAGCTCTACAAAGGCATGATATCGATTCTCAAGGCGGGGGGTCAGCAATCAGCTTCTGCTACCTTCATTCAGGGCGAGACAGGGGTTCATTAAAGGCAAAAGAGTTAGGTTTCAACGTTATATTATAGTAAATGGCTACGTTACAACATACAAAGGGGTCCTCACAAAGAATCACATCTTATACATATGGGACATGGTAAACATTACAAGTACAAAGTATAATCCTGTCTAATTGTGATCTTTCTCTCTCTGAATTTAAGTTACGAAATCGGCACTGAGTTTACGAAAGCACTTGAATAGGGGGTAGAAAGGTCAAGCTTACATAGTTTCTTCTATCGGTGATGCGTACGTGCAGCGGCCATTGCCCACGTGCAGGGAGCGCGTCGGAACGTGAGTGAACAAGGTTAGGTTCTCCGAGAAACCGGCCAGGAGTTTATACTATATTCCTTGTCAAAAAGCAATGGTTTTTTGGGGTGATTATCCAGACGTTAGTCTGTCGCGACTTTGGGGCGACGTGTTGACGCGCTGAGGGCAGAATCTGGAGTGGGCGGGAGCCGGCGGCGTCGGGAATGGCCGGGCGATTAGTTCTGTCTTTCGTGACGCTGATGGCGAGCATTTAGGGTCGGCAGGTGCTGCTGCCTGCGGCGATCGCAAGAACTAGCGTGTAGCACATTAGTTATTATCTCCTACGATTCAAACCGCTACATAACAACATACAATTTGAGAGACCTGCCCTGGGTATCATTTCGACGAGCTAGAGGCAAAGCACGGACCATATTTTTGGCACCAGGAAGATTGAGGAGTGCTTTGAATAAAATTACGACTATTAATCAGTCATAAGTTGACTGCCGAAGAGCTCACATTGAAATAACCAGATCTGCGCAGAAAAGTAAAGTTTGCTTAAGTAAGGCAACGGTTTGCAAGACTTTTCTGTGCAGGATATGAATGCTCGTTTTTAACTGAACCGTCTGGCGTAGCGACACTAAAAATGAGTGAGGTGGGTAAATTATAACACGTTTGTAAAAGTGTCTAACTAAATAGTGTAACAAAATATTCAATTTAGGACTAAAATGGACTAGTATTTCTTAAGCAAATTTTAAATAGTAGACTAAATAGTAATTATTACAAATCGAGTTATCTGTATACTGTGAGATTCATTTATTAACAATTCACGGAATGGGAGAAGGTCACCTCACCTCTTCGCTCTGCGTAATTTGTTTTGTTCCCTTTTCCCTGATGGGCTGGTCTATCAATTTGATTGTGTTGGATATTATGTAATACTTTTGAAGGGTATAATCTTTGTTTGCAGTAAATCAAATTAAATATCACAAGGCAATTGTTGTTTTATTCTTTATTCTATGCTTTCAACATTATATTATGATTTATTAATTAAAGCTGACCAATTTTGATTTATTTCGTTGCATTAGAATTCAGTTAAGGCGATTTAACCAGCGGACGAGAATTCAAATTTCGTTAAAAGACGATCTCGCGATCGGACGTTTTTTTAGACCGAGACAGAAATACCGAATTCATTCCGCTGCAAGCCGTACACTCGCGCGGCAGTGAAAACTACAGCATGGTTCCGATGAAATAACAATTATTGTTGTTTAATTCTTGGTTGTAGCTTTCTTCCTTATAAGTAGTTACATACATATTTGTAAATTATACGTCGGAGTGCGTAAACATAAATAAATACAAATGCAGTTTGTTGACATGGTAGATATAAAATATGTAGGTATATAAATATACATTTAAAAAAAATTTCAAATATTTGTTTAATTTGTTTTTTTTTTTTAAATATTTTACACGAGTTTTCCAAAGGTGAGTAAAAATCTTTTGTTTTACTTATTTATTCGTTTGTCCGAAAGGTATTACCGTAAGTTTTATTTCTAATACTTATCTTCAAAGTATTACTTGATTTGATATGTATGACATTGAAAAGAGGGTTTATTCCTTACAACTGAAGTAGTTTATATATTAAAACTAGGTTTTATTTCCAACTATTTTCTACGGTACCTACCTACATATGTAGTTATGCGATTGCATAATATTGTATCGCTTTCATGTATTTGTTTTCATGATTAACGGAGCGACCTGACTCGTCTAATTTTCGAAATGTTATTAAATTCACGAGTAAAAATCATAGGTTTGTATGTCAAAAATAACCTTGTTTTTTTTTCCTAAAACAAGAAGCTCAATTCACAATATGACATTATGAAACTGACAAAAAGTAACACAAAAAACATTAAATATGTTGAATTATACCAATGTAATAGTGAATTGGACAATAAAATAGAAATTATGAACAAAAAAATGATTTGAATCGCACATCACGAATCGAAATTCATTTGGTTCGTGTCACTTTTTGACTACCAATCACAAACAGTTTCACGTACTTTGGCATAAGTTTTAACATTTATACATGAAAAAACGATAACAGACATAAACTCCTGTCCATAGTTGATTATTTTCCCTGGAAATTAAACAACACAAAATTATCGCCAAATGTTATAAAAAATATGTGCTTATTCTGACTGATTCTTTCGAACGACCCTGTAGCATATAAGTACGAACAATGTACACGGATAATTAAATATCACTAACCTTTGTTTTTTCTGAAAATATATCTCCCACGTACGTTTTTGATGTCGTAATTTTTGCTATCTAATAAAACTTTTTTTCGAGGGTATTTTCCTCCTCATTTTTAAGCGAGGAATTTCTTTAAAATGTTATCAAGTAGACTGGCGTGGAATAGACGTCCGCTCGCCGCCCTGTCGTAGCGGGGAATGATAAAATTTCGGCTTGCGCCGGGGCAAGTCACAAACAACAAACGCGAATCGAAATTAATTACTATTATATACTTTAAGAATATATTTTTTGGTCATAAATTATTTCTAATGTTTCAATTATGTCTTGGTAAATTATTTTGCTAAAAAAATCTGAACTATACCAATTTGTAAGACCATAAATAAATAGTTCAATTGAGGGATTTTCGTCACAAAACGCGTGCTCGGATTTATTTATTAGTAATTTTATTTGAAATAAAAACACAATTCTTATACATACATATGATAGATAATTTATTGATTGTTTATACATTATTATTCAATGATTTGAAATATTTGTTGTATAATACAACTTCACCTTTGAAAATGCAACAAATCTGCGCATTGTCCAACGGTAACACTTTATTATGATATGAAAATAATATTATTTTTCAAAATTTTACATCTTACTTTACAAGATAAAATAACGATCTTTCGAAATCAATTTGTGTTTTTTTCTAGAAAAGTGTCCATACGTCTAAAAGTGGCCTCAAAAATGCCAAATTTCAGGTCAAGTCTACCTATTTCGCCTTAAAGGCTCAGTGAGTTTTATGTCAATATATAAATATGTTTTGCGTTATTTTGTTCAGTTCTGTGGTGGAAGCAACCGACGTGCAGTTGAACATGCGTGTGGGCATCCACTCGGGCCGGGTGCTGTGCGGAGTGCTGGGCCTGAGGAAGTGGCAGTACGACGTGTGGAGCAACGATGTCACTCTGGCCAACAACATGGAGGCTGGAGGGGAACCTGGGTCAGTATATTACTAAATTATCTTCATTTTTCAATAGATTCCCTGATTCCCTTTTGAAAGTTTCCCGAACGAAAATGAAATAAATTTTTTGAAAGCACAGATTTTAATATTACACACAGGCATACGTAATTAATAATATTCAAATTTTTATTTAAAAATAGAGCAATTTTTTTTTGTTGTTCATTAAATCATATAGCTCACTGTTATACAAAAGGTTATGACAAACGACTTTTATGAGTCCTCCTCAGTTTGATCCATAAAGTATTTGTAAAGCTTTCGATGTACCGTGTACCAAAAGGCACACTGCACCGGCTACGAAGCAGTACTGTCCCAGTATCTCGTGTCATACTATAGTACTGTCTATAGTAAATGTATAAATATATACAAAAACCCTTTAATGCCCTAGGAAGACGTCTCATAGATATCATGCTTCTGCGACTACTGTCCCAGTATCTCTGTCGTTCTGTAGTACTGTCCCATTTTACCTGGTCGAGGGTCATCGACATGTTACCTAACATTACTGTAGATGTATAAATCTGTACGAACGCCGTTTAATGCACCAGGAACACGTCTCTAAAAAGCTATGCTTCCCTTATTCAAATTTGATTGCCAGCACAATGTCTCCAATTTTGTGTATATCTATTACAGGAGGGTGCACATAACGCAGGCCACCCTGGAGTACCTGGGGGGCGCCTACGAGGTGGAGGCGGGCCAGGGGGGCTCCAGGAATGCTTATCTCCGGGATCACAGCGTTACCACATACTTCATAGTGCCACCGCCAAGAAGGAGAAAGGTATTGCCGAAAAAATATTCATTAATGTGATTTATGTGGTTGTCGAGGTGACCGAGTATCTCATCAAAATGACACCTACAAAAAGTGATATAAAGTCATGAAAAGTGATGAAACAAAAACTAGGTAAGTTTTTAGATTCTCACGGCCAAAAGCATTTTTGTTGTTTGTTTTTGGGGTGTTATGCCGTGTTGCGCTAACTCCTTCTTTAGCCGACGTTTCGGACAGCGTTGCAGTGTCCATCATCAGGGCAGATCCGGTAGATCACACATCTTCGGATCTACCGGATCTGCCCTGATGATGGACACTGCAACGCTGTCCGAAACGTCGGCTAAAGAAGGAGTTAGCGCAACACGGCATAACACCCCAAAAACAAACAACAAAAACAAAAACTAGGTCAAATAGGTTACATAGGTAACTATTTAACCTAGTTTATGTTTCATCACTTTTAATGACTCTATATCACTTTTTAAGGGTGTGTTTAATTGTCATTTTGATGAAATATCATGGAACCGGTTGTCGCATATATGATCCATCGTTGACTATCCTCATACGCAGTTCCATGAAAAAAACAGAACATTGAAGAGAAGTGAAAAAATAGAACAACAAAACTAACCTATCTCTTTCATAATCTAACGCTTGTATTGTGTTCTCTTTTGTCCAGTTACCCCCATATGCATATGTAACATATTGTGCGATCCATGAAGCAAGATGGGATAGATTATATTGAAATGGCCAGCATTGATAAGTAAAGTAGTAAAATAAAAATTTATCATGTTTTATTAAAATGTGTATTTTTCTCTATTCAGTGTAGGTTCAACAAATATAAATATTTTTCCATTTTAAAAATTCCCTTTTCAGGTTATTGACCAATATGTATCATATAATTAAAATTTGTAATTTAATAAATTTTCAACAGTTTATTATTTTGGTAATAACTTTTACCATATGATAAAACTTAACTAATCCAAATAGTTTATTGCATCATAATAAATATGTTTTATTTATTTATTTATTAACGGACATCGTCCAAATTACAAAATAATAACACGAAAACAATAAAATGAAAAAATACAGGATTAGACAAAGGTACATGAAAGCAAAGACATAAGGCAGATATAATATAAGAAAATAAAGTGACAAGTCGAATCAAGTCAAGACTACGCCGTGGGTCAGGACCACGGGACACTTATAATATTCCGTCACTTGTTTAGCGACCGGCAAAAATCATTCAGACTTATTCCAAAGAAGTTAAGGTTTTGACTTGAGTTGACCAGTCTACACATTCTGGACAATGGTGAATAATATCCAAAATTTGTCGAATGATGGTTGAGGAAGAGCAGTTCATTATTTCTGAGTCTGTGCGAGGGGATATTGAAGGGAATGAGTTGCAGTAGAGTAGGTGAATCAATAATACCATTTATAATTTTGAAGAAGCAAATGAGGTCATTTCTTTCCCGACGGACTTCCAAAGGAGAGAGGTTTAGAGTTAGTTCAATTTCATCATATGAGTATTTGCCTTTTTCTAATCCTAGCCTCCTAGCAATCCCTCTTAAGAACCGATGTTGAACAGATTCAATGCGTCGAATGTGGACAGCATAAAAAGGAGACCAGATTACACAAGCATATTCAAGATGGGGGCGAACCAAAGAGCAGTAAAGAGTTCTAAGGGTATTTACGTTTTTGAAGTCCGAAGTGATTCTAGTGATGAAACCAAGTATGTAGTTTGAGGGATTTATTAACGATTGCATTTATGTGATCCCGAAAAGAAAGCTTGCTATCAAGAGAGACACCAAGGTCTTTAATAGATGTAACAGTTGCTAAGGAAATATTATTAAGTTTGTATTCGAAGACAATCGGTTTTTTTGATCTATAGAAGGACATAATTTTGCATTTATCGAAATTTAGTTTTAAACAATTAATTTTACACCAATCATAGAAAGATTCGATATCCGATTGGAAAAGAAGGCAGTCATCGTGATTTTTTATTATTTTTAGAATCTTATTGTCGTCCGCAAAAAGCCAAAAGCTTGTATGAGAGAAAATACTTATAATGTCGTTTATAAATAAGTTAAAAAGAAGCGGCGCTAGATGTGCTCCTTGAGGTACGCCGGACGTTACTTCAATAATACTAGACACAAGGTTGTTTAATTTAACTCGTTGTTTTCTATTGCTTAAGTAAGAATTAAAGAAGGATAGCAAGGGGTTTCTAATACCGATAGCATATAGTTTGGCCATAAGGATTGAGTGGTTTACTTTGTCAAAAGCTTTAGAAAAGTCGGTATATAGAACATCTATTTGTGGGTTATCTTCTAGGCCGTTGACGATGGAATTGGTAAAGGATAGTAAATTAGTAGTAGTAGATTTAGCAGATCTAAATCCATGCTGTTCCTCGATCAGTACGTTTTTAAAGATAGGTGTGATTTTCTTCGTGATTATTGACTCAAATATTTTAGGAATATGAGATAATATCGATATGGGTCTATAGTTTTCTACGTTCGACTTATTGCCGGATTTGAAAATAGGTCTGATATAAGAAACTTTCCAGGAGTCCGGAAAAGTGGCAGATGATATTGACAAGTTATATAACAAACAAATCGGCTTAGATATAGTAAATTTACATTCCTTCAGTAATATTTCTGGAATATCATCAGGACCAGTGTTTGTTTTGCTGGGGAGATTTTTTAAGGAGTTAAAGACATCTATGAGTGTGATTTGGCAATTATTTAAATCAATAGTATTAGTATAGTTGAGTGGAGGGATAGTGCACGAGGTATCAGAGTAGACGGAGGAGAAGTGTTCAGCGAAAAGGTTAGCAATGTCGAGACCGTTGGTAGCATGTTTTTCATTAAAGAACATACTTGGAGGGAGATCATTATCATCAGTATGTTTTTGTTTAACAAATTTCCAGAATTGTTTAGGGTTAAGCTCTAATTGTGTCTCGGTGAGTTCGATGTAGGATTTGTAGCACCTAACAGATTCGATTTTGGATTGTTCTCTTAGCTGAGAAAATTTTTGATAATATGCTAAGTTGTTCGTACATTTGAATAATTTGTGTATTTTCTTTTTCTCGATTATCAACTTCTTTAGTTTCATGCTGAACCAAATGGGAAACTTAGGATGGAAATAAGTTCCCTTAGGTACAAATAAGTCTATGGCATGAGTTATACATTCGTTGAATTTAAATGTAGCATCGTTAATATTGATGTTCGATTCAAGAAATGTCCAGTCAGTTTGGGCGAGATATCTGTTCATGCTAGTATAGTCACCTTTGTTAAATTTGTAGTGGTATGTAATCGTTGATTTTAAGGTAACATTTTTGAAAGGATTAGTGAAGTTGATATCGAGTGGTGGGTGATATTTATCTATTGGTAGTAATGAGTCAGAAGCTTCACTAACACAAACGCTAGGCATGTTAGTAAAGATCAGGTCAAGACAGTAACCTTGACAGTTATGGATCGAGTTTAGTTGGAACATGTTCAAGTAGGCAAATAGATTCATTATTATGGAAGCTTGAAGAGAAATATTACTAGGAGTTTTCACACCATGATTGTCATTAAGACATATTACCTTCGGTAGATTGTAATCACCGCAAATAATTAATGAATCGGCATTTATGGAAATACGTTCAACAGCTTCAGTATGTGACTTGTAGATATCTGTTGAAGAGATGGGGGAATGTAGACACAACCAATGACAAGTTTCTTGGAGCCAAGAAGAACACAATCAAATAGTTCTTCAGATACAACATTACGAGAATCAAGAATGTGGCAAGAGTATTTTTTTTTAACACATATCATGACCCCGCCACCTCTAGACTTGTTTGAAGAAGAAGAGCGGTCACAGCGAAAAATATTATAACTATGCAGTCCAAGTTCGGTTGAAGCAATATTGTCTGATAACCATGTTTCAGTGAAAAATAAGAAATCATAAGGACTTATGTTTACGGAACATCTGAAGGCATTTAGTTTAGTATTGAGACCGCGAATATTTTGATAATAGGAATAAAAAATTGTATTACTGGGATGACTATTCCGGTTCAGCCTAAAAAATTTACACGAGATAGTTCCCGTCTCTCAGCGGCTTGGCGGGCTGGACAATCAGGGGAGCCAGTGTTGTGTGTGGCCGGTTTCCTGAAGAACTTGCAGGTGGCGCATGATGGTGGCTTGTCGGGCGTCGGGCAAGTATCACGATTGTGTCCAGGTTTTCCACAGTGGGAACAGGTTGGCGTGTCTGCGCTACACTTTGTCGCAGTATGTCCATAGAGTTGGCAATGTCCACATTTAAGATTGTCGATCCAGTCCCTTACAGAATGTACCTGCCAGTCCATAGCTAGTTTGGAGAAGCGAATGAGGGAGTGGCGAACAGAGGGAGGAACTCGAAAGACGTGGATACACCGTCCAGTGCGAGGTCCAACTTTATGTGAGAACTGCAACTTATCTTTTAAATCATTTAGTTGTAGACCAGTTTCTTCATGAGTTTGTTGATGTATAGCCAAGGTGATGTTCTCGAGGGGTACAATTTGAGGTAAGCCGTGGATAGCTATCCGAGGAAGTTTATGGGAAGCCACGGCCGCTTTCAGACCGGTTTTAAAATAGATTAGCTATTTTAATTGTGGTATTTTTTTAGTATGCATTAGAAAGTTGTTTTTGTTGGGTTTACATTAGCAGGGTGGCCACAGACCTGGAAAACCGGGAAAACCGGGAATTATCAGGGAATTTTACCGAACCGGGAATTATCAGGGAATTTTAAAATATTCTTAAAATATCAGGGAATTCCAAAAATAAAACGAAATTCGTTATTTACGATTTGTGAAGTCCCAAAGTTGTGTTTTATTACTTTTACTTGCGGCGTGTGTAACAAAAGATATGCCGACAAAGACAAACTAGATAAGTAGGTATTTTTTTATTATTATTTTCGTAAATAGCCCTTGCAACACAATCATGTCGTAAACCACCCGCCTTGGTTTTTCCCCTATACTATGTAGGTGCGAAATCTGTAAAGAAAAAGGTAGCAAAGTTACAACAAAGTGTCAAAAGGGTCGGACACCCAGTACGGTCGTAATAAAATTTAAAGATCATAATTATCAACATTTTTACAAAGTGTCAATACAGTAGAACCTCGTTAATTCGAAATCCACGGGACATCAAAAATTAAATTTCGAATTAACGAATTCCCACTTAATTCGAAATTTTATGAAAAAAAAAAAAAAAAAAAAAATACGCCGAAAATTGATTTTCTCGGCCGCCTCTTCAAATCCGGGTGGTATTTTAGTTGTAAATTTACCGTAGCGGCGGGCCCTTTAAATTCAGATATTCGCAATAAATTCGTAAAAATGCTATATATTTACGCGTAAATCGAGATTTCGCTGCCGATTTCGGTCGCGGCCTACCCTTTAAATTGAGATATTCGTAAAAATAAGATATATTTCCGCGTAAATCGAGATTTCGCGGTAATTTTCCGTTGCAGCCGACCCATTATTTCCAATATCTGAATTAAAATTCGCAAAAATACGATATATTTCCGTGTAAATCGAGAATGCGCAGCCGATTTCCGTGGAATACGATATATTTCCGTGTAAATCGAGAATGCGCGGCCGATTTCCGTCGCGGCCGACCCTTTAAATTAAGATATTTGATGTAAATTCGTAAAAATATGAAATATTTCCGCGTAAATCGAATTTTATCGGTAGTTTTTCGTCGCGGCCGGCCTTTTAAGTTCAGATATTTGAAGTAAATTCGTAAAAATATGTCATATTTCGGCGTGAATCGAAATTTTTCGGCCGATTTCCGTCGCGCCGTATTTTTTAACTCGGATATTCGAAGTAAAGTTAGTAAAAATACGATATATTTCCGCGTAAATTGAAATTTCGCGTCCGATTTCCGTTGCGGCGGGCCCTTTAAAATTCAAATATTCAAAATAAATTCGTAAAAATACGATATATTTACGCGTAAATCGAGATTTCGCGGCCGATTTCCGTCGAAACGGGCCATTTAAATTCAAATATTCGAAATAAATTCGTAAACATACGATACATTTACGCGTAAATCGAAATTTCGCGGCCGACCCTTTAAATACAGATATTTGGTGTAAACTCGTAAAACTACGACATATATCCGCGTAAAACGTATTTTCTAGGCCCTTCAAACTCGGATATTCGAAATAAATTTGAAAAAATACAACATTCCAGTGTAAATCGATTCAGTTTTTAAAAATAATACTAATTAGGACGATGTATAACCACGTAAAAATACATTTTTCGGCGTTTTACCGCCACGGCTGACTTTTAGATTCAGATTTACGAAATATTATGATTTATTTTCGCAAAAATCAAATTTTTTCGAATTTCACGAACAAATTTTCGTGCGCGGACAAAAATAAATTTCGAATTACGAATTAAAGAATTTCGAATTAAAAAAAATTTTGCATGAAAAAATTTTTCTGCGGAAATTTTTTTGGCGAAAATTTCGCATTTTTTCGAATTATCGGGGTTCTACTGTACTTACTTTTGTTTATTTGTCTATTTTTGTCTGGTCTTTTCATTTGTACACAAATTGTCTTCAGGCGAAATATCATAAATTTGTAATAAGTGTATTTTGTTTTGAATAGATCATTGTGGTGCAAGGAAATAATAAATGCTTTAGATGACGGAATTCCCTTTATTTATGTATCTGTTCTAATTTTCTGGTGTAGATGAAAATCGTGTTAAAAATAAAAATTTTGAACGATATCTCCTTATACCAAATAAAACATATCAGGGAAAAATATAGAAACTGCCCTGGAAAACCTGGAATTATCAGGGAATTTTGAAATCCGTTTTTTGTGGCCACCCTGATTAGGTTTACATCATTTTCTTATTATTGAGACACTCCCCACAAAATTGTATTTATTTATTCAATTAATAAGAAATGGTGGTAACCTCTTCGCCGCTACGGACACATATATTTGTGTGTTAAAACTGTGCCCTCGTATATATGCATTAATTTTCATAGAAAATGTATGAATGTCATAAAAAGTGCCGCATACAACCGTTATCCTGTAAACCGCAGGAACGCGGTGAAAAGGTTAAAAAAGTTTTCAAGGTTATTCAATCATTCTTATTCATATTTAATAAGAATATTTAGGAAACATGAAAGTCCCATGGTCATTCCATGGAAAATTGACATTTGTTATTGAAATAATAAAAATTATAACAATACTTTGTTTTCTTTTGTAGATTTGCCTGGGTGGTAATATGGGGGGCAACGCTGCCAAGAGAAAACTGTCATTTAAGAATGTGTCCAACGTAGTGGTGCAGCTCCTCCACTCAATCAAGTTCAATGTGGACGTGCCCTTCTCCAATATGGCCGCCTCTCCGCAGGACTTGAAGGCCAACGCAGCTAGGAAGGTAAAATATCCTTTCCCAATCCATTTCACATTATATTTCTGTTGTTTGATACCGGAAGAATACTATTTATATTAAAACCAAAAAGTGACAAATTTGTCTTTTTTTTTATTTTTTATTACAATAAATATACTACTTTCCTTCAAAGCTACAATAATAATATATAAAACTATTTTGATTGACAATCAGCGCCTTTTTTTTTAAATTTTAACAGTGTCTCCGTTAAATGCCGATTCTCGGCCTGTTTCAGCTTTTGATAAAATTGTAATCAGCCGTCAATAATAACGGTCTTGCTGTTGTGCTCGACGGCTGATCTCAATTTGATCAGTGTTGAAACGCGTCGAGAATCAACATTTAACAGGGACCGTTCAAATGTGAAAAATTCAGAATGGCACTGATGGTCGATTTGTTCATCAATGAAATATGACGGAGGTTGAAACAAAGCAACCTTAGCATGTTTCGTACTTGGTTGGATATGATTCAGTTACTTCCTAATTACTTTTTTTAGACTTATTCAGTTCAGATAAATTTCTCCGTCTTCTGGTAATAATCAACAAGAAACTAGTGGTGTGGGTAGTAGGAACAAATTTGAGTATTTGAAATATATATTTTAAAGCATTGTGTGAAGGGTGATATTATAGTAAGTAGAATAGTTGTTTGAAAATGTAAATCATTTTAGTAAGCAGGTCTTCTTCAGTTTTACATAATGCCTTCATCTCTGTAAATACAACTGATTATGTTTTGTGATTTATGTTTTATATTTTCTTGTTATTAAGGTTACGAAGCTGGACATCGTTTTTCAATTTTTTTTTTTGTTTTAAATTACATTGTTTTATTTTTATGTTTTCAGAATATTAATAATTATTTTTATCAAACAATTTTTACTCCTTTTTAATGAAACTGTCTTATTTTAAATCTTTTAGGTAGTTGAAATAGGAAAAGGATTCTCAATAACTAGATAATAATACTCGAGAAGGAATTAAATACTATTTTATATTTGTGTAACTGTAATTTATTTAGTAGACAGAAAATACAAGGGGGTCGGTAGTAAATGTGTATTATTGAAGGATTAATAAAAGAGACATCTACAAATATCAGCAAAAAAGTTAAGTGAGTTTCAATGATTTTTCCTAACGTAGTTATGCATTCTGAACCAACTGTGAAAAAATTACACATTAAAATGTTGCTCCCTATGTATTATATCAAGCCAAATGACAAGCAGGAGATTGAAAGTTCCTCTGGCTACAATACGGTTAACTTTGAGCATTTCTTTTCTGAACTCTTGTTCCACAATTCCTACGTCGCCTAACTTATCTTTCCACCAACAAATATACAGGGTGTAACAGCATGTACCTGAAAGATTTTAACCAGCGATTCCCGGGCATATTTGGAGAAAAAAATGTACATGAAATTTTGCTGTCTGGTGATATTTTTTTCAATTAAAAACAAAAAAAATATGTTTCTATCACACATCGCCACCTCTGTTACCGTCCTGCTTGAACGAGACGGAGTGCATATCACGTGACCGTGACCTGCTCGGCTGTATCGAATTATTCAGAAAAAAATGTCGTTGGACAGCAAAATGATTTGCATTTTTTATTTCAAATATGCTCAGGAATCGCTGTTTAAAATCCTTATTACACCCTGTATAAACGAAGACCTTGTTCACATTAACTTTTTTGCTTGTTTAACATATTTACTTCAATATTTCTCATAAACTACCAGTCAACATGTGTATGTACACTATAGGTCCTTATAGAATTTCATATTTTTAAAACATTATCAACGGGGTGATAATTATGCAAAAATAGTCACATTTTTTTAGTAAGAAAAAACAATATTTTCCTTTCTTTCTACGCAAGTCCACTCTGTTCTGCACTTTGTTGTAATGATGTTAGTGTTGTTGGATGTTGTAAAAATGTGTAAACTAAAAGCATGGGTCAATGTTGCATTGTAGCACTTGTTTAGTTTGCATTCCTTTACTTGTTTCAAAATTATACTCTTTTTTGTTTTAATTGGCAATAATAAATATTTATTTTTACCTTTAAATCATAAATCAATTCTACACTGAAATTTATGCTATAAAAATCATGTTCCTATCTCCATACAATATAGAAATAATTCTCACATTCAAAATGTATATTTTGGTTTGTTATTATTTTTTTCAGTTTCTTTTTAATAAAATTGAACACTCTGTATAACCATTTTTTTCATAATGGTTATCGTGGATACATGCTCATATGACACCGCCATCCGACTTTCAAAAAAGTTATACCAATTTTACAACATGTTTGTATTTTAAGTTTTATTTGGTACGTTTGGTTGATATTGAGCAACACAATTTTCTTCAGTTTAATTCAACAAAATAAGAACGCCGCATTTGAAGGATTGGTCCTACTGGAATATCACAAACTACAATAAATCACTGTCTAGTATCTGAAAAAGATGTACCATTTTTACAGAAAAGTAATAACACATATTAAAAGTAATAATAATAATTTACCTTATGACTTACATAGCTCGGTAGTCTTCACATTCCACTTGGAGTTGGGAGGATGCTAATTCGATTCCCGCACAGCACATTTAAATATTAACATGGATTTATCATTTAATATATTATGGGCACTACTGGATCTGGGTGTTGTGATGTTTATTGCTAAATTTGATGGACCTTATAAAAATGGCTCTATATCTATCATAAGGAACGTTGTTGAATTAATTGTGCCCATTGGCACAATTCAAATAATCAAAATTTTTCTTATTGAAAGTTAACAGCTGTATTAAATTTTAAACATTTTTGACACTGTTGGAGTTTTTAATTTCAACAGTTTGTATTTCTGTTAAATGTTTGATTTCAACATCACTGACTCCCACTCAAAATTTATAGTTTTTAATTTAACTTGAAAAATATTTCCCATAACTGAACTGTGATTGAAATGATTTTACATCTCGGTTATACCATATACAAAACATTGTGCTATTTATGGATATGTAACTTTGATGTTATCAGTTGAACCACCTAACCAACTACAGCAATAAAGGTATAACAATACCTTGCGTTGGTAAATAAATTTTCTTTAATTGGAGGAGACAAAAATATTAGAGTAAAACAAAAAAAATATATTAAACAAAAAAAATGTGTAAATTAATTGGACAAAAGTTTACACTGGCTTTAAAATTTCCTATGTTTTGGAAAACTCAATACAAAACCTCAATAATTATTATATAATAATTTTGTTTTCATATTAGAATGCAAATTCCGGTGATACATTATAAATGAAATAAAGTAACTTTGTTTTGACATCAACAGTACTACTTATTAATATTGTAGTTGCAACCAGGTTTCTTAAGGGTTGTAGTTACGTAATATCATACAGCTCTGATGAAGCTTAGATACATGTATTGTTACATAGTGCTCTCACACAAACAAAATATTGAATTTTGTGATTCTAAACTTAAAATTTAGGTCACATAGTTTACACCCACACTGTGCAAGTGGGTTCCCTATAGAATATCAGACCATCCCAAGGATAGGTACAAGTGAAACCAGAAGGGCGATTCCGGTTCTACTTAAGGATAAGGAATTGTCCTTACAGAACCGGAATTTCCCCTTGGCAGCATCTAAAATATTAATAAATAGTGGTGCTAAAACCATATTTTATTTCATTAGAGGTATTTTGAGTTACGCCACTTTTTCACCCCTCTATTGTTGCACTATATACTTTGAGAGTCTGGATATTAATAAATGGATTATTTTAAAACAGTAAAGCCTGCGCCTATAATTGGGAGCACCTCTTCAAATTGCCGACTGCCTGATGTTGATGACCGGTAGAATGATTATAAGATGTTGTCTCTCTTCCGAGCATAAGTCTACCTATTTTTGTTACTTGCACTGATTGTTGTATCACACGTAATCTTTAGACTCTTAAGCCTGTGACTAATTACTGTCTCAATGTTCACACGGTATTCTTTTATGCACCATAAACCATATTATTCTTCTTGTACTTAATTGTATTATATTATTAGGTGAAGACCATTCCTGAAGAAAAACTTCTATGTATTTATAATAAGTTCTATAGCCTGCAGTCTTTTTTACTAAATCTTGACGGTGAATGATTTGTTGATCGCTGAATCATCGGGATCGATCCCCATCAACGTAATCGTAAATTATGAATATATGTATGTATTTTCATTCAGATCTGGGTGTTTGTAGTTATATTTAGTGATGCAAAGATTGCGATTCTGATTCATCGTATACGTTGTTTATAAGAATCTTTGAACCATAAATAAAATTAGTCTGATTATCTTTACGATTGTAACAATTTTTCGTTTTGATTTTCGTTCGTAAATTAATTCATTGGGAGTTCAATGGGAAATTGAAAAAGGGAGAAAAAATTATTGCATCTATAAATCTTATCTTGGTCTTTTCCATAATTATATATTTCTCCCTAGATTTAAAGGAATTTCCATCATATCACTGCACCAGAGATTATCAAGATATTATTAGGTGATTAATTAAGGCATCTGTGGATAAGGAATGTCGCTGATTACAAAAAGTTGTTTTAAATACGAAAATTACAATTTACGCAAGAAATAGTATGTTTTTTAAATAAAAAGTAACATCTTCAGTAATTAACTTATTTTAATAACTTAAAACACGATAATCACAGAAAGCAATCTATTTATTCTTGAAAAATTACTGTGCCTTACAAATTTGGTGTTAACAAATCTCATAGTCGTTCCGCACACGGGCAGAAAACAAATTCCTAAGGTTTGCACATACGCATAGTTTACCGCTGAAGCGCTACGAGTGCATTTTGTATGAACTATTTCTTAGAACATAAAGTCCCATAGTCGATGATTTCATGACGCACGTAATTGGATTCATTTCGGACTCGCTCTTGGGCAGTATTACCACAGACTGATTTTTTTAGCACGGAATTTGAATAGCGTGCTGTTTAAATGTGGTAAAATTATAATAATACAAGATTATTTTATTTTCTTACGGGAGTTCATTGCACAAACGCAATCTAGAGAAAATCGCCACTGATTATAATCGTCGATGTAAGAATCGTTGCATCACTCGTAATACCTACTATATATTTGTTGTATTTCATAATTGAAAAATGGTTGGTTAATTTAACCTACAGTAACTTAATTTTAGAATAAAATTTTTGCACTTCTAAATTATTAGCCTGTTATCTTCTGTGACTTCAATGATAATAATATCCTCAACGCAATGCAATCCCCACTGACTTGACCTAGACATAAACTAGAGGTTGTGTTTGAGAGTTGTTCAGAAAATCCACGAAAAAGCTCAAGAATTTACAAGTTAAGAAAATTCTTCTTGAAGTTTTCTTTGAATTTTTATGTGTTTCTTGAGAAAATAAATTATTCACAACTACAACTTCTAGATGTTATAGTTATAAAACGAAAAGGGAAACATTTTAATTGCAATTCTTCTTCAATTTCTTGCCTTTATTTATCTGTTAAAATAAGGTAGCAATTGAAGGGTGTTAGTTTTTTTATAAATAAAGATGTAAAACCATTAAATATTATTATGTAATATTTTAATTTGGATATCTCCGGGAAGTGTGAAAATGTAACCAATATAATTTAGGAAATAACTACTAACCTTCAATGTGAATCAATCTATGTGCTATTATTTTTTAACAATTTTCCAGGAGAGATGAAAAGACTGTAATGATTTTGTGTGAGGACTATTCACAGATTTTGGAAAATATAATTAATTATGACTTGTGCGGTGATGTATGTATTCTCAAGCATCATTATTGTTAGTGTATAAATGATCAGGATATAATTCATTCTATAAAATGAACTGACATCTCTCACTTTCAGTAATGATGAATCAAGTTGTTTTGATTTTATTAAATTAAAAAGTGACAAGCAGAGTGTTGGTTTCCATGAATATACAACCATGAACGCTTGTTATTTTTTGCTGTCTGCAGCCAGCTAGAATCCATCAACCAGCAGAATTCTAGAATTTATTGTTGCTAACTTATCTTTTCATGTCACGTTAACCGGTAATCTACCCGTAACCATTTGGGGTGACAGAGTTACCATACCTTGCCAATACAAATTTACTTGTCAGAGGATACTGATATTGTAATGGTAGAATGGATCCATGATAAAATAGAACAGTGACAAATCAGAGCACGTCTGAAAAGTGATAAAACTAGCCTATAACCTAGCCCTACGTAGTTAAACATGTTTTTTTTTAGACCCATTCTGGCTTTATACAATTTTACTAAAGTGTTCTGATTTTCCCATCACCATTCTATTCCATTTATTCCATTCATTCCAAGATCTACTTTATTAAAACTAGACTACGGATAATATGAATAGTGAATGGATATATAAAATATCCATTACAACGGATAAATGCATGGGGTTATTTAATTATCTGCGTGGTTACGAATGTTTTGTCTATTTGTTAGAATCTTATGCAAAGTTGGCCGCGTTCAACCTGCAGTATAAGGAGTAACATCAATACGCACTCTCGTGTAAGCAGAATATAAATGTAAGGAGATGCTGGGCCTATGTAAGTAATTTTCGCAAAATGGTTCCCAGGTGTGTACTGTGCACGCAACACGTATGACCACTTGACAAGTGGTCTCTAGTTCTCTCGTACATGATGTGCAGGCGCGTCAGTTGATTTGACGTTTATTTATTAGGTTATGTTTATGTGTTTCACTTCTCAGTAGACGCAATTCGTAGCTTTGTCATGTCTTGTGATTCTGAAATTGAATCTGAGGATGACTTACTATGATTATTATTAAGTGACAAGAATACCTTGGATTCACAAAAGAAATAAACAAAGGCAAATGTTTGGATAGTTGGATATTGTAGTAAAGGAAGTAGAATCTGATGTAGTTGGGCCTTGGGGCAAAGGGCGCTTGGAGCAAGTAAGCAGTGGTAGAAAGTGATCACTTTTATCAATTATATTTGGATGATTTGTGTTTTCGTGTAGCCCTGTTTTTATGAAAAATAATCTCAAGGGCAATGTGTTTAGTGAGGTATTATCAGTGCCTCGGCAATTCGGCGCCCGGAGCAGACTGCTCCAATTATGTCTGCATAGGACTGGCCCTGTTCAGAGAATAGAAAATACATGTTACCGGAAGTCAATTAGTTTCAGAGAAAGACTAGCAGTTTGTCTAGGTCCAATCGCCATCCATATAATGGGTACAATATTAAAAAAATATATATTTACTCAAAATCAACATAATACATAGGTAGTGATCATAGCGTTTCAAAATATCTTCTTGTGCCTCCTGCTCCTCCAGACGCTTGAGCTCTGTTTCACCTACGGCTGTATTCAAAATC
Source organism: Hesperophylax magnus (assembly GCA_026573805.1). NCBI lineage: Eukaryota > Metazoa > Arthropoda > Insecta > Trichoptera > Limnephilidae > Hesperophylax > Hesperophylax magnus. The sequence continues at coordinate 417,088 of JAIUSX010000006.1, read as the reverse complement.
ATTTTTATTCGTATCTGATCTATAATAAATACACAAGCAAATATCAAACCAGCTACAATTCAATCATCTGTCAAATTAATACGTCAAAGCAAACCTTAGATACATAGATAATATACTCACAGATGTCAAATCAACTCGTTGGAGGCGTGGCGCGCCACCTCCTCCGCCTATCACACGTCCCATGCCGATCTGAAGAGTTCAGATCGGCGTTGCGATGGGAGCCTAGGTTTGCATTGCACATGACAAGTGCGTTTCTAAAATATCTATTTTCATAGAAAATATATGGAGTAGTTCAGATGTCTTAATGCGTTGCTCATGTTGCGTATGTCGGCCCAGTGTGTTCTTACCTCTATTCTCCTGGTTTCACATTTCTCCTTGAAGGCCATCTAGATCATAGTTGAGCAGGTTTGTTGGTCAGGTAGGGTGCAGTGGTCAGTGTTTAACTTGCGGTGCTTGTGTTGTTGTTGCGACGCGGCGCAGGTGCTGGACCTGCAGAGGGCGCTGCATGCGGAGCCCGGCAGCGGCAGTGCGGAGGCGGTGCTGCAACTGAGGGCCGTGAGTCTGCTGCCCCCCCGCCCCGCCCCCACAACCCCCGACTGCACGCCCTCCGTCCCGGCCCCCGCCACCTTCGACGCCACCATGGCCAATTACGCATCCATTGCACACTCATCGTCGACACTTTACTATCAAACCACAAATGTAACGACCCAACCAACGTCGCCGTCGGGTTTTATTCAATTTGTTTTATTTTTTACATTTTTATTTCACTTTTTTAATATTATTCTTTCTTCCCGTTTTGAATGTGGGATGGTTTTCGTTTTGTCTTATTTTATTGCGGTTTGTCTCTCACTTCTGGTTTTGTATAAAATATTGACATTATTTACAAAAATTATTTTACTCACTAGTATTTTCGATTTTGAAAATGTTATGGTTTTGTTTTGCCTCTTTAAAATGCGTCTAATTTATTATAGCCTCTTAATCTCTTCGAATTTTCTTTCTTGAGCAATGAATTTAGTAACTTAATCTTATAATATACAATAACACATTACTCAACAATGATCACAGCCAATTCCACAACATTTAGTCATCACACACAGACTCACCGTACACAATCATACATTACATATATCCATTCCTTAGTTCCCTCTTATTAAAGGGGTACCCTAAGTTTCCCGTTTAACTAGTCAAACTGTGTTGACTAAATGTACAAATTAAATAGTCTTATTTCTTTTCAAGATGTATTATGAGTATATTCTTATATAAAAAAAAACTACAGTCAGTTTCACTCACTTTGATGGGCAGAAAAGAGACCAATCATGAGATTATTTTACTAAATTCGTGTGTTGTGTTTTCCCCTGAATCTGTTTCCAACCAACCTTTATGAGTGTACATTTTACGATATGTTTTGACTTTTTAAACCATCTATCTCCTATTAATGCTTCAGCTTTTTATACATATTTATGTGAGAAATTCGTTGATGTTGTCTAAATGTTTTGTTCATAATTATTGTCAATAAGTAATCGCGTAAGACCCAGTGGCTTTGACTGAATGTCTCTGTTCTATTTCTATGACATATCAATTTGTTGAAGTGACAATTCCATTACGTGAACTAAATGTTGTATTTCTGTTTGTAAAAATATTCTCATTTCATCATGTTTCCAAAACCCTTCCTTCCTTATCCAACGTTATTTGTTACTAATCTGGTAAATATCCAGAAAATAGGGTTACACTTAATACGCACATTTTATTTTAAAAACACTTTATATTGGTTAGATAATAAGTATTTCAGTTTCTGGAAAACGAAAATAATGCATTAGTAGATATTTCGTTAAAAAAAACAGATAATTTGAGATATTTTAACATAATAGTATTAAAATGTCACGCCATGTTTTAAAATGGTTTTTTTTTTTTTAAATTAAACCCAAACTAAGAACCTATTTTAGGATCACAGATTCATATTTTGGGTTAAATAAGAGAAGCAGAAGAACTACCTTAAAAATTTTGCATCAATGGCCGCCAAGTGAACGATTGATTTTAATTTTATTGAAATAAATAAGCGTTTCCCTATTTTCTGTATAATTACCTCTTTTTATGTGTAGTAAATTGTAATTTACAATACATTATTCATTTTGAATTTATTATCAAATCATGTTTATATGTTTAAATTTTGAATCGAATGCGGAGCAATGAAATCATTGTGTGAAAATGATCTATATCACAATCATCAGGTTTACGATTCTCTCACATGCAATTTCGTTATTTATACTTACTTTCAGCTGTAACTTAACTTTTTAATCTTTATATTTGTCAATAAAACTAATAAACTTGTGAATATTAACGATCTTTACTAATAGCATGGGTTTTGTTGGAATGCTTCTGGCTGTCTTTGCCTGAGCATGTTGGGCTGAAGCTTGCGCTGACTACGAGCTGCTGTGGTTTTAGCTATTCCACGGAATGTGCACAACTGGGCAACGAGCATGTTTTATTGTCACTAACATATAATCTGTTTGTCGTTTCCTTTGTAAAGGAGGACTCTACTGAATCGATCACAAACTTGTCACAACATCAAACTGTTTAAAATTAAAACTTTATTTCATATCGAGTGATTAGTTGAGCATTTTAAAACTGTAGTATTTCATATTCATTCTGCAAAAAAAATTATCCTTAATGTGACAAAATTATGCTTGTATTTGTATTATTAGAATTTTTTTCACGTAAATCTGCAAAGAGTTTATTAAAAAAAAAAAAAACTGTGAATATCGCTCTAGAGTCTCAACTGCTCCAATGCTAACTGGAGCCAGCAAGACTACGGCATTCCTGAAAGTGTGATGGAAAAGATGAGGGTGAGGAAGTACCTGGCTATTCAGATCTGATTATCAAACACGGCTAAAGTAATTTCAAGCAAAGGTTCGATTCTAAACGGTCTCCAAACTACCGGCCAACAAAGCGATTTCATCCAGCAATAATTAGTCTTGAAAAATAATAAAAAAGTTTGGCCTTGCGTCTTTTTTTTTACACACCTGTCCTGAAATGGTTTTTTTTCATGCAGTCATTTTTTTTCCGTATATCAACAAATAATAATCAAAATAATTTTTTTCGGATAAAAACAAATTACTCTCTAAAATATATATGTATTTGTCTAGAATATATATGTATTTGACTAGTATATATTATATACAAATAACACCACATTCGGCAGACTTGAAGGTCCAATACAATATGTCAAACATAAATTTTACACTTGGATATTCATTTTCTCAGTATTGCGACAATATTCTTATTATAATTGAAAATTATATTTTATTGAGCTTCACACTTGTAAGTTAAATTTAAGACTTACATAAGTTTTTGAGAAGTGACTTACATGTGCGATTACATATCGCAGTTAATTTGTGATAGCAAACCGACAGACTAAGAAACGTGATGTTAGAAATTAATTAAATTTCTATTTACAAGTTAACCGACGCTGGTTGATTAAATAAATGTAAATTGTTTAATTAAAAGTTTAGTTAGGAAAATAATTAATTAAGAAATGGGATTAATGATTTACGTAACAGTTTTTATGGGAAAGAAAATCCTATGAAAACACGCCATTTAATTTTTAGAATCGGAGCGTCTAGGTGCCATTGTGAACTTACCGTAAGCGTCTCAACTTATTAAACTAATTTTATAAACAGTGAAAAGACTGAAAGTTCGCACGAACATAATTAGATCTTTCAAAAACTCACGCCACTCAAAACTTATAAGTTGCTACAAATTATGGTAAGTAACTTACAATGACATTTCATTGGTAATTTTGCCATAACTTACATAAGTGACATACGAGTTTAGCTGCTACCCTAGAAATGAAACAAATTTTCAATTAAATGTTTTGTTACCCATTTCTAAATTGAAATGAATCGATTCAGTGGATTATCCTTTCTTTACACCTTTCATTCTGTTTGTCTAAGAGTGTTGCCATTTGATTTACAGAACAAGGTAACGGAAAAGTTTAAGAGGCCGCTAAAGAAAAGACACTCGTCGGTTTATCACCAGCCCTCCAACCGAGTGAACAAATACCTCGCTCAGGCCATTGAGGCGAGGAGCGTAGACAGAGAGAAGTCCACCCATGTCAACCTGGCAACACTGTGCTTTAAAGATACCAACAAGGAGGCTCAGGTAACTACTGCAACAGAATAAAATAAAATAAATATGTATTTATATCCTAAAGCTAGGGAAAGCTACTACAGGCTCTGTGGAAGGAGTGGCTTGGTTGATGAAGGCTGCTAGTCTAGTACAAGATAGGAACGCATGAGGATGAGTGAAGATATCTCTAATAAAATAAGTATGTTGAACCTTCTGTCCTAAAAGTGTTTTTCAAATAGAAAATTTTATCTAATTTTATATAGTACGTCGTCTATTAGAAAAAAAGATGTTTTAGCTAAAAAAATGTACCACAAACTTATTTTAAAAGATAAAAAAAAGTTTTGAAGACCTTTAAATTTATCAATAGACTGAAAGTAGTACGCATTACAGGAATTTGGAGAAAATCTTTGTTATTTTTTCGTGTACAGCGAGTATGCAAATAAGGGGCAATTTGGAACACTTTTGAACAATTTTGTTTAAACAACTCAAATTGCGATGATTTGACTAATCCCCTTTTTCCTTTCACAAATTTATATGTGTTTACATTGTTTCCAGTACCATGCGGACATAGACGGCGGCTGGGTGGGCTCTCTGTCATGCGGCCTGGTGGTGCTGGTGTCTGTGGGACTGCTGCAGGCCGCCGTTCTGCCGCGCACCACGATCCTTCTTCTGCTGTTCCTGACTGCCTTCGCGTGGCTGGCCGGCGTGCTCGCCCTCCTGCTCGCTGTGCGCCTACGCTGGCTGCTATGGGATCTGGGACGCTCTTTTCCACTGCGGCACGCCGTCACCGCTTTTACCATAGTGCTGATATATACGGTGGCGCAGGTCAATGTGGTGAGTTGATTATTACACATTATTCCAAAATATTCCACTAGTTTCAGTATGTTCCAAATATGTTCCTTCTCTCCAAATAAGAATAATTGTATTGACCAAGAAATAATTTATTGAAAGATTCTGTAGGTTCCAAAGACTGCGATAGGCTGTTCATGTGATGACAGAGTACAGAACATCATTGCCAAGTGGATGCCTCAGGGAGAGCAACCCAATGGCACAACCAAGGATGAAGTGGACTAATGTTTAGAAGAAAGTAGGTGAAGAATGGAATGGATGATGATTAGAGGTGTTTGATAGCCTGGTGGTTAGTAACCTCGTCTTGGAGTTGAATGGATTGTGTTGAAACGATTGTGGTGCATTATGCTTTTCTTTATTCTTTAAATTTAAACTACAGTATAACTATATATTTCCAGTTCACCTGTCGCCGTGTGGAATCCTGCGAGCAGAACTCCACCCTGGTATCGCAGCAGTACGCTTGGTCGGATCACCGCGCCTGCCCCGTCCCGCTGTACATCTCCCTGTCGTGCTGCCTATCCCTGCTGGGCGTGGCCGTGTTCCTGCGCCTGCCCATCCTCATTAAGGGCGCGCTGCTGGCCGCCATGACTACCGGCTACCTGGTGCTGATGCAGGGCACGCACAACCACCTCTTTGAGTGCTACGACAGGATCGTGGGGTTAGTTTTGCAACATGCCCACTTTCATGTTCTGTACCCAATATCAATGCTCATCATGGTCGCACTTCTAATAGTCGCCGAACCTTTAGTCTACAGCCTTTGTACTTGTTATTGTTATGATGTCAGGACCACGCTGTCAATAATGGTGACAATCCCATACATCGGGATAGATTGCAATCCTATTATGAGTAAATAAGGGGCATAGTTATTGATTGGTCAGCTCAGAAATATAAGTTACTTTCTCCTCATTGGATTATTGGACATTGGAAGTTATTATTTTGGATTTCTACAAGAGGATGGGCTTTCAAACAGCAATGTCCCAATTTCATTTACATGAAAAGTAATAGTTGAGTCTTTTTGTTGACTCTTTTTTTTTAACAATCAGTTTCCAAAATATTGAGTCCTTTTTCCTATTTCGCTCTATTTATTTATTATCTTTTACCTTTCGCATCTAACTGTAAACGATCTATATATTCCAGCTCCATAGTGCCGTCAGGAGTGGTGTCGTGCGTGGAAGTGGTAGGACTGGCACTAGGCGTGGTGTTGCACGCACGTCAGGTGGAATGGACGGCGCGCCTGGACTTCCTGTGGCAGGCGCAGGCGCGCCAGGAGAAGCGTGACATGGATGCGCTGCAGACCAGCAACAAGCGCATCCTGTTCAACCTGCTTCCTGCTCATGTGGCCACGCACTTCCTCGACAATCAGTTCCGCACCAACATGGTTAGTCTAAATATTGTGATTATTAATAGATAGGTCTAGGTTCCGGTATTTTACACAAATTCAAATGTAACATTGTCATCAAATTAACACATTTCTGGCGGGTATTTTTTGATTTGTCGTGCTGGCGCTACGCTGTCTCCGGGCGAAAATAATGGTCCCGCCCGAAAATTATGGTCCCGCGTGAATTTCTTTTATTTGTTTTAAATCGCTATATCTTCAAAAATGATTAAAATATTTTACTAAAAATGTCTACATAGTAACTCAGCATACCCAAGCTATAATAGTGCTAAACGAAAATCGAATATTATTTGAAATGCAACTCAATTAACCCTGTAATTTGTTTATTACGGTCCGCCTATCGGTATTTGCCCATAGCTGCTTTCTTTGAATACGCCCGACATCTCTCGCTCGCTTGCACATAGGAGTTGAGTGGGTGCGGAACAGAGAAAGGGATTCGAATCAGGTTTCACGGTCATAAAAACCCTCATTCCAGGAATTTAATTATTATAATAACTAATAATATACTATTCTTTTTTTTGAAATACCGATGTAAACGAAAGGCACGAAGATAAATATAAAAAGAAGACTTGCATTACGATTCGGTAATTATGTACCTATAGTTGGGACCTTCACAAAGAGATTGGTATATTACATTCATATAAAAGCATTGAATATTTCCGTCTTTTAAATGAGGCCGAAATGAGGCCGGCGCAAAAGGTAGAACTACCCTTCCAGGCGTTAAGCATCAATCGACCGAATGGGTAGAACTACTTTTCCCGGCCGAAGTGTGTCAATCAACAGGTAAATCTGCGCTATTCCCCATCCAAGTCCCCGTAAAATGCTTATCTAGGTCTGTTTCAGCTTTTTATCAAATCGTGCTCAAGTATAACAACACGACGTATAACAAAAGCTGAAATGGACCTAGAATGTGCATTTAATGGGGACATTTCAAATGTCAAAAAACAAAATGGCGCTGATTTTCCACTGTAACATTGTCATCTTACATTTGAATTTCTGTGAACCACCCCAACCACGGCCAATGATGGCAAAATTGGTTACATTGAAAAGTCTTAGTACCTATAGGGATAGAACTCTGAACAAAATGGCAGGTGGAAGAAAAACTCAAAAATAAAATAGATAATAGATGGGCTGTAAAACTATTTTTCCAAAAATTATGTGTAAGGTGCATATTTATACTATGTAATTGTCTATAAGTTTTCATTCTTGTTTCACAAGTTCATCGAAATTTATTTTACTTTTGCTTTTTGGGATCTACATAGTTTTACAAACTCTACGGACTACAAATTATGCTGTTGTGCAGATCTCTCTAATAACCTAGTTAGGTGAAAAAAAAATAAAATCACAAAAACAGTTTTACAAACTTTACGGACTACACATTATGCTATTGTGCAAATCTCTCTAATAACCTAGTTAGGTGAAAAACAAATAAAATCACAAAAACAGTTTTACAAACTTTACGGACTACACATTATGCTATTGTGCAGATCTCTCTAATAACCTAGTTAGGTGAAAAACAAAGTGAAACCACAAAAACCGTTTTACAAACTCTACGAACTACACATTATGCTGTTGTGCAGATCTCTCTAATAACCTAGTTAGGTGAAAAACAAATAAAATCACAAAAACAGTTTTACAAACTTTACGGACTACACATTATGCTGTTGTGCAGATCTTTCTAATAAGCTAGTTAGGTGAAAACCGAAGTAAAACCACAAAAACAGTTTTACAAACTCTACGGACTACACATTATGCTGTTGTGCAGATCTCTCTAATAACCTAGTTAGGTGAAAAACAAATAAAATCACAAAAACAGTTTTACAAACTTTACGGACTACACATTATGCTATTGTGCAAATCTCTCTAATAACCTAGTTAGGTGAAAAACAAATAAAATCACAAAAACAGTTTTACAAACTTTACGGACTACACATTATGCTATTGTGCAGATCTCTCTAATAACCTAGTTAGGTGAAAAACAAAGTGAAACCACAAAAACCGTTTTACAAACTCTACGAACTACACATTATGCTGTTGTGCAGATCTCTCTAATAACCTAGTTAGGTGAAAAACAAATAAAATCACAAAAACAGTTTTACAAACTTTACGGACTACACATTATGCTATTGTGCAGATCTCTCTAATAACCTAGTTAGGTGAAAAACAAAGTGAAACCACAAAAACCGTTTTACAAACTCTACGAACTACACATTATGCTGTTGTGCAGATCTCTCTAATAACCTAGTTAGGTGAAAAACAAATAAAATCACAAAAACAGTTTTACAAACTTTACGGACTACACATTATGCTGTTGTGCAGATCTTTCTAATAAGCTAGTTAGGTGAAAACCGAAGTAAAACCACAAAAACAGTTTTACAAACTCTACGGACTACACATTATGCTGTTGTGCAGATCTCTCTAATAACCTAGTTAGGTGAAAAACAAATAAAATCACAAAAACAGTTTTACAAACTTTTCGGACTACACATTATGCTATTGTGCAGATCTCTCTAATAACCTAGTTAGGTGAAAAACAAATAAAATCACAAAAACAGTTTTACAAACTTTACGGACTACACATTATGCTGTTGTGCAGATCTCTCTAATAACCTAGTTAGGTGAAAACCAAAGTAAAACAACTAAAAAATTATTTTAATTTTAAACCTTTTGAGGAGTCGCAGGCCCTAAAATTTTGAAAACAACGCTCAGTCGATCCATTCAAAGTTTTAGAGCAATATAAACTTATAAAAGAGCAATACAATCTTCAAAAAATTAAGATGTATTCCCACAATTAAAAAAAGGTTTAATGTGAATATTTTTCTGTGAATGTCCATATTTATCTCACTATAGGGGTCTGCAATCAAATAAATTTTAGAATCATTGGGTTTTATCAGTATCTCTTAGGATAAATATATTCAACTTTTTAGAAATGTTTACAATATACTAATGTGTAGATGTATATCAGGCTGTAGAATTGTTTCATGGTAAGCAGTTATCATATTATTGTAAATTAAATAAAATTTGATTGTAGATCAATTTTAAACATTGAGATTATTAGTTCAACAAAATTTTAGCTGTAAACCTTATCGTGATGCAGGGGAAGTAGACTTGTATTTAGTATTACATTACCATACCAATAGGTTGATTTGTTGTGATAGAATAGTCATCAGTATTTCCTAAGTTCACATATAGAATTATTTAGGAGACGGATCGATATACATATATGTAGATAAAATATCAGAGATCCATTTTTTATACTTTTTCAAAACAAGTCTTCAAATTTTATCATACTTTTTAATATTCATTAAATGATTCTTTATTTTTCAATTGTATTTTTCATTGGTTGTTATTGTATTCACTTTAACTAATCTAATTTTGATCACTTGTTTATAATGCCATTGTTTTTGCTAAATAATATTAATCATTAATTCATTCTTTATGTCATGTTTTTATTACTCACCAAACCATTAAATAGTCATTTGTAAATATTACATAAAACATATTTTACCTAAGGATTTAAATCATTGTTGAATTTTGTTTATCATTCATATGATGAAAGATTTAATGTGACCCATTTGTACTCTTACTTTCTTTAAGACTTCTAAAACTTACTGATAATATTTCAATTTGAAATGCATTTTATCAACGTAATTATTATGTATAAAAAAAGGGATCTCTAGACCCTTTGAATGTATTCACCACTAGCCAGAACACATTTTACAAGCTCCTTGGAAGACCAGCAAGTTGCTTGGCTCTAAGTGACTTTGTATATAACATTTGATTTTTATATATTTGTTATCTTACTATTTATATTTATGATAGGTGGGAAAAAATACTTATTTGCACCTCATGCCAGAGTGGAATTTACTCTCAGTATTTTCTAGAATCATCGTAAGGCCATGAAATGGCTTTAGTTATGTTTAATGGCATGCAGAACATAGATACAGTGAAAACATGCGTGCTCCTAGAAAAGAAGGAAAATAAATTCATAAAAAAGATGTGTTAATTTATTGAAAATTAACACATTTCTTTCATAAAATTATGGTAATTTACTTTCCTTTTTTTTTCTTTGGGTCATGTACGGTTTTCCAACCTCTATAGACTGCACATCCCTGCTATTTGCTTAAGAAAAGAATTGTATAAAATAAGTGAAAAGGTTAATATTTAATAGTACAAATGGGTTACAAGGAACAATCAATATAATAAGTTCACCACATCAAGCCACGATAAGTCATCAAGTAACAAGTTCAGTGTTCCCGCTAGCTCCAAGTAACAGTAACACAGTGTGGGGTTAGTTGTTCTAAAAGCTCCCTAGTTCCATCCACATCCGTGACTAAGTACCCCGTAGGTTTGGTGCATGCTCATTGGGTGTTTTGCTTGTTTTGTTTCTGCGGCTACAGAACACCTTGTCCCAGGATCTGTATCACCAGTCCTACAGCCGGGTGGGCGTGGTGTTTGCTTCCATCACCAACTACCATGAGTTCTACATGGAACTGGACGGCAACAACCAGGGGATGGAGTGTCTGCGCCTGCTAAATGAGATCATTGCCGACTTTGATGAGGTTTGTGATTGCGATACTTTTATAGCAAATTGTTCCTCATTTAACCATCCGGCCCAAGTATTTTTTTTTTAAACTTTATTTATTTTTAAAAACAAAAAGTGATGGCATCCGAGTCGTATAAATGATATTCCTTAACTTAAAGCGATTTATTTGAGGTACATATTAAATTATTTAAGCGGATTTATCAAATTTGCTCTTGACTAAAGTGGTTGGACATTATCATGTGCATTTTTTTATGTTACACCTCATAAGACCGACCCTGTCTGTACAGTGTAAAGACAGGGGAACAACATCCCCATCCGGTTGGGCAGCGTTGTGAGGCAGGTTCAGGTAGGGGCTGCAGGAAAGGATTTTTGAGAGTGGGTCTTGAAGAGTTCTTCATATAAAGAGGAAAAACTAAAGCCGGTAATAATAAGAAATTGGTAATTAGGCAGATTTAAAAATAATTCAAAAAAGTTTTTTTTTTACTTACATCCTTAAAAATATGATTTGGTTTATATGCTTTTTTTTAATGTAATGTCCACTTGTCCAATTTTAATCTAACGCAAATGAAAAAAATAAAATGGCTATAAATATTGATTATAATTATTGCAAATTATAAAAATTCTCGAAAACGGAATATATTAAAAACTATCTTTTTTAGAGAAAATTCAGATGCAGAGTAAGAATGTGTTCAGGATAAAAAGAGAAACATGAATGATAATCATGCTAATAATTAATGACATTTGCAAAATGAAGATACCACCTGCACAATTAACTACATGTTAGGCAGTAATGTGCAGAATGTTTTGACAACTTATTATTCGTTGTTGGTCTACATCAATTGTTACTTTATTGTTATTATGATCTCTCAATTCAGTTTGAGAAAACATGATTTGATTTACTACAATAGAATATGTAATATAATGAAATGATTGTTTATTAATGAATTTGGTTTGTTTCACAGCTGTTGGGTGAAGATCGCTTCAGTGCTATAGATAAGATAAAAACTGTGGGCTCCACGTACATGGCGGCCGTTGGTTTGATGCCGGAAAAGCGCATGACTGATGAAGTTACTTCCAAGAAGTATTTAGCTACCCTGGTGGAATTTGTCTTCGCCATGAGGGATAAACTTAAGGATATTAATGATAATTCATACAACAATTTCATGCTGAGAGTTGGTGCGCATAATCATTTTTCTCCTTTTGATAATGTAAATTTATCTTTAAAAATTCAATTATTGTATAAAGCTTTATTGCTAACATAACTTAACTTTGCAGGTATCAACGTAGGACCAGTCGTTGCTGGCGTAATTGGAGCTAGAAAACCGCAGTATGATATTTGGGGAAACACAGTGAATGTTGCTTCTCGAATGGATTCCACTGGGTTGCCCAATCACACCCAGGTCACTGAGGAGGTGTACCAGGTGCTCAAAGATATGCCTTATCAGTTCTCTTGTCGGGGGAAGGTCAAAGTTAAAGGCAAAGGAGAAATGACTACATTCTTCCTAACAGACAGGTTAGCACATAATAGCCTGGGGCACAGTCCAACTGTACCCTCAGGGGCTCCAGGAGCTTACGGAGGGGTCCCTACTCCTCTAGCCATGATACCTCCTGGGGCCGCTGGAAGGAGAGCAGCGGCTCCTCCTCGCATGCCTTCCTTACGGGAGACTCCTCTCCAGCAAGGAGCTAATGGAAACGGGCATGGAGAGAATGACCCTCTGTTACCCACAGGACTCAAGCCCAGCAGTCTTAGTAATAGTAATAAAGGAAGTAGGAATAGAAAAAACACCAACAAGAAACCGGTGTACGATGAAGAATCTCAGCCCCCACCTCTTCCCCCGCACCAACCAGGCCCTCGCTGGCCTCCTCCGCCCCGGGCCATGGTGCCCCCCTGGCCCCGCCCGCAGCCCCGCCCTCCCCCTCCCCGAGCCCCCGCTTCGCCTGCCCGCAGGAGAGCTAAGCCAAGAGGTCTGCAGCGACACCGTTCTTCCGAGAGTCTGCCCGGAGCTTCTTCGAGAAGTCCTAGAATACATTCATCTGCTGATGAATTGAGCTCTCTTACTCGCTCTCCTAGTATAAGTTCTTCCGATGAGAGCTACTCGCGCACAACTGATGCTTCTCCTTCCCCCCCTCGCGCATCTCTGGCCGCCCCCCTGCCCGCCCCCTGGCTGTTCCCCGCCGGGGTCATGGTGGACCCTGTGGAGACCACCCCCAACTGTGGAGAGAGTTGTGCAAGCTTCGAATATATCAGTCGACAAAACAAAGCTCCCAACAGTAATGGTAATGATCGCCTGAGACAAAAGACCATCATGTTGAAGACTTCCCCCTGCGATGACAGACTCCTCAGTAATGGTATCATGACGTCGAGTAGAGAAGATGACACCTCCTCCAAAGCGACTATGAACCATAGTGAATTGTCATCAAAAAGAGACGGGTGCAGCCAAACTGACAAAAAAGATGTTGTCCCTATTCACCAACCTCAGCGCACCCACTCCTACTCTAGTTCAGGAAGTAACAATAAGCACTCACCTATGACATCTGCCAATATTAAAATATTAAACCACGAAAGTAGAGAAAACTATATTAAGAGAAGTCCTCACGACATCGCATTCGTTCCGCCATTCGAAAGAGAAATACAAAAATTAATAGATGATCAAAATTTACTCAAGAATATTCCGCCAAAACCAGAACGGAAAGAGTTAAGGTTGGACTTGGATCCACTGAGGAATTGTAATAACAATAGTAGTCCCATGCACGCAGTTGGTCTGGCTGCCATCACGCAGTTAGCGAGGCAGCAGGATGAACTGACTAGTCCTCAGAGGAATGGGGCGTGCAATGGTCTCATTGTCGGGCAAGTGAGTCAAATAACGGCCAACGGTTCTGTTAAGTCTCCCATGAGACCCAACCTGGAGTTCCCTGGAGTCTTGCCCACTGATGTTGTAGTTACTCTTCCGTCACCTGATAATACTCTGAATAATGTACACAGAAGGTACGCCACTTTATTGTTCAAAGTACAATTATTTCTATCAATGAGTTGTTGTTTATTTCACCACATTTGTTTTTTTTTGCAGTTATTCTTGTGACAAGACGGATAATGAGTCATCCAATGAAATAATTGAAGACTGCCACCCCCATGCACACAACCAGCGACATCAGGTAAATGAAAAATCATGAATGTGTAATGAAGTTATACTATGGTGTTGCATTTCAAGTTTCCAATATGTACTTACTAATAATGAATGGTTTAAAACTCTAGGGTGGCGGGCTGAATGACAGAGTAATATTTGGTGAAAGCCAGTCCGAGTGGAGCTCATCTTGCTCCGAGGCAGAGGGAGACAACGGTCCCGCAGAGAGCACGGGCTACATCACTGACGACCCGGCCCTTGAGAATGTGTCCATGCTGAACGAGGCGGGCCTCACAGACGCAGAGGGGGCGCTCAGTGATGTGAACTCTTGCTACTTCGACAGAGAAGATGCCAGCGTGTCTTCTAGAGCTTCTTCTCGCCTTCTAGACTCTGAAGCCCTGGTCTCCCTGGAGTCTTTGAGTGGTCTGTATGACTCTGATGAGCCTGCCAACCGTTACCTCGCCAATATCCGCACCATGAGTGAGTCCATCACCAGGAACTTTGGCCAACCCAACCACAACACCACGGACGGAGACAGTGATGCGTAATTAGCTGTGATCACGTGTCTCCGCACCGACCTTAACTGTTTCACCGCCATAGTTTAAGCTGAGCTTCAGTTGTAGATAAGTATACTTAAGATTGTTGTGAAGTTTTGGATGACTTGTATAAATGAATCCCGCCATACGGCTGTTATACAGTGGAAGGCAATGTAGATAGATACTTGCGTATGTTCTTGTGTAAAAAGGTTAAGTATTTTAATTATGTATTGTTATTCGAGGATGCCATACACTATGACTGACGGAGTGCACTGAATATTTATTACCTTTTTACTAAATTGATGTGATTTGAATAAGAATTTAAAATGTTTAATTAAATTTGCGTCATCTGTCAAACATATTCTTCGAAGTGAAATCTTGTCGCTCAAATATATCACAGTTTAACATTTCACAAAAATTGTTGGTATGTATTTATAAATGTGGCTGAGAGTAATAGGGGTCAAATGTACTTAATATTGCAACCAATTGGATTAATATAGAATCCTACTGTCAACCTTGTAATTTCAACAAGCACGGGAACTTCTTATGTTGGTCATAGTAGTGAGAATATTAGTCAATATATGCACCATGACAGGTGTGTGATTTGACTAATAAAGTTATAAATATTATTATGTACAATACCATCGCAGTCTGTGGCTCTACTTAACAACTTAAAATCAGTATAAATAAAGTATTACAATATATTTATTATTTATTGAGATTATATTATTTATTTACATAGATCAAGAACTACTTTTAATAACGATGAGATCATTGATTTACTCCCAACTTAACCTATTATAATGGCGCATTTTCAAAATACCATTTTCTTTAGTTTAATGCCAATGGATATTTATTATACTTAAAATGAACATAGTGTTGATGAATTAATTGAGGGCAACACTGGAATGACAAAAGGAAAATGAGGAAATTTGCAGTGATCTCTACAATTATAAGGTGCTTTAGATATTAATTATTGTTTAAATATGAATACAAACACTTTCCTCACATATTAATTACATTGTTCGCCTTTCCTAGAAAGTGCCACAAGAAACTAATTTGTACTAAAACAGTTTAGCTAAAAATTTAAAAATAAATTGATGTTTTTATTTTGTCAGATCTTTTAAATTTTTATGAATAGTCTACACTTTTTCTTCAAACAGTATTTTTTAAACTGTTGCATGAAAATAATCCCTGACAGAAAGTCATATCAAACAAAATAGGAAGTACGGTAACAATTGAGTAGTTACTTTACTAGACACTAGATACATGATATTCTGACGAGGCATCCGTAAATCCGTTCCCAGTTCTGGGCAACATAGTACTAATCTATTTGTTCCGACTGTCTAAAGTATTTGTATAATATATATATTTTTGTTGTACGATTAAGGCGGATTGACGGGTAATTTGGGAACTTTTATATTTATTGTAATAGTGTGTGCATATCTATTGGGAAGCGTATTTCATCTAATGTACGATACTGTGTCTGTATTGTGATACCCCGTAGGTCTGATATTTGGTTTTGCGACGGCAAATGATATTGTATTTATTTAATACTGTGCAATTCTCGATTACGATGCTGGGCATACAAGATAAATGTATTGTGTTAATTATTTGGTGTTTATATTTCGATTATGTTTTTGTATTTATATATTGCCAAACGTAATATTGAAATGTGTTGTCTCTGGATGTAACTGAACTTGTCCTGTTATGTTCTAGGAACAACATTCTACATATTAAAGTATCGAGTAGCATAAACTAGATTAGTTTGTTTTATTAAAATTAATTCTTTGTTTGTGATAGATTACCTTAGGCAACTCGCTTTTTTACTTATTCAATTTATGTAAATGTACCACATCATTATACTATGTTTCTGTCAAAATTATTATATTGAATCTTTATTTATTCAATTCGAACTCTGTTAAATAATATTGTTGTTTATAATAAAAGCAATATCCATCTTTATCCTTGTCTTTATTAAACATATTATATTTTATTTATAATAATAATAATATACATTATGTCATGGTAGTTTATATATTACTAAAACCAAATTAAAGTTTTATAAAGTCAAAATTGTTATCACCTCAAAGAAAAAATCTCAAAGATGATTGAATTATGATACAAAATATTATGAATTAAATGACACGTCACATACAAATTATTTTTATTAATAACAATACAATTATTTTCTCGACAAACGATTTTTACTACCGAATTATTTTTGAGTCTCTTTACTTTTTGATTCTGCTCTCTTTTGGGCGGCTTTCACCAACCGGTAGGAAGGGTACACATACAAATTGTGCTGTTGTGCGTAGTAGCGAATTCCCTGATATTGCCGCTTGGTCAAGTTTCCCTCCACACACAGGGCGTAGGCTTCCTCGGGAGTGTAAGAAATGGGCTCGTCAGATTCCAAGCGCAACTGAGAGGCCACCTCGGCTAGCGTATCTAGACGGCTCTTTTGCGTCTCTGTTGGGGCTGCAACCACCGATTGAATTCTGGTTTGAGTCCTCTCCGACTGTTTTTTCACTTCAGCCAATGACTGTAAACTAATTTCAGTCCCAAAAG
Source organism: Hesperophylax magnus (assembly GCA_026573805.1). Lineage (NCBI taxonomy): Eukaryota > Metazoa > Arthropoda > Insecta > Trichoptera > Limnephilidae > Hesperophylax > Hesperophylax magnus. The sequence goes on along the minus strand of JAIUSX010000006.1, from coordinate 399,946 downwards.
CCAGTTCTTGGCTTGTTTTGGCCTTTAGCAATAATTTAATGCTGTCCCCGGATAGTCTTTTCAGTCGTTCGGCAGATAACAACTTTTCGTGCTCCACGGCGATGCCTCGGCAAACTTTTTCTGGAAGAACTAAATTTAGTTCTAACCACCGGTCATTTTTCAATAAAAACATTCCGATGACCTTGTGGCTGGACATCCATTTTCTCATGAGGTCGTAACAAAACTGTACAGTTGTTTGCTTCAGGCAAACTTTAATGTCTTCGTCACTATTTTCAAGTTTAAACTTTCTCAACACATAATCGTATACACTGTCACCCTTCTGTTTGTTGTCACATTCCTTGTGCCAGATTTCAAACAAATCCCTCCGAGAAACGGAATACTCTGCAAAAAGATTTTAAAAACAATATTACCTCTAAATAGTATAAAACAAAGTCACTATCCGCATCTGTATGTGCGCTTAGTTCTTCTAAACTAAGCCAAGGATTTTGATAGGGTTTTCACTATCATTTATATAATTTCTTCCGGAAGGTTTATATATATAATACAAGCATATTATATTTATAGAAAATAGAGAAAAGTCAATATTTTGTAATCAAGTCATAAAAAAATATATTTTCGGGTGCTTACATTGCTAACGCTGGCTAAACCTTATGAGAAACATCAAAATAATGTACTACGGAATTGTATATTTTAAAAAGGACTACAGAAAAATGATGGTATATGTCTATCTCCTAAGGATAACCCCCTTAGCAACGCCAGGTAACATCAGCTAGTTATGATTAAATAATACCTGTTTTGACAATATAATTTATTAATAGGTTAGAGTAGGGTATCAAATGAGTTTGAATAATTCTTTCCGGTATTTTATTATACCAGCAATTGAATTTTAATTCTAATAAGAAGAACATGAAGTATGCTAGTGGTAAGTTAGGAAGATTAATCTGAATAATTCATAATTAAATTTGGAAAAAAAAAATAAGTACATTAGGAATATAAATATAATGCATTATTACCCTCATAATCCTTTTCCATAACGAATTCGTTTAAATTTGATATGGGTTAGTCACTTGTGATGATTTTTAATTGACAGTCAATAAATTTCCCTTTATGATTGAAATTTAGATAGAAAAAACAATTAAAATTATTCTTTTACATCAGACAGAATGTAGCACTAAAGTTTGGTCAGAGAATTCGTAATCATAAAATAGATTATTTTGAGATGCAACTGGTTAGTTCTAATTTATATTGTCAATAAAGTTTCGAAAATAAAACTACCCGCCGATTTATCACAAACATATTTCAGTATCTCTTATTGTTACTTTTATAATTTCAATACAACCGAAGGTAGGTAATGTATTAAATTATTGCATGTAAAAATATTGTCAGTAATTATTTTAAAATAAGTTGGTACTTACTTACGTATCTGATTGTTTGAAAATAATTTACAGAAACACATAAATATTTATTTATGGGTTCTGATGACGAACTGACAAATAAAACTCAGAAAAAGGCAATTTCACACTCATGGTGTAAAATAGATAGCCGAGATATCAAATCATGGAATATAAATATTTTCCGAAAACCCACAATTTTGTGTTTTTTTACGAATCTTATCATTTAAAAATGCGTAAATATAAACATAAGAAAATAAATTTATATAAAATCAAGTTAATCTCTTTCTGTTCAATATTATTTTTTGTAGCTCTTCGTGGTGGAGCTACTACACAAATTCAATATTGATGATTTTTTTATTTGCTCCTGGGTGTTTTCGTTATTTTTATTGCAATAAAGCCTATTCTCCATTATAAATTGTGTGCTTAAACTCATTTTACAGGCGGGAAACTGCATCACATTTGGAGTCGATTTTGAAGTGAAATTTCTTTTTTTCTGAGCTTTTATTTTCGACATAGAATAAAGATAAATAACACAAACAGTGCCTTGTGGGCGTGTTTCGTGATTCAAATATAAGCCCATATTTCAATACAAAACTGTTATTCACCATGATTATGAAATTCAAATAGGAAGGCAACATACAATTTCAGGCAAGTGGAAGAGATACAGAACACATGCTAAATGGTCTAAAACCAAAAGGAACAAAGTTAGGGGCGTCGCACAGTGGGCTGAAAATCGCCTTTCATAGACAAATAAATAAAATAAATAAATAAATACCCTTGAATTTTCAAGGGTATTTTTTTTGGCTAGAAATGGATTCTGCTGATCATTACTATGCTATAAAATGTCGTACGAAGCAATTGCGTGTACAAATGAACGAGTTATAATTTTTTTAAGAAAAATTTGTATGGCGCTGACATTAAAAATGAGGCTATCTCTGGAATCATAAGGTTGGCCGTTCTATCCTTACAAACAGATAATACTACTATTTATTTGTATTTTTTTGACATACTTCATATTGTGGCGCAAGGTGCGATTTTTTTTTTTTAAATCCTAAAGTGGAAAAAATTTATTTTTTTTGTTGATGATTCATTTTAATGCTTAAATGCTTTACATATGAGTATGCTTTGTCTAGTTTACAATATTTTATTTACACTGCAAGCCAAAAAACTGTGCACAGTGGGCTGAAAATCGCCTTTCATAGACATAGAGACTTGAATTTTCAAGTGTTTTTTTTTGGCTAGAAATGGATTCTGCTGATCATTAATATGCTATAAAATTTTGTATGAAGCAATTGCGTGTACAAATGAAGGAGTCATCATTTTTTTAAGAAAAATTTGTATGGAACTGACATTAAAAATGAGGCTATCTCTGGAATCATAAGGTTGACCATTATATCCTTACACACAAATATACTACTATTTATTTGTATTTTTTTGACATACTTCGTATTGTGGCGAAACTTGTGATTTTTTTTTTTTAAATCCTCAAAGTTGAAAAAAAAAACTTTTTTATGTTGAAGATTCATTTTAATGCTTAAATGCTTTACATATGAGTATGCTTTGTCTAGTTTACAATATTTTATTTACACTGCAAGCCTAAAAGCATTTAAGCATTAAAATTAATCATAAACATTAAAAAGGGTTTTTTTCAACTTTGAGGATTTAAAAAAAAAAATCGCACCTTGCGCCACAATATGAAGTATGTCAAAAAAATACAAATAAATAGTAGTATTATCTCTGTGTAAGGATAGAACGGCCAACCTTATGATTCCAGAGATAGCTTCATTTTTAATGTCAGCGCCATACAAATTTTTCTTAAAAAAATTATAACTCCTTCATTTGTACACGCAATTGCTTCGTACGACATTTTATAGCACAGTAATGATCAGCAGAATCCATTTGTAGCCAAAAAAAATACCCTTGAAAATTCAAGTCTCTATGTCTATGAAAGGCGATTTTCAGCCCACTGTGCGTCGCCAGCTTCCAAGCTAGGGAGGGGGCAATTTTTGTATAGAGCTTACAGGAAAGAAACAAGAAAGTAGTCTCAATAAAGAAGAAATGTTTACATAAAAGCTGACGGGTACCCGGCTTTGCATGGGTTTATGAACATGACCATCTTAAGCCGTGAAGGGCCCATGGGCATACTGGATTTGGTGACCGACCCCTTTTGAAAGCCATTTAAACCTACAGGAAATCAACAAAGCACAATTATTTCTATAATTTGATTGAAGGTGTTCGTGGAATGTTCAAAATATTCTTTTGCCTTTGGAAAGGTCATATAAAAATTAAATATATAATTTCCCAAAAAAAGTGTACATTGAAAAAAAGATTGCGAATACGAAGAAGATTTGCGAATATGGCACATTAGTGTCGATTCCTCGATAACCTCGGAGCCCGTGGAACTATGGCATCCAGAACTTGTGTAAGTGATATGCGAAGGGAGTGAAAAATTAGTTATAAGTCTCCCAGAGACACAGAAAAGCACCGCAGATGAATTTTTTTCTATGGTATCTCCTATTGGGGTAGATGCATTGTTGATTGATGGGTAGATATCTATGTTGTGTGGGTAAATGGAGTGAAATGTGAATAATTATACTCACACACACATGGTAAAAGCGCGGCACGTGGAAAATTTAATATTTATCGAAAAGCTCAGATCGGAAAAAATAGTTTTTCTCTGTGTGATGCATATTGACTAGTTTCCCTCTTGTACTACGAGTTTCCAAACACCGTGTATAATATTCAAATATACCTCCATTATTTTTTGTCGTGAATAAAAATAGGGAATTGCATAACCTGTACCGGTTGCATTAGAACAGGATCGTGACAGTGGCCTATTTATATTGACGGACATATAGGTACCATTAAAGCAGTAGGTACCTACCTAATGGACGAATGACCCAATGAGTGCCTTGAAACTATCACCGCTGGAATAAAATAGCATTGGCCAGTCCTGTTGCCCATTTCGTCTCCATGACTACGACATAAATTCAATATCGACAGGTCGGTTCTTCTTGAAACATGACAGTCTTCGCTGGCCTCCCCCGCCGAGTTAACCTAAGTGTAAAGTACCTACACATGCATCAAACAATCGTCCTCGCTAAATCGATTTTAAATTAATATGAAGCGACATGCGAGAGACAACAAATCCCGAAAAAAAGATGGCTGCGATGGATTCGTCGGAAACCAACTTTCCCGCCAAATCCCGGAAAACCTCCGATTGTGAACTTTCGGACGACGACGATTCTAAGAACTCGAACTATTTTGATAACTCAAATAATGAAGATTCTGATAGTAACAATAATAATAATGTTGGACACAAGAGAAGCCGGCGAGATTTGGTATTGAATTTGCACGCGGGAAATGAAAATGAAGTGGCGGTGGATTTTTCGCGCAAAGGGGGGAAGTTTTCCCGCCAAAGAAACGGCCCGAAGTTTAAAAGTAACAGCGCGCAGTCAAACATCATGAAACTCTCGCCGATCAAAATTCAGATTCCACACTTGAAGGATTTGGGGACAAAAATAAAAAATAAGAAAGGTAGGTAGAGTGAGATCGCAATATTTTTAAAGTCGGCATAAGCAGCACCAAATAATGGAAACATTTTATTATGCGAGCGGCCTTAGGTACCTGGCGTTTTGGAATCTTAGAGCTTTTCAGGTAAGAGGATCTAGTTCATCCTCATTATTAAAAAATAAAAACTACTTTCGGCAGTGATGCTCATTACATTTAAGCTCTGCTTGGTTTATCTAAAGTAACCTGTTGGGTAAGTATTTTTTTCTGTATCTGTCTGTAAATCATAAAATTAGATAGAGCCTAGGAACTCATATTAAATTGTGAAGCACCAACACTTGGGGTTATTTTCACGAAAACGGCGCCACACAAACTATCCTTTTATTATTATTGGTAAAATGTATTAGCTATAAAATTTTAATCTATACATTACGTAGCTGTGTACCTTCAGTAATTATCTACCTAAGTACCTACATATGTACACAGTGTCTGGAAACTCGTATTACAATCGGGGAAAATAAATAAATATCGGTAGCTAGGAGATTAATGGACCCGGCTCCAAAAGTTGTTTTAACCCTTTAGATGCCGAAAAAAGGACTATCGAAATACTTAGAACGAAAAAGAAAAGTTTTTTAAAGATTATCTGTGTGATGCGTATAGATTTACTAGTTTACTACGAGTTTCCAGGCACCGTATACATACATTATTTATATATAATATTGTATGTCAGAGCCTCTCCCGATGAAGCTGCGCGCCTTGCCCCGCTCTTTCTGGCTGCAACCCAACCACCCCACCCCGTTCTCCCCCGCCCCCGCTCTGCCGCCCCTGGCCAACATCTCCTCCAGCAGATACGAGGAAAACCAAGGTATGTGATTCGACTATTATATATTTACAAGTGATGTATTCACCCATCCTACCCGAACAATCCCTCGTGCCCCGTCTGGCTACATCAATACAGGCTACAAATTATTGGAAATGTAAACAATGCCAAAAATCATACAAAATTCATTGGGTTAACACCAGTGGTATGAACATAATGAATTCAGTTATAATTTAAGAAAAACGTAATTGTCAATTGACTACAATTCACCGATACGTTAATAATACATTTCACAAAGCAATTTGAGTGAATTTAGATGTTGGCGGCTAATCAATAAATCAATTTAATAAATCAAGGTTTCCTTTGTCACATTTCTTGAAACAGAAAAATAATAGCCAATGAATTATTACATAAAATATGGAAAAAAATTAAATAAAAATTGAGGAGCGTTTTCACAAAGTTCTCTATCTACAAAAACGTTTTATCCATGGGGCACTTTAAGTGAATAATCACTGGAGTTAATATTTTATGATAATCTTTAAATGCAAATTCAATTACCTGTTAGACATGTCGAATAATAAGAAAACTCATGTATTTGTGAAGAGCCTTTTTTATTTAAAAAGTAGCCAGAAATTGCGAATTTAGAATAAAATATGTTTGCTTTATCTTTGAAAGTACCTAATTACACCAAAAAATTATTACAAAAATAAATATTATATGTATAACACCTACCATTGATACGTCCGTACAAAAATGCAAAATTAATACCTAGGTAAAAAATTTGGTGGGGTAATTTTTGATAATCTGAATTAGCCATTTCGTAGAAATAAGAATCTAAAAAAAAGTTATGGTAGATATTTCTTTTAAGGCGATGCACTACGTAGTAATACAAAATCATGTGTTTTTGGTTTGAAAATTTGGTCGCCTGGAAATGTTTCAGATGCTTTAATTAAATACTGAGAGTAGAATACATCTTGGCCTTTGAAATAATCGAGTATTCTTTAGATAAGTCTTTTTATAAGCCCAGAAAAAAAAAATGTATAAGGCCTATGAAAACTGCTTTAAAGTTCAAAATCTCCTACTTACGAACCCATTTTCGGTTATAATTTTATTGTATAAAGTTATTTATAAAATGAACGATGATAAAATTTTCACATCCAGGCGTCGCGACTTCAAACCACCGCTGTCCTCCATCAATGCAACATTTTTTACTTACTCAAAAACATGAAACCCTCAACATGTATAATTTTGGAACCTAGTCGGGGCCACTCCAACATTGGCGTCGTATGAAAAATTTGATACATCATTTTCCGAGTCCTGAGTCCTCAATGTGTATCATTTTCACAGCATCCCCGAAGATGACACAGTAAGTCTTAAAGAACTTATTTCTCATCGAGGGCCTTCTGTGTGGATTTAACATTAAAAAATAAAATAAAAATCGGTTCCTGGCTGTGGACCCCACCCCAAGGTTGGGGCTCTAGGCCGGGACCTTTACGGCCTAAGTAGAAGTTACGCCTGTAGGCGGTCCGCAGGTTCCCCACCCTTAGTATAGAGCAGGGGTTCCCAACCCCGTGCCCGCGGGCACCATGGCGCCCGCAGAACGATTTGTATGTGCCCGTCACTATTCGACAGTGAAATAATTTTTTTCATAAACATTAATTAAAAATGTGAATTATTTTTATTTATTTTTTTGAGTGCCTAGGTTCATTAAATACGTTCGTATGTTTGCGATATTGTATGTATGAGTGGTTCCTTTGCTGACAGTACTTGTCGCAACCTGTCTAGCGGAGAGCCTGACTGCACTCTTCACTCTAGCCTGGAACGGAGAGTTCTATTTGCACATCACTCCTTGTACACGCAGAAAACCCGAAGTGAACGAACGTCACGAACTGAGCCGATGAACGTCGAAGGCGCCAAAACACATGGCACATGACTCTACCAGCTCTTTCTGCCAGTGAAAGCAATAAGCATAGCCCCGACAGCCAAACTGACAGTAGTCACGTCCTCATACCGTCCCGATCGGTTCAGCTATCATCGGCTCACTTCGGGTTTTCGGCGTGTACAAGGAGTGATGTGCAAATAGCATTCCCTGCCTGGAACCGCGTTTTTGTCATTTTGATTGCGATTGCTGCCCCGAGTTTGTCGATGAAAAATATGTGGTGCCCGCCACCCTACCGATATTTTAGAATGTGCTCTAGAGTAAAAAAAGGTTGGGAACCCCTGGTATAGAGTGTAGACAGTATGTAGAATTTATTGACAGTCCAATTATTAACATAACATGTAAATACTTAGTCACCTAGTATCTACAAGTCAAATCTGTTCTAAACTATTAATAAAGAATGGCAGTATTAAAATAATGTCACTGTAGTTAATTTATATAATAAAAATGAAGTAAAATTATTCTGTACGTTATTATTATTAGGTAGATATACCTAACCTACTGTACCTATACTGCAACCGAGGAACCGTTTCAACCTGCCTCCTTTTTATCCCTGAAAGATCCCATTATTCGTATTTTCTATAGACAAGAAACTTTTCCTTTATTGATTATATTATTAGTAAAACCTACAAGTGTATCAAAGAAGAAAGCAGCGACATTATGTACGTGGATCGGTGTCGGTGCATTAATATTATATGTTTAAGAGGGAGCGAAGCATGTGATTGCAAATCGATAATATATAGGTCATATCATTAGTTATAAGCAGGTACCTATCGACTTGACACTGGCAACTTCGTGGTTATATTACCTTCATAGCGGTAGGCACTTCGGTACCTACCAACTACAATTCTTACTACCATGTTAAGTTTACGTGGAGTTATGTTAAGGAAGTACATTTACGTTAACAAAAGTTTAAGATGTGACATGCGATTATATGTAAATATGTAATAATTATTATGGTGTCGAAATATATCAACGGTACCTGTTTGTAAGATATTTTCCCCACATTGTAGCATTAGTGTGGATTATACGAATGTCGCTTACAAGGAGTCGATGCTATTATTTATTTAAATGGATACGGGGGGGAATTTTGGTTAACTCTTTGTCTTATCACATTACTATAAATAATCTGGTCTTTCATTTAGCCATCGGGTATTTTCAGAATTAGAAACAGTACAAAAAATCTAATGCCCACCGTTAAACCAGTTATTCTAATAGTGTCCTTGTAATAAAATGACCGATAAACAATATTTAATTTGGGAGGCGGGTTTGGGTACCGCCGCCCCGGGAACCATTTACTGGATAACCAACACCTCTGCCACACAGTTCACCCCAAGTGAGGTGTGTTCAGGATGCGACTGCCCACTAGCTGCGTGGCGTGCCAGATCGGGAGAGGCTGGGTTTGGGGAGACCCTTTGACCTTTCCAACTGGTCATCAACTCTCCATCGCCTTGCGTCCGTCACTCCTGGACACATTACCTTTCCTGAACATCCTCTCCTTCCTTTCCTAAGACACCCTCCACACAGCATCTCCAAAGCCTTCTGTGTGGTGTTAATGTAAAAAAAATCCATGTTGATAATAATTATTTATGGGTACTTAGAAACTAAGATTATTTTTAAACAAAAAACGCATTCCTCTATAAAAATAAGTTGGCCTATTACGGCGTATATTCGGATACTACTCGCTATCTGGTGGCATTCCTCTGTACAATAGGATATCACAATACTTAGACAAACACAAGGTTAGCCTTCGTAGATATTCGGAATGTTCGCTTTTACTCCGCGGGATTTGCCGGTGAAAAAGTCTGTAGGTAACTTCATAATTCCTGCAGTATTTCACTTCGCAGGTGCGCGTATGGCGGTATCGATTGTTGCTCAATTTGTTGTAATCAACATCACCTGTATTGTCCTTGTATTCTATTTAAAGATGCCGAATTGTAAACTAAATTACGTTCAATGGAATTCTATCGATCATTCGATGTCATTGCCACCTTTAGAATACTTAATTCTTAATTCAAAAGATTGATTTCGTTGTTGGCACTAAAAATGAAGCCACATTGATCATTCTAGATCGAACACAAACGTAGAAAAAGAGGAACTATTTATTGATTGAGTTTGTGTATTTTTTATTTATATCAGTCACATTCTACCCAATGCTATATGAAATAATCCTCATTCCTCTCTGTTCCTAGATTTACCACCTAACTGGTGAGTAAAAAAATAATCAAATTTGTTCATAAGTTTTCTATCCTCGAAACTACAGTTCTCGCAGTTTTCTGTTGCACTTTATAAGATTTTCAATAATATTATTCTACATAATCAAATACTTTTTAATAATTCCTCCACCTCCTGACATTTCCCATTCATTCTGATGGCAGCATGCTACAATAGCGCATCATAGCGGCGTGGGTTATGCGCCTTAGTTTTCTATCATACATTTTAATGAATTTTACGTGTTATATTCTTTATTTAACGTTTATATATTATGGAATCAAAAAGAAATTAGGTAACCACTTACAACCTTGCTGATTTTTTTTCTCATACATAAAAATATGCTATCAACTCTGTCTTTCATGTTTTAGAAAGGTAATAAAATACGTATATATTTGAGAGAAATTTAACAAAAAAAAATTTATATATTTAATAATATTAGTATATTACTGTAATATATAAATATATTTAATACATTCAATAATATTAGTATATTACTGTAATATATCAATATATTTAATACATTCAATAATATTAGTATATTACTGTAATATATCAATATATTTAATACATTCAATAATATTAGTATATTACTGTAATATATCAATATATTTAATACATTCAATAATTCAAAAACATTTTACAAAAATGTTTTTTGATCAACGTTGACGATGTTTTATAACTTCAACATGAACGCAGAATGGTTCATTGAACTATCACAGCTTTGCTAATGTAAATAATAATATTTTTCATCGTGATAAATTTTTATTTTTAAATTTTACGTAAACAAGAACATTTTATTATTTCGCCAACTAACTTGTAAACGTTTTTTGGCATCCTGAAAAACGACTTTCGTAGACGACGGAGTGTTTTTGTTGTTTGTAATTATTAGATCCGTAAACTATACATATACTATACAAAACCTAATTTTTGGGATTTTGTAATATATTTTTATCATTATTGATGTGTACATGTAAAAAATAAATTCATTTTGAAGCCATTGATACGAATATCAACATCAATACGCTACACTAGAATCTCTAGCGGCCAGCGTTGGTGATACTGCCAATATTTTATAGGATATTTTCTTTAATGAACCCATCGTTAGAATTCTTATTATAAAGCATTCATATTTAAAAGGTCTTTGAATTTCAAACCTAGGTTCCTACCCACAAGTCCCTATTTACGCTTTTCGAAATAATTGCTAAATTAGTGGAAACTTCTTCCCGCAATCCATTATCTTTTTATAATTAAGATATAACCACTTTCCCACTCGTAAAACATCGTTTATTTACAATCATTTCGTAGTTTTTTGTTTGCATTTTTTTCCAATAGGTTACATTAACGCAACAAGTAATTATTAATATCGAGAAACAATAACCCACTTACAAAATGATGTGAGAATCAGTGAAGCTTGCAAAAGTAATATTGTAACAAAGTAGTTGTAATGTTTTGGTTTGTAGTCAATTTTCACATTATTTTACTTGGCTCATTAGCGATTAAAAATAGATTATAGGTCCCGCTGCACAGACGCTGTAATCTGAGATTCTCACGGCTCGTGATCTTCTCAGGGGATAAAATAGTGGCGGAGGATGTGGTCACAGATCCCAGATCTGAATAGTCCAGACTTTCCAACCATCCTCTCCCCTCATTTGCTTCCCCTCCCATTACCTTCAGCCTCAAAACATATGATATAGGCCCATTGGCCCCTGTCTGTTGAGATTCATGAGCATTATCAAATATTTAAAAAAACAATCTTACTGACTGTTGACTGTGAATACGCATTCTTCTTTTTTGAAATCAGTTTCTTATTTTTTTCAATTAATAGCCCCATCTTCTCGGAGCCAGTGAAATAATTTACCATATATGAGTAGTTTGCATAAAATTTAAATTAACATACTAAATTTTTTTTAAAAGACAAACATTCCCGGGTTACGAATAACCTGACAATATTTGAAAATATCCTGCTAACCCGACAGTAAGCGGAAAATGTTGGTTGTGTTGTGATGGAGGATTTACACAGCCGAGGAATTGAACACACTACGCCTGGGTGGGATCCAAACGCGATGTCAAGTCAGCCACCGACCGGTCAGCAAAAATATTTTTTGATGGCCAATGTTTAGCTTTTGTGAGTAGGTAGGTAGTATAAAATTGATTGATATTATAAACTAACTGAAATTCCGGCGTTGCCCGGACTTTACACAAAGTTTTTCTAAATCAGATGTAGACAACAATATTCCTCTTATTTTGAACGTCAAGTGTGCAAAATTCTACTTCAACAGGTGCGAGGGGGGGATGGCGGTGGTATTTCGAAATTTCCTTTCTCTTATTTTGAACGTCAAGTGTGCAAAATTCTACTTTAACAGGTGCGAAGGGGGGATGGCGGTGGTATTTCGAAATTTCCTTTCTCTTATTTTGAAGGTCATGTGTGCAAATCATCAAACTCGGAATAAAACAGAAGATTTGTATAAAAATCAAATCCACAGACACTCTTCTTTATATAAATAGATCTGATAGATTAGAAGATATAATATTGGTACCATTATTATATAATTATCTAGTGCCTACGTAGGTATCTCAAGTATGTGCCAACATTACCGTATCTACCTACTTACTTCTTCCAATTACGTATATCGCTCTATATAGGTGATTTATTTCTCGAAAATAACGCTCCATAAATATAATGTGTTGTTCCCTGATTACAGCATCCCAGAACCCCGCATCTTCATCTGGAGTCGGTCACAGTTCGGTGACGAGCGACGCCAACACGGAATTGCTCTTCAGCCTGTTTAATGGCGTGGAAAATGGGAAAAGACCTTCGCAACAAAAACGGGGAAGGTAAAGTAAACAATTAAATCAAAGTATTTTATTACCTCATTATATGGGCATTTTTTGTTGGGTATTTTTGTAGTAAATCGAATGTATTTCGTTAATTTTTTCGTTCTATATTCCGAGTAAAAAATCTGTTCGTCTCGAGGACAAATGATTAATTAATTAACGATTTGAAACATTTCATTAATTCGATGCTACACGGAGAAAAATGACCATTGCTAAGAATCTCTTCTAATTATTGGCAATTCTGGTTAAAAACGAGATTGCAGGCCTTACAAATGAATTAACAAGTTTCCTGATAAACTTTTCGTAAAACACATGTTCATCAATCAATCCGAATATTTTTGCATTAAAACTAAATTTTTTTGTATAATCATCATATAATATCAAGGCAAATCAATAAAACATTCTTAAATCAATGACTTATTAATAAGGACTGTTAATTTATCGTGAGGGCAAACATTGATTTCTCTTCGTGTAAGATTCACTAGATCCTAAAGAGTGTGATGGATTGGCCATGTGGATAGAATGTGAAATGGAACCGAATGGGTGTCCCAGTGAATGTGACCCGTAAGCAGATCGAGGAAGAGGTGGACTGAATGCTTGGAAGAAGATTGGAATAGGATGGGAAGACCTGAGGAGTGTGGACTGGCGACTAATGCCGAGGGTCTGGAGTCAGTGGGGCGATTCCGGAAAGTCTCCCCTTTCCCCCATGGGATGGTGTTTGTGGAGGAGGCCAAATCCCATCCCAGGATGCAGCGTCATGAAAATGAAGATGATCGAAACTGCGTTTTTATGTGAATACCACAATATAGTCGCAACTGTCACTGACCGAATCCAGTTGGACTGTGGAGTATGTTGTGCAGTACCTACCTGACTATTAAGATTTGTTCATCAAATACGGCCAAAGCCATTTAAGTAACGTTTTTATTGTATGAAACTCAAATGGATTTAAAAAAGGAACCCATTCAAAAAAATATTTTATCGGCGGCTATCGTGGACATGATATTTTTCATAAAAATTAAAGTTGCGTAGTTTATAACGTAATCTGAATGTTGGAGGTTGTGCGAATTCAGTAGGTACCTACCTACAATGGACCAATGAGATTTCAAAATATACATGTTTAAAACAAAGATTTCGAAATAATGCGTGGTGTATGCCTAATGTTGGTAGCTAAAAGTAATGAAGGATAAAACCGAAGGCCGTACACAATAAAACGTGATATCTAATGAAATCCTTTCAAGTGCCATAGCTAATACATCATACTAGTGAGGCGACGATTCTTACTTTGCAGATTGCGATTATTGAATGAAGTTATTTAAACCTATACCCGTAACCCATAAGTCTAGAAAATAGGTTAATTTTAATGGATGAGATTTGATATACAATTATTTTGCAATGTGGCAATAATGAATAAACAGAACAACAATAATAAAAACTGAACGGGATATTTTTGTTTGTTTTTAAATACCTGTCTACCTATATGTATCCACATAACCCCCAAACGTTGTCAATATTCTGAATGGAAACAACCCATCATAAAACATCACTTGCCTTGCCTGCGTTTCAAACACTATATTATTGTTTTAAAGCTGGTTGTTTTCACGTGAAAAAATCTAATAAGCAATAATTGTTGAATGAAAAATACTAGTAGGTACATATTGAATTATTTGGCAGGTTTAGAATAAGCCGACGTAGCGTAATAGTAGAGCAATCAGATGGCTGCGGGTTCAATTCCCGTCAGCAGCATGTATCGATTTGTACGGGTGTTTCAGGCTAATATTTATTCCTTATAGTAATTATTTATACAATATTATTGATTCACTACATATAACATCGTCTTTACTCACTCGAAATCGCTTAAATTTGCAATGAAATAATATAAAATTCATTCGACGCATCACGCAGTGGAAGAAACATTCTATACACGTATAGAATATACGTGTAACTCATAGAAAATACAATGCTGGCATTGCTGGGAGAGGATTGAATACAAATTATGGTTAAGTAAAGTTTTATTTAGGTAATTCAGTACCCAACTCTTCAACTTACTTTTTACACTACATTTTTTTTTATTTAACTGTGTAAATTATAGTATGTGATATTTTAAAGAAATAAAATTCATACAGTTGACATTTATTTCATCAGTTTGTTTTGTTGTTATATATTTTTTGGCAATCATAATAATAGTATTGCTATATGGCAGTGACGATGTGTCAGAAACCTAATACATGCATCCATGTCTAATGCTGTAGCTACATTGAACATTTCAAAAATTACGTTCGTGTAACATAAATATAATTCTGTCGAAAATAATAGAATCCAATAATATAGATCTAAAACTGAGAATACTCCTCATCAAGACCTATGTATGGAGTATCTTGATGTACGGCTGCGAAACATGGTGCCTATCCGAAAGAGATAAACGTAGACTAGAGGCTTTTGAGATGTGGTCCCATAGAAGACTGTTAGGAATTTCCTGGAGAGACCATGTTACAAATGAGGAGGTTCTCCAAAGAATCGAAGGAGGAAGGCACCTGCTCAGGACCTTGTCCGAAAGGCGTGCAAGATGGATCGGCCATGTTATACGACAAGAAGGCCTCTTGCATGTCATAATAGAGGGTATGACCGAGGGGACCAACTCTAGGGGACGCCCACGCCGAGAGTACCTGGAGGACCTGCTGGTGGACGTGCGCTGCTCATCATATGCAGAAGTCAAAAGAGCCGCACAAGACAGGGAAGAATGGAAGAGGAGATTAGATAAAATTGCTGCAAACCAATCCCAGGATTGAAACCAGAGAGAGAGAACATAAATATGCAAGCCTACATATAAACAGGTTTTTTTAACATTAACTTCACACAGGAGGCCCTGAGGAAAAAAAATGTCTTAGGGCCTATGCCATCTTTGGGGATGTTGTGTGTTGGGTAATTTTGAGAAGAGAAAGGAGTGAACATGAGTCTTTAAGTGACCCATGTTTTAGGAGGGAGGAAACACGTTCAAATGGAAAATCGTTCCACATCCGAGCTGTTGAATTCAAGAACGAGTCATAGAAACGCCCCGTTCTCATTTGAAAAATGTCAACTGTATGCAAATGGTAAGCGCACGTTTGGTGTGTTTCTCGACTGTGCACTTTTGCCAAAATGATCAATGACGCTATTTCCTCGGAGCATCTTCCATTGCAATTCAAACAGGGCGCACATGCTATTTGAACAGGGTCTGCAGTTGTGTACTATTAAAGTATCTGCAGGCCCTGTACAGTACGCCCAGCTTCTGAGAGGCTAACTTGACTTTGGCTTCCATGGAGCCCCCGTGCCTGAGCTGGTCACTAAGAGTTATACCAAGCATATCAATGGAAGGCATGTTGGGAGAATTGCTTCTGTTGAAGGAGACTAGTTTGTCATTTCGATACCTTTTAGACAATCCGACGTGATAGGGTCTTTGAAACATTAAATTCGACTACGTTATTCTTACCCCAAGAGGGAATCTTCTCGAAGTAACCGTCCATTATTTGCTTCCACGCACTCCTAGGTGCTGCAGTTTGTGTTCCTTACCAAGTATATCTTCCTAACCAAGTAAGACCGCTGGAGAAAAGGCCTGGGGGCGCGACGGATTTTGAAGTGTCACGTGATCAAATCAGTGATATCGAGTAACGATAGTTTTTTCAAATAGCGGCCATTGATCTTGATACTGTTGAATTGTGTGTTGTTTTACCGCAAACTTATTATATAAACAGAGCGATTGGAATATTTTAAACAGTGAAGTTCACTTCTGTGCAACACTGACGAAATTCGGCAGTCGCACGCCCAGGCCTGTACTCTAACTGGCGTTTATTTTTTAACTCTAACCGGTTGTTTTCCAGACCCAAGAAGCTGCAGACGACACCTGGGGTAGGGTCGCGCGATGACGACCCCTGCCTGGTGCCCGCGGGGCTGCTGCCCTCCCTGGACCCGTCGCGCCCCAAGCCCGACAACCCAAAACCCCTAAATTACTCGCAACTTCTCAACGAGCTCGTCATTCAACTGTAGTATCAATAACTGCCAGTGTTGCCATGTTGTGGAAATTTTTGTTATAATAGGAAAGCACTAAAATATTACGTACAAACAATTCAGTACATAACTCTACTAAATACTTTTCACAACTATTTATTTTATTTATCCGTATAAATATTATGCGGTACTATTACTTATTTTTCCGTTTTTCGCGCGAGAGAACTGTGGTGGGAATGCCCGTCTACCCAAATTAAGTTCAATTTCTCCTATGGACATTCTTTCCATTAATTCGTCTTTCATTCATTCCGACATTCATTCATTCCGATATTCATTAATTCCGACATTCATTCATTTAGACATTCATTCATTCCGACATTCATTCATTCCGACATTCATTCATTCCGACATTCATTCATTCCGACATTCATTCATTCATTCCGACATTAATTCATTCCGATATTCATTAATTCCGACATTCATTCATTTAGACATTCATTCATTCCGACATTCATACATTCCGACATTCATTCATTCCGATATTCATTAATTCCGACATTTATTCATTTAGACATTCATTCATTCCGACATTCATTCATTCCGACATTCATTCATTTCGACATTCATTCAATCCGACATTAATTCATTCCGATATTTATTCATTTAGACATTAATTCATTCCGACATTCATTCATTCCGACATTCATTCATTTCGACATTCATTCAATCCGACATTAATTCATTCCATTGCCTTGTTTGGGGCGAAATATGTTAGATATGTAAATTCTGCCACAAACATAAATGTCACGATCGTCAAAGGCTACTGTAAAGTGTAAATTCAATTCAATTAAAGTTTTGATCTTAAAGTTGCTAGCATGCAAAACAGTTTTTAACCAAAGGCGAGAAATTACAGGAATTTTCTATCACGTGTAAAACAATTAATGTATTACCGGTTCGTGCTCTTTTGTGTCAAAAAATGTATTGCAACATGTTATACCTGACAGTCCGTTTAAGACAGTGGTGGATAATGTGTAGGTAGGTACTTGACAATACACGATTTACACAAAATAAAGGAATGACAGTACCTATGGTAAAAATAATATCGTCAATGAACCATACGTTACATTGTGCCATAATTTTTTTAACAAGATGCCATACGATTATACAAAAAATTGCTCTAAGACATAAAATTCTTAGTTAATGATGTTTGAAAGTCTTGGCTTTTGGAAAGCGACTTTATGTAGGTATTAAGACGTTATTTTGCTCTATCTTAAATTTTCTTTTAAACAAATACGGTGGTCTTCTTGATTGTGTGATATCTTCGGATATTTTTGTGCTGCTATTTTGATGATTATTTTCAAGTTATTGTTGTTTTATATAAAACTAGGTAAAATCCCCGGCATTATTCGGGCTTTACACAACGTTTTTCGACAATTAATATGAAAGTGACATTCTTATTGTTTTGAAAGCCAAGTAGGCAAAATTTCATCAGTGCCAGAATAAAGTTGTAGATCTGTAGGTATACAAATCAAATCCACCCCCCCCTGGCTAAAACTTTCTGAAGTCCCCGGCGTTGACAGTTTTTAGAAATCAGATGTTGATAGTGACCTTCATTTTGTTTTTAAGGTCAAGTGTGCAAAATTTCACCAACTTCGGAATAAAATTGTTGCTTTGCAAAAAAATCAAGTCAACCCCGCAGCTGCCCGCCCGCCACAGAAACTCTCTTATATATTAACAGATAATAGAAAGATGTCATGGTGTCCGGAAACCCGTAGTATAAACGGGAAACTGGTGTATCTATATAACACAGAGGTTTCGTTTTTTTAGCAAATAAAGGATTTAAAACTTTTATAGTTGGGTCTACGCTTCGAAGCACTTTATTGAGCCCCCAATAGATTTTTTTTTCAAATTTGACGTATAAATACCAACTTCGGAGTCGATTTACCCGAAAATTAAATCTTTAATGAAAAAGTTAAACCACATAATCCACTCGAAATGTGATGTAGATTCACCAGATTCTCTCTTGTAATACGAGTTTCCGGACACTGTGTATAATTAATTAATTGATAAATATATTTTTTAAATGCATTTTCCGTTTAATAATGTATTTCCTAATACATTTGTGGACAGAAGATATTGAATGTAATTAATTTTATTTACCCCAATATTGTAAAAAACTGACAAAAAAAGTTGTAAAATATTATGCAGATATTATAATTTGTCGTCCTCCCAATGTGTCCAAAATTAACTTTCATATGTACATTTAATAAAATTGATTATACCTTTGTTAGTTGACCAATATGCCTAAATATATTTATATGTTTATCATTGTTATGTTTTTGTTTTATTGTGTAATCGTTCTTGTACTTAATTTAAAAAATGTAAAATTTGTATTTATTTAAACATGTATAAAAGAGGTATTTACCAAATAAAAGCATTTACGTGTTTTTTTCGTTTACTCATAATTTGAAAAGCCTGATGACAGATCAAGCTATGAGCGCGCTATATTTTCGTGGCTTGGCCTATTTCAGCATATCGCTCGCCATACATTCCCATCGGTAGTGTATGGCGAGCGATATGCTGAAATAGGCCAAGCCATGATGCGCATAGCGTAATGTGTCGCCAACCTTATTTGCCCTCGGAAATTGGTTCTTCAAACGTTTACAGCTTGCCTTACTTATTTTTACTCTAGGCGGTCAAATAGAGGAACAAGCGAATTTGTTAAATTAATAGATCATTGTAACCGAAAACACACCCACAGTGGTGATTCTTCCGACTTTCTGAAAATGATACAGAAATTATTTAGGAAGGTACCACATAAGTACCTATTTACTGTGTTGCAAGCGCAATAAGCTAAATAAGCCAATAAGGTAAATAATATTATGTACATGACTTGCATGAAGGTACCTACCCAGTACCCATACGCATTATTTTATAGATGCTGAGGTTTCATCCTTCACCGCGCGTTTAAAATAACCGAAAAATAGTAAAAACAATAACGATGGATCTCGTGACTTCTCTGAAGTAATAAACAATTTATTATTGACAAACTTCCCCTACATTGTTATCTTTATAATGGTTATCTTAATAAGTTATATAGAGTATATTTTTTAAGTCACATTGTTTTTCAAAAAATCTTATTTCACATAAATTTAAATCGACACAAACCAATCTTTCAAAATTCATAAAATGTTTCCAGCAAAAAAATGTTCGTCCAGAACTAATTATTTTTATTATTTTTAAATTTTCAATATGGCATTTGGCCAGACGAAACAAATACGTTTTTATCTAGTTAGGACATTAGGTGACCGGTTATAAGCTGGAAAAGAAGTTTTTTGTCTTTTTTTGGGATATATCCAACACCAACTTTACTATTGCTGAAGGGTGAATTATAATACAAATATTATCATTTAAACAAACTAATTGACAAATTTGAAAAGGAATGGTAGGTACTTCTTCACAATACCTACTATCAAAGATATTAGAAGAACGAGATATGCTATGTTGGCCGCCGGACCGTAGGCGGAGTACTACCTAATTAGGGTACTTTGAACGGTATCGGGACGTGTACGCACAGAAATCTGTTCTATGTATTAGTGCGGATACCTTAGCGTAAGCGAAGGTGTGTAGTAGTATTGGTGAACAAAACCGGCGACACTCGGCAAAACAATTCCACACAGTATGAACTGCTCATAGCACATCTTGTTCTTCTAATATCTTTGCCTACGATCCACAATCAATCCCAAAGAATGTAAAACTAATGTTAACAAAGTGGTTAAGAGGAAGCTACAACCCAAAAATGTGTATATTCTTGGTATACCTTATATTGTAGATAATAGGCATTAAAATCGCTTGACAAACGGAGTCTAGAAACGTTCGATTTCAAGCACAAAACTAGTTTTTATTTATTATTTTACAAGCAATAATTATTCGCCTGAAACACTCATCCACATTGAAAAATCTCCTGATAAAAGATACATGACGCCAACGGGACTCGAACCCGTGTCCCTTCGATTTCCGGTCGACAGCTATAATCTCCTGATATATCTTTTATCAGGAGATTTTTCAATGTGGATGATTGTTTCAGACGAATAATTATTGCTTGTAAAATAATTGTTACCCTTTGTGCTATGCATAAAAAATCTTGTCCTAAACATTAGTTTACCAAAAAAAATAATAATTAGTTTTTATTTATTTTGTAAATAATTTTAAAAGAAAGCAAAAAAGTTAATGAAGTGAAGATAATCTTAGCTATAATCCTGTATTTCTTTAGATGTTTCCTTTACGCGTTCATACATTTCTCATGAAAAAATATTGTTTTTAGTGGTTTACATTTATATTTTTTATTGAGTAATTTATTTTTTTATTTGTATTCTACTCAAGCGAAACGATAGGAAAACTTTCAATTTATCTAAAGCATATTTTTTGGTACCTATTCATAAGTAGGTACACCAATTCATTATAAAGATTAATTAAAATAGTGATTTAGCACTAAGCTTCGGCTAAAAAATACTTGGCTTCATCAATAGAACCTCTGACTTCAATAATACTATCACCCTCAAAACTCTTTACTTAGCGTTGGTTCGCCCTAATCTAGAATGTGCCTGCGTTATTTGATTCCCATTCTATGATGTTCACATTAATAATATGGAATCCGTACAGCATCGCTTCTTAAGGGTGATTGCTTGAAGATTAGGGCTAAATAGAGGCGATTACTCATACGATGAAATTGAAGTAAAATTAAATCTTTCTTCTTTAGAAAAAACGTAGGAAGCACTTTGATCTCATCTGCATTTTCAAAATTATTAACAGTATGATTGACTCGCCTACTTTGTTGCAACTCATCCCATTCAATTCGTCTTTCCGTAGACTCGGAAATAATGATTTGCTTTTCCTCAATCAACACTCCACAAATTATGGATACCATTCACCAATGTCCAGACTTGTCAACTGAAGTCAGGACCTTGATTTTTTTGGTGATTTTTGTCTGTCATTACGCGTGTAATATTTTATATTGATATGTCCGAAGTCGTGAACTCAATCAAAACCTTGTTCCCGCCTTGACTTGACACTATCTCTATTGTTTTTTTACCCTATTTTTGTCACAGCATCTTCTATTGCAACATTTCTCCTTGTATTAACTTCGTGTAATATGTAATGTGTTGATTGAACTTGGTCCGTTCATAAGTAAATAAATAATGTAAACGAAAACATATAATATAATAATACTTGCATTCATTTAGTTCACTACATCCATAAATTTTTTAAAGGAAGTAGGTATGCTTTTAAAAAATAATTTATGTGTTTACATCATTAATAATATTAATACCTTATTATGCATTAATAAGTAATCATAATATATCTCAACCAAACGTATGTTGAAAAATTGTTAATAAAAAATATATAAATAAATAATAATACCTAATATATCTCAACCAAACGTATGTTGACAAATTTTCGTTAAACAAATGGTTGAGTATTGGAGAGTTGAGCGCAGAAATAGAAAGATTTATGCTTGCCATTCGGAATAGAGTCATTAATACTAAAAATTATAGGAAGCATGTAATCAAAGATACAAATCAAATTGATGATTTATCTAGAAAATGAATGGCTTTTCCGGAAACTATAGAACATATTATATCGCGATGTTCTGTATTAGCGCCGTCCGAGTATACATTTAGGCACAATCAAGTTAAAATAATTCACCAAAGTTTGGTAATTAAATATAACATGATTGACTGCCGTAATATAGTACCATATTATGAATACGAACCAAATTCATTTTTAGAAAATGAATTTTATAAAATATATTATGATAAAACTATACTAACAGACCGAACGATTATTCATAATAGACCGGATATAGTTTTTAAAAAATAACTAATGTTGTTATTTTGTCGTTATGATGTCGCTATTCCAAATTCCTGTAATATTCAAAAATCTGTTTCTAAAAATATGAAAATACACAGATTTAGGAAATGAGATTAAAAGAATTTGGCATTCTCAGACCATAAAAACATTACCATTTGTTATTTAGGCTACTGGCATTTTACCTAGCTCTCTCATTCAAAATTTAGGCGTATTAGATTTGTCAAAGAATTTATATATAAAAATGCAAAAATTAGTCATTTTAAATACAATATGTAGGATTATGAAAGATTTTTTTAAATATTTATATTGAGGGATCAGTGGGATTTATAGGTCCAGTAAGGAGTTCTACCGAGCCGAACCCTCTGATATGAAAATATTTGGAGTCCCCATATATTATAGAATATTTTCCCATTTGATCTCTGGTGAGTTGACGAGTTGTTATTGTGTTGTTTTGTATTTATTATGCTTATATAATGCACTTGCATAATGTGGATTGACTAGATGATCATTTTGTGGAAAAATGTGTGGAAGGGTTTAGTTTTTCCTGTGGGGAAGATTTGACCCGGACATAAAGTCGGAAAAATAATAAATAAAATAAAATTTAAGTTGTATGGTATGTAGGTGATTTCTATATTATTATTTAGTATTGTTTCTATATTATTATTTAATAATGTATTTTCATGACGACACGAAACACGATTAAAAAAGATATCAATATCGTTTTAAGCGCCAAAAATTCAAATATCCATGTTGTAAATATTCGTTGATATGGCAACATTGAACCAGTTTCTAGCCGTTAAACTAGAAAAAAGTAACCTTTAACGCGCGTCAAAAGTAATGTAAATTATTTCACATCTCTCGTGTTAAAATAATGCATTTAATTAATGTTATATTATTGGATAACTTTTTTCGCAAAGTTTCAAAGCAATTCTTGTACATAAAAACGTTTTTTTAAAAAAATTTATTTTAGTTTAGTCGGGTAAATACTTCAGATGATTTGTAGAAATTTGTAGTACATCTTCCAGCGAATTTCAAAGTTTGATATTTAAGAATTTTCATCAAATACCTATAAAAAGACTAAGCACCTACATATTTTTATATGATCTCTTCCTACTTTTATAATATAACTAAAAGAAAACGATCTTTTTACCTATCATAATATCTTTACTTTAAAAATATTATTATGTTTTCAACATTCAAAATTATTCACAACATCAACCGCGCTGTAATACGTTCTTTATTTTACAAATATATGTGTTTTAAGTTCAATCCGTATAAATACGCGTTTGCAACGTTGGCATTCCGACATTTAGCCGCACAGGCGCGCATGACGCCACTCGCCTCTGTTGATTGGTGAAAAAACCGGTACGCGCGCTCAGTGGGGGGACGGTTAACTTTGAAACAAAATTTGTTGTCGTTGCGTGTGCTTGTGTTTGTTCGTAAGGTATTTGGTGCTCCGTCTGTGTTTCGAAATATTATCAAAGATCAAAGCATTCACGTGAGAAACTGAATTGATATTTCCTGCAGAATTTGAAATTTGTTCGTGTTCCGTCTGTGAGCCGTTTTCAAACTTAATGTCTTTTTTTACCTGAGCGATGACACGACCGGTGGTTGGTGGGCTCCCGTTTCTAATTTGTGTTATGTTTTCTGTTTTACCTGTCAAAGAAAGCGCTGTCTGTAACAGGTAACGAGGTTATCCGCGCTGTTGATATTAGTGCTTTACTGTCAAAGATACAAGTGTGTTCGTTGCTTAACATGAAGTGCAAAAACTTAACTTATAATGTGGCTTTTTGGGTGATGTGATTCATTGTGCTTGGTTCATTGTTTCAAATAATGAAGGTTACTGTATGTTTCGGTGATGTTCGTGTGCTGGTTCCGTGTGGCCAGGGGGATCTGCTGGTCAGAGACCTGGTCAGGGAGGCCACCCTTCGCTACAGGAAGGCTACGGGGAAGGTAAGTCAGCAGTCAGTTTGACCATTCATTATATACTTTCTTACGCAATGATACAACGAAAGTAGAATCGTTGGCGATTGAACAAACGACCAAAGCATTCATTTCTCGGGACACGTTCTCATTGCTATGCAAACATTAGTCGTGAGCTTTGAATATTCGAAGCACGTAACTCGCCTTTGTCTCTAAAATTCCTTCTTGGGTTGGATGCGAAACACAACCATTTGGGAAGGAATACGTAAACAGTTCACACGAGTAAAACTTGCCCTCATTATTACGGATAGTAAATGAAACGAAATATTCAACGAAATCGAGAGTTGGTCGTTGAGTTCCCTTACACAGTACGGCAGTGGAGGTAGTATTGGCGCACAGCGCACACCTGACATCGCTGTCACGTCACTGTACTTCTCTACACTCTTACTTACCTGCTTCTGCCTACCTCCGTTTCTACCTGTGCTCCTGGCACGTCTGTACACTAAGCGCTCCCAGCCAACGTATACCACTGTACAGGAATCCTTACAACAGACCTCCGGATTGTATTTTCCATCCAATCCGAACTAATCCCTGTATTAAAAAATAAACCCGCGAGTTTTAATTGCTTTAGAAACTCACCTTCGTGCAAATGTTCCCCTCGCTGTTTTACAAAGGGTAAAAGTTTTAGTCCACTCCCCTACCTATTATGACCTCGCACACTCCAAAACCAGCTGCAGGCTGCAGGGCGCATAATTTAAATGTCAATGGATGCAGTTAATGTACATGCTATTTCTGAAATCATTTTTATTATTACTGCTCAGACGAGTACCTATAATGATAAAATACCTTTGTTTTTTTTTTCTTTTCAAAAGGTATTATTTACCTCTCAAACCACAACAACCTCAGACTCGTGTTTCATTTTTCTTTTGCATTCGTCGCTATTTTTTACTCTTCATATTTTAAATTCCTAACAATTACCTTATTCTGGTATTTTTTGTCAGGAAAAATAAACATGAATTAACAGGGGTATAGGCACATACAAAATAAGCTTAGATAAAATCCATAAAATAGCGCGAAGTAAGCAATCCTGCTTCCTTAGCTACCGTGTCTAGTTCAAAGATGTTATTTTTATATGTATCAAAAGTTATTTATAATATTATATTTATGTTTACTTACTTTAATATTGGGTAGGTACCTGCTCGCATAAAAAAAATAACTAGTAAAAACTTACAATAAACATGTTTAAAAAAATATTCATGTAAAGTTGGTTAATTTCCACTTCTAAGATTCGTTCATTCACGTAAACGAATTCGAAATTCAAATAGATGTATTTAAAAACGTTTGAGATAAGTAATATGAGATTTTAAATAGTATTAAAAAATTTCTGTTTTCTAGAAGCTAATAATGAAATTGTACCAAGTTGTACACACACACACACACACACACATTGACGCGACGTATGAATAGAATATAACGAAGAATTCCCTATCCCGCCTACCCGATGAAAAGAGAATTTAGATTTGGACAAGCCTTCGTCAGCTTGTTGGCATTTCATTCTGATGACAAATGCAAATTACTATAATATTATTCTCGGAAGAATATTCCGAAGCTGGGATAACCCACGGACACTTTGAATTCGCGTAGGTCACCCGTTCGTACATTATTAAAAATAAGGTTATAATTCAATTTCGACTTGGGGATAATGGTTAGAAGGTCATAACATTTATGTGACTTACGAGGTTTTGTTTCAATAGGAAGTGTATAAGAATTATCGGTTCTCGATTTTATGTCGTGTTATAATACATTTTATGTGTGGCGAAGACATTTTAGTAAATAAGTAATAAATTATTGATTATAATGCTTGAGTTTCTGTTGCTGGTTTTAAAATCTTGGACTTGCATTCAAATATTATTAACTGTCTTCGTATTATCATAAATACGACGTTTTCTTTACGTTTGTATTTGTACTTATGAATATTTATTTTTTAA
Organism: Hesperophylax magnus; assembly: GCA_026573805.1. NCBI lineage: Eukaryota > Metazoa > Arthropoda > Insecta > Trichoptera > Limnephilidae > Hesperophylax > Hesperophylax magnus. The sequence continues at coordinate 373,471 of JAIUSX010000006.1, read as the reverse complement.
CCATCTCATTCTATAGTAAACATTAGACATTCGACAAATGATCAAGGAAAAGTGGCTGAGAGGACTTCATTGAATTGGTGAGCATTGAAGAACTACGTAGGCGGGAAACTACGGCCTCAGCTGGAGCTGAGAGGAGGTGGTGGTGTTAAAGCCAGATACAACCTCTCTCGACAGTCGCCAGGCTCCGTGCTAAAAGGACCTGTCCCACCTGTAATTCGCCTGCGCGTTATCTCTTGCTTATCTTGGTTTGGTCGGTACCTGCGCGCGAGGTGCCAGGTATGTTGCCTGTTCGGATCGGGCGTAAGGTTGATTGCAGCTGGAGGTAGTCGAGGCAGCTCTAGGCTCAGGGGATCGGAATGCCGTCGAGTTATTCATTGCGGCGGTTGGACTTACCTACGCTGTAATAATCGTCATTATGACATTGTACCGCGGCGGCGGCAGTGGTAGGCACGTAGAGTCTGGGTAGAGACGGTAGATGATGGAACTTACCTCCGCTATCTACCTCTTGTAATGGAGGTAAAAATTCTTCTCCGTCGACCGGTCCCGCTCTAGAATTCGGTTTTAATTTTTTTATTTCCCCCTGACTCACAACGGGTCTAGCAGGTAAATTACCGAGATTTGGATCTGGGCGGGAGCCTTACTGAATACCTAATGTTCCGGCATGTCGAAGAAGAGATCGCGTGTTTGAGTAAGGCACGGAAATGTCACCGGAGCTCTGGAGTTGTGGCCAGAGATAGCTCGATCCATTACGACAGCGGCCTAGTATGATAGTAGAAATGAGCCATGCTAATTTTTATTTTCATGCCAAGTTTGTTGAAATTTCTATCTAGGTTAAAACGAAAATCGATTTGATTTCAGTTTAATTACATAATGTCTGCTTCTGCAGTGCATTTTGGGTATATTTTATAATTGCATCAATCTACAGTCCGATCAGATAGATGACTATGTGATACCTACATTACATTACATTGGATTCGGAGGTTGCGAATGCTTCTCCTATCTAGAAAAAGTGCTGCACATTTCCCCTCTGTTGTGATTATTGGTTTTTGGTCTTTCTTATTAATTAATAAAAAAGTTACTTAAATGCTGCTGCAATAGAGAGCAGATAAACTCGCTGGTCATTAATTATTGTCAGATTTATAATAAATTAATTGACGTGTACCCGGCGTTGCTCTAGGTTATGAATGGTTTGGAGGAAAGTTTTGTATTGTATAAAGTATTTTTTGGAAATACCAGAATTATAAATATTTGTTGATCGTGCCACGCCTTCTTTAGGCGTTCTCGACTTCTTCTACCATTCTATTCTACGTCATTCTATTCTACGTCATTCATTCTCCTAATATACCCCATTCTTCGTTTATCACATACGCCTAATTTTACCATATAAAAGTATTTGTTTCACTTGATCGTGCCATGCCTTCCCCGACTTTTTCTACTATAAACTTTAAAAAAAAAAAGAAAGACAAACATTCCCGGGTTACGAATAACCTGACAATATTTGAAAATCTCCTACTGCCACCACAGTAAACGGAAAGTGTTGGTTGTGTTATGATGGAGGACTTAGCCAGCCGAGGAATTGAACACACTACGCCTGGGTGGGACCCAAACGCGATGCCAACTCAGCCACTGACCGGTCCACTTCGTGTGGTGTCATGAAATCCACACCATAACTGTTAAAAAACTACACTATATCGCCATCATATATATATATATATATATATCATATATATTCACGTATACCATATTGTTACTATTAAATAACTACATTATATCGCCTTTAATTCGTCTCCGTATATCATTCCAGTGCAGAGAAGTCTTCCTCGGGCGTCTCTGACTTTTCTACCACTCAAAGCATTCTCTAAACACTCCTGGCACTAAAAAGAACAAACGTTGAAATTTTCAGCAAAATTAGTCCAGTTGTTTTTGAACCTAAAGGGCACACACACACGGACATTGCCTTTTATTTATATAGATAATTTAAAAAAAATAATTCAAATGCTTCAAATTTCTGTCCCTTAGTTGGGTTTAACTGAGCACGACTTAGTTACTAATATAATCTTGAATTCATCTTAATGGTCATTGAGATTAGCCTTGTACCTAAAAAATGGGTCTAACTATATATTCTTTATCCTTATCGATATATCTCCATCTACTGAGTGAATTACGTAATTATTATAAAACTCCACAGATCTAATGCGGTAAATAGTAGAACATGGTATCATAATAAATATATGTTTCTAAGTCCAAGGTTCCTCCTCACGAGTGGTTACAAGTTACTATGTTAACATTTTAAACATAATATTATCTTTTTGCATAATTATTTAAACAATCAACCAATGTTTCTGGTTTCCTAAGGAAACGTTATTTGTTTGTAATACTGCACGCGTCGGTTTTGTTTTTAAGGCGACATAAAACTCTAATAACGGGGGTTTGCTCGACGCTCACATTTTAATTACTTCTGATGAACCAATTACTAAAATCTCAAATGTTTCTACGCGGATTAAGTAAGTAAGTTATTTATATTTAAGATTAATAAAAATAGGACTTTACCATTAAAATATTTTCCGTAAAACGGTTTCAAAATTTTATAAAACGTTTTTCAACCATAAAATTAGCTGTAAGCACCAGATTTCTTTTCTAGACGATGAATTAGTAACTTCCCGAGCAATCCCTTTAGAAACATTTGAGATTTTAGTAATATGTTCATCAGCAATAATTAAAATAAACCCCACGGAAAGATGTATTTTCTAGGTCTGCTAGGGAAAAGTCGACCGTAGGTCCGTCCATTACACTGGGCCGCGCGCCGAATATTGTTTTTACACGACTTCATCACTTACGTCGTTATGATTCCCACTTTATTTTAGAGATTTGATACGGAAAATTCAACCGCAGGTCTGCCCAATACACCAGGGCCGCGAGTCGCATATTTTTGTGTACGACTGCTTCACTTACGTCCTTAAGATTCTGGCTTTATTTTTGGGTATTGTCTCGTCTTAAGGTAAGCTGTTGTTGATGTGACCATGACACAATCAAGTGCATAATATTATTATGTTCGTAAAATAATATATATGCAAAAACTTTAAGTGAACGAATGTTGAATCGGATGACAAACACCACCATAGTTGGAACTGAAGGAAAGGAAAAGCACTTCGTTTGCTTTCTGACTAATTTTAATATATTTTTATGGCAAGACGCGTTGCATATTCACGTGTTCTTAGAAACCCGTATTGATTTCCATCCTGTGTTCCGGTAGGTACAAATTTATGAAGAAACAACATAAAAATGAACCATTTTTTTTCTGAGGCACACTAAGTTGCCTTATCTCTGATATGACTAATGAAATGTGTTATTTGAGTGGAATGTAACAAGTAACCCATCTACTTTTTAGTGTTATCTTATCAAAAACAAATAGGTGTAATGATTTGATGTTACGTTTAACGCCCGTTCCGTTTTCGCCCATCTAGCAGATTCAAGTATACGTCCTCGAGCCAATTATTCAACTGCATTTCCTTTGACGACTTTCTTTTCTTTCGTGTATTTCTATGGCACTACAATAATTTACTGACATATTATTTAGAATCCGCGGAACTCATTTTTCTATTGCAAATTTATATCATTGTGTAAATTATACACTTATCATATGTAGGTGTGTATGTTACCGTCATCAATTTCATATTTAAATTTATTTCCTGCCTTGTCGTTTTCATTTATTTTATGTTGCCCTGTTGTGGGGAATTGAACGCATTTAGGGTAATTTACATAGACATTTGCCGGATTATTATTACTAGATGACATGTCATAACATGTTGATTGTTAGTTTTCAAACCTTTGAATGAATGGGGCTGTAATTATTCCAATAATTGCCTCATGTATCCAGTCTCCAATGCCGTATGTAGGCCTAGGCAACCTAGGCAAATGCAGAGGGCGGCAATTTTTAGGGGGCGGCATTTCGCCAAAACTCTTTTTTACTGTGACTATAATAAATATCTATTTTAATTCATGCTAACTTAGCTCTGCTCAGATTTTCAAACATTAATATTGCTCAAACGGAAATATGTGACAAGTGATAAAATCATCTGAAAAGTAAATTTGAGTCTTTTTTTTGTGATGGAGGACACACCACGCCTGGGTGGGACCGAAACACGATGCCAACTCAGCCACTGACCGGTATTATTGGTGAACATCTGGGATGAGGTTTTTCATGACTTTTGTCAGTTTGAAAATGCGAAGAAAATGTGTAGGTATAGGTTATACATATAGGCCTAGTTTAAAGTGAGTTAAGCTAGGCGCAACGGGAGTTTGTTCCAACCTCACACTTTATTAATTTCGACGAATTCGTAACTATCATACTCTTCTTTCAGACCGATACCATTGATGTAAGTTATTTATATTTAAGATTAATAAAACCATTCAAATATTTTAGTTTGAAAAATTTATAAATCGTTTTTGAACTATAAAATTAACGTACCATACGCACCAGATTTTATTTTTGTAGGCGATAAATTAGCAACTCATCGATGTATTAATGTAGAAACATCGAGATTTTAGTGATGCCGTTATCAGAATTAATGAAAATAACCCAGTGGAAACATACATTTTCTAGGTCTGCTAGGGTGAATTCGCCCGTAGGTTCGACGCGCCGAATATTTTTGTAGACGCCTTCTTCATTTACGTCGTTAAGGTTCCCACTTTATGTTAGGGTATTGTGTCGTATTAATACGATTTTGTATTTTTTGCATAGGGCGGCTCGGTACCCAAAAACGGCCCTGCATGTATCCAATAGATTGTCAGTGTTTCGTGTTTTGCGTGCAATTCATTTCGTTCGTATGTACTTCGCTACGTATTTTAACAAAGAGTTCCAGATGTTAAAAGCGTGCTTCACGTCCGTACATAGACACTGTTCAAACGTGAACATGGTACATTCATAATTGTCACGAATTACGCAGGCGTTGTACAATGTCGACTTCCGCAGTGTTCGTTGTTTGTCGCACCGAAAGGGCATCGTAGATCGTAGCTCACAGCGGAGTCGATTGTCCTTGAAGCGTGTGTCATGTGTCATGTCACGGCCAAGTGGACCTGAAAACACGCGTGTTCTGGTGAACTCCTACCAAACCTGGCTCTTCTAGCGACAAACAATGGCTCGTTATTGCTCGCTTGACATCTTCCGCGCCGGTTTCACACCATCGCCATCGGTGTCACCCCCGACTGGGTGTGGATGATGCTTATTGCCTGCCTGTTTGCCGCCTGCATCCGAACAATGACAGCCTTGTGGATTTCATGACCAATTCTCAGATTTGTTAAAATTAACGCCAACTCTCACCGTTGTGCTTATGCTTGAACTTGACTAATAAAGGTATATAGATCCTTTGTATCCTCTCTGTTTCTCAGAAACGAAGTTTGTAACGTCAACATTAACGTTAGTGGCAGGATCATATTAAACAAAATTTCGTAATTTATGCCATAGAAAAATAATTGGGACTTAACATAGAAATTAATATTTAATTTTAAATATATATCACTTTCTAATTAAAACCAGTACTTTTTTTACAAATGTCGATTTCATACTTAAAATAATTTTCGAAGTTTTGCATTGGAATTCTTTTGAAATAATATCATATGTATGGCGCAGTGGTGACCAGTGGGACAGTCTGCGCAGTGCAAACGTAAAGCAAATAAATTGTCCGCATTTTAGTGCCCGCCGCCGACATACCCGTGAGGTAGAGGTGGAGTTCTGTCAGAACACGCCGACCAATCACAGGGCGTTTAAGTCTTTTACGTTTTTAATCTTTTTTAAATGACGATTGATTAATTCTACGTACAATTACTTCATATACTTAGAATCAGCGTTTTTTGATCTATATGAATAAATTTTTTTTTTTGCCTAAATATTTTGCACTCAAATTCCTCATTGACATGCATATTGCACACATGAAACAGGTTTTCAATAATTGTGATTCATGATAACAGGTGAAATGTTATTTTATTACAATCGTGTTGAATGTATATAAATGGGATATATCTATTTCATTTCATTGATTTCGCAAAAACGATGCTATGAAAACATTGTAAACAGGGATACATAGACCAGATACAAAAGTGGGCACCCAAAAAGCGCTGTTATTTATTTATTATTTATTTATTTATTTATTTATTTATTTTTCATGTTCTCCATAAAACGGTTATTCACCAATACATTATGGAGAAGATTACCAATTAGACAAAAAGTATAGCAAAACACATAAAAAGGTCAGTTTCACTACTTTGTGACATACGTCAAAAGATAATTGTTAAACTGCCTGTAGGTTACGTTAAAAATGTCGATGGTCAATGCAGACTCGTTGAGCAGTTCAGTCGCTCTGTTGACTGGGGCGTTCTGATAGGCAGAAGTCCTCGCTTTTGGAGCATAAAAAAGGGTATGGGACCTTCCACGAGTATACTTGTCTGGGACATATAAGTTAATCTCTTTCAAAATAGGTGGATTATGTATAGTTCCAGAGATTATCTTAAAAAAATGTTTTCCTAAAAATATTTTTCGGCGGGCTTCTAATGTATTAAGATCGAGCATTCCTGCTAAGAATAAGGATGGATACAGGAAAGGGTAGTACATATATTCCCTCATATATAGGTAACGCATGAATCTCTTTTGTACTTTTTCTATTTCGAGAATATGGTTTTGCTCAGAAGGGGCCCAAATAATGGAGCTATATTCCAAGATACTGCGAACAAGTGCTTCATACGTTCTTCGGATTGCGATTCCGTTGGTAAATGATCTTGAATTACGAAGAACAAATCCAAGCATTTTATTGGCACGGGAGACAATATCAGATATATGGGATTTGAAAGAGAGATTTGCTTCAAAAATTACGCCAAGGTCTCGAATCTCATTTTTACGTGTTAATTCATGTTTATTAATGTGGTAGGGTATTTACAGTTCCTAAACATCGATGCTTTTTATTTTATAGGTTAGAAAGTAATTTCCTGCGGTGCATTATTATGCTCTCAACCATGGTATGTGTTGCAGTTGGAATGATGACTAAATGAACCATTATAATATTTATAAAATAACCGTCATAATATATAAGTCATGCTTCATCTTTCAAAGATCGTGTGAATGTTTATGCTTATCCGGAGCTGACACAAAGGAGATCTCTAATGACTAATACGAACTGAATGAGATGTTTTTAAAGTGCTATTTTAATGAGTGTAGGTAACTTATGACATAATATTATTCAGAAATAGCCTTGGTGTATTAGCAAACATTTCATAGAATCAATGTGCGCCTAGGATGGTTTTATTAGCGATTTTCCATTTTTGTATCTATTTAACTAATGGCTCTTTCACCTTTAAATAGTATAAAATAAAGTCGCTATCCGCGTCTGTCTGTTTGTGCGTTTAGTTCTTCTAAACTCGCAACGGATTTTTATATAATTCTCACTATCATTTAGACAATTTCTTCCGGAAGGTTTACATACATGCGTATTATACTTTTGGGGATCTGGTGAGGAGGCACGGAATGAAAGATGTTGTTGTGAAGGTCAGAGTGTTTTATTTGATGAGTCAGGGCCGTGATGAGAGTGGGCGTAGGACTGATGTTGTATTCTCCGGATGCAGGCGGTGATGGCAGGTCAAGCGCGGGTCTGTGAGTCGACGCCGGGCGCTGGTGACCGGACTCGTTGTCTGTCAGGCACTGGCGATCTTGGCAATCAGTACTCCAGTGCTGACGGGAAGGCCGAAGGTGCGGTGGACCTTGTAGGCGGTTGAACGGGAGCTGATTAGACCAGTGAGGATGCTGCGTGTTCTCGTGGTGGTCATGGTGAGTGGATGAAGCGCTGGTCAGAGACGCTGGAACCAGGGCGCTGTAATCCATGTAGCGTTGGCCAGGGACGGCGATCTGGGCCAAAGCGCTATGATGATATCCCGATGGAGTCCATGAGCAGAACCGGGAAGAATGTCCTTCGCGCAAGTGAGGTGCGTGGATTATCACTCGTTGAGCACCTTGTTAACTGCTGGCGGATTGATGACTGACTGGATTATTCATGCTGTCGCTTTTAAAAGGTGAAGAAGCTTCTCGAACAATTTGGTTGCTATGTAGAATTTTCCAAACAAACAAATAAAAAATAAAAGAACATCCAAGAAGCTTGTTTGGAAAAATCGACGCTTCTAGAATTTCGTTCGAATGAAGTAGTTGCGTACCACTACATACTTAAATAAAGTAGAGAAAAGTCGATGTTTTGTAATCAAGTTGTAAAAAAAATGTTAAAATACATGAAAATAATGTTCTACGAAATTGTATATCTCGAAAAGGCCTTCAGAAAATGTCCGCGATGGTATATGTCTATCTCCTAAAGATAACCCCCAGTAACGCCGGGTACACGTCAGCTAGTAATGTTATAAATTAAATACACACTGAATTAGAATAATCTACGATGCTTGAAAAATAAGCGACATAAATTAAATTTTAAAAAGATAGACAAACATTCCCGGGTTGCGAATAACCTGACAATATTTGAAAATCTCCTAAAACCACCACAGTAAGCTGAAAAAGTTGCTTGTGTTGTGATGGAGGACTTAGCAAGCCGAGGAATTGAACACACTACGCCTGAGGGGGACCCAAGCGCGATGTCAACTCGGCCACCGACCGGTCGACACCGACATAAAGCCAATTTTGGCCCTGGTACTACGCTAAGGGAGTGTTGCCACGGATTGTGTGATTATTATTTTACCACGGTCCTCGAGTTCAACCGAACTAATTTTGATTCGTATTTAATAAATTTAATACGTACATAACACATACGTATTTTCAAGGGGACATGGTCGTAAAGATTAGCTACGCAAAATTTTGTTTAGTTAGGTCAAAGGTTGTTTATTAGTGAAAAGCGATATTTCTCAGTCCTAAAACTATCGCATCCCTATTCAGGGAACTATGTGACTGAAGGAAAAAGGAGAGAGAACAGGGGAAGAGAAATGTTGAGAAGTATACTATTCATCTATAAAGTCAAAATGCTATTAACTTGTCTACCAATGGACAATGGACAATATCAGCTGGAACGTAACACGTCAATCGGTTTAATTGTTGGCAGATGAATCATTTAAATGCGTTAAAGATCGACGATTAATTTTATTCATCCATTTAAGATATATGTCCAGCTAATAATAAAAACTAATTTTATAAATACCCTAATATAATAGAACTTCCTCCTTCTTCTGGCGCTTGTAAAATTAGATTGTTAATGTTAAGTTTAGTTATAAGTTTCTACATATGTAAATATATATTTTTATTAAGATAGTAGTTATAGGCACACAAATTCTAACAAAATTACAAAATTTTACAATTAATTATAATACGAAATACTCATTTCATATTTTTATACATAATTCTTCAACACATATAGTACTACACTTATTTTTCTATTTTTATATTATTCATTTTTTTATTTCTATTTTTTCTTATTATTTTTATTTTACTATTTTTTACTAAACATTTGGTTTATATATAAATTGTTAATTACCAGCCTCAGAACAGACTATGTTTAGTGAGGAGGGTAATGAAAAAAAAAACATCTGTACAGAACCAACCTTAAATAAACGCCCGTGTTACCGGCACTGAAGCTGGAGGGCCTTAGTCGTAAGTCTAGATATATATTTATTATATCTAGACATATATCTACATTATATCTATTATATACATATGTAAATATGTTATACGTATGGAAATCTGGATAAGTATATACTGCCACAAATCTGCATTAAAAAACATAAGCTTACCTATCGGAAGTAATGTCATACATATTATAATAACCGCGTCGGTGTTCTTCAGGCCTTATGAGCATCTTAAAAACCCACTAATCTATTGTTGGAATTCAATTTTAATAACTCCGCCGACCTTTAATTCAATCCACATTGCACACTGCCATTGCTAACGGCACGTTAATTGTGATTTAATACAGTTCCTTACAATGATGATCGTATAATTGTTATGTTAATGTGCGGAATTCCTTACCTACGTGGATTATGTGAGCGTAAACATTAGAAAACATTAGCGTATGACAATCATTATTAATTATTATTCTGCATTTCCTTGTCATATTTATTTTCATTATAATATATATAAATAATAATGTAAATGTTCTTTATTTGCCCAGCGCGTGGCTGGGTAAAGCTAGTTCGTACAATAAAATAATTAATTGTAATTTTAACTACGAATGTCAGTTATTTTATATGTTAAGCGCTCTTGAGGTAATATTATGTTTAAAAAAATAAGTCAATGTTATTAATTATTAGGTTATCATTGTTATCGCCTGGTTTTTAAATATTTTATTTATTCAATAAACAAACAATGGTGTGGAACGAACAATCTGGTGTTAGTCTTGTTTTTTTTAAAATTCAATTGATGTTTTAAAGCTTCATAGCTTACGATGGAAATAATTTTAAGAGCTGTAAGTATTTATATTAGGTAACTAATTAGCTAATTTCAGACATAAATGTCTGTGTAAATTAAAAAAAAAGTCAATTGTCACTAGGTATTCGCAAGTTTGGAAAAATTATTGGTATTCTGGTTATATTATTAGGCAAAATGGGCGTTTCTATTATCAACAATATACATACTTATGTTCATATAATGTTAGCCATTATTAGTTAGTATTATTATTGAGTGGTATCTGATGTAAATAGTTTCGTGAAACGCGCGTATGTTTTCCCTTCATTTTAGCATTCTCAGCGCGAGTAGATACTCCAATGTACGCTGTTATCACCTTATCTCTCCTGTTAGTCTATCGCAGTGGTTCCCAGTTAGTTTCTCCTGAATACCCCTTCGAGAAAGAGAACAAACACGCGTACCCTTGTTGCTAAAATGAATAAAAAAATTAATCACACAACACAGTATAGTATTAATATATTCTTCCCTTCTATAGCGCAACCTCTTTGATGTCGTTCGATGCCGCCGCCCGTGTGGGTATTTACGCTGTCGTCGTACGGAGCGTGCGCGTACCCCTTCAAGCAACCTCAAGTACCCCTGGGGGTACTTGTACTACTAATTGGGAACCACTGGTCTATCGCAATAAATAAAATGGTCGCTGCTTTATCTGTTGCTATTTGTCAACCAAATATAGGTGGACCATCGCTAGTCACGCCGTTACTTTAAATCCTTTAATCCGGTTATATTTTAATATTAGTTTTTGTGAAAAATATATATCGTCGTGTAGTATAAATAAATAGCTTAAGGTAGGCGACACATAACGCTATAAGCATCATGGTTTTTCCTATTTTAGCATATCGCTCGCCATACACTACAAATGGGAATGTATGGCGAGCGATATGCTGAAATAGGTCAAGCCACGAAAATATAGCGTGGTCTGTCACAGGCTTAATTATGTTCAGCGTATTTAAACTATATTTTTAGTTAATTTATTTTATTTGGTTCTACGCCCAGCCGGACTTTTACATGGATTTTAAGAACAGAATATACCTGTATGGAAAATTATATATTCCTTTTTTTTAAGTATGATATAACAGTAAACTGAATATTAATAAAACATGTAACAGTAACATAAAATAATATAGAAACTAGAACAATACTACATATAAGAGAAATCACTAAAACTACCATTACCAACGCTACTATAATTTGTAGGATTCAACTAAGTGCTGGTATAGATTACGCTTTGTTCTATAAATGGAGTCAATAAATATATATCAATAGTACCCCAAACTTGTTGCCCAGATCATGCATCCTATTGATTAGTGAAGTTATTGTATTATGGCTTCGTGAAGTTTCCGTGGGTTGATATTTAACACAAATTGCCCTATAAATAGACGGTTCCATGATAACTCGACACAGTGACAATTCAACACACTTTTAAAAAGTGATATAAAGTCATTAGAAACGATGAAAAAAATAAATTTAATCCTAACCTAACCTACTTAACCCAGTTAATGAAGTTTTTGTTTCATCACTTTCCATGACTTTATATAACTTTTTAAAGATGAGATGAATTATCATTGTGATGATTTATGCGGTCACCAAATAGACAGCCACAAATCTGAACTATTTTATAACCAACATCTATAAAAAAAGTGCATTGCTGTATCACTAAAGGCAGCTTTTCAAGTTCGGGCAAGAATTATTTTGCATTGCATATTTTCAAATAGCAATTATGTTATCATCTTCCGCTGATTGTTGTAACCAATTAAATAAATGATCACACGAGTTAATATGTTTTTTATTGTGTTCTTTTTATGGTTCGGTTTTCGTATGATAGGCGCATCTTCTCAGATACTGTGGACCGCACACCGTTGCTAACGACTTATTATAGTTCGGTTTTCGTAGGTTAGGCGCTATTGATATCACTGTAGCAAATACTAACAATCCATAAAACTCGTAAGTACAGTTGACACAATCCATCACAATTCCGTACAGTTTCACTTTTATCAAAACGATGCGATGTTACAAATTCTGCCTTTCTTACATGAACCGCAAACTATAGGGTTTTCCAATAAGAGGTGTTATTGGATGGTTGATTATTGATTAGGTGGAATTGGATGGTATTGATCTGGACAACGTTTACTTTTAACAAGACGGCGCTACGTGCCACACATGCAACGAAACCATTGATCTATTACGGGAAAAGTTTCCGGACCGTGTTATCTCTCGAAGAGGTGATCACAATTGGCCACCGAGATCTTGTGATTTAACACCTTGCGACTTCTTCCTTTGGGGCCACGTGAAAAACAAGGTCCACGCCAACAGCCCAGCGTCGATTCAAGACCTCAAAGATGGAGAGGACATAAGGCAGCCACTTTGCGATTTGGTTATGGAAAATTTCATGAAAAGGATATGGTCCTGTAGGCGTGGTCGTGGTGGTCATTTGACTGATGTTATTTTTCACTATTATATGAAATATAATAGTGCATACCTTCCTCTTTATAATGAAATAAACATTCGATCATTTATATTGAAAAATGGCACTTTTCTTTGAATATCAAAATTACACCTCTTATTGGAAAACCCTGTATATATCACACCAAAACATGTCCTACGGCTACATCTTTTTTTGAGCTTATGTGACCAAAACTCCTGCTGCCCATATCTTCCCATCCTCACTCTCTTCAGGTTTACAATATTCTTTTACAACAATTCAATCATATACCCTATATATTTTTCCCCTGTACCGCGAACATTAAGAAATTATAACATTATACATGGCTCTAATAATGTAATAGACATTTTTAATGACCAATTTAAACACTTCAAAAAAAATGTATTACCTTTAATCATATTAAGCTGATATTGTGATGAAACTCTTTATTTAATGAGAAGCAACATTGTACCTACCTAATCATTGTCTCACCAGTACAGGTGTGACAATAACAAATCGTTTATGAACATATTTGTATTTACCTTTTACCCATTCTTATTTGTTATTTACTTCTGCATATTTAGCTTATTCATTTTGTTACTATTTTTGTTGTTATTATGTATTTAAACATCCATGTATGTAAATTTAAAGTTGTTATTATGTATTTAAACATCCATGTATGTAAATTCTTGGGCACCATGCCTGTTTTATGTACTTAAATAAAAAAAAAAATATACACTTGCTGTCCCTCTTCCGCTAATAACAATATCATTTATATGTATGCGATTTCGTTAGTGAATGTTTAAAATAGCTAGCAAGTCGACATTTTAACAGATAAGATAATGGGTCACTAAGCCGGTCATTTAAATTTGAGTGTAGACTTGAGTAATTATAGAATAGTAGGAAAAGATTCGACTGATTTGGTTCGATGAATACATAATAATGCAGGTAATAAATACTGCGCTTGGACAGGAATGTGCACATGGCAATAATATAATATTGAACGTAACTTTATTGACCGGAAGATTATCATTAAGTAAACTAACGAAGTATGACGTTTGTAAGTAAGGACAGTATGTATGAACGTCCGTAAAATAAATAATATCAGTGTGAGATAAGTGAGGTAGATACTACAGTGTGATATTTTCAGTTGCGAACTTACCAAATACAAGAGGTCCATAAAATAATATTTCTCTGATGGTTTGTGAATAATGTTTATGTCTCTATTATGATTTGAATTTTTAGGGTGAATTGCCTAATAAAAAAAAAAAGATTTGATTTATACCTACATCATCTCTCCATGACTATAAATGTATTGTTTTGTAAATTTTTCGTTTTATATAATTTTGTTTTGAATACATTTTTTAATTCATATTCCTTTCTCACAAATTTAAATAACTTATTCCATAATTATGCTGTCTCAGTTAAACTACACTAGCCGTTACGATTTACAACGAGGAACTAAAGCATGCCCTATTTTTTATGTTTCCTGGTTTATGTCAATCATCCCGTAAACAATAAACAAAGACTAGACGAAGAACACACACACCGGTGATATTATTTAGTATTGAAAATAAAAAAAAAAAACAGTATCACGAGACGTGTTAAAATCCTTCAACTATGTTTGTAATTAAATCATAAGTTTCACCGCCGTTTCATCAGCTCTGAGATAATGTTATCACACCAGGTGTCACTAGAACTAAAAGTCAGGATTATCACAGACGGGAAAGAAACAGGAAATTTGATACCCGGAATTATTAGGGTGAAATTTAATGAGGGATTTAAAATGTGTGTTTAATGTTTTTTTATATTATTTCGTCACTCGTACAGGAAAAATCAGTGTAGGTAAACCTATATTAGATTTTAAAATTATGTTTTCATGTGAATACCGTAAAAAAGTCTCAACTGCTCCCTGTTAACCGGAGCCAGTTGGGGTATGTTGTCAGGCTGAAGATAGTGGGTAGGGGGAGGAGATGGGAAAGAGGAAGGTGGGGAAGTATATTGCTATTCAGATCTGGTCACTAATCACGGCTAAAGCCTTTTCAAGAAACAAGTAGAGAGTATTTACTACTCTAGAACGTATCGCAAGTATACTGCATGATATTATTTTATGCTAAATCGGTGATGTTTTTTTTATTTATTTTTTCTCTCACTATGCTTCTCTCTTCTTCGTTTATTTTTTTAATTTATTTACACTCTCTATGGGAAGTGTGGGATTGAAATTGAGTTCCGGATCTTATCATTCCGAAATAAACACATTATTAAATGAGATAAATGTGAAATAATATACTTTAATAAAATTCCATTCTTCACGTCGGGATTCGAACCAGCGCCCTCCGGATTCGTAGTCGTGGAACTTACCCCTCGTCCATGCAGTCCGTCAAAAGATATGAGATCTGTTATACATCCATCCATCACCAATTTTTATATTCCTAAAATAGGATGACCAAGTAAGGGGCTCCTAGGTCTCTTAAAAAATAACAGGCTTTAAAGTAAAAAGTTTTGGAAAGCTTGGAAATTTCTGAAATTCTTGAAATATGGTTTCTGTGGCAATTCTTTACAGGCATATCTCGCCACAACGAACAACCTACGTCAATAGCCCTCCTAGTACATTAGTGTGATAACAAGTTTCAGTGTTACGTTTGCTTAGCAAATCACTGACCCAACTAGAGATACATAACACTAAGTTAACTAGTCGGCGATAAAAAGTTTCAAAGATAACTCACCTCGCCCCCAGTTCAAACAACTATCCACAGTTCAAACAATTATCAATTTGGTAGGCGGGAATGGGTACCGCCGCCCTGGGAACCATTTATTGGATGACCAACACCTCTGCCACAGGTCACCCCAAGTGGTTCGCTACGTTTGGTGACTTAGCAGGGGTGCCCGGGTTCATGGGTTAAGGTTTGCCCGGGTCTTGGTGGCGGGTGCGTCGGCCCACCTTCTGCGTGGCGGGCCGGTTGGGAGATGCTGGTTGAGGGAGACCCTTTACAACCGGTTACCGCTGTCCGGGCCGCTCGATAGTACAGGGGCCCGACCCTCAGGCTCACGACTAAGGGTGGGCTGCCCCATCAGCGAGTGAAAAAACCCCGCCACTGCTGTTGTGCCGGTTCGTGACCGGAGGGGACCCAGCAGCAGCGTTTGGGGCGCATTGGATGCCCTCTCCAGCCGGACTCTCCCAGCCTATCGCCTAGCACCGCAGTGGGTGGGCTGGAACCAAACGCTCATCACTCCTGGACAGCCTGAACCCCAGATTCCTACCCACCCCTCATACCTTTCCTTTCCAGACCTTTCCTTTCACCTCCTACCCTTACAAAAAAAAAAAAAAATTAAATTCATGAATATACAACACAACAATTTTAACATCATTACAGCGGCGAGTAGCAGGCGTCCCCGGTGCGGGCCAAAACTGTTGGTAAATTTTGCCAACATTCGCGGCCTGCACACTAATTTAAATTCCGTCCATCACCATCTTTTGTCCCAACGTCCCAACCTTCTTTTCCTATCCGAAACTCAGATAGCCGAGCCGCCAGACTCCTCCTATCTGGACTGCCCGGGCTTTACCCTCGCAAGCAAATTCCGGCTGAAAGGAGGAGTCTGCCTCTATAGTCGAGCTGACGTCAACTGTGTGCGACTATTGAGTCTGGAAAACTCCAGATTCGACGTAATGTGGGTGCGCGTCAATCTTGCCAGTACGGCAAGATTCTACGCATGTCTATACCGCTCACCGAACCATAGCGAATCAGACACTTCCGAGCTCTTCAAACATTTGAGCGATACTATTGATGATCTCTTGCCCCGCTACCCTTCGGCCGAGTTTGTTGTTCTGGGGGACTTCAACGTTCATAACGAACCATGGTTGAAGTTCTCAGGCCCAACGGACTCGGCTGGCCGACAGGCGGAATCCTTTGCCATTTGCTACGGATTAGAGCAATTGGTTCAGGAGCCTACAAGGGTTCCTGATGTCCAGACTCACCGCTCCAATCTGTTAGACCTATTCTTAACTACTGTGCCACACGGTTATAAGATTGACGTCACAGCGCCTCTGGGATCATCTGACCACTGCCTAGTGACGACATCAATCCCCGTTAGCCTCAGACCAACCAATGAGAGGCTGAGGAGAAAAGTGTGGCACTATAGGTCAGCAGATTGGTTCGGTATGCGGGCCCATTTCAATGCTTTTCCGTGGTCAGCTGTTTGTTTTCGGACTTCGGACCCTTCAAGATGTGCCCAGGAGATTGGTGAAGTCATCAAATCGGCGATGGATGGCTTCATACAATCGACTACTAAAGAAACTGGCGTGGGCTCAAAGCCGTGGTTCAGTCGACAATGCTCCGAAGCAGTTCGACGAAAAAACGCGGCTTACCGAGCCTACAACACATCTCGAACGCCCGAAAGCAGATCAGCATACAACAAATCGGCAAAGGAATGCAAGAGAATCATCAATAGATCAAAATTCGAACACGACCTGCAGATCAGCAAAAAGCTGGCTGCCTGCCCGCATGGCAGCAGAGCATTCTGGTCGCTTGCGGGCTCAATAGGTCGAAATTTTTGCAAACCCAGTTTGCCACCTCTTACCAGACCTGACGGCTCACTAGCAAACACCGCCACCGAAAAGGCAAACCTTTTAGGGAAAATGTTTGCGGAAAACTCGACCCTCGACGACGGGGGTGCTGTTCCGCCGTCGGTTCCTCACTGCGGCTTCTATATGAAAAAGCTGAGGATCCGGCATCGGGATGTACTCCACGTCATACGGGGGCTCGATGTTAACAAAGCTAGTGGACCTGATGGAATACCTGCCTTGGTATTGCAGAGGTGTGCTGCGGAAATAGTTCCAGTTTTGACAAAGCTCTTCAAAATGTCCCTGAAGTGTGGCACTGTGCCCTCTGGTTGGAAAAAAGCGGTAATTCACCCTATTCCCAAGAAAGGTGACCGCTCCAACCCGGCCAACTACCGCCCCATAGCGATCACATCAGTTCTGTCCAAAGTGATGGAACGTGTGATCAACGACAAACTGCTCACATACCTCGAGAAGAACAAAATTATCAACGACCGTCAATACGGATTCCGGCGGAACCGCTCGTGCGGTGATCTTCTCGCGTATGTGACGCATGTTTGGGGGCGGTGCCTGGAACGTCACGGTGAGACCCAAACGGTCGCACTAGACATATCCAAGGCCTTTGACCGGGTCTGGCACCGAGGACTTGTCAACAAATTGCATTCTTACGGACTTCCCGCATCCCTGTGTACGTGGATTGCTGACTTTTTAAGGGATAGGTCGATTCAGGCGGTTGCTGACGGTTTCACCTCTTCCTCGCACTCCATAAATGCTGGCGTCCCACAGGGATCGGTTCTGTCTCCGACTTTGTTTTTGTTGCACATCAATGACCTTTTGACATGTGCACCGATTCATTGTTACGCGGATGACAGTACAGTTCATGATAGCTTTTTGTTTGACAAGCCCCCAAAGGGCACACAAACTCCAACGGCTCGGAGGGCTTTGAAGCAGAGAATGGACGGTTATCTCGAGAGTATTTCCTCCTGGGGTAAAAATAATCTCGTCGAATTTAATGTTTCAAAGACCCAATCCTGTCTGATTACGTCTAAAAGGGATCCAAATGATAATCTAGTCTCCTTCAACGGAAGCAATCTTCCGAACAGGCCTTCCATTGATATGCTTGGTGTAACTATAAGTGACCAGCTCAGGTACGGGGGCTCCATCGAAGCCAGAGTAAAGTTGGCCTCTCAGAAGCTGGGCGTACTGTACAGGGCCCGCAGATACTTTAATAGTACACAACTGCTGACCCTGTACAAATCGCAAGTGCGCCCTACTGTCGAATTTGGCAGCCATCTCTGGTCTGGAGCCCCAAAATACCTGAAAAAAACCCTTGACTCTGTGCAGAAACGGGCGGTCCGTTTGATAGATTCCCCAATCTTAACGAACGGACTGCAATCTTTAGAGCACAGGCGTCAGGTAGGTATGCTGTCCTTGTTCTATCGGTATTACAATGGAAGATGCTCTGAGGAACTAGCATCATTGATCCCTTCGGCACCGGTGCGTAGTCGGGATACACGCCAAACGCGCGCCCAACATTTGTACACAGTTGACACTTGTCACATGAGAACGGGTCGCTTCTACGATTCGTTCTTAAGTTCAACAGCTCGGCTGTGGAACGAACTGCCGGCCTCTGTGTTTCCTCCCTCCTACAACATGGGACTCTTCAAGACCCATGTTCACTCCTTCCTCTCCACAAAAAGACCCTCCACACAGCATCCCCAAAGATGACATAGGCCCTGAGGGAAATTATTTTCTTCAGGGCCTCCTGTGTGGAGTAAATATAAAAAAAAAAAAAAAAAAAACCTGTTACGGAAAACTTGCCTACACTAGTTCTAGTTGCGACTATTCGTATGTCTCGTGGTACCTACTTCGAATTAATGAAAGACCAGAGTAAACTAACTGCTTTTCATTAGTATGCATGTTCTGATAATAATATCTTGAAAATATTACGGATAAAATCTCAATGTATTTGTATCTACCTATAGCATTCCAAGAATTCAAAGATAAATTTATTCTTCAATTTAAAACTCTCGGCTTACCTTTTTGTGATTTTTATTTCTGTTTTCATTAAACCCCCTTTCGTTTACTACTTAAATGTCAATTTCCTACGTTGAGATTGTTGAGGTATCTCGTAATTGGATACGCGTGGTCGCTTCCAAATAGTAAAACGAAGCGCAGCGAAGGACTCTTAATCTAACCTACCAACGTGGGGGTAATTTCATCGGAATCCTGCGTGCACCACTGAAAAGCAAATGAACAAACCATACCGATGTTAAAACTAAAACACCCGCATTTATAAAAGGCTACAATGAAATGTTATGGTCATAGAAGTTAACTTGAATGTGGCTTTGTAATGCGACGGCTTGAGGAAAGCTTCGGTTTCTTTGGGATATTCCGTGCTCCGTATTCTAGTCACGTCCTCTTGGTGTATTCTGGTTGACCGAGGAAAAGCGACCGGCTCCGGCTCCCGCTCCCGCTCCCTGCTACGCTTCGAGCTTGAAATCTAAAAGTGAAATGAAGGGATAATAATATACACGGGTATCTTCACTGCCTACTGCCTAGGCCGGGGAAGGCTGGTCAACTTTTTAAGGCGGTCAATTACTTTTCCATGTTCAAATGTGAACATTGTACGGACGAGACCGCTTTTATCCGCAAGATGTGTCGGATGTACCTGTACCTATAACCTGTTACAGTTTCATACACACTTGCATAAACGCTCGGATAATATACCTGTGTATAATGTGCTGTGTTCTTGTCAGCATAGTGAAATAATGAAATATCCACTTGTGGTTTTGACCAGGTTTCGATTGCTATTCAATATTATTTTGGGGCCAGAGCATCGCATGCAACGTGTTTTATAAACTGAGAAGGAACATTTAACAAACGTTGTTTTACTTTTATATTACAATTAGCTGACGTATCCGGGTTACCCTTATGAGATAGATACCTACCATCTCAGACATTTCTGTAGGTATTTATGTAATTACGTAGTACATTATTTAGATATATCTTTTTGCGCCCTTGAGGTGATTTTCTCACGAAAACGGCGCTATATAAATAATCCAATCATTATCTCATAAGGGCCCGAAAATAATCTTTTTACGACTTGATTACAAAACATGGACTTTTCTCTACTTGCAAATATGATATGCATGTATTATATATATATAAATCTTCCGGAAGAAATTCTCTAAATGATATTAAAAACAACATAAAAATGAGTTGCGTAGTTTAGAAGAACTAAGCGCGCACACACAGACATACGCGGATAACGACATTATTTTATACTATTTAAAGATGCAGGAAGCTGCCCTAAGAATATAAATTGCACAGCCTCTTTCAGACAAAACTTTAATTTCAAATTGAGTCCAAAATACACAAAATAATTTTTAAAAAATCAAAAGGTATAGAGGACGGTGTGCTACTTTATTTATTTGTATTTTTAAGTATTAACTTTAATCCATGAAATAATTCAATAAATCGATTCATTCGATTTTATGATTTTTCAATTTTAAAAAAAAGTTTTATTTTTTTTACAAATGTGATGAAATATAAAATAAAGATGATTAAAAAAATATTAACACAGTACTTAGGGTATTTTTTAATCATTGACTCCAAAAAGTAAGCCCTGACGAAAAAAAATCCCTCCGTACCTATCTCTATCTCATCTTTGGGGATGCTGGGAGGAAGGTCTTTTCAAGGAAAGGAAGGAGAGAATGTGTTATGTACGTAGGTATCATGCCGTTAGCACTTGGAACTCTAAAATAAGTTAAGTGTTGTTGTGACAAACTATTTGTATAATTATTTGGCAGCCGACCTTAGCCCAACCTTATAGACATTGATGGTTGTAACACATATTTAAGCACTGCAAGTCTCTTATGAGGGCAGATTCTATTAGATACAGTAACAGTTAATATCAGTTGGAGTAACGTTACGCTCCTGGTGTAGACATTATTCTGTAAAACTAAAATAAACGAAGAACAACTGAATAATGGTGTTTCATTTGAAAGAATCCATAACAGATGTTCTGGGAAGGAAAAGGGTATGAGGGGTGGGTAGGAATCTAGGTTTCAGTGTGTCCAGGAGTGACTGACGTATGAATCTATCCTGCTGAGAGAGTCCGGCTGGAGAGGTCAAAAGTCTCTCCCGATCCGAATTGAAAACGGATCTGCCGCCAAGACCTAGACAAACCTCACCCCCATGAACCCGGGAACCCCTGCTAAGTCACAAAACGCACGAACCACTTGGGGTGACCTAAGTCAGACCTATCCATATCCCCTTCCCAAATTGAAATTGATAAATATAATATCAATAAATTACAAAGTTGCTTCTAAAATCATGCAAAATTGAATTCATTAAAGTCCTGTATATAACAATTTAAAATACAAATAAATAAAATAGCACGTATCCGTACTAGATATTTGCTATTCCTTTTGATTAAAATAATATATTTTTTATTTTGGTTAGGTATTTTGGCCCCAAATTCAAATTAAAGTTTTTTTTTATAAAAAAGGCCACGCAGCCGTTCTCCTTGAATGTTTCCCCGAAACCATAAAGTTATTTTGTCCCTCTGCCGAGTTATGTTCCTAAATTAACTATCCCACTTCCGAAACTTCATATACACATTTAAAACATCGTGTAAAATACTGGTTATAGATACATTATTAACATTTTCGTCGATTCTTGTGATAAATGTGCTTGCTCCTTTGAAATATCAATCTTGACACTAAGGCCAATAATTTAGACTTTCAAAAGAAGCAAACACATTGTGACTTGACATTTTAAATAATAAAAAGGGAAACACTTTGTTTACAGTCACTTTATTGAAATTTTTAACGTCTACCGGTTTCGGTACCTCCGTACCATCATCAGGACAGTTATAACTGTCCTGATGATGGTACGGAGGTACCGAAACCGGTAGACGTTAAAAATTTCAATAAAGTGACTGTAAACAAAGTGTTTCCCTTTTTATTATTTAGACTTTCACTAACATCTCTCACTTTTGTTTTCATTCCTAATTAATAAAATTTTAGAGAGCGAAATGCCAGATCAATGTAGACATAAAATATATCCCACTAAAAACAAAACAAGTTAGATTAGGTACAAAAACGACTACGATGCTGTAATACAATAATTCTTAAAATGTTTTTAATACTTGTGGTTACACAATAAGTTTGATATTTTTAGACCTTCTCCAATAACATGTATTCGTCAGACACGTGAAAAGATAATAGGTTTGATCATTTTCTTCTCACAAAGCCTTTTTTTATCAATTGTTTGCGTTACTTTTTACTGTGTCGTTTTTCACAAAACCGGTGAAATCATTTATTTTTTCATGTTCTCCATAAAACGGTTATACACCAATATATCATGGAGAAGATCCAAATGTTAGAATAATATATTTTTATTCCATAATAATAATTGTATATTTTGTACAGCGTCATTTTTGAGAAAATCACCTCAAGGCCGCTGTACAAATATTACTTGCTAAATATTAATTGACCCAAATGATAATTACTGATAGACATTGTCGTGAAGTTAAATTTAACTAAATTTACCAACAAAACTACAGGGTTTTCCAATAAGAGGTGTTATTTTAAATAGCCAGCTATTTCGGTAGATGTTACTTTTGAAGCTGTCATTTTTTGACATTTTCAAGTAGAAACTACGCCATTAATAAAAATGCAACGATACACGCTTCAACAACGCATTGATATTATTAAATTTCACTTGAGTGAATCAAATGCAAATCATCTTGAGTGATGAGACCCATTTCCACCTCGGTGGCTTCGTCAACAAGCAAAATTGTCGCATCTGGGGCTCGGAAAACCCAAGAGTTATTGTTGAAAAGCCTCTCTATCCTCAACGTGTGACTGTTTGGTGCGGTTTATGTTCCGGCGGAGTCATTGGACCTTACTTTTTCGAAAATGAGGCTGGAGCAACAGTTACGGTGAGCGGATTGCGCTATCGAGAGATCATTAATATTTTTTTATGGCCGGAATTGGATGGTATTGATCTGGACAACGTTTACTTTCAACAAGACAGCGCTACGTCCCACACAAGCAACGAAACCATTGATCTTTTACGATTGAATATCAAAATAACACCTCTTATTGGAAAACCCTATATTATATCGTGTTATGTTTATTAAAAATTAAAGAAAAAAATGTGGAACCCGCAGACAAGCAGCCTTGTGGCAGCTTTGCGTGACTATTGTTTTTGTTATTATTAAAATTCTATTAACATCAATATTTTATAATAATAATAAATATAGAATTAAAATTAAAAAACTTTTTCACTTTGTTCCACTTATTTATTATTATTATTATTATTATTATTACCATTTATAATGTAAATTCTTTGGGTAAAATATTTATAAACAATAAAGATAAAAGAGGTAATCTGGAAAACTCTGGAGTCTACCAGGTGAACTGCTCGAATTGCCCCGCGTATTACGTAGGACAAACAGGAAGAGCAGTATCAACCCGTATAAAAGAACATTTCGCTAGTTGGGTTAATCAAAAAGGAGATTTATCGAACGTTGCCTTGCATCTACTAGAAAACCAACATACTTTTGACAAAGATAGAGATGTAAAAATCCTTCATGTTTGCAACAAAGGACAAAAATTAGACAGATTAGAGTCACTAGAAATCAATCGCTTAACGAAGAAAATAGATCGTAAATATGTTATGAATAAACAGTTAGAACATAATGCTCAATCACCATTAATTTACCCATTATAATTCACTTAGAATAATTTTACTTCAGAGAGCAGTGGTATAATTTAAGTATGTAATTTAAAGATGTAATAACCCAAATATGTGGGGAACCCTAATAATAACAATGACTTAATTGCTATCAATATTTGACAATAAGCCCTAAGCAACAAGGAGGGAATATCCCAACATTACAAAAATAAAATATCAGAAATCACAAACCTTTTTAATTATATAAATTCTTTTATATTCATATGATCTATAAATATGTACTTGCTTTGTAACATCATTCATAATTTATAAAAATAAACTTTATAATTACCTAATGTACCCTAAATTAACAAAATAACTCATAATACCTACCTCAAATTAACAAAATAGAATCATTCATTATATATAAACAATGTTGTGTACCCCTGCCTAAGTTTGTATAAAATCAGTAGCATAAGAGTTTCAACTACCAGTCTGAAAATGTCCGTAGTAGGATGAAACCGGTCCTGGTAATAATAAATAAGTGGAACAAAGTGAAAAAGTTTTTTAATTTTAATTCTATTACAATGGAATTCCACCACGAATTAACAGTGCAAAAACTAGGCTCATTAATAATAAATATATCAAGATGTATCTTATGTTGGCGGGAAAATAATGGTACTCTACAGAATCCTGTTATTTTTTTCTTATTTCGTATACTGTACCGTACATTAAGAGGAAGCTACAAGCCAAAAATGTGTGTATTCTTGGTATACCTTATATCGTAGGTAATAGGCATTAATATCGTTTGACAAACGGAGTCTAGAAACGTTCGATTTCAAGCAAAAAACTGGTTTTTATTTATTTTGTAAATAATTTTATAAGAAAGCAAAAAAGTTAATCAAGTGAAACTGTCACAGATTATCTTAGCTATAATATATTTGTTGTTTTCTTGTAGATATGTTGTGAGCTTTAAAAAAAATGTTATTTTTGTGTTGATTTTTTTAAAATAAAAACCTTCTGTTGTCACTGTATTATGCAGTAAATTATGTGAAATATGTATAATAAATAAAATAAATAAATACTGTATTTTTTAAAAGTTTTTTTCTTTATGCATTCATACATTTCTATTGAAAAATATATTTTTTAGTAGTTTGCATTTATATTTTTTAATGAGAAAGTTATTTTTTATTTGTATTCCACTCAAGCGAAGCGGTAGAAAAACTTTCAATTAATCTAAAGCATATTTTTTGGTATTCATAATGTATCCCAATTCGTTGTAAAGATTAATCAAAATAGTGATTTGGCATTAAGCTTCGCCTTAAACCCGTATTAAACTTTATTTTTACGCCTCGTAGAAAAATATTGTATTTTATTTTTAGTTTCTCGAAATTTCGGGGAAAGTGGCATTGTGTTGTTTCGAAGGGTCACAGCCACATTGGTACTACTTAATTCCGGGAAAAGTGGCATTGTGTTGTTTCGAAGGGTCACAGCCACACTGGTACTACTTAATTCCGGGAAAAGTGGCATTGTGTTGTTTCGGAGGGTCACAACCACATTGGTACTAATTAATTTATTTTCAGTGTATTCACACTTCAAAACTGTCCTTATTAGAAGTAACGATAGACAGAGATTCTATTTCGGCGCCAGTTCTTGTCAAGTTTTCAACGCTAAATCATCCGTTCCATTAATCCGTAAATTAGAGTATTTTTAAGTGCATATTATTCTGGTTTCAACTTAATTTTGTTGGAGTGATGTCCTTTACTTTGATTTACTGTCGTTATTTGGTTGAAATTACCAAATCTGTAACTTGACCTATTTTTAAAAATGTGTCCGTATTGAAATAATTTGAATATTATATCTTATTATATTTGAGAACTGATTCAACTTCATATGAAGATATAGGTATACAAATGTAGGTGAAATCAAATGAAGGCATTAAGGGTAAATTGATGGCGTTAAATTACTTATTTTATGAAAAAAATACTTTCTGCAAGTTATATTTTAAAATTTAGACGAGTCATTTGTTCGCACCCGTATAAAAACTATTTATTCATATTTATATTGCATATATACAGGCGCAAACAAATAATTATTTTTAATATTTCAAAGCATTAAAATAATTAAATTAACGTCATCTATGAACGCGTTAATTATAACGTATGTTACGTTTACCCGGTTAAAGGCATACACATACAATATTGTATCGATGATTCAATCCAATATTGTATTTGTATGCCTTTTTTATGCTGATTTTATACAGACATTTGTTCATTGCTTATGTACGGCCGCGAACAAATAATTCGACTTAATATTTTAAGGCATAACTTGCAAAAAGTGCATTTTAATAAAATAATTAAATTAAGGCCATCTACGAGCGCGTAGATTACGTAACGTATGGTACGTTTACCCTTAATATGTGCTCGTACATAACATATTGGTATTAAATAGCATTAAACAATCTATGGTGTTTAATAAACTTACAAGTTTATTCTCTTCTAGCGATATACTATAATTTGAATGCAGCGTATCGCTTACACAAATACCTACATAATTACAAAGAACGACTGTGGTGTTTGGAATTAGAATTCCAACCTTTTACCTAATGCATTTTAAATGACTCTCCTATTGAATCGGTGCGTCCTTTGTCTGAAGGCAACTATTCCAGTAAGATGTTTTCTTTTGTGGGGTATTTCAGTTCTAAATGCCTCTGTGCGGTGGTCGTCACCATCCTCCCACTCCCAATAATGCTATACCCGGCCACAAAGGGGCGCCATGGGATAGAACGCGTTGAATGCAATTCAAAGGAAACTGAAAAAAATGTAACTACTTTAAAATTGAACCTTTTGCCGGTAACAGGTGTAAGGGTAGGCGGGACCATGTGTTGTGGGCTATAATGGGCGAGTCCTCTGAAATTGGCTGGCGCGTTTATTTTGTTTGAAAGTTACTATTTTTCTTATAATTATTCTTCTTCTTTCGTATGGTGGGGGGGTCAGAGGGGGACATCTAGGTCTGTGAGCCATTCTAGGGCCTCAGGCTTCGCCATGTGAACCTCATCAATCCCGCCGGGGGAATGAATGGAGCGCGCATTCGTTGACCACATGTTCGGTGGTCTGCACCGCACCACATTCACACATCGCCGACTCTTTAAGCATCATTTGGGGACTCAAGTTGTATTTTTACTTGTATCTTGACTTCCGGACCGAACAGACACGCGAAAGCGTTCAGTTTGAGACAAAATTCAGGACATAAGGCCTCTGAAGATGGACAGTGAGATCTGTCCGAAACGTCAAGAATTAGAAAGTCCTTTTAAGGACTACGTTACGCGGGTAAACCGAGAAAATTATTCTACATCTTACACCCTTGAAAACCTTAACCATATATATATATATATACCTAAGTAGTAATAAATGCATTGAAAAAAAAACATTTGTATAGCGTCCTTGAGACGATTTTTCACAAAACGGCGCTATATAAGAACATACGTACAGAAATAATATAATTCGTTCCGATGATGTGACATTAAATAATAATATATTTACTACTTTCTAGATTGTGACTATTTGAACAACTTCTGGAATAATTACCTTTATATTATGATATTATATACCTACTGTGTTTATTGTAATAGTGCGTGTTAACCTTTCCCCTTGCTTTGGGTTGGGGTAGATAGGTTTTTGTCCCTTATTTACTACCAGCCTCAAGGTGCATCAACAGAACGCCATCCAACACTTGTCGAGTTGAGTTTTTTTGGCTAATCCCTTCTATTTAGGTCGTATTAAGGTACGTCCACACCGGTAACGAAATAGCAAAGTTGTATAACAATTGTTTTAAAACATGTATATATGTTGTATAAACTTTGTTGTACAACTTTTATAATTTTGTTATATAACAAGTTACAACTAGCAAACGCGTCCACACCTCATGAAACAAGAAATGCAACACTTTCAATCATTTGAGGATTCAGTAGTAATCATGGCTTCGGAGGAAGAGGTTTTGCTGGCCGCCGCGGCCTGTGTAATTATATCAACTCACCGTCAACCAACTCAGCGCAGATGGTGGGTGCGACCTTCGCTGGAAGCTCGACATCGTTACAGTGGAACTCACCTGATGGAGGATCTGATTGAAGACGGTAGAGATCCCCTTAGTGGGGAAATCAGGGATGATGGGAGTTTTCGGAATTTCGCTCGAATGAGCAGTTCTGACTTTGAATATCTCTTGATCAATGTTGCCCCAACTATTGCAAAGCAGGACACCAATTATCGATGGGCTATACCTGCAAGAGAAAGGCTTGCAGTTACTCTGAGATTTTTGGCGAGTGGTGATTCCTATCAAAGCTTGAGTTACTTATTCAAGATCTCAAAGCAGAGTATTTCCAAGATTGTTCCTGAAGTCTGTAGGGCCCTTATTGTCTTCTTGAAGGATGTAATCAAGGTATGTATATCAATAATTATATTCAAACAAATATTTTATTATGCAAACTTTAATATATATTATGCAAACTTATATACTATTACTTTCAATAATGCTAAATAAAATGAAGAAAAAAAAAACAATTAAAAAGCCAATTACATATCCAGTAAATTCAACGAGTCAGTCGTTGCTTGGTCAACGGGGCTAGGTTCGGCAGATGTGCTAGCTGCAGAGTAAGCATCTGGGCTGACAGCAGAGTAGACTTGCTGGGTACTAGGGTGCAACTGTGGGCTTACGTCACCGTAGAATTGTGGGCTTCCTTGACCGTAGGCTTGTGGGCTTCCTTGACCGTAGACTTGTGGGCTTCCTTGACCGTAGACTTGTGGGCTTCCATGACCGTAGACTTGTGGTCTTCCGCGTAGATCTTGCCTTTCTGCGTGGTACAAAATGTTAGTAAGTTGATGTTTCGTGTCCACCACCAACATTTTATCTTTCAAATTTCTCAGGGCAATAGCTACTTGTTCCCCAAATACATCAAACTCGTCCCTGGTCCTGGCGCTAAGCTTTTTCATTACATCGTATGCTTCCCTGGCCATACTGTCGTTGTGGGATCTCTTTTTGCTGGGTCTTTTCATTTGAGATGGCGGAAGGAAAGTAGACTGTTCTTGCTCTGTCTGTGTCTCTTCTGGCCCCTATAAAGAAAAACAAATTTCATTAATTCAAAGAAATGAAGTGGGTTGTCAACAATAAGTATATGATGAAATATTTTCTTTTTTTGCAGACCCCAAGCAGTCAAGGAGAATGGCTTGATTTAGCTGCTGACTTTGACCAAAAATGGAATTATCCTCACTGCTGTGGCAGCATTGATGGGAAACATATTACGTTGCAAGCTCCCAAACACAGCGGTAGTGATTATTTCAACTACAAAGGGTATTTCAGTATTGTACTTATGGCCATCGTCAACGCAAACTACTGTTTTACTTATGTCAGCATTGGATGCCAAGGGCGAATATCTGATGGTGGCGTGTTTGGCAGTACAGAGTTCAAGAGGCTTCTTGAAACATCACATTTACATTTGCCAGCGGCAACACCTCTGCCTGGGAGAACACTGCCAACTCCTTACGTTTTTGTGTGTGACGACGCTTTTCAGTTACTGCCAAACATGATGAAACCGTATCCGGGGGCACAAGCAAAAGGTTCGCCACAGAGAATATATAATGGCAGACATAGCAGAGCAAGGCGCACTGTGGAAAATGTATTTGGTATAATGTCAGCTGTATTCAGAGTCCTCAGAAAACCCCTGCTTCTTGAGCCCCTAACTGCAGAAAATGTTGTCCTAACTTGTTGCCTCCTCCACAACTTTCTTCGAAAAAGTCAATCAGCATCATCGTACACCCCCCCTGGGACCTTCGATGATGAAGATACCTCCTCCGGTGAAGTTACACCTGGACATTGGAGAATCGTGGGTGAACCAACAGATACCTTTCTGCGGCTCAGAAGGATCCCGAGAAAACCCTCCGACGTCGGCAGAATGGTTCGTAATGAAATCAGCGCTTTTTTTCAATCTGAAGAGGGATCAGTGCCGTGGCAAAACAGATACTGAATGCGAGGGATTAAGTAGGTACCTACCTACATTGTTTTTCTCCTCCCACTTTCTTCTTAGTGACAAATAATTATTATGTAGGTACCTACTAAATAGGTAGTTAACTACTAAATTAAAGTTGAAAAATTAAACTGTATAAAATGTAATTAAAATTAATTAAAGTTTAATTAAAACTGAAGTGTGTTTACCTGTGCCTGATCTGACGCCTGTGTGGACTCATCTGGTTGCTGCAGTTCACCCGTGAGCTGCTGTCCGACTTCTTGTTGGTGCCTCGGTGTGTTTTTATCTTTTAGAAAAAGCAGAGAGTGGAAATATATCCATTTGGTCTTGTAAGGGGCATCAGCTCCGTCTCCACTCTTCCCTTTTTTCAATTCGCGCTGGAATTGTCCAATTAGCATCCGAACTTTCTTCTCCACCTCATCCACGTTTCCTTCAAAATCGGAAGCTAGATCAGCCCAACCATCTTGCTTTTTATTACGGTTTTTGTATTCATTGTGTTGTGGATCCCAAAGTACTGCTTTCTCACGATACTGCTCAATCAATCTTTCGGTATTCTCCTTCGTCCACTCCATCTCCAAAAGACCTCAAAAAATACCTCACAAAATACACAAAACAAAGAACGCCAGTCAAATTAAAAAAAACTCCACGCACTCAGACACACTCACTTACAGATAGTTCTCCATCAACTGATGGGAGGACACTGAAAGGTGGGTTGTTTGTTTTTTGTGTTTTTTTTTTTTGTTTTGTTGTGTGTGTGGACGAGCTTGCAACTTGTTATACAACCAAGTTATCTAATTCCTTTGATCTTTACCGACAACCTCTGGGTAACATGTAACCTGCTATAAAAACAGAAAAAAAGTTACACAACATCGTGTTATACAACATTTTTCAGTTGAATTTCTAACAAGTTACATAACATTGGTTATATAACTCTTTGTAACACGTTTTGTTACTGGTGTGGACGCACCTTAACACCCCAAGTTAAAGTGGCTATGATTTATTTATCTTTTCAACACCATTCTCCCCACTGTATTTTACATAAGATATGAACATAAAAGAAATGCACTTGTGACTTTCTATAATTACATTTAAATTAGCAAATACTTTATAGAAACTATGTACTATCATAGTATTTGTTTAATTTTCGACTATGGTTGTAATGCACGCTTTTCGAAATCGATCATTCCATTATGTAACTTCGTTTTTTGTGGTGTTCCAAAATTCTATTAGTATCAAGCAAGTATCAAGTTATATTTATCTACTTAAGGCGATGCACTACGTCGTGTAATATTTTAAATCGAGCCGATAGCTACGTTGATGGCGATTAGGTTTAAATTCCCGCTTAACACCATCCGCCTGTTTTGATTAATGCAAGAAAAAAACATGGCCAAAAAGTGCCTTTTATTTTATTTTGTGGATGTTCAGGCCTAAATATTTAATTTTTTTCTCATCGTTTTATAAATAACTTAATTTTCCACATTAAACAATAAAATTATAACCGAAATGGGTTCGTAAGTAGGAGATTTTGAACTTTAAAGCAGTTTTCATAGGCCTTATACTTTATTTTTTTCTAGGCTTATAAAAAGATTTATCTAAAAAAAATACTTGATTATTTCAAAGGCCAAGATGTATTCTACTCGCAGTATTTAATTAAAGCATCTGAAACATTTCTAGGCGACCAAATTTTCAAACCAAAAACACATGATTTTGCATTACTACGTAGTGCATCGCCTTAACCTACATTGATCACAGATGTGTTAATTTTATGCAATCATAATAATATATATTATAGGTAGGCGACACATTACGCTATACAAATCATGGCTTGGCCTATTTCAGCATATCGCTCCCCATACATTACCGATGGGAATGTATGGCGAGCGATATGCTGATATAGGCCATGCCACGAAAATATAGCGTGGTCGTCTCAGGCAATAATCATTTTGAAACAATGTAATGACATGTTACAGTAGGGAACGAACTATTGCACGGAATAACTAACCGAAATTATTGTTAGTTTATAAAAAAATCGGGTCAAATTATTCGTATTCCTGTTAAAAAACGGGACTGCAGGCCTTCAACGAGTGAATTGACAGTTTTCCTAAGTTTTACAGTTAGTAAAACACGAACATGTTATTAAGATGTCGGAACACGTATTCATAAAAATTCTAATAATGTAACATTTTGTCATTAAAAGTCAGTCATTAATTCATTTTGTCATTAATGTAACATTTTGTCATTTTGTCAGGAAAAGGTCACCTGCATGAACACGTGTTTCGATATATTCTGAATAGACTAATATTTTATTAGGAAATGGATTACAAACACGTTTTATCAGGATGTAAATATATTAGCCACACTCATTTTTCTCCGTTTTTAGTGACTTATTTTTCCGAGATGATGTTTATTGTGACGTCTCAGCTGTGTAGGAAAATCCAGGGCAACCAGTAGTTGGGATGTGTTATCTATTATCTTGGACTGTTGATAATAATAAATATTGTAAAGCGCCCTTGAGGTGATTTCTAACGGAAACGGCTCAATGTAAGTAATTCAATTATTATCAGGATTTATAAATGCTGAAATGAAATAAAACTTGAAAAGACCCGAATGAAATTATGAACGTACAGACCGAGACGGACCAACTTTACTGTGATCGGGCGTTCTGTTGTCCGTAGAGTTTCTCGCTACATACAGCGTGTTTTATGCATTACTTTATATCTGCGTGCATCTCGAATGCTACAGGATTACCTTCTAAATTCACAAAACCCGTCTTGTTATATAAATCAATACCTATTGCGCTATATCTATAAATAACAATAATTATTACCCGCCTCGGGACAGTAGACTGACGGGCAGACGGTCTTACAGACTACATTTTCAGTAGCTTTAGTCAATATAAGATTTACAAATCTATGTACGACATTATGCCTATCGTGTGTTGGAAATTTCTAATCATTACCGAGGTTTGAAATGTGCTCGCTGTAAATGAAAGAAATGCCAATTACCATATTTGCCGTATTTATGACACAGTGCCCGTATTTCACTATGTCTTTCTGTCCCTTTTTATTTCCTTCCATTTTAAAATACACCTATTTGAATTTCACTTTACACAGTTATGTTATATTACCGAATAATGAATGAATGCAAATCTCGGAAGCCGAAATTAACCCACTTCCCGATATCCGATCAAGCTGAAAATCGGCAGATAGACTCGTTAATAATAATAATAATATTTGGCTAATTTACATAGCGCCGTTTTCGTGAGAAATCACCTCAAGGGCGCTGTACAAATATATTTCTTAAATAGTTAATACTAGAACTACTGACTTATCTCTAAGACTTATATCTAGTGACTTACGACTAAGGCCTATAACTACTATCTTAACGACATATATACGAGTATTTACATATTTAGCAACTTACGTTGTCGGTGACAATGCATTTTATCTACCTTTGGTGGCAATTACGTACTCATGCGGACATAATATACGCATTTCTCTAAATTCGGATGTTACAGCAGTTAATTTACGAAATAGATGTCAGTCCTACCCGATCGGCATTTGGCGTATTGTAGTAAAAAAACTTTGTTTTTTTACAGGTTGATTTTTTGTCAATTTCGTTTAGGTTGCAAATATTTCAAAACTGTTGTTTGCGAATACGTTTTTCGAGCGTAACATACTAATGTCGATGATGATATGAAATTTTCCTTTCTCGGTAGTGCAGTAGATAAATGGCAGTGACGATCAAAGAAATGTGCAAATGATGATGCGTTATTTAAATAAATGCTCCTAATTTCACGTTTAAAAATTACTTGTTTAATTGTCTACACCCTTCTAGTAGATAGATCATCGATAAAATAATAATAATAATAATTGGATGACTTGTATAGCGCCGTTTTTGTGCAAAATCACCTCAAGGGCGCTGTAGGCCTCATTGTCGCTTTTTATCCACCTCCCCCCAATATCCAATTCATAATTTCTTGTCCCGTTTCTTCCTCGACATTATTTGTTGCAACCCTAGCTATATCCCAACCAAATGACTGCGTTTTTTCTCTCATATGCTCATAGGCTTTGAATTATTATTGCACTCGTGTGAATGGATATTGCGTATCCCCTTGTTAATTCAGTAGATCTACGTTCTTGCTTTATTAGGGTTACCATAAAAATATTTCGAGAAAAGTTACTACAATTTTAAAAATCCGGGAATGGGATATTTCGAATGAACACATTTTTTTTTTTTAAATATATTTTTTATTTATTTTATAAAATACAATATGGTTATTTAAATTTACATGATAAGAACATATTTCAAATTATAATTAAACATGTTTACCTTTACGAGAGTCTAACACTCGTGTGTGAAGAGAAAAAAATTAAAATTAAAACTTAACATACATATGTATATAGACGAAAAAAAATCATAAAAACATATAAAGTGAAGAGTTTTTTTTATATATAATAATATTAAAATTAAGGATAGTCCATATTTTTTAGTAAATACTCGATTAAAACTAGTCTCATACGTACGATACACTCTCGTAATATATTATGTTATCTTGGCCCACATATGAGAGTATAGCGCACGTGTGAGACTAGCATAAAGGGAAAATTGAGCAGTGAAAAATAATTAATTAAATTTTTTCAGTGTCTGTTTTTTTTTAAATAATGGATGTAATAAATATGTATTATGAGAACAGTTTTCATGAATTATATCGATACCTCATGGTATGCGACAAGATAATGTAATAAATATCACTTGAACATTTTATTGCGTAGTGTGGCAACCCTGTGCAATCCGCATTATAAACAATTAAATTTTATGTCGGATTATAGAAAACCTTACCACAGTATGATTGTCGCCAGATAAACAATGATAAAGCAATGTGAAATGTCAAGACATTTAAAAAATACACTTTTATATCTGGAATGTGATATCTTGACTAGAATATTCATTTAATAATATGTATGAAGATATTTTTATGGTTAATTTAATGTTTTTACAAAAATTTGCTGCCTTGTGTAATTTCTACATTCCACTCTAACCTGTTACGATTTCATAATCAATTTAATCCAAATTACATGGTGTATTCAATAATTCCTTGTAATTTGTTATGGGCATTATTGTCATGCTATTGACATGGTAATGTATGTAAATTAATACATAAATTGTTGCTATTTTACGAAGGCCAATTTCATTTCCTCGTTTTAGAAAATCGGTACACGACATATTCGTGTGTTGCATGCAACACATTTTGACGGCCTCCGTGGTCGAGGGGTAAGGCTCTCGACTAGCAAGCTGGAGGTGGGGGTTCAAATCCCGGCGTGCGCAAGTGCATTTTATGTGATTAATTTGCGTTATTTCACAAATTAATCTTTTAAAATAATAAATTTGCGGCACATTCCAAAGTGGAATGATACTCAGTATAAAACCATCTTTTAGCATTAAAACATTGCTTGAAACGGTTTTGGCCATGTTTGGTAACCAGATCTGAATAGCCAGGTATTTCTCCACCTTCCTGTCCCCCATTTCTTTACCCTTCTCACTACCTTCAGCCTCACATCATATATCAATGGGGAATGGCATAGTAAAACTGACTCCAGATGGTTAGGAACAGTTGGACTCTTGTCCGGTTTCAAACTAAATAGAAAATAAATCAAGAAACAAAAGAAGAATGAACTAAATTATAATAAATATGAATAAATGATTATGTAATGCTTTCCATTATTACAATAAACAAACCGAGAAGTTGGCAGAAAAAGGAGCATCCAACCCAGCATCTGGTATTCATTCACCAGAGGATTCAAACGCCGATTGCGATACATTGGCCCGTGCATCAGTTGCTCGGCTTGGTTGGAATGTCGAGCTTAGCGTGACTTAGCACATAATCCGCATATGGGTCGTAAGCATAGATATCAATTATATTACACGTTTTGTGTATGATTTTAATGGAGGAACGTGTTTCTTTTTTCTTTGCAAAACCAAACTACAAATATTGTAAATAGTATTTGTTCTGCTGGATTCAGTGCACTAATTATGAAATTGTGATTAACTAACCGCTGAAAATAAACTGTTGGAATTTTTAAAATAAGCATTTGTCAATTAAGGCGATGCCATACGTAGTAATGCAAAATCTGCTTTAAAGTTCAAAATCTCCTACTTACGAACCCATTTTCGGTTATGATTTTATTGCATAATGTGGCAAATTAAGTTATTTATAAAATGATCGAAAAAAAATTAAATATTTATGCCTGAACATCCACAAAATAAAATAAAAGGCACTTTTTGGCCATGTTTTTTTTCGATCCGAACAGGCGGATGGTGTTAAGCGGGAATTTAAACCTTATCGCCATCTACGTAAGGGTTGTTATTGATAGCGGCTCAATTTAAAATATTACACGACGTAGTGCATCGCCTTAATATCATCGACATGAGTCTTTGAAGTTGATACTGATAAAAGCAGGCAATTTACGTAATTTTCCGCGAGACGAAAGTATACAACTATTTATGTAAATGCCAAACCCGACGTGCGTCACTGTTGACGCCTCGGCGTCTGAAAAAAGGAACTGCTTCGCGGCTTATCAAGGATTAAGCGTCCAATTTAGCAAGCTTAAATTTGAGTGAGGAATCTCGTACTTAGCGAGGATAAAGTGCAGCTGACATACCGGGCCAGTGTTTTAGAATATTGCAACATTTCCTTTGGTGAACTACTTTCAATTAACTTACAGAGATGAGTTTAATTTCGCCAATTTTATTTTATAGCGTTTCGAATAATTTACATAAGTTCCGAGATAGTTCATTATTAATTTAATAATTGCGTGCAACAACTGTTGAAATTCTGGTAGCATAATAATATAATCTCCGATCGCAATAGTTCACTGACCGAAATAACGCGAGGTGTAAATCTGTAACATTTTGTCGCACAATTGTTTTTACGTTTTACGCAATGATGAGGGAAATTCGGTCGACTCGCCTTCCGCGCTACTTGAATGTTTACACCAGAGGTTCCCAAACTTTTTTGCCCCGTAGACCACTTGCCATTTTTTTTTTCCGTAGACCCCCTGCCTGTCGAATATTGAATTTTCCTAAAACTATTAACGTCCCATGTGATAATCATTTATTTTTTTTAGTAAAAATATTTCCTTCCCTTGCCTGCCCAACAACCGGGTGGCGGTATAGTTGCTCTGTCTTTACATTGTGCAGACAGGGGCGCCCTTGTGAGGTATTACACCAAATGAAAATGAAGCAGCATAAGCAACGGGAAGTTCTTTCTGTATCTAGCCCTACAGAACTACCCCTTAAGTTCTTTGTCAGTGCTTATTCCGGTCAGTTCTTCTTGTTACATGATATCCGATTCTTTAACTTTGCATTTCCATAGTCAAATTGTCCTCAAACTTAGTTTTGAGGTCTGTGTGAAGTAAATTTAAATGTTGAACGTCATTATTACCCTGGACGTTTTTCAAAAACAAGTTGGGGAACTAGGAAAATTCGCGGCTTCCAATGTGCAATGTTTTGCTTGAATATATTAATTCTGACGAGAAAATGAACGTAGACTCTATTTATATACCTCAATTAACAACTTTACGAAATATAAAAATAAAAATATCAAATAAATAATTTCTCAGTCTATTATATTTGTGTTAGGTCTATTGTGTCATTTAAGGAACTCCTAAATATTGACTTGAGGTAAATGGGGGTCAGCTCGTATGTACCCCCATTTGAATCTCGTGGACCCCCAATTTTTTTTCTCGCTGACATAGACCCCCAGCATGGCGATATCGACCCCTGGGGGTCCATATAGACCACTTTGGGAACTTCTGGTTTACACATTGTTCATAGTAATGCGCAGAATAGCGCGCCGTTTGACCCGATAGCCTATTGTTGTACTCCCGATCTAGCAATGCTCGCAGGTGTGGAAATCTTCCCAGGGTCGGATAAGAGACGAGATCTTATTGCGAATATGGCAAAGAAAATATAGAGAGACTTCAGATATTGAGGGAAAAATATCAAACATAATTATTAAGGTCAAGTATCAGATATTGAGGGAAAAGGGATCTTTATTATTAAGTTTAAATGTTAGATATTGAGGGAAAAGTGACCAAACTTGATTATTTTGTCAATACGTGTTATAGGTACCCGATCGTGACTAGCAATGTGCATACTCGATAAATATGTTATCGATTATTCATAGTAATGCGCAGAATACCGCGTTTAACCCGACAGCCTATAGTTTTCCCCCGGTTCTGGCAACACCAGCCTTCAGGTGTGGAAATCTTCCCAGGGTCGGATAAGATAGTGATCTTATCGCAATTTGAAGCAAATATTTGCTAACGAGGGATAAGGGACGAACATTTTCCGATTTGCAAATATTTTATCGATTCCAATATATTCGAATGATTTACGAATTGCGATAATTTTTTGAAGCATTTCGAAGTGCTCAAAATCCACGTGAAAGAATTACAAGAAATACCTTCATAATTATTAGTTGGTAGTCACAAAATCATGTTGATTACAAAATTACAATTAGCTCTCGAACGGTGAGCTCTCCTGAGTACGTACGTGAAGTGATATCGCATATAACTTTGTATCAGGTCAGTTCGTCAGTATTTGTTGTTTGCGTTTCCAGCTATCTACGTCACACATGACGTGATGTTGGTTGTGCCAGTGTGCCACCCGACCCTTACATCCTGTGCCTATATCACACTCGGGTGCCTCCCTTGATGGCATGCTGATTGTCGAACCTACCTACTGTGGGAAACTTTCAACCAATTTTATTTTTATTTATTGACCTTCCACATAATTTCTTTCTTTAGAATGACAAAGCACCCTTTGTTCTTCATAGTCATCATGCCTTACTATTGAGAATTGAATTACTCTTTCCACTGTGTATACCTTAATTTGTCACCTAGAGTAACCAGCAGTTGTCTTATCGATGCGATGGTCCCCCTAATATCATAGACTTTCGTTTAAAAAAATAGGTGTTTCGCATATCACCTTGAAATATATTTTCAATATACAGTATAATTTGCTCCTCGTATTACATGGTGGAAGATACTCTCAGTATCGATCTGGTGAGGGGTCACTATTCAGAATCGAAACGATGCCTGTTAGGAGGAACGATTGCACAGCCGTTATAAAATAAAATAAATATTGATTATAAAATAAAAAAATTAAAGATTGAAAAAGCATTTTAATGGGCTTAAATTAAAATTACAAATGTTAAGTTGGAAAAAAAAAACATTATATGAATTAAAAATATCGACCTAAAAACGCCTTTTTTACGATGTTTTATTATAAAAAAATTAAATATATATAATGAATAATGTAAATATAATGCATGATAGGTTGGGCAAAATTATTTTTTTAGTAATTAATAATTACCATAAACTCACGAAAATGTTCAAAGTTATTATTATTGAATAGTATTATTTTTACAATAAAAGATACAATAAGATTCTCCTAAGTATTAGCCACCCAGTGAGGCCAACATTACTGGATTGTACCATGAAATGTAAAATATTGTAAAAAAAAAAACAACAAAAAAAACAACAAAAAAACTGTACCTACTTACAATTATATAGTACAAAATATAGAAAGAAAAATCTGAAATTAAAATGTTTAAACTAAGAAAGGATAAGTATACAGAGGAATGAATAACCATTTAAAAACTACAAAAGTATTTAAATAATAAAAGTAAATATGTTATAAAACTATTTATGTGCGTGATATAATACCTCAAAATAAATGTCGTTTGAATAAATAAATCATTGTTTTTATTAATAATTTATATTAGCTAAGACTAGCATCTCTCACATTTCAAACAAAGTATAGTGTAACATATAATTTAAACACAAGAATATGAAAATGTAATTTTATGGAAAGGATTCTTGCCTCTCAAATCTTGAAAAATTGAAAACCTTAATAAAAATAAAGAAAGTAGCACACTCCGTACTAGATACTTGATTTACATTTTGATAAATCTAATCCAAATTTAAGTTATTTTATGATAAATGCCGAGCAGCCGGTTCCTCCGAATAAAGCGACCTAGTGGTGATTTTTTTCACGAATGCAATGCTGCATTATGTTGCAGTTGCGCTTTAAACTGCACTCCCCTGATCAGAACACAATAACCAGGCACCTACTACAGTTCCACCGGCTCTAATGTGGATCATGTGAAAAAGTTACTTTCACGACATAATTACTAGGCGTCAGAAACTCCGAGGCAGGCTCTGAACCTTCCTGAGGGCAAACTTTCTGCGCAACATATTGCTCATATCTCGAGTAGGTATTTGATAAGTCTACTTGGTGAGAAAATATCTGAAAGTTCGTGGGAATACTCCACGCTCCGTGCTGGAGCCTACTACTGCCCCGCCTGGTCCACGACCTGCGTTACTACGTAGTCTACTAATTCTACTCACTCTAATCTGTACACTGCACAGTCTGCTGACTCTATTTCAATTGTTAATCAGTAAATCAGTAATCACGCCGCCAGTATTTCATTAGTTAATCAGGCTGCCTTTCTGCGTTCAATGTGTCTTCGCGTTGTTTAATCTGCGGAGAGTTTTACGCGAATCTGTGTTATTAAACGGTTGGGAGATTATATCTACCGCGGGAACAGAGTATTACAAATTTGGTGCGAATTAATATTATGAACGGTGCTTATTTTGTAGGGATTTTATTCGATGTGTCTTGGGGTGTAGTCAAAGGTCTCAACGAATAACAAAATATATTTTGGCAAATAAATATTTTTGTTTTGTTTGTATAAGTAATGTTAAGTAACCTTTACAGACTACGTAGGTAGGTATAATTAATGCATTCAAACATATGGTTGCAGAAGAATTAATAATATTTAACCATTCTTGATTTTTTTTATATTGATGGGTTCAAGCAGTTAATATTTAATATTTAAGTAAAAAAAAATGCCAAACATGTTTTTAAAATTTACTTGTATTTTTCACTTTATACTGATAGATGGTGGGTAATTTAAAGGTGATGAATTCATTCGATGTTTATGAATGTCACTAAATGATTTAAAACACAATATGTATTGTTAATTGGTTAGTTTTAAAATGTTATTTATTTAATATGTACCTAGGTACTTTTAATTTGTTTGAAAGCACTGTTGTGTCCGAAACTAATTTGGTGCATTATCCTATCAAGGCGATGCACAACGTCGTGTAACATCTGGAATTGAGCCGTTAACAATAATACCCCTTATGTAGATGGCGATAAGTTATAAATTCCCTCTTAACACTAGCCGCCTGTATTGATTTCTGCAAGAAAAAAGCATCGCCAAAAAGCGTGTTTATTTTGCGAGATTCATGCAACAAATATTATGTTTTACGATCATATTCTAAAGAACTTATTTTGTCACTTTATACAATAAAACCATTACAGAAAAGGGGTTCGTAAGTACGAGATTTTGAACTAAAGCAGTTTTTATAGGCCTGATATTTATAACTTTTTTCTAGGCTTATAAAGAGACTTTAAAAAATTGCTCGATTGTTTCAAAGGCCGAGATTCGTTCTACTAGCAGTATTTAATTAAAATATTTTTAAGCAATCAAATTTTTAAAACATAAAATACACGATTTTGCATTAGGTACTTCGCAGTGCTTCGACTTCGACGAAGATATTTTTAAAATAAACAAATAAATAAAAAATCACATTTCAATCTGATGCTTCCAGTTCCACTTTCAATGCTCCTCGAATACCACTGTTTCGTAGTTTTACTTTTATACTGGAGTTGAAATTAAAAACAAAATACATTTTACTATACTATATCGTGAGGAAAGCTACCCCAATGGTTTCGACCCTACACTCTACTATAACAGCGACAAATATTTTGTATTCGACCATAATGGACATTTCCGTCATAATAATGTAATTAAATTGCCCAACATTTGAAAATACATCGTAAAGAGACAAAAAACGGACATTTGAAACCCAACAAATCAACGCCTAATAATATTAAACCCGACTACCAAAACATGACGTGGGTTTACGGTTGCAATTGACATTCGACAGGAGGAGGTTGTCGTAAGATTTTTTTAGGTGTAAAATTTTATTTTTATAAAGTGAAGAAATTTTAAGGGAGAACATCAAAGGGTGTGTTAAAAAAACACCGGAAGGCTGGTGAATAGTTTGCTGTATGACTTGTTCAAATGTTGAATACAAATCGGTTCATTAAACGTTCACCTAAGCAGCGTCTATCTGTGTATTGACTTGTACCTCCTTTTCAGATGTGTTGAACGCAGTTCACACCATTGTCGGTAGATGGCGATGAATGTAATAATGATTAGTTACGGAAGAGGGCACTGCAGGTATTGAAAATCAACATTTTAGCTTTATTTGCCTTTGAAATTATGTTGTTTTTGGTTCTTATAGAATTGAAGACAATTAAAAGAATTTATAGAAAAAGACAATTTATAGAATTAAAGTAAATAATAAGGAAAAGTACGGTGCTCCGAAATTCTAGATTTATATCTGATTTTGACTTCAAAAAATATCAATGAAAGGAAGAACACACAAGCATAGCTTCTTATGGTGTACATTTTTAAATAATATATAAAACATAAGTATATAATAATTATGAAAGTGAAATGTTAGTATATTATATTATACTTATGAATTATTACGCTGTTTTCAATTATGTTTATATATTGTTTAAATAAATTTCCTAAAAAAAGGATTACAACAATTTAAATAATTACCTACAGTAAAATAGTAAAAATCAACATAAAACTTGTCGAAAGAAGATTTTTAATATGGATTTGTATTATGTTAATGAAACACATTGTTAGAATTTTTAAATTAAACATTTTATATTTACACAACAAATAAAATATTGAGAAAACCGTGTGTATCTTTTATTCAATAAACTTTCGGTTTTAATTGTTTTGTATATTTGATATTTCACATTTCACAATAATAGCGCTATAGAAAAAAAAGGCACATAATATTATTATTATCATTCATTGTGTGAAATGCTTAAGCATAGATACATGCTTAAGTATTGTTATTGTATTAAATTCTGTTTTTTTTTTTTAATTTATACTAAATCAAATTTATTAATTTCAAACTGGATAATGGCCCTGAACGCCGAAACACCTGTCACAATAATAAAAATAAAATATTTCGAGAACTTGCAATAACATTCTTAAATTTGGTATACTTAAAAAAAACTCATACCGAGGATTGTAATTGATTGCGTTAGATATCAAGTAAAATCACTTTTCCTCTTATCTGAGATGCCCTTCCCGTTCCAAGAATTTTATTATTGATCTTGAGTCATTCGATGCATTTACTGTAGAAAAAGTAAACTTTGTATGACTAATTAGAACGTAAATTACGATATTATTTAAAATATAAATTTGAATGATGCGACTGTTGTTTGATTAAACATCGGTGCATCATGATTTTTCACATTTTACGCTTTGGTTTTTGTCCTGTTGATGATCAGGACTTAGAAGCTTGGAACCACGTAGGTATTTATCAACTTATTTACTCAATTTGGTAATTTAAAGCGTCTATGCGCAATTAATCTAGGAATTGAATACGAACATAATTTTAGTTATCCCATTATGCTCCATTCAGACATTAAAAAACCTGGGAGTCTTTTTCTAGCTACCAAAAGTGTCGCTAATTATTGTCGTTTTTAAGTTGTTTTTTTAGTTTAGGTAAAAGAAGATGTCGGGTGTTTAATAAGTCCAGTCCATAGTATCTTAGTAATTTTGTCTTGGATTAGAATAATATTATTATTGTGTCTTTAATTTAAGAGGAAGCTACAACGGAGTCTAGAAACGTTCGATTTCAAACACAAAACTGGTTTTTATTTATTTTTTAAATAATTTTATAAGAAAGCAAAAACGTGAAACTGTCACAGATAATAATCTTAGCTATAAGACTGTATTTTTTAAAAGTTGCTTCCTTTACGCGTTCATACATTTCTATTGAAAAAATATTTTTTTTAGTAGTTTACATTTATATTTTTTATTAAGTAATTTATTTTTTTATTTGAATTCTACTCAAGCGAAACGATAGGAAAATCTTCAATTTATCTAAAGCATATTTTTTGGTATTAATAATGTACACCAATTCTTTATAAATATTAATCAAAATAGTGATTTAGCATTAAGCTTCGCCTTAAAAACTGGGCTTCAAAAACTCCTGAGGAACAGCTACTCTTTTTATAATGAAAGGATGTTGAGTGTAGACTTTAATTTGTACCATTTCTGTATCAAGTCCATCCATAATAACGTTGTAATGGCACCAAAACCAACCTCTGCACCACTTTTGATTGTACTGTGAGTGTGTTACGTCAAGGGTTGTTTCCGGACATCCGGTGCGTGCTGGACGAGTGGTCGCGCCTTTGTGTTTCCAAGCGATGGTCTCGAGTTTCTCATTGCACGGGGAAACCTTTTACTTTATTACACTCATTATAATAATATGTTTATATTTGCCGTACCCTGTATCATCTCGCTATAGGCAGCTCGTGACTTTTTAGTGAGATAGAGTGCCAAGATTGAATAATTCGACATTATTGATGTAGTTTAGTGCAAAACGGTTTTTCAGTTTTGCGCCGCACTGATTTCCTGAAAATCTTCGTAGAAATTTTTTTCGGCTACAACAACAAAACATCAAGTCGCGAGCCGCCACTGCTCAGAATACCACT
Organism: Hesperophylax magnus; assembly: GCA_026573805.1. Classification (NCBI taxonomy): domain Eukaryota; kingdom Metazoa; phylum Arthropoda; class Insecta; order Trichoptera; family Limnephilidae; genus Hesperophylax; species Hesperophylax magnus. The sequence continues at coordinate 328,686 of JAIUSX010000006.1, read as the reverse complement.
CGGATTGCTAATTTTAATGGCAGTATTTTCAAATAATATTTCGTTAGCGTCATGTCTCATACTCCTACTTGATTACTAAATTATTAAATGTATGAAGCATGGTGACCGGATAAATTATCACTATGATAATTCATCACATCTTTAAAAAGTTATATAAAGTCATGGATAGTGATGAAACAAAAACTTTATTAACTGGGTTAAGTAGGTTAGGTTAAAAAAAAAATTTCATCGTTTTTAATGACTTTTTCTTTCTTTTTTTAAAAAAGAAAATCAAACATTCCCAGGTTACGAATAACCTGACAATATTTGAAAATCTCCTACTACCACCACAGTAAGCTGAAAATGTTGCTTGTGTTGTGATGGAGGACTTAGCCAGCCGAGGAATTGAACACACTACGCCTGGGTGGGACCCAAACGCGATGTCAACTCGGCCACCGACCGGTCAATCACAACTTATATCACTCTTTAAAGGTGTGTTGAATAGTCACTAGCATGAAACCATGAAGCATAGTTTTATATGAGCGGAAATTATGTGGATATTTTTGGATTTTTAGTTGGCAGATAAGCTGAAAAAAAAAGTGAAGAGAAAAGAAGAAAGATTATTTTGTATTTTAAAATATGCAGGGCGTAATGTGCACTAACTTCGTGTGATGATTTTACATTATGGTAGAAGTAAAATAGAAAAAAATACTTATGATAAAGAACCATAGAAATAAATTAAAAATAAGAGACAAATGGAAGATAGTAGTGGAACTAGGGAAATGTTGTGAAATGAAACTAGGGAAGCATTAGGAAATGTGGGGAGTACCTGGTTAATTTTTTACTGGTTAACCAGATCTAGTTAGGTACTAATCAAACCCGTTTCGTCATCAAACAAGACATAGATTTTTGAATTGTGGTGTTTACATCAGGGCGATATTGTTAAGTAATTAATATATAAAAGCTCTTTGAAAAATTAATTAAAAAGTAACGATTTTTATTTGCTCTTCGCTGGGTTTAATGTCCGTAATCTGCACTTGATCAATCTGATCCTGCTGCTCTTCCATAGATATCGTCTATAATTATTTTTTCTAATATTTGTATAAATAAACATCTAAAGCTTATCTTTAATCCGTCTTCGAAGAGTCACAATTAATCACAGTCGGTTATGATGCTGTGACCTACAAACTACGACGGCTTTTGCAGCTCTGCACGCTCTGGTTATTTTGTAATTATTTTTGTCAACTTGCTTACGGTATCGGAATAATATAATTCATTATAACATGTTGTGTTACTTTCACAGCCATGAACACAAATCTCCATTCCATATTAAATAATTACTAAATTGCTTTTAATTCGAACCACGTATCCATTTGTTATGCGGATTATATTCGTGCAAAATAAACGCAATTATTTTTTTGTCATCCTACGTATCTCGTAATTCAGTGATTTACATTGTTACGAACTTGTTTCAAACCTCTCAATATCAACCGTTCTCTTCTTCTTATTTATAAAGACAATAGGCCTAACCTGGTCTACCTGAGTAGGTACAACTGGTTACAATCTATATTTTTTCGTTAGGAGGCTTCCTTCCCCTTTCACACAAAAAAAAATGTCGGAAAAGTCATTAAGTTTCGTTTGCCTACTACAATTAAGATATACTAAACGTTTACAGTATTGAGTATGTCACTTGCACGCATTATTGCGTGCGTGAAGAATACGTTTTCTATTGCGATTATATAATTTCTAAAAGAGTTGTCAATCTCTCCGACCATAGGTTGAGAGCCGCTGTCCTGACGATTTTCTTATAATAATAATATTAAAATTTAATAATATTAATATCGTTTTTTTTCTGAAAATCACCTCAAGGACGCTGTACATCTTACTATAAAATAACCACCAGATATGCAATATCTACACGTTAGAACATACTTATCAAATACAATTCAATTTAATGAAAAAAATCATTAATGCCAAATTATTTATTAAAGTTTTATCTTTTCATGATAATATTAAAAGAAACTTTTTTTTTAAATACATCTACACATTTGAATTTCACTTTTGTAATGTCGGTCCTACCCATTCGGGATTTGGCTCAGTCGTTAGCACGGTTGACTCAGGATCCTGGGGAGGAACGTTCAATCTTCAGTAAAAACTAAAAAAATACTAACTTTAAGTTTATTTTTAAATGCATCTATTAATAAAAATTGATGTGTTATAAAAGAAAAAAACTTTTTTATGTTTTTTTTTATAGTAACATCTGTCTAAAAGATAAGCTCTGGCGTCGTTAAATTTGAACAGTTTTTTCAGTGTAAACTTTCTAGGTAAACAGCTTATTTTCAGATATATATTTGTTTGTATAATGACTCATAATGAGTTACGATACATTGACACAAGAGAGTAAGACAAGATACCTATTGCGTTTCATATTTTAAAATTTTTTAATAACATAAAGTGTCTTGAAACAGTATAGCCGGGTAGTAAAAATATTAGCCATTGATAAAGGTTAGCAAATCATTTATGAGAATGGATATGATTTATTGCTAAATAATAAATAACATGAAGAAACGCCACCAGGTAGATAAATATTATTACGTAAAATATTAATTCTTGCCGTGGGTCCTATATTTATACATGATATCGGTTTCAAATTTATGTTTTACATATAAAACATTTTCAGGCAACTCGTGATGATGTTATGAATTACATTTCTAAACGAATTATCAAATTATGTAATTGTTTGCAATGTTTTTCGTCTTACTAGTAGTATTTATAGGTAGATAATATTTGGCTAATTTATATAGCGCCGTTTTCGTGAGAAATCACCTCAAGGGCGCTGGTACATTGTATCTAGGGAATGCAATCCAGCAAGAAAATGTCAATCCAGGTATTTGCAGGACTGAACAATCTTAGTCCCGCTGGATCCAGGTATTTGCGGGATCCAGCAGAGTGGACTTAGATATCTAATCAATCGTATAATAAAGACCTAATACCTCGATCTACCAACCTTGCTTTTAGAGTTTTAAATTTATACCTATAATAAAACAAGTTATTTGGGACATTTTAAATGATTTATTAATAGGTATACCTTTAGTTAGACATAGGTAAAGTTTAAGTCATCAATTGGCAAAGAATAAGATAAGACATAAATTTACATAACATACCCGCCTCGGAACAGACTTTGTCTAGTGAGGTGGGTAAAAGAAATCTATGTACACGAATGAAAATAAAATAAACGCCCGGATTGCCGGCACTGAAACTGAAATTGAACTGAAACTTAAATTTAAATAATAACGTTCACACGATAAACAATATTCTTGTACAATGAGCATCATAAGTTTAATTAAACATTATTTTGGAAATAGCTTCGTAAAAAAGTTAAAGTATTAATGTGTGTAATCTGATAAACGGCTTCTGATATTGGACACAAGGTAGCCAGCGGCTGAAAAAGCTCGTTCATCTTCCACGCTGGTTGGCACAATAGTCATTAGCGCATTGTAAGTGAATTGAAGGTATGTGCCTTTTAATCCACCGGACTCGAAGTAATTCAGAGTAAGTGAGGGTAAATCTGTAGTTGCTCTCTTTCAGCTTTTAAAGATTTTGAATAACCATCATTTTTAGTGTCTTGCCGTAATTCATAACCATTAATTTGATAGAATTAGACGATGTTGGTAAGTTAAAACCCCCGGCTTTAAAAAGATCTCGCAAATCCGACGAGGTACAGAAACTCGACGGCCGGCATAGTCCAGTGGTAACGCATTGGACTGCCATTCCGAAGGTCGCGGGTTCGAACCCGGCGTGCGCAAATATATTTGATTAATTTGTGTTATTTCACAATTAATTAATTAAAATAATGTATAGTATATTTGCGGCACGTTCCAGAGTGGAAGATACTACCTACAGTATCGCCCTGGTGTAAGACCACCATTCAGAATTGAAACGTTGCTCCAAATGGCTTTAGCCGTGTTTAGTGACTAGATCTGAATAGCCAGGTACTTCCCCACCTTCCTCTTTCCCTTCCCCACTTACCTTCAGCCTCACAACATCCCCCAATTGGGGATGCCATAGTCTCACTGGCTCCAGACGGGAGCAGTTGGGACTCTTGTGAGGTACTCACTATAAAAAAAAAAAAAAAAAAAAAAGAAAACTCGGAATGGTAAACCATCTTTAGACACCATTCGTGATACCCTCTTTTCGACGGTATTGTTTTCGCTTGAAAAATGGTCAGTGATTTTATTTGTTGATGGTTGAGGTTCACAATGAGCCGATGTGGAAGAACTGGACGTCGATGCAGTTGTAGAAGCTTCTCTGTAATCCCGCCAGTCCAGCGGGATCCCGCAAAATTTTCGACCGAGATTAGTCCCGCAAAATGTCTGCGGGATCTCGGTATTTCGGGATCCCGGTATACCGGGATTGCATTCCCTAATTGTATCTATCTGAATTTCGCAGATAAAATACCAGATATAATTATTTCGAACTGATTGTTTGAATAATCTCTTACGTAAATTTGGTAACCAAATTAATACAATTTCGTATGTGCAATTTATTATTATCTGTTATCAAAGTGCCCGGTTAATTCTCATTTGGTGACGCCACTTTTGCCTTTAATCTTGAATTAAAAGTTCAACAAACTGCGAAGGAACTGAAGGAACCCAGTCACCTTTCGCCGGCATGGCAGCCGTCGCGCGTCGCACCGAACCGGGTCGCCGTTGAAGCTGATCCAACAACTCATAACATTCTATTCACCTGCATTATTAATCAATAGTACAAAAAATTATAAACATAATTCTATAATTATAATTTTTAATTATAGGGCTGTCTATAATTCATAAAATTATTTACGAATTATAGACAGCCCTGATTTACTGAGCCTTATCACCTTCAACATACCAATTCAAACTGCTCGATCGAAAATTCTCTTTGATTGCAACCACAATATCAGGACTCAGTCATTTAGATGTCCTAGCTCTCGCTTGTACCTGGATTACATGCAGTTGGCAATACTTTCTCAGAAATTGTAGATGTGTTCAACTGCACGGAATACAATTACAAGAAGGCTATAATAACTACCTTAATAAAAATAACAATTAAGGTAAGTATAATTCTATTCTTCTGCATGGTTCCAAAACTTAAAATACCAAAAATTACAAAAATATTGCTTTTACACCCTGCATCGTCTGTTATTTAGATTGACAAAATATGTCATCCGATCGGTTTTTATTGTTGAATTAAATATAATTAAATTGATAGTACTATGGAATGTGATGGAAATGACTTGGCCAGCTGAAAATAGTTGACCTGGAAATTCATGATTCCTGAGATTTGGTAACTTATAAACTGGTTTCTGTTTCATAGTCAACATTTTCTTGCAAAGATAAACTTATTCACCATTCGTGACGCTCAAAATCATCATTCCAGAGTTTTCACTTCAGGAAAACAGATTTTCTGCTTTTTAGTTCATTACCTTCAACACGTAACCAAAATATAAAATCTTAAAACATTTCTACTTATTACAAAAAATATAAATAAATATTTAAAAAATATAAACATATATTTCTTAATATTTTTTCTTTTTTAAAAACTTTATTCTCTTTTATTTATTTTTGTTTTATTATTATTATTATTATTATCATTATATTTTGTTTTCGTTTACTGTGTACGTATTATCTTACAATATTTTTATATTTACTTGATTTGTATAATATGGAGCTCGTGGGATTGCACCACCCTCCCCGAGATCTGGAATAAACAAGAAAAAAAAATTACGTAACACCATGAAAACATAAAGATTTGAAGGATGAATACTTTGAAGTGATTTTTCAAATTTAATGTGTGATCAAATTAAAGTAATTTAAAAAAGATAGAAATTTATTTTACCGGAAAATATTCAGGTTATGAATTCCAGCTGAATTAATTCGAATAAATTCGAATGTATTTACATTCAGGGCATTTTTTAGATTACTTTTCATTAAGATTTCGATATCACTGGAATTTTCCCAACACGCTACACCCCCCACCCATCAGCCTTATTGTTAGCGATTATAGCAACTGCGAAACCATGAGACCTCCTCAACGGGTGTAGCCTGCACCAGTTGTTGTGTTTATTACTCGTTTTTCCGAGACCGTAAATATGGTCATAATTCATAATCACTGACGTCAAAAAAATAAATTCTGTGCTCTGTAGTATTTTTTTCTCCTTGTTTTCTATGCTCAAACATTCGATACAGATCGATAAAAAATGAATCATCAATGAAAATTTACTGTATTTTCTGCAATACCGTAGCATTACTTATCAAGTTGTTTTAAGGTGGTGTTAGTTGCAAGTCGCACACATAATGATAACGACTATCTTTATTATTCGATCCCGCTTCGGAATTTCGCATATCTCGTGACGTTTGTCGCAATTATAATATTAAGTAATGAAATGTTTATCAATTACCGAAAACCTCGTCCGAATTCCGCCTAAAAAGTGGGCTTTGCGGTAAAACCGTCGGCCGCTCAGCACGTCACCTCGTTACTTCAGTCCGAGGCAATTGCCGTTAGTGCGCGTACTTATTTCTCTGCTTTCTGCATTTTTATTATTATAGGTACTAACGTCAGTCTATAGTGGCAACAGGTGATTGCTCCGTGCTCCCCTGGGTTGGTGCTTGCTGGCGGGGGGCGGGAGGGGCCACTCCCCCACCTCCCCTCACTACCGGCGCTAACTTTTATTGTTCAATCCGACTTCTCTACCAGTCCGCGGCGTGTACCTTTCTATTTTTGAATTCGGCGATATTTCATTCACTTTTCAACACAAAAATCAGCGGAAAGACGTCTGCATAGAGCCGAACAGTGTCGCTTTACGCTTTACGGGTGTTCTGAAGCAGTTTTCCGTTAGAGCGTAATGAATAAATATTTTCGTGTTTTATCCAACTCGGAATCCACAGTTCCCAGTGCCGTGTTTGCTAAACAAACAACATCGGCTGATGTGTGTTTAATGACTCTTGTTTCAGAAGTGTCAGGTATTTCTCCCACCTGAGATACCAACAGACTATTGTTGTTCCGAGTGAAAAAGTGTGGAGCCTCCGAGTTTGTGTTACTAACATTTCATTAAAAACGGTTCCATGTAGTTTAGTTGCAGCTTGGCTGTGGAATGGTGTGAAAGTTTCTGAATTTCATATTAAAATGTTTAAATTACCTAAATTAAGCCGTTTCGATAATACAAACATTGTGTGAGTAATATAATATTTGCAACGCTCGTCATAAAAGCCTTCAAAATACGATTCCACTTGGTGTTGTTTGACCATTCTTCCGTTTACCCTTTTAATGTGTTTCATAGTTTGTGAATATGAATAGTGAATTTTACTAGTATGGACGACACAAATGTCAGAAGTTTGACTGCAGTGTTATCCTATATAGCATTCCTCGTGATAATTCATACTTATCACAGCGCGTTATCTTTCTAACAGCCATTAGTACTGGTTAGCACTTGGTTGTTATACACCTTCCTGTGGATCTGTAGACTGTCGAGCTGTAGAGGCTCGTCTTTAGTTCGTACCAAACAACCATTCAGCGGCTAACCGCGGAGTCGAATAACTGCGATCTGTGATGTCCACCTCTGTCTGACAAAATGTAAGGTTACCGCGTTTGACAGAGTCTTGTCACTTTGCGATTTTTGCATACGGTGAGGCACCGCGACTACTGCAACAGGCGGTCTTATGCACTGTGTGCTCCATCAACTAATATTTTAATCTGTTTTTCCTATTCAGATATTTTTCTTGCTTACCTAGTTTCTCTAGGTAAAGCTATAAGTTATTATAGCATTCAATGTTACTATTGCACGCGAGCGTTGGTCAGTAGAACTAGCGAAGGCTGCGAGAAGTGGTGTTTTTTGTTTGGTGCAGTGCGGGAAACAAGTGATGCGAGAAAATGAGGGACTCGGGACCTCGCTGTGATCACGTGACTGGGAAGATAGTTAGGCTGTTCGGATGGCGACACAGTTATCCTGTTGAGAAACTCCAGCGGGATCTCCAGCCACGGAGAGAATCGGTAAGCTAAGAATAAGATAACACAAATCGGTTCCTACTTTGAAATAATTTTCAAAAGGTCAGGTCGTTGTTCGTTTTAATAATGATTCTAAATAATATACGAGTACGTACCAAGTAATGTTTCTAAATGCTCTTGGTACCTACACCTTTGTGCAAATGTACCTTTGTTTATCTCTTATAGGAATGTTTTTATCGATGCCCCTAATACCTAAAACGAGATTGTATTATGATTAGAATAACAATGCGCTTCGGAATGTTAATATCTACCGTCGATTTCATGTTCATTGTATGTAACCATATGACGCCCCCATATAACATACAACACATATTGTATGCATTATGTACCCAATAATAAAATTGTGCAAGTAATGTGTCGATCAATAAAATGTATGTAGGTTGTAACTCAGTGTACATTTGAAGGCAATTATGATTATTATTTCTTATTTACTATCGGGACAGGCATTTTCCAATAAGTCATTTTTCTAAACAAAAAACCAGTAAACTGAGTTCCCTATGCCCGTTGGCTAACATGGTGTATAAAATCACGATTTAGTTAAGTACTTGAGTTTTTATCAATTTCTTTCAGACAGATGACCTGAAATCAAATAAATGCATAGTGAGAATAATTTTTTAGTCATATTATTATGAATTCAAAACACTCCAACGATTTAATAAAGAATGAAACATTGTAGGTATGATTAACTCGTGCAGAAAATAACGTAGTACTTAAATTATTTACGCCCGGCTTCGCCCGAGGTTTCAACACTTGTTTCTTCTTACTGAGCATTTAAAAATTCTGAGAAAAAACACTTCTTATTCCTTCGGGGCCTATGTCATCTTTGGGGATATTGTGTGGAGGGTCTTTTTAAGGAAAGGAAGTTCTGAAAAGAATAATATGTATGACAGGTGGATAGGAATCTAAGAGTCGATGGTCGGTGGCCGAGTTGACATCGCGCTTGGGTCCCACCCAGGCGTACCGTGTTCAATTCCTCGGCTGGCTAAGTCCTCCATCACAACACAAGCAACATTTTCCGCTTTCTGTGGTGGTAGTAGATTTTAGTAGATTTTCAAATATTGTCAGGTTATTCGTAACCCGGGAATGTTTGTCTTTCTTTTTAAATTTAAATTTTTTAAATGTGTCCAGGAGTGACGGGCGTATGAATCCATGTCTTCCACTGCGGCGCAAGGCGATGGGTCGAGAGAGTCCGGCTGGAGAGGTCAAAACTCCCTCAACCAGTCTCTCCCTATCCGCTTAGATAAACCTCACCCCATGAACTCGGGCACCTCTGCTAAGTACCAAACGTAGCGAAACACTTGGGGTGACCTATGGCAGAGGTGTTGGTTATCGAATAAATGGTTCTCGGGGTGGCGGTACCCATAACCGCTTCCCAAATTGATTGTTTCGTGCTGAAATATGCAACAATCAATTTGGTAGGCGGTTATGGGTAGTTGATTTTACATATTTTATTTTAGACACGAAAAAAGCGGTCCAATTTTCAAGAGTCGCCATATAAAAAAGATGGGATATAATAGTTACCCACATAGATTTTCTGCTGTGTGGTTAAGATGTTGTTTTGTTCTAAGAATAATCATTATAATTACCTTAATCTCATTATCAAGAAAAATTTACTTCATCTTCTGATTTTGTATAATAGGATATAATTATTGTACAACTAGCAGATTTCAGTTCCGTCAGATTTCGTGATATTATTTGAAATGCTGGGAACGCTTAATTTGGCCATAAAATCTAATAGATGTGTATGTGTGCAATCAGCATGGGAGATAATTCTCTCATTGTTTGCAAATGAGCTCTCACACCTGGGCACGGACTTAATACGTGCTTTAATTACACACTTATTATAGACTGCACACTGGCTGGTAAGTAGCTTCAGACCATGTTCCGCGGGGTGTTTTCTTACGTTTATGCGCAAGTATACTCACGCGGAAGCTTATTATAATACTTATAAACCTGTGTAGGAAATATCTTTTATTCAAACACTGCAGAATAGGTTCTTATATTTGCATACTACGCTTTTCCAACGTTACATGAAATGGTGATTCTCCGTTTCAGGTTTTATTCAAAGCGAATATGCAAACCGTTATTTTTGATAATATATGCTTTACGCATTTAGGAGATTCATTTTTGAATGATTTGTTTGTTGTTTTTGTGGCACCCATTGGCAATGTTCTTCACCGAAAAACCCTGTTTTTGGTGAGCAGTGTTTTAAATATATTTGCCTTTATTCAAATACAAACATATCTTCGCGATACACCGATCGACCACCAAACTAAAAATATATAAATATATATTTTTTTAATTATCACGTTGATATGTAGGCATGTGTATGTATGTATATATATTTTTAATATTAAGTGTACGCTAAGAACTGAAAGAAAACTCAGGGTCTTTATTATATTTGGCTCTTTGAGTATAAGCTGCTTGGAGTGTCTTTTCATGGAAAGGAAGATGTAAACCTGTGCTTGAAGAGATGTTGTATGTTGATGATGTAGAAAACACTACTGTATTATGGTGGTTGACATTTATATACGGTATAAATATTGTCATACCACTCATAGCACAGTTTATATCAAAAAGAGAGGTTGCTGCGTGCGGTAGGACCACACAACTTAATAAATATTACGCAAGAAAACTTAATGAATTGTGCGTGCTCTCATATTCGATTTTCTTATATTTATCTCCTTTAAATAACAATAACGAGATGGTTGATGTTTACCGTCGTTATTAACCAAGAGAGAAAGTATGTCCGGCAAATTAGCCAATCTTTTATAATATCGGGTTACTGACCGTGTTGTTATGTAAAAAATTAAAGCAACACGGCGAAATGCGTCAATTACACGACAACGCTAGTTGGTAACTCTAATTATTTTCACAATAATTAAGGCTGAACCGAATGGGTTTATGTTTACTATTCGGAGAAAATTCTATTTGGTTATATCTCTATTTGTTACAAAAAGGAAGGTAATACAACATATATTTTAATAATTATATTATTATCATTTTGGTATTCGATCACATCAAATTTATCATCAGACCAGTGACTGATTCTGGCCAACATCCTACGTCTTAAGAGCCAAGAAAACATGATCTTAATATATAAAAATTCAGCCTGCATATGTTTGTGGTCGCAAAACTCGAAAAGTAGTCGACCGATATCGCTTTTCTTCTTATTAGTGCCATGAGTGGTTTGAATGGTAGAAGAAGTGGGGGACGCCTGAGGAATACTTAACGCAATATCTCTGCACCGGAATGAGATATAGAGTCGAATTATAGTCGATGTAACGTAGTTTTCAACAATAACATTGTAGTATACAGTAGTGAATGGTGGAACAAGTCGGAGACAGTAGCAATAGCGAAGCACTGCGGGGTCCACTAGTTGTTAATTAATTGTTACTGAGGCAGCTCCCTCATGGGCCGATAAGGAATAAATTGACATAAACCGGGTGCTTTAAGACTGGGCAGAAAAGTCCCACAATGGACTGCGCTGCAGACCGTTACCTGACTTTGGCGATCTGCGCAGTTGCAGCACTCGGTTTATGTAGATTCCGTACAGGCCTATGAGGTAGCCACCTCAAGTGTAAACTCGGAAGGAATATTTTAGATTCTCGCTCGATCCTAGTTAACTCGCAATAAATAATTCGATCAAAAAAATGTCCATGTCGATTTCCATCATTATTACGACGCCAAGACTCGTTTTTGCATTCTTCACGGTTGCGTGCAAACGTGATGAAAGTTAAAGAAAGGTTTCCCACTTTTCATCGTTGTCGCCATTCTTCAGCCTTCATCACTCATCAGTACCTCATCAGATGGCCATTACTTTGAGGCATCTTACTGTTAATGTCAGTGCACTTACGCTCACCTGACTTTTAGTAATACCTCGTTGCATGGAAAGGACAACGAATTCAATGAAGTGCATTAAAATAATGCGCAAGAGCGAAATCTAATGTTTTTTTATAAACATGTTAATTCCTCATACAGATGTTCTTATGCATACAATCATATGATTTGATGATATAGTTCTTGAAGACTACCTGTTCAGGATTGTTTTTTTTTTATTCCACTTTCGTCTAACATAAGGTGTTAAGCAATCAAACATATTATGAGTGTAATTTTAATTAAAAATAGCCCACATTGGCTCGTAATACCTGTTATGTTATATAAGCAATACATACACCACATATTGTATCAAATTATGAATATCTCTCAATTAAAATAATAATTATGGTTTTCTGTTTTTCCGCATTCACGATAAAAAACAGAAATTCACAATCGAAACAAATTCTTGAAATGGTTATGTGGTCAATGATCGATTATAATATCAGGTGCGAATGCTACGTTCGTTCTACCAGTATTTCAATGGCACGTGCTACCACTCCCTCTCCTTAAAAATAAACAGTGAAAAATAACGAAGGCCCTGCATTTTAGTCTTACTGTCATTTGACTACTGTCCTATAAGATATCGAATCTCAAGCAATATTTAAACATGTATTAAATTATATTGTCGCAGACCCGCGCAAGGTCACGGGGTAGCCTGAATTCTTGTTGAACCAGTACCAATTTTTGAAAAATTCCTGTTAAAATATTATGTTAATAATAATGATGATTTATATAGCGTTTTTTTGTGCAAAATCATCTCAATGGCGCTGTACAATATATAATACACTTCTGAAACTATATATGGAGATAATATACAGTAGGTACCATACTTACCTGGTAGGTCACTTGAGATTAACACTTAATTAACATTAACTAATTATTTATTGGCGAAATTTAGATACAGAATTTAGGACATAATTGGGAAATTGGATATAATTCGACGTTCTCTCAGGAATGGTATATTTAATTTAAGGATATGACAGTTTAAAAAGGTAAGTTTTTAGTTTGGACCTGAATTCTGTTGGACTTGTTATTCGGCCCAGATGCTGCTAAAGCGCGATCCCCAAACATAGTATTTGGCTTGCGCTTAGGTTCCATCAGTCTGCCTACAGCTGCTGATGTTGCTGATCTAAGAGTTGACTGCCTCAAACCAGTGTTTTCCAGGACGCATAGTTCAGACATGTAGGGTGGGGCCATTTCATTGATGGATTTAAACACCACCCAGCACAATTTGTACTGGATGCTTTCAGGGAACTTGAGCCAGCGAGGGTTACGAAGGTGTTCTGAAATGTGCGAATATTTAGAGACCCCGGTTATGAGCCGTGCTGCTGCATTAAACACTGATTGAAGTTTGTCAATTTGATATTTTGGTAGGCTGGCATAAATGCCGTTGCAGTAATAGTTGGTACCTACCTACTTTATCGCTTGTCTGAATTCTTCACACAATCAGTTCCAATTTTAAATTCACAGCAAATTTGAGTTTCACATAGGACTAACGCACGTACAACAGAAATTAGTTTGATAAGCATTTTATGGACCATATATCTATAATTTATTCTGTGGGAATTTGACTTTCTTTCTCGTCGGTATGTCCGAGTGTGCTTTCCGCTCCTCGGGCTCTCATGATAAACCAATAATTGCCTTTTATTCCTACTTTCATCTCGAACTCTCCGTGACTGATCAGCCACGCAGACCCACAAAGCAGATTGCATAGACTCTATTGTATAGAGATAGAGTATAGAGTATAGAGTACGGAGACAAACGGTAAATGCACGGATGCAGATAACGAGAAGAATCCCATGCATTCACAGCCCAGGAACGCGCGGTCATAGGTGAACGCATACAGATGCAAACACTATAGCAGTCAATGCCTGCAGCATCCAACGATCTCATGATATAATAAAAATGCGTCGGCTAATGCTTCTTCCATGTATTTGCTTATTTAGTTTATTGAACAAGGTATAATAACAAACTGCGCACCATGGTACTATTCAGGTAATCTACCTGTTGAAATAATATTAATTGTATAAAAATCACATAAAAAATAGGTGTTCGAAAAGTGGTATGTGATCTGATAACAATAATTTATTGCAATATACTCGTTATTATAATTTCCAGTCTAGACGTTAAAACATTTTTCCTATTTTTTAAAATGGCGCCTGTGAACAATGTGTATTGCTGATTTATCAAAATCCTGTTAAAAACGTAACAGCATGCAGTTTCCCGATAAACTATTAGTACTTTCACAATATATCGGAAAACGTGTTCATGCAGCTGCGTTCATTTTGTTATTATATAATAACGAAATGCGAACATATTAGATTTTTTATGTTCCGATATCGTCATAACGCATTCGTGTTTTACTGATATTTTACTAGGAAATCTGTCAATTCATTCGTTAAAAGCCTGCAGTCCCGTTTTTAACGGGAATGCGAATAATTTGAAGAGATTTTTTAATAAATTAGCAATATTTTAATCAGTAAGTTTTCTCTGTGCGCGGTTAGTTGGACTATAGCACCCCCGACTTGAGGAGAGATATAGGGAAGAGGGAGATTGGGAAGTAAGACACATATTTATCTTATTATTTTCTTCATGTGATCGTTTCGCATGATCAGACCAACAAAGCGATCAGAAATTCATATCATGAAATATAATATTGATCCATCCGTCATGCCATAAACTTTCTACGTGTCACTCGTTACAATAAATGAATAAATTGGACGTAATAATACAGTCGTGTGCTTTTGTTAGACTGATCGTTCCGAAGAGCGGGCATTCGAAGAACTCGATAATTTTATACGAGAAAGTTCAATTTAAATAATTCACAGCCTAATTAATTGAATTACTTTTGCTATCTGGTGGCGGGTTTTACAGAGGGAAAGGTAACCAACCTGCCCACTTTATACCACACTTTACTCAGACCATACATGTACAATTAATAATAACGTAAGTTAATTCAATTGAAATATTTTTATTACGTACCCCGTATCTTGCCCACGTTATGAAAAGCGACAAATAAATACCTAATTTCCCAAAAAATAATCCATGGGAAGAACGATAGAAGACTTAGTAGAGATAGCTCAAAGGTAAGAACACACTGGGCCCTCGTGAGCAATGTACGCAACGTGTAGATATATCGGGACAACTTATAATCCATAGCTAGAGGTCGCGGGTTCGAATTCGCAAACTATTCAGAATAGAAATGACTTTGGCTGTGTTTGGGTGAACACATCTGAATACTTACTTCCCCACCGGCCTTTTCCCCATCTCTTTCACCTCCCCACTACCATGGGGATGTCATAGTCTCGCTGGCTCCAGACGAATGGGAGCAGTTGGTACTCTTGTGCGGTTTCGCATTAAAAAATAACCACTTTCTATGAAAATAGATGCTTCAGAAGAAAACTTGTCACACGCAACGCAATCCTACGCTCCCCACGCAACACTCATCCCTGTTGTCCAGATTGGCGTGGGACGTAACGCGTGATAGAAATATAGTGTTGGTGGAAGGCTTCCAACGAGTGATTTGACTGTTAGGGTTATGTTTGTTGTGGCATTTACTGAAATTTAAAGCTCGTTTTATTGTTAAAATGGGAGATACACAACTGATAGATTTAGAAAAACGTTAAGAAGAGATTTATAACGTAAAATCCATATAATAATATATATCGCGATACTAGGATTAAAATTTGCATTGCGTGCGTAGGACAAGTGTGCACGTTGGCCTGGGAACGTAGTAATGCACATGTTACGTACGTGGAGCCAGTGCTTTCTTGCCTTTAATTACTTAGAAACCTGTGTGACTGGTACGAGTGCCGTTTTACTGAGTTATTCCAGGTTGCATGGTGAAGGTTTTCACGATAGTTAGAAGAAGGATAGAAGAAGGCACTATAAGAAGTATTATAAATGAAGCGTCGGGGAAGCCCAAGGAAGATGTAGCACGATCAAAAGATTGAAATACTTCAAAGGGGTTACGGCATGGCAAAAGCTGGCGTAGAAGTGATATATTTACGAGAGCATGTTTATGAATGAATGTGCAAGTGCATGGGGTGTGTGCCATGAGTTCCGTGGCGGTGTATCTTCTCTTACTAGTCTTCTGGAAAATGGCGTGATGGTTAGTTTTAGTTAGTATTATTACTCATAAGGTATTTAAGGTTGGTTTGTTTTTGGTACTTGACAAATTTTATTATTGAAAAGCGCTTTTTGGACGCGCTTTCTGTATGTATTTAGCTCGATGAATTCTTGTACAATGTTTTAAATTTAATGTGGTATGTCGTATGTTGCATTGGAATTATAACTCTATTGATGGCATTTGTTATATACATTGCTTGTAAACACAGAATTTAAATATACACACGTAGGTAGGTACCTATATCTTGGATGGGTTTTTAATCCCAAATAATAATAATAATCTATTCCAGTTTTACGTCCAACATAAGGTAACATTCGTGTCATATATTCTCCTTACACTCCTTTCTTCGTTCATTCGCTCTACTTGCCCAGAGTTCATAATTGATATATTTGTAATTTCTTAAAAAAAACAATTAATTTGATGTATATTGGTTTTAATATTTGTTTCTGTAATTTAAATTTGTAAGTAAACACCTCGATAAACGGCCTCGATTCTCGATGAAGTCATTCTACTCGAATGAAAAAAATGGTTTGACCCACTCGTTGTTCGAGAGGAATGACTTTTGACGTTTTGCGTATCTTAGTGTGTACCTTCGACGAGCCTCAAGAATTATGTCGACCAATATATGTACTTTCGACGGCGATTGCGAGCGGCCTGTATTAGAGAATCGTTGCCCTGAATCGTATTCAATAGCTTGAACGGATATGGGAAATATCGATGATATATATTTGAGATACGAAGAAACTGATATGTAATATTTTTGTTCTGATAAACGCCGTAGGACGGGCTAACCCAAGCTATCCTCATTAGCTGTTTAGTCTTTCTCGGAATGTTTTCTTCTCCGTAAATATTATTATAGTTCTTAAAAATGATTAGTTAAACTTCGCAGATTTATAAGTGGAAGTACCAGTCAACATTTTGTTTTGGGTTCCTAGTATCGAACTTTTCCGAAGAGTTTATTACGTGTTTTCATAAATTATCTGATTATTGGAATTGTATAAATGTGCATTGTATACAATGTCATTAGATAGATTGTTAACCGCTGATTACCAGGAAAGAGATTGCAAGTCTTTTAATTACTACCCACTGTAAATTTTGTTTTGAAACATTAATGAATTGAGATGTAAAACTTAAGAACCGTCATTGTAAATAATTTCCTCAAAAATATTTTTATTTGAATGATAACTGCCTAAGCTCATTTAACTTTTAAATATCTATCTACTGCTGGTCAGCATAAATTTAATGAGAAAAGATCTGGTGAAAAAAATAGACATATAAACCGATAAGAGATTGCCCGAATTGAAATCTGCAACTCAGTTTATTTTATTATAAAAAAAGATAATATTGTAATTTATAATTTAATTAACTTATGTCTATTCACACAACCACTGTGCTCTAATTGACTAAGCGTAGCAAAGTCCTGTATAATCTCGACCATTTGTCATTTCATCTGTCTGTTAATTTGTTTGTTACGTTCCGGTTCCGGTTCAAGATGGTGAACATGTTGCATACTACCTTTTGATCCCGCCAGGGTTCGCATGATTGCGGTTCATACTATGAGCTGACAAATCGGTATAATCAATATTATACTACCTACTGGCCCGAAGAAAGTTTGAAAAAAGAATTGTTATTGAGATGGAGAAATTTCTTTTCACACAATTCCTTATTTGAAATAAAAAAAGTCAAATAAAATATTTATGGTTTATAATGAAGTAGGTAGTTAAGTACCTACTTACAAATCTTAGCCTTTCAGAGAAAATTTTGGTGAGAAAAAATTAGAAAAATTTTCTTTTTAGAATCGAGGTCTACAGTTCATAAGATCTGCTAGTATACAATAGTGTATATATGTATTACACAATAATTTTTTGTACTAGTCTTTTTGATTTTTTTTTGGTCTGTTGAGATACTTTACAGTATAACCATGATTCAGCTTAAAATCACTTATTTATTAAACGATTTTTTTATTGATCTGTTTCCACTGTGATATCATTATAATATATTAAATTGTAGTTACGTTATAATTATTTATTTGGAATACACGCCATACGGGTTTTTAGAAACGTGTGGCACATGTATAATAATTTAGTGGAACATTAAAGAATTAAAAATTATTAAAGAAAATATAAAACAGAACACACGCAAAAAAAATAAAAGCTAACATTAATATTTATTTATGAGTTATGTTTTTATAGCCTTCTTGTAACTAAATTCCGTGCAGACACATCTACTATTTCTGAGAATGGGGGCCTACCCAGTGAGTCCCACATTACCAAATAATTTTTGTTTTAAATATTGCTATTGTATCAATTAATAAAATTAAAAACGAAGTTTTTTGCGTAATGGAGTACAATATTATGCATTTATAATGACGTATGATTGAAAGGTTGTGCGAATTAACTATGAACTAAAATTAGGTAAACTCAACTAGTATTTGTCAGAGTATATGTATAACTCTGTATAGATCGCCGATTAAACATTGCACGTGATGACTCTAATAGCGTCATGGCCTTATTTACTGTGTTCTAATGTTCTAATTAGATTAATGATATAAAAATGCCTTTCCGAAGCTAAATACAGAATAAAGCTATCCTTAAGTACAATAATATACTTATGAGGATATAACCTTATTATATTGACGTTTCTGTGAATAACACATTGCACTTTAAGAGGAAGCTTCGAGCCAAAAATGTGTATATTCTTGATATACCTTATATTGTAGGTAATAGGCAATAAAATCGTTGGCAAACATAGTCTAGAAACGTTCAATTTCAAGCACAAAACTGGTTTTTATTTATTTTGTAAATAATTTTACATGAAACCAAAAAATGCAATCAAGTGAAACTGTCACAGATAATCTTAGCTATAATACTGTATTTTTTAAAAGTTGTTTCCTTTACGCGTTCGTACATTTCTATTGAAAAATTTTTTTTTTTTAATAGTTTACATTTATTTTTTTTATTGAGTAATTTATTTATTTATTTGTATTCTACTTAAGCAAAACGATAGGAAAACCTTCAATTTATGTAAATCATATTTTTTGGTATTAATAATGTACACCAATTCGTTATAATGATTAATCAAAATAGTGATTTAGCATTAACCTTCGCCTTAATATTCTTTAACTGTGTGTGCCATTTTGTTTTTCTTATTTGCTACTGGTAGTTTCAGTTCATTAGGTAAAGAATAATAATTGAATATATGCAATGTGTCAATCTGTGGCTTTTATATTAATTTAGTGGATAGATGAGCGTATTTTACGATCAGTTAAAATGTTTTGTTCAAATGGTCAATAACCTTAGCTCAAGTCCCTATAGTTCCCGCTCTCATGAACGAAGTTTAATTTTATTTCTTTTCGAACTGACACCTGCTTATGAATAATGCAGTAAAACTGTAACTCAAGCCTAAGGACGGGTTGTTTCGGAGAATCTGAACAATTCATCAAATTTCAACGTTCATTTTCAAGTTCTGTGAAAGATTTTTTCAAGTTCTGTTTTTATTTCAGTTTTGTCAAGCAACTAGCCTACAATGATATAAAAACAGAACTTGAATAAGTCTTTCACAGAACCCGAAAATGAACGTTGAAATTTGATGAATTGTTCAAATTCTCCGAAACAACCCGTCCTAAGACACTATTTCCACTGAATTAGAATTTTCATTGCAAGTGGCTTTAAAAATAACGAATTCGATGAAATTATTGATACGAGTTAATAAAGTTGTTTTGTTAACGCTAGCCATAAAAAAATACTTACTTATTATTTTATGTTGAAGTAAAACATATCTACATTAATATTCGTTATTTTTTATTTTTTTTATTTGGTACAATATTTTTTACATTTTAAGTTTTCCAGTAATGTAGGCCTCACTGGGTGGCTTGCCCGTGCTGTTTGTTTGGAGGCTTAGCTCAGGAGACGAGTTCTTTGAGTTGGTGACAGTGATAAATAATTTTGAACATTAGCACTTGCGTATGTACTTTGAATGCACAGTGACTATTTTATTTATCTCTCGTCGTTATTTTAATTTATCTTTATTCTATTACCTCTTTGTAATAGGAAGCAAGATACAAATTTAATATTTCTTTGCATCGTTAATCACAAACATTATAATACAATTACGTAGCTACACGTCGATTCAGATACTTTAAATGTACTTGTTACTTGATTCTGTCACGCGATATTTTTCTTAACATTCGATCTCATCTAATGGTACGTATACATTTGCGAACCGAAACGCGAACCGAGACACGAATTACGGGAAAGGAACGAAGCAACTTCAAGCGGCGTTTTGCGCCATTTGCGGTTGCTTCGTTCCTTTCCCATAAGCTGAGGTTCAGTTCGGCAGTTCGGTTCGCGTATGTATACGTAGCATTACAGATTTGTTGGGAATCGAATGTGATATTATTTTGCTTGGTGAAATGTTGCGTGCACAGAAATATCACAGTTGAAAAGTTGCTTTCAAAGACTCCCACCCCAAGTCCACAGTGACATTTCGCGAGGTTTTTTTCCATCGTTTTTCCATTGTTCGCTATTTGTACCAAAGGTGAAGGTTGTACATGGCTATTTTTAGACTCTAAAAGAGTAATTGGTTATTTCTTGTTTAATCATGTTGCCTTTTCAATTTTTCAACAGTTTATTCCACAAATTTGTTTAATCTGGTGACCGGATAAATTCACAAAATGATAATTCATCACATCTTTAAAAAGTTATATAGAAGATGTGTTGAATTGTCGATGTGTTGATTTATCATGGAACCGTTTAATCTATTTCACCCTTAAAAATTCACGAATGAATTAAATGGCTAAGTATTTTTAGTAATTTGCCTATAGTTCAAATCGTCAAGCCCCGTACAGTATAGAGTACCCTTGTAATGACATTTCACTAAATCTGCCAACCATTATAAAAAGTATTATCTTATCTATTTTTAAAAAATCAGCCTTTGTGTGTTTGCGCTTGCAAAACTCGAAAAGTAGTCGACCGATATCGCTGAAATTCTCAACGTTTGTTCTTATTATTGCCAGGAGTGCTTAGAGAGTGGTTTAAATGGTAGAAGAAGTCGGGGACGCTCGAGGAATACTTTTAACGCAATATTTCTGCACCGTAGTGAGAAATGGAGTCGAATTTAAGACGATGTAGTGTAGGATGCACTACGTCGTGTAATATTTTAAATTGAGCCGCTATCAATAACAACCCTTACGTAGATGGCGATAAGGTTTAAATTCCCGCTTAACACCATCCGCCTGTTTTGATTTATGCAAGAAAAAAACATGGCCAAAAAGTGCCTTTTATTTTATTTTGTGGATGTTCAGGCACAAATATTTTTTTTTTCGATCATTTTATAAATAACTTAATTTGCCACATTATACAATAAAATCATAACCGAAAATGGGTTCGTAAGTAGGAGATTTTGAACTTTAAAGCAGTTTTCATAGGCCTTATACATTATTTTTTTCTGGGCTCATAAAAGACTTACCTAAAAAATACTCGATTATTTCAAAGGCCAAGATGTATTCTACTCGCAGTATTTAATTAAAGCATCTGAAACATTTCTAGGCGACCAAATTTTCAAACCAAAAACACATGATTTTGCATTACTACGTATGGCATCGCCTTAACAGTAATATTGTGGTACACGGTAGTGAATGGTGGAAGAAGTCGGTGACTTCCGAGAAAGATATTTGAAATAGTGAAGCATTGCGGGTACCATTAGTAAATTAAATAAAAACTTTATTACTTTCCAACCCCGCTCCGTGGCCCGTTCACTCTGAATTATTGTATTTTTATGCATTCGTATTTTATTTAGACTTTGATCAATGAAAGGCTATTATTTATAATTTAATCATACATAATATGTATAGTTACTTATATTATGTGGGCTATCCTATTAATATGATACTTTCTAAATATAAAACAACTGTCAAATTAATATAAACTTATTAAAACAACAAACCATAAGAGTAGGTAATTCATACAAATTATAATAAATAACATGTATACATTATAAATAGAATACGTCAAATTGTGAATAGGTAATAGAAGTTTGAAGCGCTCATGATTTTGTAATAATAATTAATTAGCATATGATATGTATGTACGCAATGCACATTGCTCATGATTTTACTCCATGTAAATATGGGACACAGTAGGTATAGGTACAAATAATAACGATCCTCTAATAGAATTAATGATTGCTTTTATGATGAAGATTAATTAATGAATGGGATCTCTTTTCAGAATTTTGAAAATAGATTCGTAGGTACTCGGATGAAATAATAATTTGACGCATCAGCGATAGACGCTTTTTTATTCCGGGAGCGCGAATACAATTATAATTTTTTAGCGAGATTATTGTACCTTTGAGTGCTTGTTTTTTTTTATTATTAAAATTGAATTTATTTCTGTGATTTCCGTGGGAAAGATTTTTTACAATAAACCGGATGAAATTCGACGCCATTATTTTTCATGAAAATGTCATCTCTTTATCGATGCTCAAATTTCAAGCAAGATTATTCGCATAGCCTGGGTTCGATAAACCTTACAAGACAACAGCTGTTGAAAGAGTTGGGCATCCTGCAATTTTATTAGCTTATCAAAATTTAAGGAAATAGACTACTAATATTGGCAACGGTTTCGGAAATACAACTTTAAACCAATTTATAAACGAATAGATTCTTTAAGGGGAATAAAAATAATAATTATTATTTGTTTATAATAAATGAGTAGTAGTAAGCCCTGAATTGCTTTCCGCCAATATTTAGAATTACCTTCCCACTGGCCTTCCATCTCTTTCTTGTGTTATTTCTCTTTTTGTTGTACGTATAATATATTATATTAATTATTCAGTGTTTATATCTGTTTTGTTGGTAGATAAGATACTGCGCTAATGTAACTTAGTTACGTACAATGTACAATAAGCTACGTACAATGTACAATAAGCTACACCTTTGCACATGCCAAAAAAAGAATGACACAAAAAGTGCCTTTTGGGCGTATTTCGTGATTAAAATATATTCCCCATTTGGGCCTATATTTTCATTGTGTTTTACCATGATTACGAAATTCAAATGGGATAGCAATATACAATTTCAGACTAGTGTAAGAGAGACAGACCGCATGCAAAATGGTCTAGAATCAAAAGGCACTAAGTCAGTGAGTGGCACATTTGTTTCCATTCAAATTTATATGGAAGACACTTCTATTTTCTTATTTATACTATGCTTTTGCACTATTTAACTCGACCAGTCTTAGTACTACTATTTTATGTAGGTTTTAATTTTCCACTCAGTAACAATACTAAATAAATAAGCGCCATCGGTACAAGATAACATATATCAATTAATTTGTTTCGTTAAAAAATAATTGTTTAACTTCAATATCCATAATACATTCTATTTTAACAACAATCAATGTATTATATATATGAATTTTATTAACATCAATCAAGGTATTACATATAAGAATTTTATCAACTTCAATCAAGGTATTATATATATGAATTTTATTAACATTAATCAAGGTATTATATTTATGAATTTTATCAATATCAATCAAGGTATTATATATATGAATTTTATTAACATCAATCAAGGTATTACATATAAGAATTTTATCAACTTCAATCAAGGTATTATATATATGAATTTTATTAACATTAATCAAGGTATTATATTTATGAATTTTATCAATATCAATCAAGGTATTATATATATGAATTTTATTAACATTAATCAGGGTATTATATATATGAATTTTATCAACATCAATCAAGGTATTATATATATGAATTTTATTAACATTAATCAAGGTATTATATATATGAATTTTATCAACATCAATCAAGGTATTATATATAAGAATTTTATCAACATCAATCAAGGTATTATATATAAGAATTTTATCAACATCAATCAAGGTATTATATATATATATATGAATTTTATTTAATTCCAAACAATTTGCAAAGTATTTATGATATATCATTGATGATATTGCATAGCTTATACCTCAAAAGGTGTGTGTACCAGTTTACAACCTATTTTAGAAATCGATTGAGAGCGTAGATTAAACTAATGAAATCGACGATTTAGCAGTTTATTTCATTCCGTTTCTCGCCCACTGCACTTTGGACATTTTATTTCTCAAATTAAATGTTTATTGGTCGTGAAACGGCGCTGCTCGAATTGTTAACGATTGGTTGTTGGATAGTACGAGTCTCGTTTAGGAGTTTAGTATTCAGTCGCGCCACTTCCGACGTTGGGAGAGGGAAGGTGTGTGTGCGCTATGGTGTGACGGTGTAGGAAGCCGCCATATAAAGGAGTCCCGACAAATTATAAAACACAACATGTTACTCGCACTTGCCGTCTTTTTACAATGAGCAGCGTCCTCGATCGTGACTCCAGAAGCCTCCAGTCAGGTTGTAAGGCTGATCGGCTTGTTGGGCTTCCTTCGTTTCACGCCAAGGATTGGCTTGCCGTTGAGATAGATTGAGAGGTTCGCTTCTCAGTAAAACACTTGTGTCACAAAGAAGAGGGTAGACATTAAAACTTAGAAAGAGAAGCGAGAGTTGGTTGATAATGAATGTTGAACGAATGATAACGTAGAATTGAATGGTAATGTAGAATTGAATGGTAATGTAGAACTTGATGGACCATCACGTGAATAAGATGATTTCAAACAATATTAGTTAGACCTTACATCTCTTACTCTTAATTTAAATATATAATTTTATAGGTAGGTACTTTATCGCTTGGCTGAATTCTCCAAACAAAGACTTTGAAAGAAATGTTGAACGTGTTACTTAAATTCAAAGCAAAAGTTCTAGAGTTCCTTGAACCCTATTTACAGACAGATTTCACAACGTTAAATTAGCATTTTTAATATTCTGAGAGCAAATCTGCTTTTTGCTCAGTGCAAAAGAAATATTTTTGATCATGTATTATGAAAACGAATGACGTTAATCTTCAAATTTGTGTGCTAAAACACCAAAACTCATGTGAGCTCATGAAATTTGCACAGCTTCTATATGGAATTTTTGCAGTTGGTAGGGCGAACAATTTTGTCTTCACTCGACTCCAAACCCCTTTTCTATCATCTCATGTAATTCGTCGTTAACTTGTGAAGATTTTTCAAGCAAATCTCGTGCAGAAACCTCTTATTCAGTGTAATTTTGTAGTTTTGATGTTAGGTCAAGCTTGTCGTTGAATAATCGGAACTGATTCGGAACATGGTTCACCGATGTTCAGTGAATCGAGACGAACAAACGAACTGTGTTCAGGGTTAAACGATTATCCGACTACAACCTTTTCAAAAACGTCGTTTTTCATTTAACATAAAAGGTTAATTTAATGTTAGAGGCATTCCGCACATGATATCAGTACTTGTAACATCTTACTATTTCTCAATAAACGAGGCATGTAACATGTTACACAAAAATAGGTAACGAAACTCTCAGGAGCATGGCCGTTTTCTTACCGGTGTGTTCAGAAATGCATCCAGCTGTATTTAGTGTCAGATCTGAATAGTTAGGGAACTTACCCAACCTCCCTCTTCCCCATATTTAACTCCCCTCCTCCACTTTACTATTTAACCTCTCAACATTCTGCAATCGGAGATCCCATAGTCCCGTTGACTCAATAGCAATAATTGTACTGTTGTCACATAAAATTACGCTATTTAAATTAGCTAAGCGTTAAAAACAACACTTTTTTTCCGTCTCGTGACCGTGTCTGCTGCTAAATTCCAAATCGTTTTAGCAGTAAATTGGATTACGGTGGGCCCGTGCGAAAATATAATGTTTTGAGCGACCTATCATAATAATAATAACATGTATTACATTAGCATTTTCATACATACTAATACGAAGGTTGTTTCGGATGAAAATCAACATGGCGGCTTCTGGTCGGCCAGCTGAGCGGCTCTGGTCGTGTTTGCCGCGCAATTAGATTTGATATTGACACCGCGCAGAACACCCGGTGGCCGGACATACATGAGTAGGGGGAGGTGTTATAGTTGGACCCATACACGCAACTACAAAAATAATAATATGTATTGTAATTTTTTTAAATATATTTATAAAATTCTAGATATTTTTTAGCGGATAACTTAAATTAAATACCTACAACTGTATGGAGTTGATAGATTGAGTTTGTTTAGAAAAATGAGTGCGCTGAAAGCTTATTGATTAACAGATAGTAGAGCACCGACAGAACGCGGAAGGAATGGACACACGGAATGGATTTACGGTGCAATTTGCGATTCGTGCCCGTAAATGTGATTGGAAAGTCACGCTGCGAGAATGATTGATTGCACGAAAGCGTCAAAAAAGATATTGTTACAATTGTAGGAAAGCAATCGTTTAAGTTTTGTAAGAAACGTCAGCGTTAAGCAAACATTCAATGAGACAAATCGCACAGGGTTCACAAGCTTCGCTGTCCGGACAATGAGACAAATCGCACAGGGTTCACAAGCTTCACTGTTCAGACAAAGACTTTCTCACAGGTTCGGATATAATATTTATTTTTATATTGTGTTTCCATTTGTTCATGTAGATAATTATTATTATTACCCTGCATTATTGCAATTGTTTTCATTTCATGTTCCTAATAGAGTCAAACGAACTATATCTATCACTGCAACAATAATGTCAATCCCAATTCATTTATTAACTTCCTTATACCACCTACACAGCTTAGGTAACCAATATGCGGAAGTAGTAGATATTTTTAATAGCACCGAAAGAACTTACAAAAGTTTCATATTTAAAAAAAAATAGTTATTAGCTAACATTTTATTTTCTATATCCTGATTGTAAATTTTTGTTTTGTCTGTAATCCTATTTTTTGTAAAAAACATTTTATTCTCTATTTATAAGTACTTGTACCGCAAATAAATAAATAATAATGTAGTACATAAATAGAACGTCAAGCTATCTTAGAAGTCATAATTCAACCAAAAAATTGTTACTCGTTAAAATTACTTTTGTGAATATCTAGCTGAAGTCCCCGGCGTTGCCCGGGCTTTGCACAGAGTTTAAAAAAAAATCGGATATAGACAGTGACTTTTCTCTTGTTTTGGAGGTCAAGTGTGCAAAATTTAATATTGGAATAAAACTAGATTTCTCCATCAAAAATAAAATCAACGCCATCCGCCCGCCCGGTGTCCACCACGCGGCCGCTCTCGCGTCTGTCAAAAACACACAGATTCTCTCCTTTAAATAAATAAATTTAGTCTAGATATGGGTAGCGTAAGATGCTGTATATATTTGCATGGGTGGTGATTTTTTTAGGTATCTGCTTCCCTTTTCAGCTTGTAACGTTATTTTCATTGCTTTGTGCTTTTAAATATTCTTTTAAAAACTAAGCAGGACGCTATATCATTCCATCGTTTTTTACTTCATATTTTTCACCCCGATTGAAAACATTGAGAAAAGTTATGTAATTATACATTGTTAGTAGGAAGACACTCATTCCATGTAATTAATATGCGCACCTTAATACAATATAATAATAAATAATTGTATGATAAATTAAATGCATTGTAGACCGTTTGTCCGGGGCTTTATTCAGCCTGTCCGTTAGTTAGTCCACCGTGTGTGGCTACCTTTACCCAGGCGGAATGTCCCGTGCAGTGCTCGCCAGTCATAGTATAGTGTTCGCGCCGCGGCCGACCGCTGCATTGCGCGATACATCCGCACTTTTCCTTCCGCCGCGCGCATTTCGGAAAACTCCTCGAGATTCGAATCTATTTGTGTGTGTTTTTGTTTTAAAATTACCATGATAACTGGCGCTGGCATTCAGGGCATGGTCGAACCGCTTTTCCTTCGACGTTTCTGTTATCAGTGTTGTGTGCGTTTTTGAAAAGAGAAAATTTGACGTTGTTAAATAGATCATGGTCGTTGTTTTTCGATATATACAAATACTAACGGATTTTATTATATTTTTCATTGTAAAAAGATTTCTACATTGATTTGAACATTTTCTTCTTATACAGTGCCTACCTATAGCTTACGACGAAAAATGCTCCCGGTTTTCAATTAATTCTCATTGAATGTCCAATTGACAGTAATCAATCAGCCACTCCTAAATCGTTTCATTTTATAAAGTTCACTTCTAATCCGATTCCACGAAGGTTTTGTACATTTTGACGGTCAACACGTAAATTCGTGCACACTTTTAAGCCATATTGCAAGTTATATTGATGACGCAAATATACACCATTATTATTATTATTTATCATTACCACCTGTTATGTCGGTGTAAAGTTTAGATTAATTGGCAAGCCTTTTCTATAAATAATAATATTAATTAACATATTATTGTAATAAGTGTTTAAATATTCAACTTATTCCTTTCGGAGGCGGCGCAAGTTCTACACCAACAAACAAGTGCACGGTATTAACTGCAAATTAATTCAACGAAATGATGAAAAATGCAGTCCTCTTTGTGCATCGCTTATGTTAATAGGTCCACCGATGTTAAAACGTGATGAAATCAGATGCATTGTGCTGTTTAGATGTCAAACCCTTGGAGTGCCCTTTCCTGTGAAACTATTGATGTATCGCAAATGTCGTTTACCATAGATACAAGATATCAAAGCGTATAATACGATAATAAGTAGAAACCAAGTTTTGAATTGAATTGGTTTTCTTGGGCTCAATTTATATTTACATACAATTACATACATTAAATCCATATTTAGTTATAATTGTGGAATCCCCGTTCCAATGTTAATGTAGGACTTAAAGTTCGTTGAAGCGTGACATTTAACAGTTAACATAACGGAAGTCCTAATATAAAATTGAAAATTAATTTCATTCGTGCACACGCTGAATTAACCTCGATGCTGGAATGTATGTTTTTCTAATACAAATAACATGACTGGTGCAAAGCAATTTAATGCCTACTAAACTAATGGTTTAGCATGGTAGGTAGTGCACGACTGCCAATAAACATGATATTATTGATCAAACCCATCGTAAACTGTGACGTCTTTCTTCTTGTTTTTTTTTTATGTTGTCTGGAAAACCGACGGAGAATCGTCAATGTTTAGTCCTTCTATTTTAACAGCCTTAGGTTAACAATGGCACATAAAACGGCTGGCTGTTAAACTGAGCGTTGGCTTCAGTTACTTTAGTATCAGCGCTGAGAAACACATTATGTGCAAAACTATAACTCATGTTACGTCAACCATGCCAAACATTCATTATTTACGTTTGTTTAGACTGTTTTTCGTACTTGGCCCATTGTTGCAATTTGGAACGAGCAGTGCGCAAATGATATTCTTAGCCTTTATTGTGTTGAAAATAACTAGTCCTTTTTTTCTTTATGTGGCCTTTATTATTAAATTAAAAGTGGCGAGGAAATGCAATGATAAGTGTCCATTGTTTCTCGGTGTACCAGATAATAGTTTTCCGAGGTGTGTTGGTTTGTTTGTTAGGAGGGGCTTCATATAGGTCACCCCATGTACATATTTGGCGTTTGTCACCTTTGTTTACGATTTCTCTTTATGTACTTTCTGACTAGAATGTTCATAAAGCGTGAATTTAGAAAATCGATAATAATTCATATAAATGATCGATTTTAACACATTTCTTATATGTTAATTTATCGGGTTTTTTTGTTTGACATTTGTCACCTAATTTACTGAAAATAGAATGTCAATACGTGTTTGCGGAATACCTCAATTTCTATGAATAGTCACCTCTAACTTTTCTCTAATGTCAATTATTATTGAAGTGTTATGAATTGTGGGCACATATAATTAGTATCTCGATATTGGTGGATGGTGGACATAAAGTATTAGAACAAAAAACGGACATTAGCAGCTTGAGACTTAAAGCCAGGTAGACGGAGAAAATCAGTATTGCTAATTTATTGAGATCTTCAAATTATTCATTATCCGGATAAAAACGGGATTGCAGGTCCTTAACGAATGAATTGATAGGTTTCCTGTTAAACTTTTAGCAAAAGAGGAATGTATTATCACGATGTGGTAATACGTGTTCATAAAAATCATAATATTTACGCATTTCGTTACTAGGCAAATGCAGGTGCAAGAACACGCGTTCGAATATGAGGAATTTTTAAAAAAAATATTAGGAAACGACCTGTCATTCCGTTTTTAATCGGATTATGAATAATTTTCCATTCTTTTGTTGAGCCGCAATGAAAACTTGGCTTTCTAAATTGTCATCAAGTTAACTGCGTACACGCAGTACTAACTTCTAACAGTTTCACCGTCAACATGCAATCCTCATTTGGTTACCGCAACTAATATACATACAAGTAACCGACTATCTAACTGGACAGGGCTCGGGCCTGGGAACATCGTGTAGCATCCCATGGAGGAGCAACCACAGATGTGTAACATTATAAGATCTGTTTCGTGATAGTTTTCTGATTAAAATATCGTACTATAGACCGAGTATTACCTATAAATTGAGACACATAAAATATACAATGTGTTTCCCCTTTAAGGGTTAATATTTCTATAATCTAATACTTAATATGATTGCCTGAAAACAGCATAACTCAGAATATGTCTAGTGTGCAAACAATTAAATTATTGATCTAACGGCAGTGCAGTTGCAAGCTCTTGCCTAAGCTGCACTGTAAAGATAGCGTTACCGGAGACCGTTGCGATACACGTGAGGGACTAATGCATAATAATTGAATCCCTTTATCGCACTTGTCGCTTCCGCCTGCTCGTAATAATACACCAGCATTATTACGGGGTGTGGTATTGCGTAAATTGCGTTAAGTTAGATTTATAAGTCTGGAGCGATAGATGCTGAACCAAACCTAAAACATAAGTATGAGCGGTTGGATACTTATAGAAATTGGTACCACTTATGCCTCGATCGAAACATGATTATTTCAGTGCGATTCCATTATTGCATCCTGACTTCGTGTGGAATTTGATCGGAGTCGCACGGGACATGAATTTGGAGGAAAAAGAATCCTGGATTTTTTTTACTCTTGACTGAACAGGGCGTTAAAAACATTAGCACATTGTAGTTTATATACGAGTCATCCATCAGTCTATTACGGTATTTTATTAGTAAGCAATGGTAGCAGAAGTCGGGGACGCCCGAGGAAGACATGGCACGACCAAGTGAATCAGATACTTGAGTCGGGCCATGTCAAGAGTCAACAATAGAAGAGTATGTATGAGACGATGTATGAATGTGAATGAGGCAAGGAGTGTGTGCCAAGACCGAATTGTTTGGCGTTCCGTCCTCTCTGCCTACCCCTGCGGGGAAACGGCGTGTTGGTTAGTTAGTTAGTTAGTTAAGAACCGATTTCATTTTTTCAGAAATACATTTTTTTTGGCATACCTTATTTTTTAACGTGCTGCTGGCATTTTAAACCAAATATCTCCATGCATTTCATGTTGGTTGCACTGATTGAGATTCTGTAATACAAATAGGTACATACTTCATTGAAATATCAGCACGATATTAACTAATCGAAGCAATAGCCACACGAAGCATTTAAAAATATATTTTTCATTATTCTTTTCAATGTTATAATAAAATATTACAAGTTCTAAATACTTTGTGCCATTTTTAACGAATTAAGGCGATGCCATACGTAGTAATGCATAATCATGTGTTTTTGGTTTGAAAATTTGGTCGCCCAGAAATGTTTCCATGTGCTTTATTTAAATACTGCGAGTAGAATACATCTTAACCTTTGAAATAATCGAGTATTTTTTATATAAGTCCTTTTATAAGCCCAGAAAAAAATAATGTATAGGCATATGAAAACTGCTTTAAAGTTCAAAATCTCCTACTTACGAACCCATTTTAGGTTATGATTTTATTGTATAATGTGGCAAATTAAGTTATTTATAAAATGATCGGAAAAAAATAAATATTTATGCCTGAACATCCACAAAATAAAATAAAAGGCACTTTTTGGCCATGTTTTTTTCTTGCATAAATCAAAACAGGCGGATGATGTTAAGCGGGAATTTAAACCTTATCCCCATCTACGTAAGGGTTGTTATTGATAGCGGCTCAATTTAAAATATTACACGACGTAGTGCATCGCCTTACTTTCGTAGTATGAAATCATATTTATTTTTTGTCTCGTCCCTCTTTGATAAATAATTATATTCAGCAGAAGTTCCATGACTTTGATCCTGGATTCTCTACGAGCGGAAATCCTTTTGTAAACAGCGCCAAACTCAGTACTCCTTCTAAGTACAACGCCCCATCATCGCTATTCCTTATATTGAGTTTGCCATAAACGCTGTCATTGTGACCGGATGAGCATTATGCTTGTGGATGGTATGGGTGTACTGTACGGCGTACGCCAGACCAATCCTTTTAGGCAGTTTATTAGCTTCGTGACTAACTTCTGCCAAATATTTAAATAATATCTACACAAAGACTGATAGACTATAACACACCAGAGTTCATTTTATACGCCTTTGTTTACAAAAAAATACTTTGCACGTTTAGTATCAGTCGATATCTGAAAGGTTATGATCGCTTCTTTGTGGAACATGTGTAATGTTCACGTTCGAGTCGAATTTTTTTAACACGTGAATGTATTTGGTATTTTCTGTTATTTATAATTTCTCTACATTCTATAAATATAGTATGCATGTATTATATATATATATAAACCTTCCGGAAGAAATTGTAAATAATGGTAAAAACCCTATCAAAATCCGTTGCGTAGTTTAAAAGAACTAAGCGTACCAAAGATATTAGAAGAACGAGATGTGCTATGCGCAGTTCGTACTGAGTGGAATTGTTATGCCGAGTGTCGCCGGTTTTGTTCACCAATACTACTGCACACCTTCGCTTACGCTAAGGCATCGCTAAGGTATCCGCACTAATACATAGAACAGATTTCTGTGCGTACACGTCCCGATACCGTTCAAAGTACCCTAATTAGGTAGTACTCCGGCTACGGTCCGGCGGCCAACATAGCATATCTCGTTCTTCTAATATCTTTGAAGCGTACAAACAGACGCGGATAGCGATTTGTTTTATACTATTTAGTGATATTAAAAAGGTCATAAAGTTTTTGTGCGACGGTTTATGTTTGTAATCTCCGATGAATACCACAAGCCTCACTCTACATTGAACCTATTACGTTACTTGAAGGCCGTCATTCACTGGGTTTAGATTCTGCGCTAACTAGACCATGCTCTGTTTATTTATCACAGTTAGGTATCGTTCATAAATAAAGATTTATTACTCGTGGTAGTGTCTGCACAAGTGAAGTTTCTGTTTAATACGAATCGAAGAAAATTCTAAAAATTTCGACCTAGACAGTCGGCAGTTCCAGTTGACAGTTTGTTGTTGTCACGTAGTGTGCTACGTTTGTAAAGTGTGTTTGATGGTGTGACGCGTGGTTATGGTGATTGGGGGATCACGTGATGCACCCGAGAGGAGGAAGCCGCCCATCCCACCCCCGAGGTGGAAGAGGTTGGCCAGGATCCAAGCAGCCGATGTAAAGGTGATTTGAACTCTTACAAACATACCCTTAACGGTCAGCATTCAGCAACAAAAATACACGCGTTCTTGTCTACTAACGCAAGAAACACTACGAATGATTTATCTGTAAATTCTATATTGGTAGTTAGGAAAATGTATACATAAGGTTTCTATTGAAAAATGTTCTTAGCCTGTAATCCTTTAAATTCTACGTGAAATATGTATTGGAATTTTTTTGGTAAAACGTTCAAAATTGCCCTTATTGATTTTCAAATTGCACCTAATGGGGTATTTTCAAACAAACTATGAATACCGTTAAAATGTGTGGAGACTAAAAATATGTCATTTTAATATTTTCATTCATAATTATTGATTTCAAAAAGATTTAAAACCGCATATTCCGAAACGGTTCCAACTGGCTACAACGTCATCATGACATAGAACCGCCACTGACTGGTAATACGGCTGTCCGCGCGTATATCGCCCGGCGTGACTTCAACATCGCCGAATTCACGAATGAAAACGATCTTGTCACTAAGGCGCAAATCGATAATGGCACATTTTAAATCGTTACAGAAAATGTATTCGTCAACATAAAAATAAAATGAAATAAAAAAACCTTCACTATCGTAATTTGTTTTCTCTTTTTTTCGAGAGTACCTATATATATTTTCATAACTATCCACATAGAATTTACAGATTGTAGTATACTCGTAGTATTGCTTGAGTTAGCAGACTACAAAGTTAGGGCCATTTTTGAGTGCTGGCCCTTCACTCACTAAACGTTTCATGCTTAATGCTAAATAATGAAATTATTATCTTATGTTTCGGAGGATTTGAACAATTCGTCAAATTTCAAAGTTGATTTTCAAGTTCTGTGAAAGTTCTGTTATTATTTCAGTTCTGTCAAGCAACTAGCCTACAATGATATAATAACAGAAAATGAATAGGACTTTCACAGAACTCGAAAATGAACGTTGAAATTTGATGAATTGTTAAAATTCTCCGAAACAACCCGTCCATTTTCATTTTTTTTTGTTTATATTCCTAGATGTTTCAAATAATGATTCGGAGGTGAAATGAGGCATGATTGGCAATAGTGAAATTAATTCTAGCATCACGTTCATCAGTCAAATGTATTGTAAATATAGTCTTGTATTAGTGATCGACGAACCGGTGGATGCAATAAATTGATAATAGTTTGACTAGTCTACAGTTAGTAATAACATAGATAATTTTAAAAATGTATTATATATTTGTACAGCGCCCTTGAGGTGGTTTTGCACAAAAACGGCGCTATACAAATCATCCAAATATTATTATGATTAATGTTCTAATATGGTTTGTTTTTAACTGTTGAGCGATGACCGTGACAACGAACAACTCGCGCAATAATTGAATCCTGTTTATAACATGCAACAAGTTCAACTCCAATCAGGTGGATTTTTATATCTAAATATTATATTATACTATTTCAATGATTTTTGCAGTCAATAAGTATCTATTACCAACGCGTACTAAGTTACACAAGCACCGATTTGCATTGATGCTTCAATGTGCGCGTTAAGCTTTGCGCAACCACAAATACCTATGGCAGCGTGGTTCATCTGCTGATCTGTTATTTATTAGCATAGTTATTTGTATTCAATATTATTTCTACGTTTTTACAATATCTCATAGCGAATCGTACAACTATCATTATCGTTTATGATGGTTTGGTGTGGGAATAAATTGAAACTATAAATTGAAAATATTGTAAAGGTCACCACGAACGTTTAGTACGCTGCATAGGTACTGTCGGAATTATCAATTGTGTAGCGTCCTCTTGACGTGATTTTTCAACAAAAAAATTCAATATGTAGGTAGGTTAAGGGCCCACTATTCGAATTTCATCCAATTTCCGAGATATTTTCCTTAAAAGTTTGAAGTTTTTAAGCTCTTAAAAAAATATATGTTATTCTTTAAGATAGTATCTATTTGTTCCAAAAGCCGAAACGGTAATTATTTGAAATTCCCTCGATAGAAATAAATCGCAAAGTATGCTCCGAAAAATATTATTAACACTTTTATTTCTGTTATTTTACAAGATATATGTATGAAAAAAATCACAATGCTTCTTTTAATGCTACTCAATAGACCCCAAAAGTAATTTTTGCTTTTTTTGAAATACGCCGTGATTTATTAAACATTTTCACAACTGTCGCTTACGCCTATTGCTTTTAAATCATATTTATTATAGCGCGCTCGCTCCGACTTGAAGATTAACCTATCTTCTTTGAAAAGTTCATTCGCCAACTCGAGGGCTTTGGGGGCAGACGTGTCGTTCAACGTTCTATGATCTACAGACGTGCGATTACGTGCAAATATTTGAATCTATAAAGATAATTTTTACGCGTGTAAAGTTTATGAGTTAATAAATATTGTTTTTTCAAAGATGGGAAATACACGAAAGATATCCCGTATTTCAAAGAAAAAAATACAATTTTTGATTTATAAGCTTATATTTATTATAAACGATAATTTACTATAAAAATTAATAATTCATATTTTTATTTATGTATTGTGTAGTAAAAAGTTATAAAAATTATTATTTTATTTTTTTCAGAATACGATAAACGATAATTTATTATAAAAATTAATTATTATTTTTGTTTATGTATTGTGTAGTAAAAAGTTATAAAAATTATTATTTTATTTTTTTCAGAATACGTACTTTGGGAAATAAAACTAATTCCAAAACATTAGAAATTACAGGGCAAGTTCTTATTAATTCACAATGCAACGATGTCCGAAATATAATATAATATGTAATAATAATATACGGGCCATCTGTTTCAAATAACAATACTCGAACGTGGAATTCAGAATAAAAATGAACATGCGAGCGAAAGAAGCTATTGAAAGTTCTGAAACTGTGGGGAATATAATTTAATAAAATAAATTACTTTTTTGTTTTAAAACCACGATATTTATTAATTTAAGAACCGACCGGTTTCGCTTTACTTAAGCATCATCAGGGTACAAATTAATACTAAACAAGAAGTACATAATGTGTGCATATATATAACAAAATATAGAGGGAGACAACATGATACAAATATAAGCAACACAAAGACGGTCATAAAATACATTAACATAAGTGCACAAGTAATGGAAAACCCGCTAGATAATTATGTAGACTAATGGGTTATACGAATAAATCGGGAGAAACAAAACATCAATAAAACCTCAATAATAACGGTTTTTCCGAATTCGCAAATCATTTGATCGATAGCTTGCCTTCCTGAATAAATCTAATTTTATTTAATCATTTACGGCCAAGATATTTTTGACAATGGTGTGTTTTTATCTTTCTGTATTCCAATCATTTAGCTTTGCTTCTAGGGTTGTGCCCCAGTATTGCTTTTTGGAGACTGTAAACGGATCTCTCGGCATTTAATGAAACTGCAGCAGAACAAAGGCTGTTGCTATATTGACGTTCATGGTATGTTTTGCTCAGATTGACGATAAGGTTTCCAGATCTGCATTTCGCTCGAAGCATGTTTAGGGTAATAAGTTTATAGTTTAGGGTTCTTTCACCGTATTTATGGGAACATTTCAGAACCACCAATCTTTCATTTTGAGTGAATCTTGTGTTTGTGATTAAATTATATTTGATAATTTAAACAAATAATATTTAGAGAAGTTAAAAATAAAATTGAAAGTTCACTGAAAGCTTAAACTATTAAAAGTAGTAATTTCATAAAAATGTAAATAAATAGAGCCCCTTTCACATTTTAGAATGTAATTTTATGTTGCTTACATGTTTTATTACTCTTTATAAT
This sequence comes from Hesperophylax magnus, assembly GCA_026573805.1. NCBI lineage: Eukaryota > Metazoa > Arthropoda > Insecta > Trichoptera > Limnephilidae > Hesperophylax > Hesperophylax magnus. The sequence goes on along the minus strand of JAIUSX010000006.1, from coordinate 291,387 downwards.
TATTGAATTGTTTAAATGAATAAATAAATAATTACAAAAAAGTCTTCTGATTTGTAAGTCCTCAGGAAGCACTAAGGATCTTTCTATCTATCTTTATAATATAATAAATTTGATGAGCATAAAAATGTAAACGTGTATATAATTTATATAAATGTACAAAAGTAGATATTACACGTGTATAAATATTATATTGCGCATATTATACAAGATGTCGGGGGTAAAGTGCACAAACTTCGGGAGGTGATTCTAATTGATAGTACAAGTAAAAAAGAAAAAAACTTTTTTTGGAATTCCAACGTTTTAAGATAGTTTTCGAGTAAAAAAGTTTAATTTTTTGTATAGAAAAAAAAACAATTTCTTCTACGGAAAATAAATTTTTGTGGAAAAAATTTGGAAATTCGAATAATTTCCATTTCTTTTTTACTTCTTCTAGCATTTAGAATAACCTCCTGAAGTTTGAGCACTTTACCCCCGGACACCCTATAAAGATAACCATATAAGAAAAACCTTATTGATGTAAAAATATATTTATTGATTTTATAAAAGTTATAAATTACTTTTATAAAAGTGATAATAGTATTTTAGTAAAGTAAAGTAATTTGTATACCTATACAAATAACTTTCGTAAATGTTTTTTGTAAAATTTAAAAAAAAAATTAATTAATTAAATCCGTAATAAAACCCATATTTTGAGAACCATCTTCATTTCGACTTCGTTCCTTAGAGTAATAATAACTAGAGACCGCACTAATATTTGTACAAATCGTTGACATACTCGCAAAATAAAGCTCTCCCTTTCAGCTCGGTTCCATTAACGTACAAAAAACAGAGACAAACAATTTCTGTTAAAAACATACTGTGTAAACGGTAAACGACTTTTTGGAGCGGGCGAAGTTCACGCCAGTGTGATTTGCTCGGTGCTAACTAAAAATGGGTCTGTTTTTCTAAAATTGCAATAGATGTCGGTAATTTAATTTCGTTATTTAAAATATTAAATAATCCCCAAAATTATTCCTAATACGAATTCAGACACCTCTGTCGGATTCTTTTAACACTAAATATTGTTTATTTTGTGAGTGTTGCCCAAATCTAAATTCTTTACGCGGAAAGCGGGCCCTTAAGTATTGTAATGTGGTGTAAACAAACATACGGAGAAAAATGAGTATGGCCTTTTTAAAAATCGAGTTACTGTTAAAAATATGACCGCATGATCATTTCCCAATCATATGTCATTCAGAATATATCTTAACACGTGTTCACGTAGGTCTTCACGTTGTCCGAATAAATATAATATAATATACGAGATGCGAAACTATTATTATTTGGATGAACACGTGTTCCGACTTGCTCATAACATATTCGTGCTTTACTGTTAGTTTGTTATGAAATTTATCAAATCAATCGTTAAAAGCCTCCAGTACCATTTTTAACAGGAAAACGATTAATTTGACCAAATTTTTAATAACACGATTCCAAAATTTCAGTCTGTTTGCAAATTAAGTTTTCTCCGTGCACCAAGTGTGTGGAATCAGTGGAACATTGCAACCCCAATATTGGGAAATGTTATGCTGTGAAAGGAATGCGGGAAGTGTCATAACGAAAATAGGAAATTTGGGAGAACCTGCGACACCATAAACGCGCACTTGAGTTGAACCATCACAAAACCGTGCAGTATAAAGTCTGTGACAGACCGCGCTATATTTTCGTTGCTTGGCATATTTCATCTTGGTAGTGTATGGCGAGCTTTGTGCTGAAATAGACCAAACTATGAGCTTATAGCTTAATGTGTCTCCTATCTAATGTATAAAAAATGTTGTTATTATTATACAAAAATAATTTCAGGAAAAGTTTAAATTGTTTACCTACTAGCCCGTTTCTACCTTATCATTTCAATACGATAGTATTACACATTTACTGGAATTTCATAAACACCTACACATAATATGTAGATTGCCCAGCAAAATGATTAAACATTGAATTTCGTATTATTAAAAATGTTCTTTAAACTGTGTGCTGGATGTTTTTATCTTTAATTTCCCTTAATCTTTTCCGCTGTTTTTCTACCACGCCTTTTCAATAGAATTTATATCGACACTGGAAAGGATAAATGCCTAAAGCGCCATATATACATATAAAACAGTAAGGGTCGATGTAATATATTATACAATATATGTATTAAATAGATAAGCGCGTCTTATAATAAAGCGGAAGATGTCGGAACTACTGTCACGTCACCTGACACTTTTGGAACAGCACAGAGGATTATATAGTAAGCAAGTACAAGTACAATGTAAGTAGGTGAAGTAAGAAATAATCCCATAAATCGTTAATCCGCCGACTTGGAGTTCTTGTGGGGGTGGTGCGGCGATAAATAATAGAGAGCACGAATTCTATATTTGTCACACTCAACTATTTGACCTGAATCATCTCCATTACCAGGGGTGTGCTGTGACTTTTTATTTGTCGATTTTAGCGTTTTACAGAACGGAATGCTGTTGCTTTATTTTTATTTTTTTATTTTTTTTAAATACTGCAAAACGCAATTACATATTTACTCTTTCAGGTTAGAGAAAGCTTTTTTAAACCAATATATATTTATTTCAATTTATTCCGAAATTGGTAGGCGTTTATTAAACGATAAATATATAGTAGTTCAAATAAAGCTACCCTTTTTAATTTATTTATAATGGATAGCCACAAAGTTATAGCTACTTTCAAAATTAGAAAGCTTTTCGTTTCGAACCTAACCTAAACCATTTTTTATTGTCAGTCTTGGTCAATATTATAATTGATTTTGTTGTAGTGGTGTGATGAAGGTTTTTTTCAAATTTTCTTGTGTTTTCAGAACAAAAAGTTTTTTTTTCTAGGAAATCGCGAACGTCATACAAACGTACTGATTTCGTTTGATTTCTGAATCAAAGCGGTTGACGTACTTACTTACACAAATAGCACAAGTGAACGAGATAAAAGAAAACAAGCGTATTACAATCCAGTTAGTTGTTTAGATTTGATTACTTTCCTCGTATAACTATGTTTAAATGTATTTGATACCGGTGGTTGGTTGTTTAACAGTGGAATTTCTAGCGGTCCATTGAGGCTTGGACCTGCCCACTGGCCACTGGCCACTGGCCTGCTAGCAGTTATTTCTTGACAATAGTAATCATACCAGATACCAGTATAATGGACATTATAATTGTGTTTTCATACTGAAAACATTCTAGAGCAAGCCCAGGCAATTTGAAAATGTATGACAACGGGCCGACAAATAAAAAAAGGATTCAGAAAAAATATATCTTAACGTTGTTCTTAAAATCAGAAGTTCTTGATTATAAGAATGCTTGTCTAAAAATAATTCTTTTCAGACCCCTAAACATAACTTTTCATGAAAAGAGAGTTAACCGGAGAGTAAGGCTATAAGTTTTCTTCTCGATCCGCCCTATTGCTAGCCCTTGGTTTACCCACCAGGCTGTCGACCACCTCAAATAATATAGCATAAAAATGCGCGGCTAATAATTTGCCCAGTAATTTATCTTTCATCTCAAGAAAACATCTTATTTAGAACTAGGCTTGTTATAATGTACAGTGAACAAACACAATAATCATTTACATCAGAAAATTGTATAGTTGAAGTAATACGGCTAACTATTGCGCTACACATAAATAATAGTAAATCCCTGAGAACCTTGGTTACGCAAACCTTTATCATATATTATTTTTCATAATACTGGGAACCATTTTGTACCCGCCAATTTGGCCGTTGACATCAATCTTTTCGAGCAGTTCTTTGATAAAGCCATTTTCTCAAGTACCTACTTTTGCGATGTTGACATACGTCATCGCGAACAAAAACTTCCAAAAGAGCGCTCATGGTCACCTAGTCTTTCATCGAGCATCGTAATTTAGTGTATTCCCAAGCTTTATCTTTTGTGCAATGTTGAAGGTAGTTTTAGGCTTTTTCTTCGATGTACGGGTCCATTTCAATCTCAAGTGCCCTCATCGTGCGTTGGTATGATGGTAAAAAACCTTTCATGCTTCTAGGTTATGATGATCGCTATCCCTTTGCATCTTACAAGTGTCTCATTTATTCCCACCGCATGAATGGCGAGAGGTTTCTCTCTTGAAAGAAACAACCTCGTGAATAAGTGAACGGATGTCGTCTTGGGGCTTGTGTTCTAGTGCCATGTGCCTTTCTATACTGGCAAACGCTTTTTATGCCTACGTTATGTAACATGAATCATCCGCTGGATTATGCCGGTTTATGTATAGCTTGTGTTTCGGAGCCGGACCTCTAAGGGTACGTATACATTTGCGAACCGTACCACGAATGACGGGAAAGGAACGAATCAACTGCAAACGGCGTTTCGCGCCATTTGCGGTTGCTTCGTTTCTTTCCCATAAGTTGAGGTTCAGTTCGGCAGTTGGGCTCGTAGCATAATATTAATAATGTTTATCGACTGTTTTGTGGCTTTGTCCAATTATAATAACATCGAACAGGAATGGGGGGAATAGCGTACTCTATTTTAATTTTAAATTGAAAGCGATGCAAAAATTCAAACTTTTAATTTCTTGTATACGTCTTTTACTTTTGTTTTTAGGTAGAATCCTGTAAGCATTGCGCATAAAATTTATAAGAAATTCTTTTGTAAGATCAGAAATCGTGAGACAATTTTTGTTCTGCAGATTGGATGGATTATTTTAAATTAGATCATTTATTATACGTGACAATTTAACGTTGGTATGCTTGCACGTAATGGAAATAATATAATAGGTTAACGTATTAACTTAATAACGATGTTATATTAGTAATAAGTTAGAATAGGTACATATTTATTGGTGTCGCGAAGCTGCGACTCCACTATATATTTTAGAGGTGGTGTGATATGCCACACGCCCAAAGGACCAGTCCCAAACTACTCCGAATGATAGGTTATGGGACGATTTATGCATCCGACAAACCCGATGGACAGTGCAATAATCAAAGGTATAAATCTGGGCTTCTGGAGCACAAGATAAGCCCAGATTGGAAAGCAGGAAAGATGGACTCACCCGTTGATGACTATCACACGTCTCCAGGAGTATTTGTTGATTTTACTTCACAAAATATACGTTTAATCGCCCTGTCTGATATTAATTATCACTCCGAACTCTGATAAGCAACTGACACCACTTGTCAGATTTTACATGTGTCGCAACAATATTTTTATCATGGTGACATTTTGGGATGGGTAAAAGGGTAGGTAGGACATTTGCAGGATTTTGTATTGACATTACACTTGTCCATTAAGCCTGTGGATGCATACCTAACAATCCCCTATATATTGCGCGAACATTCTCCCGGCGTTGAAAGTACCTTCCGAAATTTTAAGTACTTTCAAATAAAGTAAAGAATTAAATGTAAAACGAAGTAAGATGAAATATAAATATTCTTATCAATACGCTATTAATATTACAAAGTTAAAACGAAAACTTATAAAAAATAATGAAATAAAGAAATAATAATTATTGTGTAGGCAAAGGACACAATTTGACGACTGGTCGTTTAAAGTTCCCGGAAGGGGTCCTTACGCGTGCGACACGAACCACTCCGTCTTTACCAGGGAACACCTCCTCAACAACGCCCACCGGCCAATAAAGTGGAGGCGCATCCTCTTGATGCACCAATACTATGGTACCTACTAGAATGTTATTCGCGGGACTATTCCATTTTTTTCTCATCTGCAGAGAGTGAAGATACTCTATATGCCACTTCTTCCAATAAGATTGAACGAGGTGGTCCAAAAGCTCTTTCCTTTTCAGTAGACTAATGCGTTCATTAGTCAAATCATAAGCAGGTAGATGCTGAATCGGGGTAGACATCAGAAAATGAGCCGGAGTAAGAGCTTCTGGATAATGAGAACTGCTTAATAAACATAATGGCCGTGAATTAAGTACAGCCTCTATTTGTGTCAGAACTGTGAGAAGCTCTTCATAACATAAAAGTTGAGTACCCACAACCCTATACAGATGCGATTTAATGCATTTAATATTTGACTCCCATAATCCTCCAAAGTGAGGAGCGCGGGGTGGAATCGTCTTCCATTCAATTCTCCGAATGTTAAATTCATTGCGAAGAACTTCTTTAGTTGAATTTGCCTCTAAAAAATTATATAAGTCATCCAGACAATTCTTTGCGCCTATGAAATTTGTCGCATTTTCACTGTACATACACGAAACCGGTCCGCGTCTGGATAGAAAACGCTTAAATGCGTTTAAAAAATTGTCCGTGCTTAGATCTGATACCACTTCCATATGTATAGCCTTCGTTGTTAAACAAATAAATAGACATATATATGCCTTTTGACTTTTTACCCCACGACGCCTAGAAAGGGTTATATTTATTGGTCCGGCAAAATCTACACCCGTATGTGTAAATGCCTTTGCTTCCTGAACTCTAGCTGTAGGTAAATCTGCCATTAGCGGTATAATATTAGAAGGTGCAGTTTTAAAACAGAAATTACAAGCATGTACTCTTTTGCGTATTAGATTTCTCCCCGATAAGATCCAATAACGCTGTCTAATTATTGACATAAGGAGATGTGCACCAGTATGACAATTCACACGATGGTGAAAGTCTATAATTATATCGACAATATGATCCTGTCTTGGCAGAAGTACTGGATGTTTGTTTTCAAAAGGTATATTCGCGTTTGTTAATCTACCACCTATACGTAACAAGCCATTATGATCTAGGAACGGGTTTAGTTTTCGGATTGAAGGTGAGCATAATTTATCCCTCTGTATTAATTGTATATCGGCACTAAAATACCTATTCTGTAAAGCTTTTAATACATTCATTTCAGCAATGTTTAATTCCGTGGAATTTATAACTGTTGAGCGTGATAACTTTCGCATAAATCGTAAAATATATACCACAATTCTCAGCAGTTTTGGCCATGAGGAAATTTTTAAAGCGAGATTATATATCGGAGAATTTTCCTCTATTGACGTTATTGTAAATGTATGCGATTTTTTCAATTCCAAAGCATTCTCCTCCTCTCGTGAGGGGGAAAATCTTTCGACAGGCCACTCGGATACTGGGTTCGCAGCCCAGGGCGGACCGTGCCACCAAAGAGAATGATCGACCAGCTGAGCAGGCAGTAGTCCTCGTGATAAACAATCACTAGGATTGGTAACGCCATCTATATGATAAAAATGTTTCGCGGGTAAATTTTCCTGAATTTCACTAACTCGATTAGCTACAAAAGTTTGCCACCGGTGAGGGGACGAGTGAATCCAAGAAAGTGCTATTTTTGAATCTGAAAAAGCAAATATATCGTTTATCGAAACGCGATTTCTATAAGTATCTATAATAGATCTAACGAGTCTAGATAAAATAAGCGCAGCGCATAATTCCAATCGAGCGAGCGACACTGTTTTCAGAGGGGCCACCTTGGATTTAGAACATATCAAATTCATTGTAGTGTTGCCACCCTTATCCGTGACATGAAGATATATTACACAACCGTATGCTTTCATACTCGCATCTGCGAAGGCGATAATATTTATCGTGCAGTCCTCCTTTACTCCCAAATATCGAGGTAAATTTAAATTAGAAAGCATCGGTAATTCTTCCTTGAATTTGACATATCTATTAACAATACTTTGGGGTAGTTCCTCGTCCCATCCTACTTTCTCTAACCACAGCTCTTGTAAAAGTAATTTGGCATATAAAATTACCGGAGCAACCAAACCTAATACATCGAATAAACGAGCTATTGTGGAAAGAATTGATCTTTTACATATAGTTTTTTCCTCCGTCGGACATATCATAAATCGAAAACAATCAGATATCGGATCCCATTTTAATCCTAAAATGCTACATTTATCCGAAAAATCCATTGTCGCGCGGTGCGACTCTGGTAATTGGGCCAGTAAATGAGGAGAATTACTCGACCATTTGACTAATTCAAATCCTCCACACTTGAACATCGCCATTAAATCTGTAGCCAAAGTGATGCCTTCACTTATAGTATTTACAGAATATACAAAATCGTCCATATATAAATCATTAATTGCAACTTCCGCCGCTTTCGGATAACGATTTCTTTCATCGCTCGCTAGCTGCCGTATAGTTCGCATTGCTAGGAATGGTGAACAGTTCAAACCAAACGCGAGTGAATTAAATTGATAAACTCCAATTTGTTCATCTTCGTGAAATCTATAAAGAATTTTTTGATATTTACGATGGCTTTCCGTTACCATTATACGTAGATACATTTGCTTAACATCTGCGGTTAATGCTACAGCGAATAAGCGAAATTTAATTAAAAGTGTAAATAAATTAGATTGCAAATTTGGACCTGTATACAAAGTATCATTAAGTGACAACCCTGAACTGGTCTTTGTACTTGCATCTAATACAACACGAGTTTTAGTTGTTGATTTATCTTTACGAATTACTGCGTGATGAGGAATGAAATATCCCTCATCAATATTAGATGAAGACGGAACTTCAACCCTCATATATCCCTTTTCCAGATATTCAGAAACTACTTCATTATAACTGCAATGCAATTCTGGCGAACTATTAAATTTCCGTTCTAAATATTCATATCGACGCTGCGCGACACGGCGCGAATCACCTAAATTATTAGGATCTATCTTAAACGGTAAAGATACAATATACCTTCCCGATTCATCCCGTTGGACTGACTCGAGGTACATTTTCTCACATTCTGCATCTTCAGCACTCATCAACGACTTAATAGGCATGTCTTCCATCGTCCAAAACTTGGATAACGCATTATATAAATCTACATTGGTTATGGGGCCGAACGTCCACGAAACCTCCGGCGTACACGTAGGTATTTCACCCATTACAATATACCCGAATACTGTCTGTATAGCCGGTGGTGCATTCGTATTATGTTTAGATAAAACCTTATTCCCCAGCAGAATATATGGAAATAACTGTGCACCTAATAAGATATCAACATCGGATGGAACGTTCCAGGATTCATCCGCTAAGTTTAAACCCACTAAATGCTCACATGACTTTGTGTCAACATGTTGTGTAGGAAGCTTATCAGTTATTTTATCGACAACTAATAGACTAATTTTATAAGTATCTTCTGAAACGCGGGATTTAATTTTTAACGCAACGTGTCCCAATATTGGTGTCTCTACTGAACCAACACTTTTAACTACTGAATTATTTAAAGGAAATATTTTAAGATTTAATTCATTACAAGTGTTTAAACTGATTAAATTTTGTTGCGATGCGCAATCAATTAAACACCTTACGCTTACTTGATTATTTTTATTGTCATAAGCAAATAACTGCGCGGTTGACAGTAGTACATTCGTAGCTATATTACCCGCAGAAAAATTATTATGATGTTTATGACTACGCGCTATTAATGTAATGGCTTCGTTTTTCGATTGACTTTCAGTATTCACCGTGCTCTCAAAATGCAGAGCGGTGTGATGTCGTTTTTTACAAATTCTACAATCCGATTTAGATGGACATTTCACAGTTTTATGTTTATCGCTTAAGCAGTTTACACATAAATTATTTAATTTCACAAACTGAAAGCGAGCATTTGGTCTTAATTCGTTAAATTGTTCACATTTAAACAATTCAACATGATCAGAATGATTACATTTCCGGCACCTGTTACGATTATTATTACTTGACTTCGGTTCGACCACAGCGAATGAATGCGTAACTTTGTTTTTATTATTAACAACTTTATTATCATTTTGCCCAGTTCGTTCTAGGATTTTGACATGCGACCGAATGTATTCTATTAAATCGGTATATGTAGGTATAGCTTTCTCCCGTATAGACATTTCGAAATTTTGCACCAACTGTATATCTAATTTTTTCAGTGCAATATGTAATATTATAAAATCGGTTAGGTCATCAATACCTAATTCCTTGAGTGCAGCTATGGAAGACGCAAACCGTTCAATAAAATTATTTAACTCATTTGGGTTACTAGGTGCCAATAATTTTAAATTCAAAATATTGTTCAGATAAAAGGTACCTAGCACGCGTTTGTCCTGATATTTCTTTTCGAGAGCTTCCCAAATTAAAAAATAATTTTGTTCGTTCGGAAGTATTCCCGCAAAAACTGATAACGCCTTTCCTTGGAGTTTCCCTATCAGATATTGCATCTTCTGCGACGTATTCAAATTTTCATTTGAGTGAATGTTTAATTTAAAAGCTTCATAAAATATCGACCAATTCTCTTGATTACCATCGAACGATGGCATCTCGATCGGTGGGAGCTTAATTAATGGTAAATTATTTAACTTCTGTCGATCACGTGATGAATCTTGCTTTGCTATAATGCTTTCGCGTATAGAAACTACAAAACAGTACTTATTTTCGAATTTACTCCATAAATCGAAATTCATATTGTAATTTGAATCCTTTTTCAACTGAAGTGTATGAAATTCATCACAAAATGTGTTAAATTGTGCATAATATGTAGCTATATTAACCGTTTGTTTAAGAAAATCCTCCGAACTTCTCGTCTCCCTGTCCGCAATACTTTTCGCTTTCTCGTATAATTCATTAACACGATTATGCATCAAATTAATCTTCGATTCTACTAACTTGATTTTAATATCCTGAGTACTATCGCTAGTCGCCATGATTAATTGTATGTAGGAATTTAAACACAACAATAATTACAAATGCAACCTAGTACATACAAATTAACAAAGTATAAAGAGGAAATAATATTTATTTATAACTTTAAATATGTTAATTTTAAATACCCCGTTGGTAATCCGGCTCGAAGGACCAAAAATGGTGTCGCGAAGCTGCGACTCCACTATATATTTTAGAGGTGGTGTGATATGCCACACGCCCAAAGGACCAGTCCCAAACTACTCCGAATGATAGGTTATGGGACGATTTATGCATCCGACAAACCCGATGGACAGTGCAATAATCAAAGGTATAAATCTGGGCTTCTGGAGCACAAGATAAGCCCAGATTGGAAAGCAGGAAAGATGGACTCACCCGTTGATGACTATCACACGTCTCCAGGAGTATTTGTTGATTTAACTTCACAAAATATACGTTTAATCGCCCTGTCTGATATTAATTATCACTCCGAACTCTGATAAGCAACTGACACCACTTGTCAGATTTTACATGTGTCGCAACAATATTTTTATCATGGTGACATTTTGGGATGGGTAAAAGGGTAGGTAGGACATTTGCAGGATTTTGTATTGACATTACACTTGTCCATTAAGCCTGTGGATGCATACCTAACAATCCCCTATATATTGCGCGAACATTTATATTAATAATATTATAATATTAAAGATGCATAATAAATTAAAATATTACGCTAAACTTATTATAGCATGGCGTTTTTGCACTTGGTGCACATTTTAGCTGCACCTAGGTTCAATTCGTTTAGAGGAACATGGATAAATACAATCAAACTTCAGCTTAGGTAACAGACCTCGTCAAAGTGGTACATTTTAAACACAAGCTGGGCCATTTCAAATATTTGGTTCAAGGTTAACTAATTTGATTGAACATGAGAAATTAAAAATGTTAATATTTAGGTATCTTACGCACCCTTTATTTTCCCTTTATGTACTATCTCCACTAGAAAAGTTTTAGTCCTATAATAAAGTATTAGGTCAACACTTGCCCGGTGGATTTTACTCCTTACTGAATTACATTACCACTCCACGCTACCTTCAGTGGTGTATCGACTGGGAAGCCTTTCTAGCTTCATCTACGAGTGTTTAGGATTATATTCTTTGTCTTTAAACTTGAACCTTAAGATACAAAAATGCATCCAACAAAGAAAGTTGTATGAATTTACTTATCAGATGATAATACACCGATGTGGAAATGATGTTTTCTGTAATAACTTCACGGCTATTTCAGAAATGGCCATCTATTACGGCTTTTTTCTGGACAAGATCAATTTCCTCTATGCACAATATCCGCGTTTTCTATCAGACAGCTTTCGACTGGGATAGGTATTTGTTGTTAAAAACCAGCAGGAATACCACAGCAAATGTCTTTATAATGTTTACCTCCTTATCCGGAATGTACAATAGTATTATTCTGACATAACAAAACGTTTTCGTAAACGTAAAATGTAGCTTTCGAGTGGGTTTTTGAACTCCCACGAGCATTAATGTAATTCTGCCAATCGTTTGAATATTCTCTTCCTTGCGTGGTAGATTACAAGGTTCATCGCCTTCCCGGTGGATCCCATATAAGAAAGTTTCCTTGTAGTTAAGCCCTGTTAAGATTTCGAACGAGGAACTTGTTTTACGAAACTCAACGATAAAGTTTTGTTGATCTCGTGTTTTCCTCAACTTTTCCTTCGCTATTTTCGCTGTTTTATCTATCTGTTGTTTTATTTTCACTGCCGATAATGTGGAACTTCCAGTTTGCCAATGCTCGTTACATGGTTTATCAAACTTGTTTACTAGAAAATCATGCATTTACCTATAACGTAGTTAAAAAGTTGAATTCTCCATCATTGTCTGACACACGTTCTACGATACCGGATCATGGTATTGTTTCTGCCGTATGTTATATCTATTCAGTGGTTTCTACTCCTTGTCTTTTTTTTTATTTTTTATATTTACTCCACACAGGAGGCCCTGAAGAAAATAATTTCCCTCAGGGCCTATGTCATCTTTGGGGATGCTGTGTGGAGGGTCTTTTTGTGGAGAGGAAGGAGTGAACATGGGTCTTGAAGAGTCCCATGTTGTAGGAGGGAGGAAACACAGAGGCCGGCAGTTCGTTCCACAGCCGAGCTGTTGAACTTAAGAACGAATCGTAGAAGCGACCCGTTCTCATGTGACAAGTGTCAACTGTGTACAAATGTTGGGCACGCGTTTGGCGTGTATCCCGACTACGCACCGGTGCCGAAGGGATCAATGACGCTAGTTCCTCAGAGCATCTTCCATTGTAATACCGATAGAACAAGGACAGCATACCTACCTGACGCCTGTGCTCTAAAGATTGCAGTCCGTTTGTTAAGATTGGGGAATCTATCAAACGGACCGCCCGTTTCTGCACAGAGTCAAGGGTTTTTTTCAGGTATTTTGGGGCTCCAGACCAGAGATGGCTGCCAAATTCGACAGTAGGGCGCACTTGCGATTTGTACAGGGTGAGCAGTTGTGTACTATTAAAGTATCTGCGGGCCCTGTACAGTACGCCCAGCTTCTGAGAGGCCAACTTTACTCTGGCTTCGATGGAGCCCCCGTACCTGAGCTGGTCACTTATAGTTACACCAAGCATATCAATGGAAGGCCTGTTCGGAAGATTGCTTCTATATTGCTATATTGTAACTATATAATAATTGCCAATTGTCTTGTTTTCATAGCTCTCTACCTTGTTAAGTCACGTTATAGGTGACAGTGAACAGTACCCATTCACTATTGTCTGATGTTCATAATAATTAAATTCGTCTCGTATGTCTTCCATTACTTGCAATTATAATAAACTTGTCGCGCACGCAATTTATTAAGAATTAATTTTTCTCTTTTTGCAGGGTTCTGAATCATGGGTGGTTGTTCGCAATCTCCGTTCCGGGTCGGGAGGTATCCTGGACCCGGACGATCAGCTCAAGGACGTGGCCGATGACCGGGAGACGCTAGTGGCAGCCCTGGAAGGCAGGCCCGATGGCCCGCTGCACCACGGAGGGGATGGTGCCAGCGGCAGCTCGGTGGGAACTGCCAGCCCTGATCTTTTCCGGGTAAGATATTTCTTCCATGTTATTTTATTAGACTCAGTGGGTAATTTCAGTCTTGATCTTTTCCGGTTAAGGTGAGTTTTTTGTTGTTGTGGTGGGTTTATTTTTTGTTCCGGCGACGAGACGATCGATCCTACACGTGATCTGTTTGTGACTCATCTCAAAACTGAATGCTTTTATTAGATGTTCGCCAATGTCGACCAGGAAATAAATTTTATTTATTTAAAAAAAAAAACTTCGTATAAACTTTGTTTGATTTTCAAGAATAGACTGATGGAAAGGAGGTTTAACTAGATTTATAAAAATAAAGTATTTAGGATTTTTTTTATTATAAATTTAGTAAAAAGAATCAAATTAATCAATTTCCGTCACGACTGTGACTTCTTCAGCGTATTATAAAAAAAATAATCATACAGATAGTACTATTTATAGTATTTTATTTTATTACTAGCGCAGATTCGTGGAAAACTCACGGGATATTACAATTGTAGGATTTGTGAAGCTGAAAGTATTTATATATTACTAGTGGACCCTGCTAGCGTAGGGAGTGTGGCGAACCCATCGCTCAGGGAGTGGAAACACGACCTGCAATAGCCATCCCAAGCTAAGGTGTGAGATACCGTGCTCAGGGCTGAATGACACTGGGGAACAGTGTCACAAACGGTTCCTCCGAGACACAAGGTCGCATCTCGGAGTATACAGACCTTACCCCAGCATTCGGGGCTCTGCTGGGGTGGACCTTTTATTTCCCTAGATACTCGTGGGACCAAATATGGACTGTAAAAACAAAAACCAAAACAACACTGACGAGGGACCTTTAAGGAACCTAGGGGGAGTGGAAGGAGGAGTTGAGGCCGCCTCGGTGGACTCATCCCTCTTGGGGCCTTTGAGGAACCAAGAGGAAGTGGAGAGGAGAGATGGGACCACCCTGGTGGACTCTTCCCTTGAGGGGCCCTCTGAGAACCATAAAGAAGGACCTCCGACGGACGCAACACGGCGGGATCCCCCAGGGGATCCAGACGTGGAAATGCAGGGACCATCAGGGGACCTGGAAAATAACTTCTTTAAGAACCCCCGACTCCAACTGGGGCCCTCGGGGAACCAGCGGAGAGGGGGGGACTTAAAGAAGAGACTTACTCCAACAACCACCGCTGAGGAAGACAAGGTAAAGTCCCTGTCAGACGATGTGAAAAAAATTCACATCAGTAAGAAACTCAGTGGGGCTGCGAGGAGAAAACTCAAAAGAGAGAAGCAGGGGCGGCAGGAAGGAAACCAGGAACAACCAGGGACTGTAAAAGTCCGCTGGGGACAACCAGGGACCTCGAAGGCCGGAACCAGCAAACCAGGGACAGACCGGAAGCTAACGGGGACCGCACAAGGTAACCGGGAGCAACCTGGAACGTCCGGGGAAAAGAAGGCTGGGAAGAGGAGAAGAACCTCACCAGAACCTAAACCCTTGGGGCTTTCACCGGGAAATGCCAGGAAAAAGCCCCGAGGAATTCTCACCTCTGCTACCTATGCGGAAGCCGCTGGAAATAAAATTCGAGTGGCTGTTGTCCATAGAAACAGAGAGGAAGAATTTACAAAAGAGCAGGAGGCCCTCGTGAGTGAGGCGGCCGCGGATCTGATTTTGAGCATCCCAAAGGGGCAGTTCAAACCCAGATTCGACGAATGCTTCACTCAGAGGGGCGTCCTGAAAATGACCTGCTCCGACAAGGAGTCAGAGACATGGCTGAGGGAGATGGTGCCGACCATACGGAAATGGCAGGGCTGCGACCTGGAGGTGGTGGGGTTGCAGGAACTGCCAAAGTACGTAAAGGTTATGGCAGTAATCCCCGAAAATGGAGCAGTAAGCACCGAGAGGTTGCTACAACTGCTGGAGAACCAGACTCCCCGGCTACACACAAAAAAATGGATCGTCCACGACTCGATCAGGGATAAGAACATGTATCGCCTGATCATGAGTGTGGACGAGGAAAGTGTGAAGGTGCTGAGGGAGATGGGGATGACGGCGCATGTCGGGATAAGGAAGGCCACTTTCACGGTGCGCTCTCCTAACACCGAGGAGCGTAAATAGGAGGAATGACTTAAGGATTAGGCAGTAATGGCTAAAAACTTACAGTTCATTCAAATAAACTTGCACCGCAGTCCGGCAGCGACTGCAGTGCTTAGCAGTAGAGTCACTCGGGACAGTGTGGACGTCGCGCTGATCCAAGAACCCTGGACTTATAGGGGGAAGGTCAGAGGACTAAACATGAACCAAGGTCTAATCTATTATAACGAGTCGGGGGACAGACCCAGGGCCTGTATTCTCATCAGAGGGATACCTGGCACACTGCTACCCGAACACTGCAGTAGGGACTTAGTGGCTGTGAAGCTACAGGTCACGCTGGACCAAAGAAGCAGGGAAGTAGTTGTGGCATCAGCATACATGCCCTATGACTCTGTGGAACCACCACCCTCAAGGGAAATAACGAGACTCGTCCAGGACTGCAGGGAGAAGGGTAGGGAACTGATACTCGGAGCAGATGCTAACTCGCACCACACTGTGTGGGGGAGTACGGACATCAACAAACGAGGACAGGACCTCCTGGAATACCTGATGACAGTGAACCTTGAGATTCTTAATAGAGGTAGGGAACCCACCTTCGTTATAAGTAACAGACAGGAGGTGATAGACCTGACCCTAGGAACATTAAGAGTCTCAGGATGGAGAGTATCGGACGAACCATCCCTGTCGGACCACCGACACATAGTATTTAAACTAGAGGGAGAAACAAGCAAAACGGGGACCGATACATATAGGAACCCAAAAGCAACTGACTGGACTAGATACTCGGAGGACCTAAATATAGGAATGACAAGATTCCCAGCTAAATACGGCTGCCCCGAAGAAATTGAGGACGCAGTAGAAGTACTGAGGGACTCAATGATAAGGGCATACGAAAATAGCTGCCCTCTGAAGACAAGTACCAGGGACAAAACACCGTGGTGGAGCAGAAGACTGCAGGAGCTACGGAAAATAGTAAGGCAAGCTTTCAACAAGGCCAAAAAGTCAGGAAACTGGGATGCCCACAAGCAATACCAGAAAGAGTACAAGGTGGCAATCCAGAAAGCCAAAACATGCTCCTGGGAGAAATACTGTGGGGAGGTGGAAACCATCCCACAGACTGCAAGAATCCAAAAAATTCTTGCAAAAGACCCAGGGGCAGCAAAAGGCCCATTCAAAAAAGCTGATGGAGGATATACCAACAGTTGGGAGGAGGAGTTGGAGGTACTGCTGGGGAAACATTTTCCCGGCTACAAAAAGTTAGAAGCAGATGATACCGGTCCACCACCAGCCCGAGTTACACGGGAAGGTAAGGACTGGGACACTGCGGCTAAAATAGTTACTCCCTCCAGAGTTAAATGGGCAATCAGAGGGTTTGACCCTTTTAAAAGCGCAGGAGAGGATGGAATCTTTCCGGCACTTCTACAGAGGGGCCTAGATACAATCCTACTTCCGGTGACGAAGATCCTGAGGGCATGCTGTGCCCTCGGATACATCCCCATACCATGGCGGAAGACAAGGGTAGTGTTCATACCCAAACCGGGGAGAGCTGACTACGACCAACCAGGTGCATTCCGCCCAATTAGCCTCACCTCATTTCTTTTGAAGACAATGGAGAGGCTAATGGACAGGCACATAAGGGACGGGGCACTGAAAGAGAAGCCCCTCCACGAGTTACAGTTTGCTTACCAAGCAGGTAAGTCAGTCGACGCGGCACTGCACAGGTTGGTGTACAAACTAGAGCAGGCACAAGCGACTGGGGAACTGGCGGTAGGGCTATTCCTGGATATAGAGGGAGCATTTAACTGCACCACTATTAAATCCATTGATGAAGCGGCAGAAAGACATGGACTCGACAAAACCACCAGAAGGTGGCTGAGGAACATGCTCTCAGGCCGGATACTTACGGTGACAAGGGGTGAGGTAAGCATCAAAGTGCTGGTGACACGGGGGTGTCCACAGGGAGGGGTCTTATCACCCTTGCTGTGGAGCCTGGTGGTGGACAACCTCATCCGGAAACTCAACAACAGGGGCCTATATACGCAAGGGTATGCGGATGACATTGCAACCATAATAAGGTGTTGGGATGCAGACACAACCCGAGGCCTTATACAGTCAACACTGGCAACAGTGGAAGAATGGTGTGAAGAAACAGGACTGTCAGTCAACCCAGACAAGACAGAACTAGTAATCTTTACGCGTAAAAGGAAACTAGAAGGATGGAGCAATCCAACCTTCTATGGAAAGGAATTAGAACCCTCTGACACGGTTAAGTACCTCGGAGTCATCATAGATGCCAAACTGAGCTGGAAAAACCAGGTGGAAACTGTAGGCAGAAAGGCCTGTGCTCTGATGTGGGCAACTAGGCGAATCTGCGGCAGAACGTGGGGTCTCAAACCTAAAATGATGCAATGGCTTTACACAGCCGTTGTAAAACCAAGGATCATGCACGCAGCCCTGGTCTGGTGGAGGAGAACAACACTGAAAACAGTGATGGTCACACTCAATCACATACAGGGACTTGCATGCAGAAGCATCACAGGAGCCATGAGAACCACTCCAATACTAGCCATGGGAGTGCTGCTGAACCTACCCCCACTAAACATAGAAATAGAGGGGGCGGCGATGGCGGCAGCCTACAGGTTACATTGCAATGGCCAATGGAGAGGAGAGTTGCCCAGAAACAGTCACACGGAGATAGGAATAAGACTGAGGGCAATTAGTCCGACGGCTGGGATGAAGCAGGACGGCAAGCAAGCCGAATACTTCTTCGGACAGCTGTTTAAAGTGACGTACCCCACAAGGGAGGAATGGGACTCGGTCCCAGGTCCAAACTCCAAACAGGAACTAATCTGGTTCACAGACGGGTCCAAGATGGAGGAAGGAACAGGGGCCGGGGTCTGTCTACAGGGATCTAAGAGGGAACTCAGTATACCTCTAGGAATGCACTGCACTGTGTTTCAAGCTGAGATGAAAGCCATCTTAGCCTGCGCACAGGAGAATATGAGTATCGGGTACAGAAATAAGAACATAAACATATGTTCGGATAGCCAGGCGGCCTTAATGGCACTGGAAAGTAACCGATGCGACTCCAGACTGGTGATGGAATGCAGGACTATCCTAACAGAACTGGCGACCATCAATAAAGTAACCCTGCTCTGGGTACCAGGACATAAAGGTATTGAGGGCAACGAGCGGGCTGACGAACTAGCAAGGAAAGGGGCGAAAGCACCACTTGCGGGATCTGAGCCGGCCGTAGGAGTAGCAGCTTGCCACACCAAACTACATATCAAGAGGTGGGTCAAATCCCAACACTGGAAGGAATGGAAGAAGGCACCCGGAATGAGGCAATCTAAAGTACTCATAAACGGACCGGACCCTAACCGAACCAGGCAACTACTCGATATGGACAGAAACTCACTGAGGGAACTGGTAGGACTATTAACGGGACACTGCCATCTCAGGAGACACATGCAACTGTTGGGAGTGGAAAACACCAACATCTGTAGGAAATGTGAAGAGGAGGAAGAGACTCCAATTCACCTATGGTGCCAATGTCCCGCTCTGCTGGGAATAAGGCTCAGATACCTGGGAAGACACAGTGTGGAACCAGAAGACATCGCCACATATCCAATGACAGCCCTGGTGAACTTCATAAAAGGGACCGGGTTACTGGCAAGGGAATGAGGTAAAATGGGAGATAGTACAATGGGCCTATGGCCTAAGTGCTCGCGGGGAACGTAAGTAAACCGCCTCCGACTATAAAAAAAAAAAAAAAAAAAAAAGTGGACCCTGCGATTCTTCGCTATTGCATTTTTTTCTCGGGCGTCTCTGACTTCTTCCACCATTTACTACCGCAATGTTACTGTTAAATACTACATTACATCGATTATCGAACCTCCAAAAAATGCATTTTTATTTATTCTTTTAATTTTTTTTAGATGTTTTAATAAATAAGAATAAATTGAAAAAAAAAAAAATTAAAAAAAAAAATTTTTTAAAAAAAAGTTTCAAAAATAAAGTTAGGAGGCTGCTTTGAATGAGTGTCCCGTGGCCTTGTGATCTAGCAGGTTTTGTTTTAATTCAACTCCGTATCCCATTCCGGTGCAGAGATATTGCGTTAAGTATTGGCGTCCCCGCCTTCTTCTACAATTGAAAAAACTCTCTAAACATTTCTGGCACTAATAAGAACAAACATAGAAATTTTCAGCAATGTCGGTCCACTACTTTTCGAGTGCGAGCACAAACATTACCTAGGCTGAATTTTTACATATCAAGTTTTTCCCTAGAAATGCTTTGATTTTCCTTTCAAAAACAAATATTAATATTTTTGTTGAAAAATTAGAGAGATGTCAGAAATTTACCCTCCTGCTTCAATACTGTTTGAAAAATTGAGAAAAATAACGACATCTGTCAAAAACTTTTAACCAAAGAAATACGTATTTCGAATGCAGAATTGTTATTGAAATAAAATATTTGGTACCAAACTTCTCTGGCCTGATATGATTTATATTTATCAGTAAGCGCCCCTGAGGTGATATCTCACAAAAGCGGCGCTATACAAATTGTCCAGTAAATTAATCCAGTAAATTGAATGTGAATAATTCAAACCACTTAACTCATGTACCGATGCACTGACAATCGAAATTAGTATGTTTGGTACTTTCCTGAAAACGACACAGTTGCCGTTCGAAACTAGTCACTTTAATCATATTTTTATTGGCCCCAGATTTTTTTGATTATTATTTAATCTTTTCACGCAGAGTTATTCCCCCTAATTAAATATTTTAAATCAGATTCACCACACAACAACAAAATTAATAATATAACAACCCGATGAAGTGGTGCTGAGAAAAAAAAATAGCACTTAGACATGAATTAAGCATTTTCAAAACTTCATTGCAGATTTTAATTGTACCCATTTTAGGACAAAGCCACTTTAAAGATTACTTCTCTGCGGACATGTTAATTTTAATAACTATGCTGCATGTGTGTGATTTTTTATACAAACGAAATTGTCTTATTCGTTAAGTAGTTAGTTAGGCAGTTATTTTATTATTTGGCCATGTTTAAAACTTCAAACAATTAACATTTAAAATCTTTTTATATGTTAACTGTTTTACCTTGGGAAATGACGTAAAAAATGCTAATACAAATAAACTATTAATCTTTATCACTGTGGTCAGATAATGTTTCTTTTTAATTAATGTTTTTGTTTTTAATATTATTTAAATCTAATTACAATGTTCCCAACTTCTTTGCACATAAGCTCGTTGCTTATTCTGTGCATTGTTAATTTTAATTATTCCATAATATTGTACCTATATATATATTATCTCATTTGTTCTCGGTTTTTCCAGTATTTTAGTTACCTACCATTGTATGTAGGTTTCCGCCAACTTTTATACCTACAGTGAATAAGGCATCCGGACAATTTGTTTTGTTAAATAATATTACATACATAGGTGAAAAGACGCAGAACAATAACTTCTGTACCTACCCATAATAATTTTTTTTTATGCTGATACACGGAGGAATGTAATTTTTAAGATTTTAGCCACCCCTGTGGGCAACGGATAGGTTAAATATTTGGTTTTTTCTTCTACTGGCCCCACTCCTATTGGAGGTCAGACCAATTTTTACCCTAAAGGCTGTAGCCCAGAACAGTTATGTATGTGTAAAATGATAATAATGAATTAATTGTATTTTTATATGCAGGGTGGCGGTGGCGTAGGGGTGGGGTCAGCCGATTCATGCGGCGTGGAAGTGGGGTCGGGCGGCCTCGGCGCTGGGGGGCTGCAGGTGCGGCGGGGCAGCGAGCCCTCCCTTCACCCGGACGCACCGCCGCACGGCCAGCCGCCTCAGGTGAGAGCTCAGCACGCTCAGTACACTCACGCTTACCGGGCCGGGGAGGGGGAAGACTCGGACTACTCGTGCGGGGTGGAAGTGGGCCCCGGGGGGGGAGGTACGGAAGGCCTGCAGGTGCGACGGGGCAGCGAGACCTTCCTCAACCAGGATAACCTGCTTTACAATCAATCAAATCAGGTATATTCAATCACGTTGCAGCATGTCTCATCACCTGGCACATCTTATCTTAACCTACGACATGCCAAGATGCAAAACAAACTTTTGCTACCACGAGGGGTCATTGACATACATCACGCATGTTGTCATAATAAAGCTATGTGAATAGATTTTCTGGGAATACAAAAAATCAATCATTATTGATCCTTCCTCCCCAGGACTGGCTCTTAACTGCTGTGAACTTTTAATTTTTCTTTTAAAACTTAAAAAAAAATATATAGTTTGACCGAGGATTGAACCTTCTCCCCAGGGACTTACTAAAATGAGTGAACCGCGCTATTACTTAAGCCAAATCCTAATTGGATGGTACCGAGATTTATTTAACATATTTATTAACTGCTGTAAATTTTAATAATGCATCCAATTTCAGAGAAATGCGTTTGTGTACGTGAGAGCCACTAAAAATTGATAGAATCCATTGTCATCGACAACGAGTCTATCTGCCGAGTTTCAGCTTGATCGGATTTTGGGAAGTCGGTTACTTTCCACTTCCAAGATTCCATTTCATCCATTCATTCAATCAAGAAACAAGCTCGAAAAACATTTAAAAAATACAAATATAGCAATACCCCATGTTGCTTAACACGCAACTAGCGTAAATTTGCAGGTGTGTAAAAGGGAAATTTCGGAAATTAGAAAATGAGTAAATTTTACACCCAATTATTCTATTACAAACATCTAATATCCAAGCGCGCTTGCTTTTGAGTTTTTCATAAATGGCATTGTACAATATTAACTCGTTGACTGCTTACCGCTGCATAGTATTAAATTTGATTATGTAAAGCACTTCTGAACGCAATATTTATGTAACTCAGGGTATTATTGCATAATAAATTTACTATTTAAGCTGATCCGGAAGACACTTCTGAAATTTTGGTTATCCCTGTTGGCAATGGGAAGGTTAACATCACAGAAAGCAGAAACTTTCTTAATATTTAAAAAAATAATGTTTTCAATTTCTTTCCACACTATTCAAAGCGAATTTAAAAAAATATATATTTACTGTAAAAATCATTAATTTGGTAATACTGTCACATTTGCAGCATTGCATGCCGAACAATGGCATGGTTTTTATGCCAGTGAACACAATCGACATTAACTTCAATCATCAAATTAAACTTTTGTTCTTTGTTTGTTTCTTAACCTTCTATTGTATTTTATAGATGGCATCCAAGCGCTGGTCGGCGGCAGTGGTGTTCCGGGACGCCACCAGCCCGCAAACAATGCACCCGGGCGACAGTCCCCCCCATCCCCAGGCGCAGGACCACCACAACTCCAGCTACGACAGCGGCAAGCTCGCGCCCGGTTCCGGCCAGGCCTTCCAGCGCCAGTCTAACAGGCTGTCCATGCAGTTCTCCGGCCCGGGGTAATTAGATTGTTTTCATGATTATTGTGATTATTTTCATGACTATCATAAATCGTCTATGGTCGCATCTGTCAAATCTGCAACAGTGAATTTCGCTCCCCAATATATCTAACGAAACAAGAAGAATTTGCTAATCCTCGCATCTTCAAGTGCGTAAAAGTTGAAATCAGTTTATGAATTCATAATTCATTCAATTTGTTTTCTACATTGGAGTGCTTGCTGTTAAATATCGTGATTTAAAATATAACAAAGTCCAACACCGTAAGAAACACAGATAGTTTTTGACATTAACTCGTGATTGGTCAATACTGTTGTAATCTGCCTCGTGATTGGTTAATAGTGTTGTCATCTGCCTCGTGATTGGTCAATAGTGTTGTCACTTTTGACGACTTTTAAAAACATCAACATGAAAAACACAAGGGCGAAGCAAAGTTCAGATGCGTGCTCTACAAAAACCGATCAGAATATCAATGTCGAACCACTCAATAAAGATGACTTTCAGCAATACACCAAGTACATCGATGATAAACTCGAAAAACTGACGGCAGCTCTGGAACATAACCTAATTCAAAAATTTAGTGATATAATTACAAGTAAAGTGACAATGGAATTGAACTCAATAAAAGAAAAATTTGTCATGCTCGACGAAATAAAGACCTCACTGGATTTCCTATCTACAGAATATGATCGCTTATGCAAAGAAGCCAAAGAAAATTCCTCAACAATAAATAAATTATGTGTCGATAACCAACGTCTCCAAACAAACAATGATATTCTTACGAAGAAAATTGATTCTCTTGAACAATTTAATCGGAAAAATAATATAGAAATACAAATGGTTCCTGAGAAATCTAATGAAAA
Source organism: Hesperophylax magnus (assembly GCA_026573805.1). Taxonomy (NCBI): domain Eukaryota; kingdom Metazoa; phylum Arthropoda; class Insecta; order Trichoptera; family Limnephilidae; genus Hesperophylax; species Hesperophylax magnus. The sequence goes on along the minus strand of JAIUSX010000006.1, from coordinate 267,293 downwards.
TCCAGTGAACCTGTTTAAAAAACTTTGTTCAGCAGTTTCATTCCCAATTCGGACAGAAGAGATATTAGCTTGTCATCGTGTCCCTCAATCAAACAAAAGCTCCATTCGACCTAAAAATATTGTAGTGGAACTACCTAGCAGCTATACCCGAGATGCTTTACTGTCTGCAGTAAAAAACTACAATAAAAAATACCCAAATTGCAAACTCAACAGTGAACATCTGGAGATTACTGGAAAAACCCCTGTATATGTATCGGAACAACTTACTCCCAACAATAAAGAACTTCACGCCGCAGTACGTCACGCAGCCAAGGAAAAAAACATTAAATTCATTTGGGTACGGAATGGGAAAATATTTATTCGAAAAAATGAGAATTCCCCGGCAATATGGGCAAGTAGCAAAGACGTGTTAGAGAAAATCTAATTTCTGCATACATATACACATTTCTACATCCCTCTGATAATCAAAATGGAAGTGTCTTTATATTATCAGAATATAAGAGGGATGAGAAGCAAATTAGATCAAATCTCTTTAAACACTCTCTCCTCAAACTATGATGTTATATGTTTAACAGAGACATGGCTAAATTCCTCAATTCAAGATGCAGAGATACTGGATAAACGATACACTATTTTCAGACAAGACCGAGAAAAACTAACATCCAGAAAGAAAGACGGAGGGGGAGTTTTAATAGCTATCAAGAAAAACATTGTAGCCTATCAAATATATGATGAACCCTCTAATATTGAACATATTTGGGTAAGAATTAAATCAAACGGATCAAATAAAAAATTTATAAATATTTGTATAGCTTATCTTCCACCAGATATTGCAACTGACGCATTTACTAATTTCATCAACAAGTGCCAAGATATCTGTATTAAATCACACATCAATTCTCATACATTAATACTGGGAGACTTTAATATCCCTTCCATTGAATGGTCAGTTAACGCCAACAATGATAGTAATTATGTTGAATCATTTGCTAATCAAAAATCTTCATTGTTATTAGAATTTCTACATTTCTCTAACTTACATCAGTATAACTATACAAAAAATGTTAACGGTAGAATACTTGATCTAGCTCTCTCTGATTTTACGCTTAATGTTCAACCTGCCCTCGCTCTTTCTAAAATTGACGTGCACCATCCACCAATTGAAATGGATCTAACTATTAATACAATGCACAATCTTAATGATAACCTTGAACGTCCTTTATTCAATTTCAAGAAAACTGATTATCTTAATTGTACCAATGAATTATCCCTAATCGACTGGACCCCAATGGTAACACTAAATTGCAATGAGTCTCTTCAATTCCTATATAATAGCATCTGGCCAATTATAGAGAAACACACACCAAAAAAAGTGAATAAAAACAAATATCCTATCTGGTATTCCAGTGTTGTTATCCATCAAATCAAAGAAAAAGACAAACTTAGAAAAAAATTCAAAAAGTTTGGGAATCCTAGAGACTATGATAGTTTCACAATCCTACGATCAAGGGTCAAAACTGGAATTCACAAATGCTTCCAATCTTATATTAATTCTATCGAAGACACTTTACATCATAGTACAAAACCACTATGGACTTATGCAAAATCAAAAGGTATGACTCACTTAATTCCTAAAATAATGCACTTCAATGAAACTGTAGCAAACAATGGTCATGAAATTAGTGAACTTTTCTCAAATTACTTCTGCTCTGTTTTTAATACAAATGATGTATCAAATCAACATGTAAATTATGATTCTCAAGAAAGTACCTATGAGCTCAGTCATGTCGAAATTTCAAAGACTGAAATATTCAACGCTATGAAATCACTAAACTCAAACAAAGGTCCAGGTCCAGATGCCATTCCACCATTATTTATATCAAACTGTGCTAAATCTCTTGTTTATCCTCTTCATGTTATATTTCGTAAATCTCTTAAAGAAGGTGTTTTTCCTGATCTTTGGAAAACAGCACGTATCACTCCTATCTTCAAATCTGGGAATAAAAGTGACATCTCTAATTATCGCCCAATAAGTATACTCTCATGTTTTGGGAAAATTTTCGAATCCTTAATCTATAAAAGCATTTTTACACATTTTAAACATATTTTAAGTTCTGTTCAGCATGGATTCGTATGCAAAAGATCCACTACCACAAATTTAATCGAATATGTAGATTTTTTATGTACCAATTTTGACAAAAGAACACAAGTAGATGCAGTCTATACTGATTTCCGAAAGGCTTTCGATAAAGTCAGTCATCCTCTTCTGATCCAAAAACTAAAAAGAACAGGTTTCCATGGCAACCTCCTGAGATGGATCATATCTTATATCTCTAACAGGAGTCAATATGTACAAGTTAATAGTTATGAGTCCTCTCCCAAACTTGTCACATCTGGTGTCCCTCAAGGATCCCATTTAGGACCACTACTCTTTATTATATTCATAAATGATCTAACGGCAAAACTTTTTTGTAAATGTTTACTATATGCGGATGACTTAAAAATTTTTCAACCCGTGAATTCACAAGAAGACTGCAAAACTTTGCAAAAAGACCTCCTCACATTGTCTCAATGGTGTATAGATAATAACATGGAATTAAATATTGGCAAATGTAATGTCATCTCGTTCACGAGAAATGTCCGTAAAATTGATTTCGCTTACACGATCTGTGATGAAATCCTAAAACGAGTAGACTCCATTAGAGATCTGGGAATCTTACTTGACTCGAAGCTAACCTTCAGAAACCATTACCAAAACATTGTCAATCAGGCTAATAAAATGCTCGGTTTCATCACCAGAGTCACTAAATCATTTAAGAACACCAGTAGCTTCAGAATCTTGTACTACTCATATGTAAGAAGCATCTTAGAGTACGGCTCTGTGATTTGGTCACCACATTATGCAATTCATAGCAGGAAAGTGGAGTCCGTTCAAAAAAAATACTTAAGAATACTAGCTTACAAATCTGGAGTACATCGGAATCTCAGTAACTATGCTGAAAGACTTACTCACTTTAAAGAAATCTCACTCGCCAAAAGAAGAAACGTATCAGATATAATCTCTCTGTTTAAAATCATTAACAATGTATATGATTCATCTTTAATTAATCAAATTAACCTTAATATAAGACCGAAATCCACAAGAAACCCTGAAACCTTTTGGATAGATACTTGTCGTAGTAATACAAGTTTTTTCAAACCAACATCGAGAATGACTCGATTGTATAATAGATACTGCAATCTTCTAGATTTAGATATATTTTCAAACTCAATTAATACCTTCAGAAAGAACTTACACATACTTATACCTGATGATTTCATTTTCTTTACCAATCACCTACTTATGCATTAGCTCCACTATATATGATTCGTGCGTGCATATGTGTATATATGTTTGCATACAATATGCGTACAGTGTACACACTTATGAGTGTGTTTGTATTTAAATGTGTATGTACGCATCTATGTATGTGTGTATATATGTATGTATGTGTATTTATATGTGTATTTAGATGTATGCATGTATGCGTATACATATATATGTATAATATATTAATAAGTATGTAAGTTTCTTCCTAATAATTGATTTCGATCCTCATTGTTTTTATATACACTCTTTTAATTAAATTTATTATTACTGTAACTAACCAATTATTATTACACAAATAATATTGAGATGAATGTTGTGCTCACCTATAATTAGAAACATCATTATAACCATGTATAAATGTAAATTACTGTTAAAATTATGTGATGTATTCTGTTGGCGAGCCAATAAATAAATAAATAAATAAAATAAATAAAAACAGAATAGTAACAAAGCAAAACAGTAACAAAACAGAGCAGTAACAAAACAGAGCAGTAACAAAACAGAACAGTAACAAAGCAGAACAATAACAAAGCAGAACAGTAACAATAACAAAACAGAATAGTTACAAAACAAGAATTGAAAAAAAAAACGAACTTAACGTAGCTTTATCTAAAATAACCTAACCGAACCATACCTATTCTATTATCATGTTCAGTTTAATCACTGTTTTTTTTTTTATGGGGTTACCAATTAAATTAATATTACGGTGAAATTTACATTAGTATTATGTATGAGGTTCCCACATATACACATTGGTATAAGGGTTTCACACTCATAATACTTTGCTTTTTCGGTCCCTTGACAACCTGAAATTAAAGGTCCAATTTTTTACCCACATATTTGCCATACATAAGTCACATACATATAAGTTTTGCCATTTAGGTCCTAATTGGGTATGTTAGATGTATGGGTGAAGAATTAAGCACAACACATCTGATTGGGATCAAAATCGTTTATTGTCTAATTTATTCATTCACACAGCCAAAGTGTGTTGCGTGGGGTTGGTAAGAAAGTTTTTTTTTTAAATTCCCTAAAGAAACCACAGTATTACTGTTCCAATGTTATAACCTGAAAATTTTCTTTTGCAGAAGTGGAGCATGGGCTGATGCAGCTGAGAGAGTGCAAGTCTGCAGTACAAAGAGCTTACCTAGAGATTCTGCCAGGAAAGAACCCCTGGGACAAGACACCAGCGTTGTTAATAACCAGAATCACAGGTAATTAAGGCCAACATACTGCAATTCTTCTTTCTTATTGTTGGAGAGTGTCTGGGGTGTTGTGGGCATGCTGAGATTTGTCAGCATTGAGCATCGCTTTTTGCTTCCATCTCAGGCCCAATTGGAGAAGCTTGTTCAGGGCAGTACAGTGACCAAATAAAATGCCTAAGAGAGTACTTGGCATACCAATAAAAAAATCTGTCCAAACTGTAGCCCAAAAATGGCTGCCAAGATGGCGGCAAACCCCGAACCGTTTCCATGGTTATTATTCAGTAGCTTGACATCTTGTTGACATTTGGGGGCAGCAACAATTTTTTCTTACTTATCATAACCTTAATTATAACACATTTTTGTCTGTACAATATTGTATTTAAGTATGTATAATAATTTTTCTGGCAAGCCTAGGACTCTAGTAAATAACAAGGAAATGATAATCAATTTTCAAAATGTGGATACATAATTATTCACAAAATGTATTCGTAATAAACATAATTATAACGACATATAATGTTGGCACTGCTTTGTCCATCGAGTTAAATTCAATGTTCTGTTGACGAAACATTCTTGAATATATTTTGAACACACATGAGTACTTGGTTGACTTCCAACCCTCAGGTTGCATTGCTTTGAAGCACCTTTTTTTCACTGCTACGGGCACATACGACACGGTTATACATAAACCTATGAAAATGGAAGGTTCTAAACAAAACAAATCTTAACGCATCTCGAGTAGGAACTTTTAGCAAAAGTTGGAATAATTTTTTCCCTAATATTACATTCTTAAAGTGTAATAAAGAAAAGAAGTCAAACTTCCTTTTGATTTCTTTCTTTATCAAACTTAAATATTAATTACCGGTATATGATAAATCATTGAATGGTGCTTAATTAATATTTCTACGAATGAAAGAGGTTGTAGTATCGCAGTGACTTTATTGTGTAGTCAGTCAGAGTTGTCATGTTAGTGTGTATCACGATGGGATGTATGTAAGCCACATCACGGTGGGATGTTAATCCTCACTCAACGCGCGGTGGGCGTAGGCAGGATAATAAACTCCTCCAGACCCATGCTCGACACTGTGGTGGAGATGATCGGTGGCGAATACTCCAGGCTGATTGCTCAACACCGTAGAAGCGGAGATGAATGGTGGTGGAGTGCGGTGATGGCAATGAAGTCGGTAGCTCGATCCGGGTCATGTGGGTGGAAGCTAGACTTGAGTGGTGATGCTCATCACTGGTGGTGAAGACCACTTTCTAGGATGCTTCTAATGTATTGATTATCTGCTCAACGATGGTGTATTTACAAAAAAAAATTGCCGTGAACAATGAGGTTTCCGGGCGTTCGGTTTTGGAATTGCCCGCGCTCATTCAAAAATCATACCTCTAAATATTATTAACAGTTATTACTTTCTTTTAATTCCAGGATGGAAGATATGCTGCGTTGGGTATCAGGGGTCAACAGTACAGTACAACCAGCACACGCTCAGGAGAGGCCATTGGACAGGCTACCCGAATTACCAAGTAACTTATTTATTATTATTCAGTACTATGTATTCATTCTTTTCTTCTGTTTTCCACAACAACTTTAGAATAATTTTTATGTCCATATCACATACTTCGAATCAATGAGCCAATTTAAAATTCAGCTAAGGTAGCTAGTAATGTTTTGAATGGTATTTTAATCAAAACCAGTTGTTATACAACCACTGAATTATACAAGAATTTATACAAAACAGAATTGCATAACCGTTAAAACACACTCATTTTGTATATTCGCATATAACTCGTTAGATATTTTATCGGCAATGATCTAACTATTGCTGTGTAATAATTTTTGATTACTTAATCTGTTTTAATTAAACATCACATCTATTAAAATCGATTTTAATATCGTACATGAACTTGTGATACAATTTTATAAAACTCTCTACCGATTTACAAACTTATGAACACGGTCACGGCATCGCTACTGTAGAAATTTGGGCTATCAGTGGAAAAATTGTGACAAGCGAGATCGGCCACAAATAAATGGTTTAATGGTTCGTTCAATAAATATTCTTCAAATGTGAGATTTTCGGGTTTATTTAGACTTTCTTATTCGCATTTTTCAATATTATGGTGCCTACCTGACCGGAGAAAGTTTGAAAAAGAATTTTCATTGAGATAGTGACATTTCTTTGGACAAATTGTATGATTCCTTATTTGAAATATAAAAAATGTTACATAAAATATAAAGCTTATAATTAAGTAGGTAGGTTATTTTTAATGATGTTTACGACCCAAGGTTTTTATGCATAGCACAAAGGATGACATATTATTTGTAAGCAATAATTATTAGCCTGAAGTACCTACATAAATTGAAAAAATACATGCCACCAACGGGATGAAAAAACTCTAAAGCAATAATTGTTAAATCAAAAATACTAGTACAAATTGAATAATTTGGTGGCTTTTGAATAAGCCAACGTAGCGCAGTTGGTAAAGCACCTGACCAGCAATCAAAAGGCTGTGGGTTCAATTCCCTTCGGCGTCATGTATTTTTTTTCAGAAGATTTTTTTATTTATATAGTTATTTCAGGCTAGTAATTATTGCTTAAAACTAATAAGTAGCTAGGTATTTAAGTATATACAGGGTGGGGAAAAAGTAATCACCCGATTCGCTTTTGCTGTAATTTTTTTTTTTTTATGATTAACTTTGGTACCGCTTGTTACTCCGCGTTCTTGCGGAGTAAACCGATTCATGTCTTGTCGATTTCTATTCTGCGTTTGTTTACTTCACAAATATCAAAACCGAATTGACATTTGGCGCTATTTGCAAAAGTTATAGCGTTTTCCAATAGGGTGATTACTTTTGCCCCATTCTGTACTTGCAAATCTGATTTTAGATGAAATTTTGGTTTTTGGTTTGTGAAATAAGAGAAAATTATAAACATACTTTTTTAGACACGAGGTCTACTGTTCACAGAACTACTACTAAAATGAAATTTGTGATTAGCTTATTGATTAATTTGATATGTTCAATAATGTGTCTAATAGATTTATTTTCCACTCCAGTGACTCCGTCCACTCCGGATGGCAGCAACAGTGGGGTGGAGGTGGGGGTGATCTCCGCCCCGAGGGGGGGAGCGGGCAGGGGCATGCAGCTGGCCTCAGTGGCCCTGGTCAAGGGGGAGAGGGGGCTCGGCTTCACCATCACCACGAGGGACAACCCCACGGGAGGGGTTTGCCCCATCTATATCAAGAATATACTGCCCAAGGTAAAAGACAATTTAATTGCTGGATAGGTCCAATTGGATGTTAACACTAAATACGTTTATGATAAAAATTGGCTTTTACCACTGGAACCCTTATTTACCGAAATGAGAAAAAATATAACCTACTTATTACCCAATGTGAGACCTTCCGTCAAAGGTCATGCAAAAACTTACTAGTGGCACCAGAGTGGTAGACCTGCAAACCTTGGGAATCTACTAGGTGCCTGAGTGTACAGCACTTATGGGTTTTGTTTTAACACTAAATTTGTATGGGATAGTATTTTGCAAATATCAGCTGATTTTTTGTTATTAAAATAAGTTTATTACTGAGGATGTTACTTTATTGTATCAAAAAATCAACCCGTAAAAAACAAAGATGATTTGACTGACGATTAAACCTTAATACCCAGGAACTGGAGTTGACAGCTCTACCAATCTCGCCAAATGCCGATCGGGCAGGACTGACATTTATTTTGTTATTATTAACTGCTGTAATTTCACTCGAATTCAGAGAATGTATATGTCCACGTGTGTGTACGTGATTGCTACACAAAGTAGATAGAATACATTGTCATTGGCAACGAGTCTATCTGCCAAGTTTCAACTCGGTCTGATAGCGGGAAGTGGGTTAATTTCCGCTTCCACTACCAAAAAAAAAGTGAAATTTAAACAAACATCTTCTTGCATAAATTGTGATTTTCTATTTTAAACAATTTTTTGTAACTTTACAGATTTTTTTTTTTTTTAGCTGTAGACGTTTTAATTAATTGCTGAATTGTATATTACTGCTAGCTCGTTAATCTCCGGTGCAGTGATGTGATGAAATTCCTTCAGGTCTATAGAAAAATACTTATAATATGGTAATGTCCAACCTAGGATTTAAAAAAATATATACGAGGATTTTTTGTTTTCCCTTTTTATCTGCTATTGAATTCCTAGATAGGCCACGAACCGCCACTGGAGAGGATGGACAGCCACACACGACTTGGCAAACACTCCTTGATTCATTACTTGCCACTGTTTTGTTATTCAGATTCTTGACATGACACGACTTATTCTACTTTTCTCATGTTAAAATTGATTTTCTAAAATATTCAATAAAAATGTGAAAATTATCAGTCATCCCTGCGATCATGTTATTAAATTCTTCCACTTCTATCCTTTTAGGGTGCGGCGGTGACTGACGGTAGGCTGAGGGCAGGCGACCGCATGGTGTCGGTGAACAATGTGGCCGTGAGTGGGCTGTCACAGCAGCAGGTCGTTTCCCTGCTGAGGACTACTCCGACTAACTCCACCGTAACCATCGTGGTGGAGAGGCCGCAGACTGCAGCCATACAGACTGTGAGCACCGCTCATGCTAGAACGCAGGTAAATATCCTTTACAATGATTAACTACAGTGGAGGAAGACTCTTGAGGAGGCCAAGACCCACCAGGGGTTGTAGAGCCAAAAGTGATGATGATGATTTTTGTTTATAAAATATTTTTTTTTAGTATGATAATACTTTTTTTTTTTACGAAATAGGTCTTTTTAGGTCAAACCTTTTTTCGCTTTTGTGTTTTTGGTTCTTTTAAGAAAACACTGGTTTTGTAATTTTAGTAGCATAATTATATATGTTATTTTAACTTAGAGTGGGGAACCGACGTCGGTAGCATAAAATAATTGACCTACGGAGAATATTTGAAAAACATATCTATTTGAATAACAATTTACAAATACCTTCTGAAATACCAGATTCAAATTATGCAGGTTTGGAAACTTAAATATTGTCCTCAAATTTCATATTTCCGAAAATTGCCACGAGTATCTGATTCCTATTTATTATTGGTTTCTTCTTGTTTTCAATGAAAAATTATATACAAAGACGAAGGGGGGTCACTTAGGTCCCCCATTAAATCACAAAACGATGTCTCTTAATACACATTCCTTTTGCCATTCCATTAACATTCAGATGTTAGTTACTACTTACCATTCATTTGAACATCGCCCATCCCTGCCCACCAGTCAATCATTAAGTAACCAATATTGTAATAGAGATAACAACATCGAGTGTACCTCAAATAATATATATTATATCCTTTTTCAACAATGTAGAGGGGATCCGGGAGGTGGAGGGGAGTGTAATTTCATTGGAATTTGATAGATATTATTTACTATCTCGATTTTTTTTTTTAAAGCAGTTCTATTACCGAATAGTTTTTCCTGGGATTTCCCAAGTTATCGAGTATGTGATGTAAAAAACAACTTAGATATCTCACAAAACTCTCGTTTGGGGGATGTATATTAACCCCCTTCGGTGTGGAAGGGTTAGACTTGCCATCTAGCTAATACTAAGCGCTGAATGAATGAATATGAATATTCATTGGTTCTCTTTTTATAATGTTTGCTTACTATGTATTTGATTGTTATTTTATTTCCAGAGAGTGGAACCTCAACCCAGCAGCCTAAAATACAAGGAGAACAGCATAGGTGGTCCACAGAGCGTCACAACTCCGTTTGTCATTGACGGGATCAGAAAAGACGAGAGCAGAGTTTCCTCCATAGTGAACGCCATCAACCAGAACCAGAGCAGCAACCACTCCATTCGGGGGAACATCAAGAAGAGCTCATCCAAAGATGACCTGCTGCATCATGAGCAGATTAACAAGTCGGATCTGTCATTGCAGGATGCTCTGAATTCTTCTAATACGGTATGTTGTAACTAAACATTACGTTCATATTTTAATAGTGGAATAACTAAATGAGTAAAACCTCAAATTGAAATACGCAATCATTGAAGACTATGTTTTAGCTCTCAGTCAAAGTATGATACAGCTCAAAATGACGTAAGATTAGCTCAGTGATCAGAGCACCTTTCCGACAAGGAAGAGGTCCTGGGTTCTACATGCGAAGAAATCTTTTTTCAAACTGATTTTTGTTTTTACTAGTTCAATTTCTATTTAGAGCAATATTTATTCCCGGAGTATTTATTATTGAGCAGCAGGATCCTGAGCCTGCAGTCCATAGAAATAAAGGAAAATACATTTTGTTGAATTTTGTGAAGCAATTTTAAAGGCAAAAATGATGAACCTTGCATGAATACGTTTTCTATAATTTTTTCGAAATTTAATTTTCTCCCCTTGGAACAAAGAGTTTTACAGCCTCTATAGACTGAATACCCCTGCTTTTTATAATATCTTAACAAATGAAGGTAGGTACTGTTTTGTAATATTTTTCTTCTTATTTGCATGTGTTCCATATTTGAATATACTAAACAAAAATAGGTATCAGTTTTGACTTCTGGATTATTGGCGGGAAAACAGATGGGATAAAGAAAACCTGGGGATTGGTTGAAGGTTGGAGAATAATATGTTGTGGAAATTATATAATTAGTAATTTCAAGATGGAAAGACCCATATAACATGCCCGAATTTAATTATGTGGAATTATATATGTATATGTACATACTATTATAATGGTGTGTAATAGTAATTGTGTTTTCTTTCTTCAGGTTTTGGGCTTACGGCATCGCTCTGTGATGCGGTTAGACATTCCGGTTCATGACTCTGAGAAAGCTGGACTGGGCATCAGTGTCAAGGGAAAGGTTACTGTTGGATCAAACCCACAGGACTTAGGAATATTCATCAAATCAGTGTTGCACGGAGGAGCAGCTTCTAGAGACGGAAGGTAAGAAAAATAAGATGAAAACTTATTAATTATACACCATTCAATTTAAACTCTGTTTAATTATTATTGATAATCTAACACGGGACTAAACCTGTGCCGTACACCTACACCTACATTTGTCCAAGTCCAGATGTCGGACGTCGGACACCGTTCGAGTATGTATTATAATTAATACTGGAGTAATTTTAACGGCGCTATTTTTCTAAAGTATCTTCTAATAAAGAATAGTAACCGTTCAATTGAGCCGTGGTATGGTTTACAGGCAATTTTACGAATAAGGCTCATCAAAAAGAGCTAGCACAATTGTGTGGCTCGTTCATGAACGACTCATCGCTACCGTACATAATATGGAACCTTCCGTTGAGAGCTCCGTTGTAACCTGTTTCTGTTACAAGTGTCATTTATGAAAAAGAGTGAGAGGTTACAACGGAGCTATCAGTGGTATGCCTACACTATTTTTTTAATAATAATATGCCAATTGATAAATATAAAATATTTTATCAATAGAATAATTATGGATTGTTAAAATTGTTTACTAATTTATAAATTAATTAATTTCTAGGTTACACACTAACGATCAGCTGTTGAATATAAATGGCGTGTCATTAGTCGGCCAGTCAAATGCCGAAGCCATGGAAACACTGCGAAGAGCCCTAGTTCACACCAGGAGTAATATTCAAGGAAACATCTCGTTAACAATAGCGCGAAGAACAGGTAATTAAACATCATTCTACCAATGATAATTTATTAGAGTTCTCAATGAGATAATAAAAGTAGAATTCAGTCTCATACCTACAGAAGTTGAGTAACATTGATGACCTAGTTTTAATAGCTTTGAACATGCGAAGTTTTAAACCATTGCAACAATTTAATGATACTGAAATTTCAGGTTTGTTTGTCGTATAAGATTTAGGTTTTTATTATCATTTAACCCCTGTCACAAGGCGTGGATAGAAAATAAGAATAATTTTGTAATTCAAATAATTGTCGTTTTACCTGTTTTTTTGCAGAGAGTATGGACAGTATAGCCCGATGGAAAGATGATACGCCCCCTAGTGTAAATGAGCTTTCAAACTCAAACGATAACATGCTCACGCACTCCCGCTCATTCTCCCCCTCCCACAACACTGTGATATACAACCCCAATTCCCCCCACAAGTCAATGGACTCGGCCAATTCCCGAGACGCTAGCAGCAATCACAAATCAATTGTAACCCTAGATTCTAATTTTAACAAAGCCCCCACGCAGTACGACACAAACTCAAACAAACTGAATGAAACGCATTCGAGCAACCAGTCTCAGAATGCAAAGAAGCACTCGTCCATTGTGAATATAAACAACAACAACACTAGCTGGGTGAGCAGCCAATCGAACGATACGAGAAACTTTGACGAACGAGATAGTAAAATACGGGAGGCAAACGACCGTGATAAAAGAGACAGTTTCGAATGGGGCAGACTTGACGGATGGAATCCTGTGATAGATAGGTTAACCGGTCTCCGGAACGAGAGTTACTGCATGGCCACTCAGGGAGATGTGTCGATGGCTAATGGCAACAGGGAACAACCCTTCAGGCCGCTGCATCAGCCCAACGCTCTCAGGCATAACATTAGGTCCCCTCCGCATAACGTCATCATTGAAGAAGACTACAGCAGTAGTTCCACCAATAAGTAAGTAGCTTTCCACACTCTCATCTCACAGTTACAACAAAAGATTTAGGTTATTTTAACCAGGATTTTATACAGATTTTAGCATTATATTCATTGCAGAAGTGCACCAAAAATGGTAAATTTGACGACCATACAACTATTTTATTGCAGAGTGGGTCCAGGAGGTGTTTGGGAGTCTGGCAGCGAGAGCGGCACCGGAACTGATGGCATAGGCTTCTCCAGGGACGCCATAGGAAGAAGGTCCATGTCTGAGAAGAGACATGCTGCCATGGATGCCAAGAACACAGGAACCTATAAGAAGATAAAGGAGCTTAAAGCTGGTAATGGTGAGTTTTAAATTGTCGCACAAAACAACAAATGTATCAAATTGTACATGTACAAATAACAAAATTTTTAAGATTATGTATATTTATTAAAATTCAATATGTGGTGTCTTCTTTCAGTGCAAGTTGGCCCATCCCTCGGCATGCGCAAGTCTTCCAGCTTAGAATCTCTGCAGACAGCCATCCAGGAGGTGTCCCTTCACCAAAATGCCAGGAAAAATGACTACGGTAGAGCTCACCAACGTAAGTTATTTGAAAAATATAATTATTTTATTTAAAAAAAAAAAAAAATAAGAAAAATAAACATTCCCGGATTACGATTCTTGACAATAATTTGAAAATCTCCACCACACACCTTCTCCTTACCACCACATAGTAAGCGTAAGAAAAACAGTAAGCGGAAAATGTTGCTTGTGTCGTGATGGAGGACTGTTGGTGAAGTCAGCCCAGGAATTGAACTCGCGATTCCTGGGTGGGACACAAAGGCAATGCCGATTCGGCCACTGACCAGTTTTTTGTTGTTTTGTTTATTATATTGAACTAATGGTTGTGTTCTTTTTCAGCACTAAAACATTGGTTGACAGATAATGGCGTAGAAGGTATTGTAAGAGGTACTCCAACGCAATCTTCCCTGTCACACAAGAAGCCTGGATTACTGAAGTCAATATCCACAATGCTTAGGTAAATTTATTTAAAACCTCTTTGTAATTTAAGTTATTTAAAATCTATATTTTTATTTAAAGTAGAGACGGTTTACAGATAGCCATGGGCCTATTGTGCTATCTCTCATTTCAACTCATTCCTTTAACACATCGGCATACCCGCCGCCAAGATTGGGCGGCTGCATTTCTTTCGCAGCGGCATATTGAGCTGCTATGCGGCCGCTAAAATTCCCCCACGCACTTGGGTAGATTATAATAAAATCACCACTTTTATGAAATCCATATAAAAGTAGGAAAAGTGTTTCGTTTGAGGTACAGTAAGAATCCGTCTGAAGTATGCACAGACTTAAAAAGTAACTGAAATTACGGTAAAATCAATCACCATGTACAATATTTTATTTTTATTTAAACCACTGTTTTAAATATCCACATACAAATAATAATGCCCACGCACAGGCCTCGCCTTTGTGGGATTTTTTTGTTACTCTCTTTTATTTTTTGTTATTATGTATGTACCTGTATATTGTATATGTATCAAAAAAATTTTCAATAAAAAAAAAAAAATAAAAAAAAAAAAAATAATAATAATTAGTATGTCCGATGGGTTAACAATATTCCGGTCCCTTTGATAAAGTTATAGATATTTGACCATCCCTAAAATCTCTAAAATCTGTATTAGTTTCATAAAGAATCTCTATCTAGTCCCTGTATATTTTACGTTTTTGTTAAACTCGGTTCTCAAAACATAAATTGTTTGCCAGATTTGGAAAACAGCGCCCGAAAATTCCGGATTCACGATCAGAAATCTATGGTGGAATCCAAAGCCGATCGCATCCCGGAAGAGCCTCTGAGAAATCCCTTGCCAAGTCTGACATCACCGAGCGTCTCCAAGACTCTTCTTCAAAGACTGCCGAGCCTGCTTACGGAACCAGCAATGGCCCGGCCAACCATGGAAAAGGGGATAACCATCTCCCTAATGGGTCTCATTCCAGGCAATCTAGTTCCGATAGGCTCGGGGATAGTAATCGGGGGGAAAGCAGTAATCGGGGAGAAAGCTGTAATCGAGGAGAGGGCAGTAATCGGGTGGAGAATAGTAATCGGAATGAGGGCAATCGGATGGATGGTAATGGTAATGTTAGGGATGGCAACAGAGGGGAAGAGCGGGTGGGGGGAGCAAGGGGGATGCAGTGGGCTCCCCCCTATAGACACCCCCCCACCAGGACTAGCCCCAGCTCCCACACCATCTCTCAGGTAATTACAATAATCCTTTTATCACCTTCTTTTGCTTTTAAGATATTATGATAAAGAATGAATATCTCATTATATGTAATTACTTATTGAGAAAATTTCGATCAATTCCTTTTTTTTTCCCTTTTTAAACATTTTATATAGCTGTTGTTGAATCATTTTTGATCTTGGAATTTTAAAACGATTTATTCACTCCTTAAATTACTATTATATTGCATATGTAATAGAAATAATCAATGCTACACATTTTTATATTCTGCTTTCTGCCGAGCATGTTCTGATTCTAACATTTTTTTTCAAACTGCTCAGATACAAATAATGACAGTGTTTTGCCCATAATTATTGCTGTCAATTTGTACACCAATGACTTTGCTTTTTGTTCATCTTGTAATTTTGAAGTAGAATTTATTATTGTAATGAAAGCTTCAATTTCATAAAATATATTATATTTTTACCTACAGACTCTTCATACATTATGTTTATATAAATTCTTCTGTTATATTTTACTAACAAAACAAATTATACATCCATCGTTTTCATTATGTATTCAAGAGAAATTATTATAAATGGCTATAATTTCTTTATTGAAGGTAATGGACGGTCCATGGGGTGGTGGTCATTATGTCAACTATGAAGAAATACAGCAAAACCTCAAGTAATTATCACCATGAATTTGGTTATGAAATATTTACGTACTTGTTATTTTAAGAGGTTTATGCATTATAATAATACAGTAAAACCCTCTTATAAGTTTCCTTATAAGAAGTTTAAATGCTTACAAAGTTTTGTTTTTTCGGTACCTTGAAAAGTGATATTTAAAAATGACCTAATTGAACCCACAAACTATGTGAGTTTTAGCAAATTTTTAGAAGGAAAGCAAAAAAACTTCCCAGTTTTTTATTCAAATGCATCAACAATTAACGTTTGAACGAGTATTGTACGATAACGCTTATACTTATGCACATAACCGAGATTCGGCATGATTCCTTGATTTTTTTAGAGACTTTTTGGTGTAAAATCCTTTTTTTTTAAATCTGGCACTTATCCGTCTTTGTCAGCGCAACAACGATACAATATTTTTCCGTATTACATATTTCCATTCCATGAAAAAAACTTTATAAGAGAGTTTCACTGTATAACAATCTCTATTTATAATATTATTGATTTTTTTAACTGCGTTTATTGTTGATTTCATGTCAAATAATTCATAAGCCTTTTAAAATACTTTGTAGAGAACAAAATTAGTTAGTTTTATTGTATAATATTATAATGTGCTTTTTGCTTATTAACAAAATTATTTGATAGTGTGGCATGCCACTTGCACTGCCCTTTTAACAATAAAATTTATTCATAAAAATATACATACATTTTTTTATAATTACCCATACTGTTTGTACACTATTCACCAGACCATTTTCCACCCTAAAGTGTTAATACTATTTACCAAATAATTAAGTATATGTGTAGATAATAATTTCACATTATTTTTTTTTTGTGAATCACTGAGCACTCTTTGAATATCATTATAACATTTTTGAGTGGCTTCATTAACATTTATTTTTTATTCAATACTAAGCAATCTTTTCGTATTGTCAATTCTTGAGATCTCTGGCTGGTTTTCATTTTGAAGATTTCTTTTTAGTTTTGAATCAAATCCACACTTGGAATTTAATATTTCAACCATGCATACATTATTTATATTATTCCCATTATTTTGTGTAGTAGAAATTATAAGAAACGGAGCAATTGAAACAAAATAAACCATGAAAGCTTTCTCTTTACGTAGTATCCAAGTCACAAGACAACCGAAGGATCCTACCAAGAATTTCGATATGCTGACAAAACAGGAACTAGAATTGAGGTGAAAACATTGTCTTCTTTAGAAACCTTAACCAAATGACACTCGCTCTTGTAAAATACTTTAAAAACTGCTTATTGGAAGCAAATCTCTTACAGCACATGGTTAAGACCCAGCCTGCAGACATTGGCAAGTTTTAAAACATTTAATTATTAATATATATCATTTATCAGCCTAAAAATTATTTTGCAAAAAGAAAGAAATATAGTATGTTTTTTTTCGAATTCTGAAATACAGTGTTGCCAACATGAAAACTTTTTATTTTTTAAACGTGGTTGATGGAGAATTATTTCAAGAAATCATAATTTAAGAACTTTCTAGTTATGTAAAGTAATCCTTCCAAATGTATTGTGGGCTTGGTCTCATCTATTGGCTGTAATTAAATGGCTGTCACTGCGGTTGATAACAAGTCTTGTGCTGTTGGGTAGGGTGTCTAAGCTTTATTCTCATATTCCGAACATTGGCTGTAATTTGAATTTCCCTCCTTTTGGTTACAGCGCCCGCAGAGAAAGATTGAGTGAGGTGCAGATCGGCCAGATGAGGAGGCAAGTGCACGCACAGCGGCAGAAGGCAGAGGAAGAAAGGTAATTAAAATAGTAAATTTATGGTATTTTTTCTACGTGTAAAAGTATTCAATGGACCCGGGTAGTGTAAAATGATGGATCAACCCAGGACTATTATGCCTTAACGAATGCACATTTGTGATCTGAATTAGCTGAGGTGTTCTTATTAAGGCGATGCCATACGTAGTAATGCAAAATCATGTGTTTTTGGTTTGAAAATTTGGTCGCCTAGAAATGTTTCACATGCTTTAATTAAATACTGCGAGTAGAATTTATCTTGGCCTTTTGAAATAATCGAGTATTTTTTAGATAAGTCTTTTTATAAGCCCAGAAAAAAATAATGTATAAGGCCTATGAAAACTGCTTTAAAGTTCAAAATCTCCTACTTACGAACAAATTTTCGGTTATAATTTTATTGTATAATGTGGCAAATTAAGTTATTTATAAAATGATCGGAAAAAAATTAAATATTTATGCCTGAACATCCACAAAATAAAATAAAAGGCACTTTTTGGGCATGTTTTTTTCTTGCATAAATCAAAACAGGTGGATGGTGTTAAGCGGGAATTTAAACCTTATAGCCATCTACGTAAGGGTTGTTATTGATAGCGGCTCAATTTAAAATATTACACAACGTAGTGCATCGCCTTAATACTATTCTATTTATATTGTTTGATTAAATAATGTTCTTTCACATAGTTACTAATTTATACTTTTTTAACTGTCCCCAAGAAGAGGAGTTGTGGGCAACAGCTACCACTCCCAGCGGGGCCCCCGAGGCGAGGCCCACAGACCACAGTCCAACTTTTACGAGTACGAGAGCATCCAGCACGCACGCCCTGTCAACGCCAAAGTGGCCCCATATCATTAGTAAAGTTCTTCACACTAGAGGCTGACCCTCGTGTGGACATTCCTTCAGAGTCTATAGTGTTCACCAGTGACAACAATCATCATGTTTTATTTTACATCAAGGCATGTCATGGATTAATGAAAGGGAAGCATTTTGGCTTGTAAATTAAACTATTAAATTAATTAACTATTGAATTAATATCAGTTGAATATTCAATTTCCTTCTTATGTAAATAAAATGTAATATGTACATAAGTACATATTCTTAATAGAAGGGAAAATCAGCCTCTTGGTTGAAAGGCCATTACTAAGCCTATTACTTAGTCCTTCTTCTGCAAAACTTTTTCCGTCCTTTAAAGCCTTAGAAGTTTAGTATGCGAGCTACTTAAATATGTATATTAAATATGTATTTATCATATATTATTTATGTACATAGATCTTTTTGTGCCATTTTTCTAGATTTGAGAAATTTACCGCACATTCCAAAAAGGACTGCATTGTCGGGCACGAAAAGAGTTAAAAGTTTGAAAATTGAAATATAAATATATTGTAACAATAATACTGATCTCTGTGATTATAAATAATTATAGTGCTAAGTACTTAAAAATGTTTTCCAACATTATGCATTACACTTCTTCAAAATTTAAGGTGAATGCCGTATGTAAATGTATTCCTTTGTAATATTATTATTATGACATTTATAATACATAATATGAACTTGAGTTGTATTGAATTCTACTCTTTATTTGATAATACTGTTTATTTTAGATCATTTTTACCTCTCAGTTTATTATTATATAAGCGAATCTTTTCTTAATTTAGGGTAAAAATAAAATATACGATATTTTTTTTCTAAATCGATTTATCTGAAAATGATAAGTTTTCATTGAATAAAATTACATATAAAGTTTTCAATAAGATTACTTTACAAAGTTATATAATACTTACAAGCTGTCATGGATACAACGGCCCCCGAAAGTGAGATATGAATTCTCTCTAGTCATTAATCAGTTATTTTTTAAAGCAGATCACGGAATAAATGTGCCTGTTAAAGTTAGGCGAGTGTAAAATTATCATGATTTTATATAATTTTTTCTTTCATGGTAATAAAATGTTGAATAATATTGATAGATGCTCCTAATCAAGTGTACGGAACTTAGGTTTAAATCAATAGTTTATATATTTTTAAGAGTACTTACTTTCTTTATAAATATAGTAATTATACTTCCCACCTTGAAATCAGTTTGTTTTTTATAGTTTCACTCTCAGAATAATTCTTAATGAGATAGTTTCATGGACATGAAATGATTGAAATGTTTTTAAAATAATCGTTTTATAACCATAACGTAATAGTGTTTTCCCACAGTTATACATAAAAATGTAAGAACTATGCATCCAAAGATCAAATTACCATAAACAATATGTAGGAAATTAGCTGCAGCTTTATTCACAATTGGTTTTTCTTAAATTTTTTTATGTCATTTTATTTTATATAAAATCTTAGAAAAATGTAGAATATGTAAAAGTACGGTGCTGGCGGCAATGGACGCTGGTTGTTGGCACCTATTCTAAGTTTTTGTTTTGCATTTATATTTGATCATTTATTTCTAATGGTGCTAATGCAGAATGTAAATATATGTCTGACCTGAGATTAAATTAAAAGTTGATAATAATTAAATGGTAAATTTTGAGATTTTTCTTTCACATTGACAGAATAAATTTAATCATCTTGTTTTATAAAAATCACAAGGCTAATGAAGAACTAAATTATTATTTGACTAGTAATGACATTGAACTTCTGGTTTTAGTGTTTTCAAATCTTCCAAATTGATTTTTATATTTTTATCAAAACTATAAAATCTGGATATTACTGAGGTAGCTAAGCAATGAACTTTTAAATTAAACCGTTTGCTATTTTAGTTTTTTAATTTTTATTTAAGATTATTGATTATTTTTGTACCAATGTCAATTAAATAAACCTTTTTTCAATCAATTTGTTTTTGTTCTAATACAGGAGTCTGGAACCTGTCACCCAGACTTTCAGTGCGGCATGCTGAATACTTTCAAAACGCGAGAACAGTTTTCTGTCACAGTGTTTCAGATTTATTTCATCATTACAAAACCCAGGGAAAGTTATAACATAGTTGACAGATGTACCTACGTTGCTAGAAAGCAGTTTAGACATAAATAAATGCACGATTCAACATCCTTTTTAATTTAATTTCTCATTATTTTACTAAAAAGAAATTAATTGTGTAACGAGTGTAATGCTAATTAAATTAGGGGACTTACTTACAGATAAAATTACAGTTGTGGACCTATCCCATAGACATATGAATATTAGTAGACCTGCCCTAAGTGATTAAAAGCGTATTATTACCCACTCCCCATACCGGTTCCATTGGAGCCGGCTGCGCTCGCGTATGGCCTCAAGTGAAATTTGAAAACGTGACGTCATCATTCTTGTGCGAACTATGGTCGAGGCATCATCGGTTCATTTTACGAAATAACACGGCAAAATGTTGACTTGTGCTATGAAAACTTGTAAAAATAGATGTGAAAAAGAGAATAAACCCAATTGTCGTATTACATTCCATATATAAGCATTATTTTAAGCATATTCACATCGTATAATATGGATCAGTTGTAGAAACATATACTATCACATCGAGAAACGTCTGGACGCGAAACACAAAGCTGGTTGGTTGCTGGGAAGTAAATTATGAACATTTATAAAAGTGTCTTAACTAAATACTTAAACGAAATATTCGACTCTGAAAATAGAAGAAATTTTTTGCCGAATTTGGACTTCGCAAATTTGTTCATAACGTGGCGAGTAATTTGCGCTCCCATGTAAAAATGTCTATTCATTCAAAATCAGATTTTACTTTTAAGAACTAAATGGTGATATTATAATGCGAGATGCCTATTTACTGTCAGATTGATTTATTGACGAATCACATTCAGCTTTACCCCCATCGTTCTTCAACAGTTGATTTTACCCCTCGCCATTATCTTCTCGTTTATTAATTCCTATGTCTGTGATCTATCCGCATTTAAAGAAAACCATTCTCGTGTGCGAAGTGCAGTACGAAATCCAAGATGTAAACTGTGTGCTGCAAAAATCGGAGAAAACCATTTTCACGTGTTTTAATCAAAGCTGCCTTCCAGCCTCGGAAGGACATCACTAGCCACAAACATATTCCATTAGAGCATAGGTTCAATAATATGTTTTTTAGCGCGCCCCCTAAATTTTTTTATTTACCATCTGTTGCGAATCTTAAACAGCTATTGCCATGATTATATTTAAATGTTTAATTACACTGTAATATTATATTCTCGTAAGATAGAATATAACTCCTATCTTATATCTGAGTTTAAAGAAGGTGTTTCAATGAGAACAATTAAAACTCATACTTAATTATATTGAGAAGTATTTTTATTAATATTTAAAAGACATTGAATTTATAACTTATCTAATGAGAAGGTCGAATTTGATGCATTTTAAGGAGATTGTTAATATCTGGCTCGATTTTACTTAAAAACAACCGTAAGTTGCATGGTTCAGTAACATGGAGCCGATTTCTCTTTCTAGTTACCAACTTTGCTACAGCACTAACACATTCATTCGAGGATCCCACCACTTACCCGCCCCGGTATAGGTAACTTATGGTTACCCCTTCAGGGCACTAGCATGGACTCTAATTTTTTTTTCATGAACGACTCTACATTTAAAGAACGAAGCTAAACCTCGAATGTCCCCGCATACGTTGTTAGCAAGCAGTATGCAAGTGCTTGGTTATGTACAGGTTAGTATAGTATTAGTAAATGCTTACCTTTTGATTAGTGGATATAGGGATGAAGAATAAAACACATAGGAGGACACTAGGTCCGCCAAAACCAGTTTTGTGTACATAATGCACTTGAATAGAAAAGTCAGAACATTATATTTAAAATGGTATGAACTAAGATACATCTGAGAGAGGAGCTAAGAACTTCCCTCTCGGCAGTCCAGAGTTGGGTGAGACTGTGATCAGGCTGTCCGATGCGAGTTTCGGGTACCGCGCCCTTAAGCCGATTTCCCGATGGAGCCCTGACGAAAGTGTAACTGGGAACAGATGGGTAGGAACCCGAAGACCCTAGGGAGTTTAAGTAGCGTCGGGTTGTCGGAGGCGGGGCGGAAGGTTTCCTAGTTCGAATCGGACATCCTTCTGACCTCCCACCGTCCTCAGGGGTAGCGCTTTTGGTCAGTAAGAAAAACTAACATGTTCAGCTAAATAGGACGATGGGAATACTATCAGAAATCGTTGAATAATGGACCATAATCCTGGGTGCAGTTGCGAAATTGGCTTCGGCAGCCATTCTTAAATTAAATTTTTAATTCCTCATTTGTCATAGTTCTATTAGTTTTTCTTCTAACTGGGATGATCCTGATGTGTTAATATTTAAAATATCCTGAAATCGTTCCTTGAAATCAATGTGGAAGTTTTCCAAGTGTTGATAGAAAACAAGCAAGTTGTCATTCTTGAATGATACTGCTGATAAATTTGGGGAGTTATTGAATTCCCGTCTGCCGATATTTCTTTTGTTTAAAATAGCAGTTTTGATACAAAAGCAGCATTGCTATTTTTTGTCTTAATCAAGTTTAAGTCGTCGCCTTGAAGTTGGAGATTGACATCATTAATCTATTTACACAGGTATGTCAAGTACGCAATATCGTTATTTGATGGGATGAGGTTGTCGCGCAATTCTGTGTCTTTGTTTCCTAGACACAGTCTACTCTATCACAGACCCTATCAGATTGTAAAATCCAGTCAAACAAGTACCTTTTGACAGCCAGCGCACTTCTGTGTGAAACGGCAATCGGTTGAAATCTTCATCATTGTCAATGTAAAGCCGACTAAATTTTTATTTTTTTTTTTTTATAGTGAATACCTCACAAGAGTCCCAACTGCTCCCGTCTGGAGCCAGTGAGACTATGGCATCCCCAATTGGGGGATGTTGTGAGGCTGAAGGTAAGTGGGGAAGGGAAAGAGGAAGATGGGGAAGTACCTGGCTATTCAGATCTAGTCACTAAACACGGCTAAAGCCATTTGGAGCAACGTTTCAATTCTGAATGGTGGTCTTACACCAGGGCGATACTGGTAGTATCTTCCACTCTGGAACGTGCCGCAAATATACTATATATTATTTTAATTAATTAATTGTGAAATAACACAAATTAATCAAATAAAATTTATTTGCGCACTTTGTCATTCAACGAGTTATTTCTGATTTTATTAACTGCTCTGATAACATATTGCAGTTATGTATGGAGGCGTTCACCCAGTTTTTTTTGCATCCAAATGCTGGCGATGAATTACACAATGCACAGCAAGCACATCAGGAACTTTATTTTTTAAGCACGCTATGAAGCCTTTTTAAGGCCCTGTCATAATCGGTGCGCCATCCGTAGCAACTGACAAAATATTATTAAAAGGAATATCCTTTTCGTCACAAAACTTTTCCAGTGTATTAAATATGGTTCGGTACTCGTATACTCGGTAAAATGAGATCATATAATCGGTAATATTTCGAGGATTCCATCACACCCCCCCCGCCACAAAAATCAAAGTGAGGCCCGGAAAGATGAAAAACAGAAGAAGGAAACTAATCGAGAAAATAATAGTGCACTTTACCTCTGGACACCTTGGATATTTATACAGGTTGTCCGGGGGTAAAGTGCGCTAACTTGGGAGGTGATTCTACATGATGGTAGAAGTAATTCCAATGTTTATTTTCCCACAGATAAATATATTTCCTTAGAAGAATATTTATTTTCCCATACAAAGAATTCAACTTTTTGTACCTAAAAACTACTAAAAACATTGTAATTTTGAAAAAAAGTTATTTATCCTATTTACTTCTAAAATCATGTAGAATCACCCCCCCCCAAGTTAGCGCGCTTTCCCATGGACACAATGTCACAATTTTCAAATATGTAATAATATAAATTTTAGTGAAGTAATTAATATTCTCCACTGAACTTCTGTAATTTTCTGTGGGACTGTAAACATCAAATGGATAATGGATGTTGACGAACAATAATTTTATTTTTTTAACCCCTCCCTAAATGATAATAAAAGTAGGATGGTCTTTAACACTTTCGCTGCCGGCAGCTATTGTTGTCATTAAAATTCCATATTAGCTTTTGTTGCCATTAAAATTACATATTGGTCCGTCCATGGCAGTGATTTGTAATGAAGCACTTGCATGACACTAGAAACCATAGACATGCCAATAAGGGTGAGGGGCACAAACCATGTTGCGAGGAGTGGAGAGGTGGCGTGGGCGTCACCCATTCAATAAATGAATCTGACAGTTTACAGGCAACTCGCACTGTACTATCACTTTTTAAGACTTCAAAAATAAAAACTGTCTACGAATTACTGGTCCTGTTTTCAATGGAGCGCGAATTGCTAGCAGCAATAATAAACGTTATTGCAAATTCCGAATCCCCTCAAAAAAATTCCACTTTTTTCCAAAATCAAATATTTTGTTACAGTATTTAGTTTAGTTACACTTTTAAAAATGAGTTATTTACTTACCGCAGTAACGAACATGTGCACGCTGCACCTATGGTAAATATATTTAGGGTTTTCACACAAAAGCTGCTATCACTAAAATAATATAGTCATCTCTTTTAATTTTTGTTAATTATTTCACACAAAAATAATTTCATTAAAATAATACATAACACGTGCATTATTATTTGCCTAGTTGTAGTAGATACTCTCAGTATCGCCCGGGTTGCTTGAAATGGCTTTAGTTGTTTTTAGTGACCAAATCAGGTACTTCACATCAATCAGGTCACCACTACCTCCAGTCACAACATAGCTGGGAGTGGGTATGCCATAGTCCGCAATCCCTTTAATATGATTATTTTATGTTAATTATTTCACGCATAATTTAATTCACATAAACATATATGTGATTTATTTGCTAAGCCATAATTTTATAAATACAAGAATAATTTGTTATGTATTTTTGAATAGACGTTTGAAAAAAGTTACATTTCTTTAAGACAGGGGTGGGGAACCTGTCGCCAGGCATTTTGGTGCGGCCCGCGAGCACTTTCGGTGCGGCCTGCTGACCACAAAAAAAGAGTATAAAAAAATTACCTACAGAACACTAGAACGGTTTTCTTTCACGGTATTTGAGATACATTTTAAGACATTATTGCAAAACCCAGAGAAAGGTATAAAAGATAGCTGACAGATACTGACTTATGCATAACTTTACTAGAAAGCTAGACACAAATAAATAGGCGATCCAACATCCTCTTTTATTTTAATTTAAATTTTTTACTATAAGTTATGAGTGGAATGCTAATTAAACTGGAGACTCGCTTATGAATAAAATTACAGTTGTGGATTCATCTGCAGAAGCGTTTAAAAAGGAAACCATTCTCGTGTTTGAACCGCAGTTTTCAAATTCTAGTTGCAGACTAAGAAGACAGAGAAGAAGAAGAAGACTGTGTGCTGCAAAAATCTGAGAAAACCATATTCGTGAGCTGGGTGTAGTTTTAGTCAAAGCTGTGGACTCATGTAAAGAATTAATCTTAAGTTTAAAGTATTCGTTCGCATGTTCCGAGTGGACTTTAAATTCTAGTTTCACACCACACGCTACAAAATTCTGAGGAAAATCATTTGGTTGTTCCGTGTGTAACGATTTCCTAAGTTTTAATTCGATTTGTGGACTCATCAGTAGACGCCACTAAGAAGCGTGCAGCCCGCGGGTAATAGAACAAACATCCAAACGGCCCCTGACAGCGAAAAGGTTCCCCACCCCTGCTTTAAGGGTACAATAATTTTACCGTGCATAAATATTTAAAGTAAGCAATTAAATATATAATCACCGAGGAATACATAACATCATGAAAACAAAAGAAGCAATTATCTGAGTATTTTATTAAAGTGCAC
Organism: Hesperophylax magnus; assembly: GCA_026573805.1. Classification (NCBI taxonomy): domain Eukaryota; kingdom Metazoa; phylum Arthropoda; class Insecta; order Trichoptera; family Limnephilidae; genus Hesperophylax; species Hesperophylax magnus. Next base: position 240,658 of record JAIUSX010000006.1, on the reverse strand, counting down.
ATCTCGATTCTTTAACCTTCCAGCGGGCGCGCTGTCGTAAAATTTACGATAAACGCGCCTTATCGCTTCCCCCACTCTTGCGACTTAGTTGTAAGCATCGAGCTTCGAGCTATGCTAGAGTCAAATCAAATGTCAAACATTTACCGCAAGATATAAATGCTTTTGTCAACGTGAATTACGGTAGGGCAGTTGAACCGATAACAGAAGAAGAAAACAGAAGCTTTCCAAAATGCGGTGTTTGTCGGTTATGTGCACTGGATAAGAAAAGATCCTCAGCATCAATGAAGTGTTGCCGTTGCCAGTCCTTTACATGCAAGAACCATTCTTCAGTTGAGGTGGTTTGTAAAAATTGCAAGGATGAGAATATTGATTCTGACTAAATAGGTCGATAAAATATTTTGTTTTGAAATATTAACATGTTTAGAGTGTTGCTTCGTTTTTTTTAAGAAAGTTAAATATTATTTTTTTAAGTACTGCCTATTATGATTTTTCATATCCTTAAAGAAATTCCCTAACGTTTGTATACAGAAAACACCACTTACATGGAGAAAACTTGATGACGTAAAATTTACGACAAGCGCCCGCTCAAGGGAAATTTCTCAACGCGCCCGCTGGAAGGTTAAGAATATTTTTGTATCGCTATGCAACCCTATGTGATAGTATTAGTCGGGTCGGTTAAAAACGTACATCCAGACCCTGCGTAGTTAAAAAGTTTAAAAAAAGCGGACCGTCCTGCAAACTGTTACCTTACTTTACTTTTCTGTGCAAGGTGCAACTGTATCCATTTGGTAATCTGATATTGATACTTTTTATTCACGGGATTTTTACCCTCGGCACTCTAAAGAGGTATTAGGTTGTGGGAGCTCAGTTTTCCAAAGGTTTAAATGAAAATTTTGCCCAATCAAACATTAAACCAATAAAGTCGGGCTCTTTCTATCAATTTAATTTTCAATCAAAAGCTCTAGGCCATAAATTGTAAGGTCTTATTTTTTGCATAGATACGCTTTTGAAAAATTTTGAAGATTTATAGTTATAACAGCATGAACGATCACTTTCATCTTGTATTAAGCCTAGTTCATCTACCTGAAAGTGTCGTAATAAAAACAATTGTGCAATTATGTAAAATTAAAATAGTTAATTAATTATACAGATATAAAATTGATTAGAATGATATATTTAAATGCTAAAATTAAAACTATGATTTTACATAAAAATTAAATTTAAAGTATGCCTCAAAAATTCCATTTGGTGTCCCCATTATTCGCCTCTCTCTGAACACAAAATCCTCAGAAACTGTACCAAAGTACATAGATACATACTCCGTTATTATAATTTAATACGATTATAATGATTGCCTCCATGGTTAAGGGGTAAGGTTCTTGGCTAGCAATTTGGAGTCCGCGGGTTCAAATCCATGCGTGTACAAGTAAATTTTATTTTGTTTTCTGTGTTATTTCACATAAAAATAATATAAGATATATCGAAACGATCTAGAGTGGTAGATACTCTCAGTATCGTACTGGAGTAATAGGACCACCATTCACGCTATTCCACACGCTAAATTATAAAACAAATGCAGCATCTAATTCGACAATTAACCGAGCTCTTCATACTCTAAATAATATTTGTCTTAACTCTAACATTGACATTTTTTCGGATTCACTGCCCAAATTCAAACGTGGCATCATGTCAATAATTTAAAGTATTCAATGCGCATACATACAGACACACACAAATACAAACACTCACACATACATTACACACGTCACACACACACCTATAAACTACACAAGTCACCTGGTAATTAAGGAATAAACATACCACTTAGCAGACATTACAAGGAAACATATCATAGGTATACAACATGAAGTATCTTATTCCTGTATATTGTTTCATCTCTGTAAATCATGTACTGTTTGTTTCTATAATATAAAGTAAAATAAAAAATTCAGAATTGAAAAGTTGGTTGAAATGGCTTTAGTCATGTTTGGCGACCAGATTTGGTGATCTGAATAGCCAAGTACTTCCCCACCATCCTGTTCCCCATTGGCTTCCTCTCCCCACTACCTTCAGCCTCACAACATATCTCAATTGGTCATAGTTTCACTGGCGATTGGGAGCAGTTGGGACTCTTGTGCCATATTAACTTCTTTTTTTCAGTTTTGGTCCCAAAGGGTTGCTTATTATTGAAGATTATTATATTCTAGATTATTTTCGGAATCTTCTTCATTTTCTCTAAGTACGGACTACTAATTTGATATAATGTGCTTCATTTTGCATTTGAAAATTTTCCCACGATCATCCTGGTTTATAAGCGGTATAAAAATATATGATAATAATGATAGTAGTATCCTGTACTAAATGATATTATCAATTTGATATCTTATCTAGGAGGCTGTGACCAATAATATGACCGTTGACCTTGTGACCTTGCACATATTCAAATAGTGTCCACTGGTCAATATTAATGGATATTGTCCATGATATTTTAAAGTTAAAGGCTATTTAGAACTTTTTGAAATGACTAATAAAAATCAAATAACTAATAAAAGTCTTAAGTGTGCGGCCTCCATTAACTAAGATATTAATTACGTCCAGATGTTGAGGTCATTTAATTCATTCAATATTATTGCCCACATTGGAAACAAAGTAAAGTTTTTGTTTATGGCATCTTAATGAATATATAACCTCATCAAATATTTAATAAATAAAAACTTTTCAGTTTTTTATTCTAAAAACTAGCTGACGTCTACCCAGAGTTGCTCGGGGACATAAACGGTATAGGGTAACGTTTTGGGGTTGTGAATTCTAGCGTAAATGAAATCTGGGTGCATTTTTAAGGTGTGTCTTCCTCAGGCGTCCTCGACCTCTTCAACCATTCGCTTCCAAGTCATACATTCTCCTTACATCTCTTTCATCATTCATCACTCACTTCTCATATTTCCACAAATAATTATTTGATTCATGTCTTTTTCGGGAATCACCGACTTTTTATTCCATTCGTTTCGTGTAGTATCATGAAATCCACACTGTTACTGCGGAGATAGTTTACATATATTTATGCCATAGGCCCATTGTGATATCTCCCATTTTACCTCATTCCTTTAACAGTCACCCCTTTTATAAAGTTCACCAGGGTTGTCATTGGATATGTGGCTATATCTTCTGGTTCCAAAATGTGTCTTCCCAGGTCTCATCTCTCCTCTCCAATCCCCCTTGGTTCCCTGAAGGCCCATAAGGGAAGAGAGCCTCATCTATCCTCTCCACTCCCCTTTGGTGCCTTGAAGGCCCCACAATGGAAGAGTTCACGGAGGTGGCCTCATCTCTCATCTCCACTGCTCCTTGGTTTCCCGAAGGCCCCATGGAAGAAATTCTACTCCCCGTTGGTTCCCTGAAGGCCTCGTGACGAAAGAGTCCACTCTCCCTTGGTTCCCCGAGGGCTCCACAAGGGAAGAGGGCCTCATCTCTCCTCTCGACTTTAATTAACTCCGTATCTCATTCCAGTGCAGAGATAATGTTTTAAGTCTTTCTCAAGCGTCCCCGACTTCTTCTACCAAACCACTCTCTTAGCACTCCTGGCACTAATCAGAACAAACTTTGAATTTTTCAGTGAAATCGGATGAAAGGAACGCGCACTGAACAAACAAAGAAATGTTGTACAGATTGAAAACAAATGGTTGAGTGAATTTACTAGTTTGTTATGCATTTTGCCTATCCATTATATTATAGGAGCCTAATTTAAAATTCTTAGAAAGTACTAATTTCACAGCTTTTCATTTCGGCACTCCAATTCTAGTAGATTTTCTTGCCTTTGCTACTTAACATTTCCAAAATATGATAAAAGATGAACCACAGAGTATGTTGGAAGGGACCTAATGCATAATATATCTTGCAGATGATACTTCTTTCTCTTGACTTGTTAATCCCTGGCTAACTGGCATAATTCTATAGAATTTATATTAACGCAGCGAGAGTTGGCTGCAACAAAAAAATTTGCATTGAATGCAAATGTATCGTCACTAGCAGAAAAGGGACAGCAAGATGCCTGTAAAAAAATATTGTTAGGAAGCTCACAGCGTGTCTTATTTATATCCTTTCCAGTTCGATCGGGTGCATGATATTGCGAGTGTAATAATATTAGTTTTAATTTTTTTATGTTCAGATCGTTAATAACAGATTTATTCTTGTCAGTTTTTCTGCTACAATTTGTTAATTTTACTTTTCATCTCATTTATTCATTAGACTACGTATACTACTAATACATATAGGATGTAGACAATGGCTGATGCTGATAATACATGCACATTTTTTTTTTTTTTTTATAATATAATATTGATTACATTTTATGATTTTGACTGTCCAACTAGGAAGGATTCCCGTTTCAGGACAGTCAATATATCTATCAATATAGATATATTTTTCATTAAACATTTGAATTCAGTTTTGAAGCTTATCAGATAGATAAAGTTATAAAATAGAAATAAAATAATATTCGTGATGCTAAAATACATTTTATATAATCGACTTCAACACGCTTTGAACTTTAAATTGTGAAATATCATTATTACTAAAGTATTAGTAATAATCATTTTTACTAAACGAAACACGCTGTATGTAAGTTATCCATATGTGTGAGTATTGTGATAAGGTCAACTAAGGTTGATAGACTATACCACCCACTTTAACTATCAAGTCGTTCCCCAGCAGCTGAAAGCTGAGAAGACAGAATTCTAAACACCTCCGACTTGACCAGTGGCGCCAGCCCAGGCCCCCCCCAAATTAAAATAAAATATAGATAGAAGTTTTTTCAAGAAGAAGCGCAATGCTTGTAGTCATTTTTAATTACTTCAACTGGTAGGTACTGGATCTAGCACTGTGCATTGTGGGATTTATTGTGTAATTATTTATTAACAATCTTTTTCCCACAATTATTACGGACTGCACCTCGCGGCAGGAAAATTACAGAAACGGACTGCGCCTTGCAGGCTCAAATTTTTTTTATCGAAGCTTAGGTGTATCAACAGTCATTGGAGGTTTTTTTCACAATGTACTAATTGAACTTGTAAAATTCAAGTTTGTCATTTGAAATCAAAAGAAGTATGAAAAAACGTGCACAAAGTGATGGGTACATTTTTCATTATAAAACTGAAAAAAAATGTGGGTATTAAATAAAAAAAAGTGTTCAGGTCCATAATTATGTATCATAACTTTTAGAAATAGGATTGTGCACACGTACGTAAGAACATCACAATGAAAACACTATGTTTTGTTTGTGACTTATTGAATTTAAAATTTAAATATAATAATTTTTATGAAAAGCGTATTTTCATTATTTTGACTCCCAAAAGACAATATCCTGAATGCGCCACTGGACTTAACACCTACTTCTGGCTTCATCCACATTCATAGGTGCGTTTTCTCATACTCATTCTGCTGTTGACATGACTCATCTCGTGTATTCGATAATTTGATATATTCGAACGTGTTGTGTAAGTACGTATTCATATTACTCAATTATGTTGAAAACAGTTTTAACTAATGTTTGCATAATTTAAGAGTTCCTCGATTTTGATTAATATGCGATATCAGTATTGGAAGGCTGGAAGCGTCTTTCGTGTCACTCGGAACCTGCTACCTACCTAGACAGTAGTAATTAGTGGTTTGGAATGTTTCATGGCTCTGGCTCTTGGCTCGCCAAGTCTCGGGAGATTCTGAGAAAGTTCTATCGACAGATACCTAGCTATTCCGATCATCAATCGCCGCCGTCGCACAATGGGGCGACTTCATGTAACGCGTTGGCTGAAATTCAGAAAATCAAATGTTCTTTACAATGAAGCAAGTATGCTTGTTTTGAAGTTCATTAAGTGTTGCATAATTACCCCTAAGCGTTTTGCCCTAATCGCGATACTGACGGGAAGAGATCAGTTTGAACTTGACCTTTGTGCGGGTGACTGTGTCAGTTTTCGAAAGCGCGTAAATTTCAATACTTTTCAAGTTTATAAAAAGCAAAATCTATCAAGTGTACAGATCCAATTCAATATGGATACGATGTCTTATGGTATGTACTTTAATTATATTATAGTAGTTATTGATATCCTCATACTATATGTCATAAATTTAAATTAAAACAAACACCTATTTGAATGAAATATTTTCTTGTAAATATATTAAACATAGAGGTATATAGTTTAGAGTTCCACGAGATCCCGTCATATTTTAACTGTTTTTATATAGTTTAGTATCTTAGCTACAAGATTTAATTATAAATAGTTGCAAGTATGCACAATTTTTTTAATTATAGTACTTGAAAGTGAGGACTATCAGTTTTCATAAAAAAACAGTGGTAGTCTAATAATGAATGTGTTTTGTTTTAGATACAATTTCTGACGTGGTTCTTACGAGATTCGAATTATACATGATTATGAAGAATTCTGGCGTTAAGAAATTTGTCGAAAAAGTAAAATTCCTGAAAAAACACCTCTTAGAACTTACTCATTGTCAACTCTTTAATCAAAAATAACTTTTGAATGAAATAGCTGCATTCTGTTCTAAATTGAAAACCAAATGGTTGAAGTGTCACAGAATCCATGACTTCTTTTTATTAAATAATAATTTTTATTAAAAGAATGGCTCGAAAGCCTCCTTATGTTTAAGAATTATAAACCTTTACCAGAAATAGTAAAAACAAAAAGAGGTCGACCCACAATGTCTTTTGATATGTCGTCTGAGCGTACGAAACCTCATAAAACTATACTATTGCGATCTAAAACATCTAGTACTGAGTTTGCTTTTGCTACCCACATGAGTTTTCGGTTGGCAGGTAAAGCAGCAGCATCGACTGTAGTCAAAGACGTCACGTTAAGTACGCCGACCAGAGCAAATAAGTAGAGAAAAGCTTTTACCGATAAAACCCAAAACAAAAAGGTATTGAGTGGTGATGAAGCACTCACTTTGATTGTAGATGCCAAACTTAGTCGCTACCAATACAATTTAATAAGAGAAAAGGATAAAGAGGTATTTCCTTCATACAAAATTGTACAAGGAGCTAAGAAAAAATGTTACCCATTAAGTGAATTCATAACGGTCACAGAATCTTCAGCGGAAGTGAAATTGCAACAATTGCTGGATCACACTGCTGAGCGTTTAATACAAGTTCAGCAGCCGGACAATGAAGACAATTTCAAAAGAAGTACTGAAAATGCTAAAGACACCAGACCCTAATACGACTACCAGGAATGATTCGATAGTTGAATCAAGTAGTGATGACGATAGTATATTGTCACAAGATGATGAAGACGATTTATTATGTGTATAACAGTCAATAAATAGCACGAGAAATAAAGTGAGCATTTTGACTGATTTAATTTATCTTATATTATTCAATTTTATATTTTTGTACTAAGTATGCGTGACTTTTCGAACATTTTTTTTCACTTATTTTTATCAAAATGTCTATACGGAACTAAAAAACGAAAAAGATTTGATGTCATTGCAACCACTGATTTGATGCCAACTTTCGGGGTCATCGGCCCCATTGTGCGTCGGCTCAAATCGTAAACACGACAAATGGGTCACGAAAGTCACTTCTCGGAATGTGGGCAATAGGAAATCTGATGGATTCATCTTGCAGTTTCTTTGCAGCTGTGTCTCTGTTCGTGTTTGCGGCGCTTTACGATATCGCGTTAGCGGTGTAGATCGCGAGTGTGTCGACACCGCTGGAAAAATATAGCCAAGTGCCAGTTAGCCAGTTTGCAAATAATATTATAATGTTTGCGCCATCGCAACGCCGAGTGGGCAGAGAGTGTGCAGCGTGCAAGGCCAACGGGTCCCCGGACTCGCGGCTAATATGCGGCCGCGGCCGCTGCAATGCCTACAGTCACTCATAACTCATACTCCAAAAGGACCCGGCGCGGATTCCACAGGGATCACTTATAGGTCCACCCGTCTTTGGAAATCCCCTGATCCTTTATTCAGAAAAGATGTTAGGGCAGTGCAATGCAATAGAGTTACAACAATGAGGAGAAAATAATTTAAGGAAAATAATAATTAATTAAATAAAATATCACGTCAACATGGCAGTTTTCACAAGAGAGGGAACAAAGCGCGGGCGAAGGCGAGTCAAAAATTTGTGAAGCTCATAAATGGAAAATCTTGCATTATTTATGCATTTAATAAACGAATGCAAATTATTTTACTATGTCGGGGCCTTCCATTACTGGCTTTTGCGGGAATCCCAGTAATGCCCATCATAGTGAAATTTTCCATCCGGTAAGTACAATGGGTTTGCGGTTTACATCACCTCGATATAAATATGTATAAGATGATAATTTTTTTTACGACAACATTCTAATGACTTAAATTCTAGTAAGGCGTAAACTTAACTAATATAAAAATCCATAAATACGTATTTAAATCTCGATTTGTGGGCACTTGTAGGAAATGTGCAGATGATATCACGGAAAATCTTCTTAGAAGGAAGTTAATACATCCTAGATGACTAATTCATAGATCACAATAATCTGTAGTACAAAATACAGTTTTAACAGATATATTTGGTACAGGGTACAGATTCTTCTAGTTAATGGTTCACAAAAGTTATTAATTAACAAGCTTATCTTACACTCCATAGCAAGACAAGTAGTAGATTTTCTCAGCATTTCCCTGGTGAAAGACCACCATTCAGAATCCAAACATTGCTTGAAATGGCATTAGTCGTGTTTAGTCATCAGATCTGAAGAGTCAGTAACTTCCAAACCTTCCTCTTGTCCATCTTCATCCTCTTCTCATTTCCTTTAACCTCAAAACATAAACAACTTGGGGATTCCACAGTTCCACTGACCCCGGGAAATTGGGACTCTCATGCGCTTACCTACTTACATCAAAATGTATCATAATAACAAGGCACACCACTTTTCATACAACAACCGTCTTACTAATTACATCCTTATAAGCCGATTCAACGTTAGTACGGTAAAGCCGGCCTTGAGCCTGGTTTAAGGCGACATAAGACTCTAATAACGGGGGTTTGCTTGACGCTCACGTTTTAATTATTTCTAATGAACATATTGCAAAAATCTAAAATGTTTCTAGAGGGATCCATATGGATGTAAGTAATTTTATTTTTAAAATTAATGAAAAGAATTCTATGTAAAACGATTTGAAAATTTTATAAAACATTTTTCAATTATAAAATTAGCGGTAAGCACCAGATTTTATTTTTCTAGACGATGAATTAATTTATATTTAATTAGTAACTTCCCGAGGGATCCCTCTAGAAACATTTGAGATATAAGTAATACGTCAATCAGAAATAATTCAATTAAACCCCACAGAAAGATCGATTTTCGAGGCCTGCTAGGGCAAAGTCGACCGTACGTCCATTAATATTATTTCTACACGACTTCATCACTTATGTCGTTATGATTGTTTTAGAGATTCGACAGGGCAAATTCAACGGCAGATCTCTCCAATACATCCGGGTCGCGCGTCGCATATTTTTGTGCACGGCTGCTTCACTTACGTAGTTAAGATTCTGGCTAACGTGTTTACCACAATACCTGGAAATGTAAAGAAGAATCTCAATAATATCTTAATATAAGACAAGAATCGAAAAAAGTTATAGAACCGCTGTACTCGTATTATAACGAATGGACAAGAATTTACGCGTTTTTGGTTTTTCTAATTTGTCCGGATAAAGTTAGTTGGAGCGGACATAGCGATGTCGACATCTTCGCCGTGCCTATTAATTCCGCTGCAGCCGAGAGTCCTTCCACTGGACCACTCCCTCCTTCGCAGTCACCTCCCAGCGCTCCTCACTCCTCACTCCTCACTCCTCACTCCGAATCCGAGACACACGGCGGTGACTTATTCACTAGCACTACGTACTATATTCATATCAGACGATTAGTAATCATTAATCAACGCTCAACAGAAAGAATACCTACAATCGCTGCTGAGAACCAATTTTTAACTAAAAGTAATATTTTGTAGGTACATCTTTATTCTATGATTATACAGTACAACATTTTAATGACGTGTGCTTGGAAGGAACGGCTGGGCTGCATTTTTCATACAAAACTTGTATGAAAAATTTGAGACCAAAATATTTTACCAAACTGTAGTACTTTTTTTTTAAATCAAAAGGTATAGCAAAAATGTATCTAGTATATACAGACGTATTCTACTTAAATTATAAAATACAGGACATTTAATAATTCTTTCAATGATATTTGAGGCCACTTTAACATTTTTTTGTGAGTCAATGGTAATTATTGTGAAAATAATCTTACTTAACAATCTTTCTAAATCTCATCACATATTTAGGAAATGAGATAAAAAGAATTTGGCATTTTCAGACTATAAAAATATTACCATTTGTTATTTCGGCTACTGGCATTATACCTAGCTCTCTCATTAAAAAATTATAAATAAAAATTAAAAAATCAGTCTTTTTAAATAAATGTAAGATTACGAAAGATTTTTAAAATATTTATGTTGAGGGATCAGTAGGATTTATAGGCCCTGTTAGAAGTTCTACCGAGCCGAACCCTCTGATATGAAAATATCTGGAGTCGGTGAATTATTTTCCACATTTGATCTATGGTGAGTTGACGTGTTGTTCTTGTATTGTTTGTATTTATTTTACTTATATAATGCACTTGCATAATGTTGATTGACTAGATGATCATTTGTGGAAAAGTGCGTGGAAGGGTTTAGTTTTTCCTATGGGGAAGATTTAACCCGGACATAAAGTCGGAAAATCGATTTAATTATAAATAAATATAAAATAAAACAACGCAAAAATAGAGTTTTTTTGGTCGAATTTTGAAATTTGTATACGACAAATTTGTGTTCCAACGTGAATCGGTCATTTGTAATTGAAATATAATCCCATCAAAATGCATTTTTAATCATATGTATCTGTAAATATATCTATTTGAATTTCACTTTTGCATTCGAGAAAGAATGAGTGCAAATCTTGGAAATGGAAATCAACCCCCTTCCCGACACCCGATCGAGCTGAAACTCGGCAGATAGGCTTGTTGTCGATGACAATGCATTCTATCGAGTATATTTTGGAAGCAATCTCGCACACACGCGCGGATTACGCGGATTAAATTTCGATCATACTCGATGAAGGTTCAATCCTCAAGTGTCAGCTATACTACTCGCTTCGACGCTTCGACGAAGTCCTCGACGAAGTTAGCCGAAGTTCGAAGTGCGTGCCCACACACTCGTGCAACTTCGCGAGTAACTCAGTCCAACCAGTCAGTGATTGGTTTATTTATGCCGTGACGCTTCGAGTCCTTTGACTCGGGCGCATTTACCGACAACAATCGGAAGTCGGGCGAAGCGAAGCGAAGTTCGTGCCCACACTATCGTATTCGGTCAACTTCGATCAACTTCGCGAGTAGTGTAGCTGGGCTATCAGACAACCATTTTTTGTTGTTGTTTTGTTTTAAAAGACATTTTACAGCAGTTAACAGCCAGTCAATGGTAGGATGGTTCAATCCTCATTATGACCAAACCAAAAAAAAATATATATATATATTTACACACATTTGGTAAAAAAAACCTTTTTCACGGGTTTACTTTTTATGTTATACTTCATTATATTTAAATACCAGGTAGGTCAATGCTATTTAAAAAAAAATAGTTACCATTAACTCACAAATAATTGTCAATGTTGTCTCTAAATTTGTGAAAATGATTTCTTTCATATCCTATATTCAATAGTTTGAAAAACAAATAAATGAAGTAGCACATATTAGTACTAGAAATTTGCTACTACTTTTGATTAAAAAAATGATTATTCAGTTTCTTCAAGTATTTTGGCCTCAAATACAAATTTAAGATTTGTATGAAAAACCAATTCTAATCGAATAATCATTTTAATACTCTGTTTGAAGCAATGTTATTTTACAATCCCTTAAGATTTAGGACGGGTTGTATAACAGAATTTGAACAATTCATCAAATTCTGTTGTTATCCATGTACTTTGGAACAACCGGCCAATGATGGTATAATCCACTATTCTATTGAAATCTCGGACGGTTGACAACCCTTGTGATTTACGATAATGTTTTCAGGTCACACAACACGAATACATTACTATACAAGTGTCAAAGATTATAAGAAATATCTTCACGGAGAAAACATTAATGTATTTTCTCAGATCGTGTGCTGGCTATTTGATCATTATAATATTATATTCGTATAATTAGGTCTGACACTTGCGGTATATGAATTGTTGTTTATTTGATTTGAAAGAATAGTGCTACCTGACAAGTCAATCCTTTATACTTTATACTATCATAACAATATGTCTTCGTACCAGTGGCGGTTTTCTATAAAATGTGTTTGTGCGGTGAACCCCTCGAAAATATGAGAAAATGTGCTTATTTGAGACAAATTTCCATAATAATAATATAAGCACATTATAAACAGTAGGTAAGCCATCAACATTCCGTCTGTAAAATCCACGCGACCGAAAAATAGGTCGAAGAGCAACCCGGTATTCCCGTTTTGTGAGTTATAGTTCAGCACAAAATACTCCATATAAAAAATCGAAACATCACAATCGCCCTGACCATGTTATCGCAAACTTATGCCAAATTAAAACTATCCTGGTGCGCCGCGAAGCAGGATGTTTGATGCCACGTGACCTCCGGAGATTGACGAATGGCGCGGCCGGACGGTCTTGTGGGCACAATAAATGTGAATTGCTATGTATTGCGTTATGTTTTGGTATTTAAAATTCTATATTGTTCCTGCATTTCTCCAACTGTTTGATTAATGGCATCTGTAAATCTACTGATAAAATGAACAGATTTTAATGTATCTATACCTATGTTTTCGTATTTTAAATTCAACCCTTTTTAGATAACACGCTATACTCTTTATTTACTTTAACAAAAGTTTCGGCAAATGCCGTATTGTCTAAGTCGCTAGTTATGCAATATTGTGTTGAGCTTTCTTCAGTATACAGCGACAACAACGGTAAGTACATTTTGATTAAATATAGCTTTTCTTGAATTTCTGAACCCCCAGTTGAAAAGACCACGAACCGCCACTACTTCGTGCATAAGTGATCTGTTGTTGATTGTGGTACAATGTGAAGATATTATATCTAGTGTTGTGGGAACATGCTTACATAAAATAAATAGAAAACCACAATATTTAATCTAAAATAACTCAATCCAATAATAGACAATACTTGACCATTCGGGGTAAGTATTGGATATACATATCGATGTAAATAAAAGGAAATTATTATTAGAATAATAATAATACACAAATAACTTTGTTTACATCACTTTAATATATATACAGGGTGTATCGGCACTAACCCGACAAACTTTAACCAGCTATTCCTTAGCACATTTGGAGTAAAAAATGTTATGGGCACTTTGCTGTCCGGTAGCATTTTTTTTCAATTAAAAAAAAAATTTCCACACTACATCACTGTCATTGGCATTGCTTTTCGTGTTCAACAGCTGTTATAAGCAAGTATGTCGAAAAGCGTCTTCGCTCTTTCGCACACACTAAATAATAATAGTTAAAAATGAGACGAATGGTGCCGTGCCATTTCGTTGTGATTGTAAAAGTGCGCCAATATAGGTACACACGTACATTATTCAACGGAATTCGAATAAAATATTGCCAGATGGGTTTTCAAACTTTGACAAAGGATAAAACAGTGGTGACATGTGGTGAAAATAAGAATAATAATTTTTTTATTTAAAAAAAAACGTTACCGGACAGCACAGTGCACATAAGATTTTTTACTCCAAATATGCTAAGGAATAGCTGGTTAAAGTTTGTCGGGTACGTGCCGATACACGTATATAACCTCTACATGTAATTGTAATTGTAATCTATATTTAATTTTTAACTTTAGTATATACTTGCTCCTGATGATGTGAACATTGTTCATGAAACATGTAGAGGTTATATATATTAAAGTGATGTAAACAAAGTTATTTGTGTATTATTCTAATAAATAATGACATCACAAAGTGATAAGCTTTCAGAAGAAATATTCTTCGAAAAATTGGCAATTATTATATTATTAGTGTCAGTACACATTAGGGAATTGTTTGAATGAGGGAATTATCTCTGCACTGGGATGAGATATGTAGTCGAATTACAGTCCTTAAAATGTTGTTTTTTAACGGGGACGCATGAGGAAAACACCAATCAAACTATTATTTGTGGTAAAATGAGGCGCACCTGATGAACCAAGAAAGGGGTGTAAAGAGAACGTGTAGGTAGATAAGTGTAGGTGAATGGTAGATGAGGTCGGGGATGCCCGAGGAAGACATCGTACGATCAAGCGAAATAAATTTGTATGTGTGATAAAATTAGGCGTGTGTGATGAACGAAAAAAGTGGTGTAAAGATAATGTATGACGTGGAAATGAATGGTTAAAGAAGTCAGGGGCGCCCGAGGAAGACACGGAACTATCGAGTGATATAAATATTTTAAAAAGTCAACTTTTTCAATTCTTTAGAATAATATTACTTCAATCTTAAGAATAGACCCAGTTTTCAGGTATACTAGAATTCACAATCTCAAAACTCTAATCCAAACGAAAGGTGTTGTTTATAACATTAATCCATGACCCCTTTTACACAGCTTTCTGGAATAAGGTATTAAAAATCTACTAATGTAATAAAAGTCAGGTTGGTACCTGTCTAGACTTAGGTTGCCTAGGTAGATACACTAACATTACCTATCAAGTCTTAAATATACGTGCCTAAAATACCAGACATCTAAATAAAGCCTCATGTAAATTGATGACATTATATTTTGACATTTACCTAGCGTCGGATTTTCCCGTTCTAGAAATTTTTAAAATTATTCCAAATAAAATTGGTGCTTTAGTGTCGTTCGATTGTTGGCAAAAAGATGGCGTAAGCCCTGAGGGAAATTATTTTCGTCAAGGCCTCCTGTGTGAAGTTAGTACAAAAATGATAGGTACTTTTCTATTTAATGTGTTTGTGTAATTCAATAATCAGAAAAGGATAAAACTAACCAAGTTGAAATTCGCTCCCCTGAAAAGTTGCTTCTCGTGTAGTTAACAACTCTTTCCCGATTTGTACAGATATATTATGTTCGGAAAAGTTGCTTCTCGTGTAGTTATCAACTCCTTCCCGATTTGTACAGATATATTATGTTCGGAAAAGTTACTTCTCGTGTATTTATCAACTCCTTCCCGTTTTGTACAGATATATTATGTTCGGAAAAATTGCTTCTCGTGTAGTTATATATCAATATATAACAATATCTGCATTTTCTAAAAATTTAAGAGTACCTATCGGGGTCTTTAAAATACACTTAGATCTAGGGAATACATTGTTAGATCAGCAGTTCCGAAACTTTTGAGCCATGGAACTATAAACATTATCTTTTATGTTTTGCGGTTCTGGAGCTATAGAACTAGAGAAAATGACCTTTTTAATTCCCAACTGCAATTTGTTTGTATTTAAATTGGGCGGCTTTTCACAAAAGTAACTTCTAGAGAATTTTTCCATTGAATCCTCTTCAACCCATCAATCCTGGCCAAAATAAAAATTAAATGATATTATTGTTTTGTATATAAAGAACATCAATTTTTGACATGGTTTCACTGGCTCCAGATGGTTGGGAGCAGTTGTTACAGTGGGTTGCGCCCTTGAGGAGTTTTCTACAAAAACGGCGCTATATAAATCATCCAAATATTATTATTGTGCGGCTTCACATTTTTAAAAAAGACTAATAAAATCTCGGCAAAAGTCATGACACTGAACTTTGACAGAATTATTTCAAGTTTTCAGGCAAACTTTTGTTGTTATTATTTATTCGTGGAAATGATCGTCAAATGAATTGCTTGTCCGAGAATACATAGAATTTAACACCTCTTTCTGTTATTTCTCTTGTCATCGGCATAAAGCTAATTCATCTTTTTCTTTTTTTACATTTTCGTCAATACGTATGTTTGCTAGTGCTAACTATGTATGTATGAACAAACATTCATTGTACATCAACAATACATAATGTACAGAGTGTTCCGCAAGCTATTGATCAAACGAAGTGGGTGATAGAGGAGGTAGTAGTTTAATTCTTAACCCTTAAAAAATACGTACCTACTGTATTTTTTTATTTTTTTAAATTACGTTGTTAAAAAATATTTATCCATCTAAAGAAGTGGAATATAATTCACCTATTTGGTCCCCTTTATATAAAGTTCACTCTAACAATATATAAAGAGTTCAGTACAAATTTCTTAGGTACGTAAATTTTAAGCTCAGAATTCCAATTGATTACATTATTTATTTCACTTTGATGAATCCATTGCATATAATAACACTGTCTGATAGGAGAATTATGTAAGACCTGGTTGTTTTACACAGAGTCATTAACAACTTAATTGACAGCCCTGCCATCGTTGCCACTATTAAATTCCATGTGCCGACTAGGAATACAAAACAAAATAAAACATTCTTCTGCAATACATACCCAACCATAGTGTACAATCAGGCACACTCACTGACCAATAGGATGCATGATCTGGGCAACAAGTAAAGGAGTACTATTGATATATTTATTGACTCCATTTATAGAATCAAGCGTAATCTATACCAGCACTTAGATGAATCCTACAAATTACAGTAGCGTTGGTAATGTAGTTTTAGTGGTTTGTCTTATATATAGTATTGTTCTAGTTTCTATAATATTTTATGTTTCTGCTACATGTTTTAATAATATTATTTTATATTCATCAGCTTTTATATTTTTTTGTAAAATTTCCGATAGCTTACTAGATATATTCGGTTTTAAAATGCATGTAAAAGACCGGATGGGCGTGAAACCAAAAAAATAAAGATATTATTTTTATTATTTTTTGGTAAACAAGATTTTTTATGCATAGCACAAAGGGTAACAATTATTTATAAGCAATAATTATTAGCCTGAAACACTCATCCACATTGAAAAATCGCACAATGAAAGGTACGCGTCATGTACCTTTTATCAGGAGATTTTTCAATGTGGATGAGTGTTTCAGGCTAATAATTATTGTTTATAAATAATTTTTACCCTTTGTGCTATGCATAAAAAATCTTGTCTTAAGAATTAGTTTATCAAAAAAAAAATAATTAATATTTGACAAGTTCTAGTATTCTCACCAAAAAATGTAGACAATTTGTCTCGACGCCATCTAGTGAGAGAGTTAGCACTTACAATGCCTTTCTCATATAAAATAAAGTTGGTTGTTTCAGATGAAAAAAATGTAACAAGCAGTAATTGTTGAATGAAACACTAGTATATATTGAATTATTTCGCGGATAAGAGATAAGCCGCCATAGCTCAGTGGTCAGAGCTGTCGACCGGATATTATTTTTATGTTGGTACTCCGTATCCATATTACAATTTACAATAATAAAAGTTAGTTTTGAATTTTATTTTACCACCACGTCATTTTGATTGCAAATAACATTCCCTTTTTATTGTAAACATGTTGACCACCTCTTAAAATGTAAGAAACTTTAAAAATAAAAAAGTATTCATGTAAAAAATGTTAAGAATAAACTGCAGATTTTTTTTAGTTGTAGCTCAACTTTCTATAGTACATATTTTTGTGTCAGCTTCATTCGAATGGTTGCTATTTGCTAAAAACTGAATGTCACCCTATCTGTCTTTATTATCTACTTTGCTTCTTCTTTTGAATAATGATTAATGATTAGTTATTGTTCAAATATTGTTACAATATACTGTCAAATTACCCATCTGGTAACACATCTAATACTTATTTTTTCTTTAATTTTGAAATATTTTGTGTTTGTATGTTGAATTACTTTATGTTTGTGATTACTCTTATGTTTGCTTCACTCAAATGTAAATTGTTAACCTCGATACAGGCTTAGTCCTAGTGAGATTGATTTTTATGTGAAAAAAAGTGTTTTATGAGATGCAATAAATAAATAAATATGGTTAAAAAAACAAAAATAATAAAACGAAAAACTTGAATTACTATTCTAATATGATTACGGATTTCATAAAAATACTTTTATTTGATAGATACATCATTTAACAACATAATTAGAAAGAAAAAACTGCATAATTTAATAATACTGAATAATTTTAATTTATTTTGAATAATAATTGATTTAACATTAAATGGGTTAAGAATCGGACCACCACATATGGTTTCATTTCGTGTGATCCATTTAATCCATAGCTTACGGGACACCCTGCATAGTATAAAATCATTTTTATCACATTTATGCATAAATATTTTTCCTCTTTGTGACTGCGTGTAAAATATGTTCCATTGTTAATACTTAATACATACCTTTTTTACGATACACTAATGACTTTTTTATGCAGATGATAAAAAAATAATTATGCAAAAGGCTGTATGTAGCTACGACCAATAATAATTCGAATATCGAATTAACAATACCACCCAAGCGACGTGCGAAAATTTAAATTATATGGAATTCAATAGGAAATCGAATTTCACTCATTTCTGTATAATTAGCGTATAATTTTTCAACTTCGTGCAGCTCAAAATAAGCAACATGTTTTGTATGATAGTCTGCTGACATAAACAATTTTAGTTTTATTATTTTTTAATGATAAACTAACGTTTATAAGACAAGGTTTTATGCATTGCATAAAGAATAACAAATAATTATAAGCAATAATTAGTCATCCGAAATACTAATACAAATTGAAAATATCTCCCGAGTAAAAATAAATGCCGCCAACGGGAATTGAACCCGTGACTTCTGATGTCCAGTCAGGTGCTCTGTATCCACTGAGCTATGTCGGCTTATTTCCAACCCGCCAAATGATTCAATATGTACTAGTAACTCAATCAACAATTACTGTTTACTTACCTGTAAACAACCAACTTTATTTTTGTAGGAAAGGCTTTGTTAGTGCTAAATTTCTCACTAGATGGCGTCGAGACATATGATATCTTCATTTATTGGTGAAATATTTTTGACTTGTCAAATATTATTATTTTTTAATGATAAACCAACGTTTATAAGACAAGGTTTTATGCATAGCATAAAGGATAACAAATAATTATAAGTAATAATTAGTCATCCGAAATACTAATAAAAATTGAAAATATCTCCCTATAAATAACTTTAGTTTTATAATTTGTGATACCGCACAACAGTTTAAATTTCCCTGTGGATTTATAAAATTCCCATTTGGAGACTGTTCTGAGAACGAGGAAAATAAAAGACTGGTAGAGTATTCCCAGTATGGTCCTGGAGAAAGACCACAATTTGGAATCGAAACGTTGCTTGAAATGGCTTTGTGACCAGATCGGAACAGCCACGTTCTTCCCAACATTACTCTTCTTCATCTGCTTCATTTCCCTACTACCTACTACCCCTTTAGCCTTACAACACAATGGGGATATCATATTCACACTGGCAGTGAATATGACGCTGATGCAAGTGATCAGGTTTTCATCAATTAGGTTTTAAACAATTTACTACAAGAGGTGATATTATTTTAGACTATATAAAATTATAAAGGTACTTAATTTCCAACGCTAACGTTGTTTCAAAGTATCTTTGAAACGATGTTGTATCTTCAACGCTTCGAGTATTTTTAAAACAAATTTTATGCCAAGGTCAGCGGTGCGCGGTGGTAGAAATGAAAACAATCTTGGTAGCTACTTTGACGTATATATTCACAGTAGTCATTGGGAAATAGCAATTACGCATCCAATAACGGAGGCAGTTGCGATTGCGAGTTCCTAATAATCAGGCATTCCGTTAGCCAGATAGGTGATTTAATCACCTGACTGATCCGAGATCCGAGAAACTTGTGCAACGTGCAATACTGTACAACTAGATACTAGATAAATAAATAATATAGTACCTGTAAATATTATCTACCTTGCAGATAAAAACACGGTTAACAAGTTACCCATATTTCTAACAAGTTAGTAGTAGATAGTGGCCATAGCAACATTGAAAATGAAAAAGGACATACATAATATATTATAAATAAGATATCTATGATTGTGCAGATATCACAAAACTTCTGTCAAAAAGACCAAACGTTCTTCAATATAATTGAAATCTTCACTTCTTGTTTTATTCATTCATGTATATTTTGATATTGTACTGTAGTTTCAAGTTCTGTGAAGGTTCTATTCATGTTCTGTTATTATTACAGTTTTGTGAAACAACTGGCCAGTAATGATATAATAACAGCATTTGAATAGAACCTTTACAGAACTTGAAAATCAACTTCGAAGTTTGATGAATATTTCAAATTCTCTGAAACAACCCATACTTATAAAGAGAAATTAATCTTCAGTTCTAAAACGCTTTTGAAACTGTCAATATTATCGAAATGCACGTTCAAATGAAAAATAAAAAAATATTTGCTTGTCCCTAAGATTTCTTTTGTCTTTAAAGTCTTCTCACATGTTATTAAATCTAGAAAAAAAAACAAAATTTTATCTTTTATTTTATTTTGAATATTGAAAAATTATTGCTTTTTTTGACCTAAGGGATGTGGCATCAATTGTGTACGTCGTGCATTAATGGAAAAATATTTTAACTATAGTATTAGTCAACTATAAATATTATGGTTCCATGATAACTCAACACATAACTCAACACACTAATCCAGACCGGATAAATCATCAAAATGATAATTCATCACATCTTTAAAAAGTTATATAAAGTCATGGAAAGTGATGAAACAAAAAATTTATTAACTTGGTTATGTAGGTTAGGTTAGGTTTAATTTTTTTTCATCGTTTCTAATGACTTTATAACAATTTTTAAAGGTGTGTTGAATTGTCACTGTGTTGAGTTATCATGGAACCCTACATAAACTATATTGAATTCTTTTCAACTGATAACAATATTATGTAGTTCTTCTAGGAAGTCTAATATTTTACTGATTTTGGCTGATTTCTTTACATTTAGATTAGGGAAGAGGTAGAACAATCCATAATTGATGTGATGGTTTAAATTTTCTATCTAACCTGAAGCAGAACAACGAATGACATGCAAATTTAAATAAACTATATTGAATTCGTTTCAACTGATAACAATATTATCTAGTTCTTCCAGGAAGTCTAATATTTTACTGATTTTGGCTGATTTCTTTACATTTAGATTTACAAAATTCTTAAAATAACGTCAATTTTAAACATTGGATCGGTATTATATTTTTATTGGTTTAGACTTTCTTACTCGTATGTTCACCGCACAAAACTTCATTATAAATGACGAATTGTTTTTGGCGCGAACTAAATTTAATTGAATAATTTAACATGACACTCCTATATTCTTATGATCAATCATAAATAATATCTTATTATTCCAGTAATCTGAATAAGTGTTACACATGACAAGCACATTTTGTTTAGCGCAGTAAAGAGAATTGAGGCCAAGAGAACATTAACATGTAATTGGAAAGGAAAGTAATCACAATTACTGAACATTATTAGAGGAGCGTTTTCACAAAAAATGAATATACCTACCCCAAACGGTTTTTTATTCTTATTCTCTCTGTAGGTGTACGTGTAGGTGTCCTGGAAAAGGCTAATTCAGATAAAAAAATGAATACCTGTAATATATAATGCAACTATATTATATAATGCAACTATATTATATTATATGCATCTATATTATAGATAATAGAAAACGACAAATCATCCACATACTAATATTTATGTGAAACTGAAATAACAAGGTAGGTAGGTATATAATTTTAAAAAGCCAATGTACCTCAGTAGACCACCAGTTATATAAAAAAATCTTATTATTCACCATGTATTGACAGTATTGAATTTGTATTTAAAGAATATCATAATCCGATTAATTATTCACTCAAAAATGTCCCACGAAGAAAAAAGTTTTTGTAGATATTTCTCTTCGTGAAAACGCTCCACTTAGACAGTTAACTTTGTGGCAGAAAAAATGGGAATTTTCACAAACTATGAATAGCGTTAAAAAGGTGTGGAAGATTTAAAGTTTATTTTTCTGATTCTGATCACTGTACTGTATGTGTAATTTTAATATTTTCATTCATAATGATTAATTTGAAAAACCGCATATTCTGAAACGGTTCCAACTGGTTACAACATCATTATGACATGGAAAACGCCACTGGATGGCAAGACGGCTGTCGCCAACGTTGCACGGCGTGACGTCACGCCACCAAATTCACGAACATAAACGAACATGTCGTTTTGACGCAAAATATAAAATGGCATATTTTAAATCGTTATAGAAAATTAATTCATCGACACAAGAATAAAATAAAAAAAATCTTCTTTATAGTAATTTTTTTCGACCCAGTGTTGGTTTCTTCTCTTTAAGGAATACAATTAACATTTCTTGTAAAAATTAAGCAGGTATATTTATTTTATGTGTGATAGACAGCTGTCGCTTGAAGGCACTTGCAATTAGCTACTGGTAGACGATCTGTTTATATAAAAAAGAATACAATGTACTCGTTAGGTTTTCTAAACTTACATTCCTTAATTTAATGCATTTCGAAAATAAATATCATTTATGAATTATAGCTGCTTAGCAATCAAGTATTTCGTATAAATTTCATATTGGTATCTATGCACTTAATTGTCTACTCTTCAAAAGTCTCCGATAGTCTCTATTAGCGCTGTGTAGGGTCAGCCGGAATGAGTTCTTAAACCCGAGTTCTTTCAACTCTCTCTCTCTGGTTTCAATCCTGGGATTAGTTTGCAGCAATTTCATCTAATCTCCTCTTCCATTCTTCCTTGTCTTGTGCGGCTCTTTTGACTTCTGTATATGATGAGCAGCGCACGTCCACCAGCAGGTCCTCCAGGTACTCTCGGCGTGGGCGTCCCCTAGAGTTAGTCCCCTCGGTCATACCCTCCATTATGACATGCAATAGGCCTTCTTGTCGTATAACATGGCCGATCCATCTTGCACGCCTTTCGGACAAGGTCCTGAGCAGGTGCCTTCCTCCTTAGATTCTTTGGAGAACCTCCTCATTTGTAATATGGTCTCTCCAGGAAATTCCTAACAGTCTTCTATAGGACCACATCTCAAAAGCCTCTAGTCTCCGTTTATCTCTTTCGGATAGGCACCATGTTTCGCAGCCGTACATCAAGATACTCCATACATAGGTCTTGATGAGTAGTATTCTCAGTTTTAGGTCTATATTATTCGATTCTATTATTTTCGACCTTTTATTGAATGCAAGCCTAGCCTGATGTATACGGCTGTCGACCTCGCTCTTAGACCGACCGTCCCATGTTATTTTGCTCCCGAGGTAGACAAACTCCTTGGTGTTCTTTAGTGGAACTCCTGCCATCTCTACTCTCATCTGATGTTGCGTTCGGCCTACAGTCAGCAGCTTTGTTTTGTCTTTATTTATCTTCATGTTGTAGATGTTTTGAAGAATGTTTTGCATGGTTGTTAAGGCCTCTTGCAGTTCTTCTTCGCTTTCAGCAACCAAAGCAATATCGTCGGCAAACCTTATCATATCCACCTTTTGCCCGTGTATCTTTACACCTTTTCTGTGACTCATTCTCTCTCTCAAGTCATTAATCGCACTCTGTATATAAGCATTAAAAAGAACAGGTGTCAGAGAGCATCCCTGTCTCTCCCCTTGTCTTATACTGGCTTCTTTTGTTTCATTGTCACATCTAATTATAGCGGCCTCATTTTTGTATAGCGCCTGGATTATTCGTCTATCTCTATATTTTATATATCAATTCTCTTCAGAATCTCGAAGAGTCTTTTCCATTCTACTTTGTCGAAAGCCTTCTCCAGGTCTATGAATGCGATGAATGTGTTTTGGTTTCTTTTTATTATTTTTTCTAGTAGTATTCGTAGCGACAATATTGCTTCTCTGGTTCCTACACCTCTTCTAAAGCCATACTGGTCTCCGGAAAGGATGTTCTCTACTTTTGGTTCGATTCTTTTTAGAATGATATTAGTCAATATTTTTGAGGCATGGGGTATTAGGCTAAGAGTTCTGTGTTGTTCTTTCAACTACTCATAGAGAACTCGGATCTGAACTCGGCCCCGGACTCTGACCTGGACTCTGACCTGGACTCGGACCCAGATTCGGACCCGAACTCGGATCCAAACTCGGACCCGGACTCGGACCTAGGCTCGGACCCGGACCCGGACGTCTCTTCATATGAACCCAGCACTCAGTAGTGTCTCTTCCCGGAACCCTCGTCCCTCGCATCATCTCGAGTTCTTGGTGAATGTTGATACACCAGCCTTTGCTTACATAGCTGTCGAATCCGTTTACGGACTTTACGATTACGATTACGAAAAAAATATTGGAGTTATATCCGATTATGGATGTCTTTTTTTGTACCGATGAGTTAATTAGTTAAATTATAATATCGACCGACACGGATTTAGAATTCAATACCAGCAAAAATATATTTAACTGAGCTTCTTAACTCTTGGGAATATAAAACATGTACTTTTTGAAATATTTTATTTTATTAAATTAGGTGGATAGGTCCGAGTCCTGGTGGGTATCCTGATCCTCAGCAGGACATGCACCCTGGTGCGGGTCCTGGTTCGGCTCCGGGGTCGAGTTCGGGGCCACAGCACCTAGTACATAGTTCGAACCCAAGAACTCGGAACCCACTCCCAGAATTCGAGTTCTTTTAAGTGGCAGCACATACACAAAACATTTTAAAATAAAACGTCATTATTAACTACATGTTTTTGTTTCCTTGGGTAGGTGCATTTCAGAATTACACTGGCGCACACGTTAATCATTTTCTGAGAAATTTTTGCTCCACAGAGCATCCACAAAGTTGACATAGGCACCGGTGTGTTATTATAAATACCTACTAATTGTAAAAGTTCCCGTTAATTACAGAAAAATCCATTCATCAATGTTATAAGAAGCAAGCTATGACCTACGTTACTCTAGAATGCACCATGATGAAATGAATATGGTCTCTGCCTGAGAAATACCTACAACATTTTGATTTCTGATGACAATTTTTTTGAAACTTTCACTTTGTTTTTGACCATCACCAGTTCTAATATTTCTAAAATAATAATTGTTTTAAAATAAATGGATTTTAAACAAAACTAAATGTATCTCTAAGAACGGCCATGTTATTATAATTTGCATACTCCATAAAAGGTAAGAAATGCAGTTTTCCTTGAATGCACGAGTTATATGTCTTTAACCCGAAGATTCCAACGAGTTTGAATATAGTCACATACTTTTCAGATGTACTCGCAAGGCGAGTTCTACTTACTGGTAGTAACTAAGGTACTTAGTTTCTCGACTGCACAAACCCGTTATTTCTTATGGGCCTGCTTTTTGCTTAGTTAATATATACACTTATTCACCGTTTTAATCATCTTGTCGTCATAGTTGAGTAAATTTGTTGTATCAAAACATGACTTCCCAAACTTCCTTTCCCCGTCTATTTCTCCTATCCACTCCCTTCAGCCTCACCAAAAAGTGAAACAGATGCTGACCTTGAAGGCGATGATATTTATACATAAAATAATAAACAACCTATTATCAAAATACTTTTCAAAGAAAATTAAATACAACAAGTACATTCACGGACATAACACAAGAACGTGTAACGAAATGAAAAAGCCGACACACAAAATAGTTTACTATATAAAGGAATGTAACATTATATGGAGCTGCCGAAAACCATAAAGTCTGCACCAATTGAATTTCTAGGAGCCATATTAATCAAAAGAAAATGTTATCTAAATAAATAAAAATGATCGTTTGCTCAAAATCTTAAATATCCGAAAGGTCTTCACCGATTTTTGACACAACGTTGTATTCGAATACACGTGTGTTTTTATATACTATACAATAGATGACACCAATACAAACATGCTTTTACATATCACCTGTGACAGGTAAAAACTGTTGCCAAGCAACGCGCGCTACTGTTGCTCTATGGGCACGGACATACTGAGCCACAGCAACGCGTGGCGCGTATAATCAAAATGTATGTATGTAATGTATAATAAATTAGACATGAAAACTTGGATGTACAATGGCCAAAATAATATTAATAAATAAAACAACATACCCCGAATTGCGTTGCCAAAAACCCACTGTATGTAAGCAGTTGCGACTCCAGTGCGATATACCGAAATTATTAGTTACGAAAGTTATGTTTACTTAATTATGTTATACTTACGTATTTAAGTTATACTTACTTAATTAAGTTGTACTTACGTAATTAAATTATACTTACGAACCATATATATAGAAAAGTTTGCATAGGTCATAAATAACCTTTTTAGTGTCACGTACAGTACAACATGAACTATAAGGTAGCGTGGAACATTACAAGAATGTAAGGCAAAATTAATTATTGTTTTTCCCAATTATTTTTATCATTTCTGCATAAAATTGTCACTTTTTAATCTCTTGCTTTCAAAAATAAACGAAATACGCCATAGAAAAGTTATTTTAGTAGAAAAGCAAATTAAAAATATTAATTTTGGTTAGTTTTTTTTTTATTTTTAAATTTAATAATATTATTATTGAGTTCTACAAGTGTTTTTTGGTTTTTGTCATTGTTACAGCTGTTTCGGCTTTTAATTAAATTTAAAAAAAATTAAATGGAGTTCTACGAATTAAACACAAAAACAATAAAACAAAAAAAAAATTGGTTAGGTATATGTAAGAGTATGTAACCCGGTTTTTTTTTGAATTAAGTGTCATTTTCAAAATGGAAACATTTTTTCTTGACAAGCGATAAAATACCTACCCGTAATATAATATTTTAACAGTAAATTATTTTAATTGTTTTTTTCATGATTAGAATTAAAATTTCTCGTGATTTTATGCGCTAATTCTTTACTATAATAAACTAACGGAAAAATAGCACTCTGAATTATGTAGGTAACTGAAGCAAATGGGCGTCGTGAGGGCCACGCTGAATGAAGTTAGTGAGGGAGATTGATCTGAAGCTATCTTCCTCTATTTTAGTGGTTGTCAATCTTCCCGACAGTTTTACGTACGTATTCCATAAATAAACTCGGTGAATAGGTGTACTGAGGTGTACAGACTGGATCAACAAATACACAATAATTTCTCAGTATTATATTGTTCCTGGAAAAGTGTCAATAATAATTCTTGTATGCTTAGCTTTCTGCCAACATAGCGGACAATTATTTGGAGGTAGAAGCTAGTTGACAATAACTGAACAGAAAATTCTTAGAAGTGTGATCCATACCGGAGTGGAAGAAGTCTCAGAATCGCCATGGTGTAATTCAGAATTAATTTGCTTGAAGTAGATTTAGCCGTGTTGACCATAGACTTTAGCTGGTATGAATAGCCAGATACTCCCCCACCTTCTTCATCACCTCTTTTCCCGCCCCACTACCTTCTCTCTCACAGCATACCCCAATTGGGGATGCCATAGTCTCACTGGCTCCAGACGGCTAGGAGCAGTTGGGACTCTTGTGCGGTATTCACATAAAAAAAACATAGATTTGAAAGAAAACTGAGGTCGCCAATTAACACAAGACTTTTCGACAGTGTAAATGAAACAGGTTAATGAAATTGTTACTCGTTTGTAGAAAGAGATGATTACCGTGATAAAAGTTCTCCATTCCGAAGCGAATCGTTGCTTGAATTGGCTTTAGCCGTGTTTGGAGAACAGATATGAAGAGCAGGTACCTACCCACTCCATTGTTTCACAACATATAACATTGGGTAAGCCATAGTCCCACTGGCTTCAGACGTTGGGAGTTGGGCAGTATTCACATAAAAAAACGTTTTTTTTTTAATTTTCGAAGAAATAAATCGTGGTTAGTACGGCCACACCAGTCTCGCCTACAACACACTTCTATTGATTTATATCTACAGTGTTGCCAACAATCGACAATACGATAAAGGAACCCGGTATTTCCAAGTTCAGAACAAAAAGTCCGGATGTGACCTCAAACGATCAACACGCCATCTAGCGAGTTGTAAATGGTGTTTTAATTACTAAAACTGATGAATTAATACCTGTCAGTGACATCCAATATTACTAATTATCGTTGGAAGTGATGCTTCCTCGCAGCTTTTTGCTTGAGGCTTACTAATTGGCAATCATTAATGATTCATGAAATTTGTTTCCATTGAAAACTACAATTTATATAATTGTTTAATCCGTATAAAATCTTTATCGGCTCGCATCGCCAATAAAAACAATGAAATGTTTACTTAGTCAATAGGTGTTGATTTGATATGGTTGTCGGTGGAATAAACGGACAGAAAATTGAAAAAATAAAAAGGTTTATTCTGTTTTTCCGAAGCAACGGCAATTTTTTGGAAGTGCGCTAGCTAAAATGCTCAAAACTCATTTTCATGTTTTAAATACAGGGTTTTCTAATAAGAGGTGTTATTTTGAATAGTCCGCTATTTCGGTAAATGTTACTTTTGAAGCTGTCATTTTTTGACATTTGACAAGTAGAAACTATGCCATTGATAAAAATGGAACGATACACGCTTCAACAATGCATTGAAATTATTAAAATTCACTTGAATGAATCAAATGCAAATCATCTTGAGTGATGAGGCCCATTTCCACCTGGGTGGCTTCGTCAACAAGCAAAATTGTCGCATTTGGGGTTCAGAAAACCCAAGAGTTATTGTTGAAAAGCCTCTCTATCCTCAACGTGTGACTGTCTGCTGCGGTTTATGGTCCGGCGGAGTCATTGGACCTTACTTTTTTGAAAATGAGGCTGGAGCAACAGTTACAGTGAATGGATTGCGCTATCGAGAGATGATTAATGATTTTTTATAGCCTTAATTGGATGGAATTGATTTGGACAACGTTTACTTTTAACAAGACGGCGCTACGTGCCACACAAGCAACGAAACCATTGATCTTTTACGATTGATTATCAAAATAACACCTCTTATTAGAAAACCCTGTATTAGTCGTAAAGTATATACATTTTCCATGTGTAATAAATAATAAAACAGACAATATCGTACGGTGAGTCACTACTAACTACTAAGTACTAACTGTGGTACAAGTTCATCGCTACCCCAAAGGCATTTATCTGCAACCGCTGATAGCTCCGTTGTAACCCTTCACCCTTATAAACGACGATGTAACAGAAAGAAATGTTAAAATTTAAAAACAGTGGGGTTTAGTTTCATAGTGCTTTCCCACAAATGAAGTATTAAATTGTGCACAGTTTACACCCGCGCTATGCAAGCGGGTTCCCTGCAGAGCATCGGACAATCCCTTTAATAAAGGTTTATTTTTTTGCGCATATTAAGGTAGGTACATAACACATTATAAGATATTTCTGAAAAAAAAAAAACTGATATTCATTTAAAATATGGACGTCAATTTTAAGTTTTTTTTTTTAATAAAATCATAATAATCTTAACAATAATCATAGTAAAATATTTTCACTTAAACATTTCCAAAATCAATAAAATATTCTTTATCTATCTCTATCTATCTACATATATTTAAATAAACGGCAATGTCTGTATGTGTGTGCCCTATGGCCAGGAGTGTTTAGGGAGCGGTTTGAAAGGTGGTAGAAGTCAGGGACGCCCGAAAAATACATAACGCATTGTCTCTGCACTGGAATGAGATACTGAGTGGAAAAAAGTGGACATAATGTAGTTTTTAATAGTGACAATGTGATAAAACGCACGAGGAAGACATGGCACGATAAAGTGAATAGCGCTGAGTATTAGCTATTATAACAAAGCAAGTTTAATTGTATTTGTGTAATTCTTAGATACCTAGTAGAGAAGTATACACACAATCTGTTTTGAAAAATACAATGATGGCCTCTGTAGTCGAGGGGTAAGGCTCTCGACTAGCAAGCTGGAGGGTTCAAATCCCGGCGTGATTGATTAGTATAATTTCACAAATTATTCATTAAAAATAATATATGGTGTACTTGAGGCACATTCCAGAGTGGAAGATACTCTCAGTATCGCCCTGGTGTAAGACCACCATTCAGAATTGAAACGTTGCTTGAAATGGCTTTGGCCGTGTTTGGTGACCAGATCTGAATAGCGAGGTACTTCCCTACCTTCTTCTTCTCAATCTACTTCCCCTCCCCACAACGTCAGCCTCACAACATACCGATTGAGGATGCCATACTCTCACTGCCTCCGAACGGTTGGGACTCTTGTGCGGATTCTTATAAAAAAATGAAATATCGTTGTATTTTTTTCGTTGATGTAATATTTCCTCATAATAATAATAAAATTAATAAATTTTAATAAAATAACAACATTTTAATAAAATTACTACATTTTAATAAAATTTCTACATTTTAATACAAATATGGCATATTAATAAAATTAATGCATTCTCATATAAAATAAAGTTGGTTGTTTTCAGCTGGAAAAATGTAACAAGCAGTAATTGTTGAATGAAACACTAGTATATATTGAATTATTTCGCGGATAAGAGATAAGCCGCCATAGCTCAGTGGTCAGAGCTGTCGACCGGAAATCGAAGGGACACGGGTTCGAGTCCCGTTGGCGTCATGTATCTTTTATCAGGAGATTTTTCAATGTGAATGAGTGTTTCAGGCGAATAATTATTGCTTGTAAAATAAAAATGAATGCATTTTAATAAAATTAATAAATTTTAATAAAATAACAACATTTTAATAAAATTACTACAATTTAATAAAATTTCTACATTTTAATAAAATTACTACATTTTAATAAAATTAGAACAATGTTAATTGTGAAATTTTATTGAGATTTTTTATTTTTATTACTGACGTTGGTGTATTATTTTCAAGAGTGATACGAATGATAATCCGCAGTTCAACGAGTCCCCTTGTAACTAATGAGTGGATGAATAACTTAAACCGCATCATTTTATAAAGGTAATTTAAACGATCATAAACTGTTATTGTGTAGTTTCTAAGCAGAATGGCTAAACAGGTGGGTGAGAGATGTGAACAATGAACACGTCTTCATAACCGCAAAGTACGAAGTTTCTTTGGTGCTTTATTGCAAATAAATTTTCTGCTACCACTTAACCACTGATGAAAATTAATAATTTGATTTGCGAAAGGAAGAAGGAGACGATTTTCTTTAATCATACAATTACTCTCTCATTTGTGTTTCCTCACTGGGTTTATCATCCCATTAGAAATTTTTGGTATAACAAAACCTTTTTTTCATTGTTGCAAGATACCTATATAATGAGAAGCGTCTTTGTAAATATATAGAGGATAGAATTTTCATACAGAAAATCTAATGGTGTTCTAGGTAAGCCTAACAACTGCCTTATACTTTTCTACATTGGAATCAACTGTATAGAATCAATAAATCAACTTCGTAATTAATGCTCCCCTAAACTGGCTTGGTCTGGTTTTCGCCCACAATCATTTTAAGGCGATGCACTACGTCGTGTAATATTTTAAATTGAGCCGCTATCAATAACAACCCTTACGTAGATGGCTATAAGGTTTAAATTAACGCTTAACACCATCCGCCTGTTTTGAATTATGCAAGAAAAAACATAAGCCAAACAGCCAAAAAGTGCCTTTTATTTTATTTTGTGGATGTTCAGGCATAAATATTTAATTTTTTTCCGATCATTTTATAAATAACTTAATTTGACACATTATACAATAAAATTATAACCGAAAATGGGTTCGTAAGTAGGAGATTTTGAACTTTAAAGCAGTTTTCATAGGCCTTATACATTATTTTTTTCTGGGCTTAGAAAAAGACTTATCTAAAAAATACTCGATTATTTCAAAGGCCAATATAAATTCTACTCGCAGTATTTAATTAAAGCATGTGAAACATTTCTAGGCGACCAAATTTTCAAACCAAAAACACATGATTTTGCATTACTACGTATGGCATCGCCTTAATGTAAATTACATCAACCTTGAGTAAACCTTTCAGTCAGCCCTGAGCTCACCATCAGGGTAGAAGAATATGCATTTTGTATTTGTACTTGTTTTGCACGTGTGTCATTAAGTCTCCGTTGTGAGCGTTCAAAAAGAAATAGAATATTACTGAAGTTGGTTTGAATTGAATTAATAGACGTAAAAGACTTTTGTGGAAATATTTAATAAAACGCGACAATTATAAAAAAGAGCAAAAATCTCTTCACAAATGTCTTAAGTAGCATTTAAAGAAATACTGTGAATTTTTTCATACACATGAAATGTGAAATAACAGAACTAAATTGTTTTTCATAAAATTACTTTTTCAACTCGGCCCAATGTAAAGAAAACTTAAATTATTTTTTATGCGTTGCAGAGAATAATTTTTTTTGCTTGTTTATTGTTTTAAATTATTGTTCGTTAATCAGCCATTTTACGCATAAAAAAATTTATGCATATAAAAATGTTTTAAATTAT
The DNA here is from genome assembly GCA_026573805.1 of Hesperophylax magnus. Taxonomy (NCBI): domain Eukaryota; kingdom Metazoa; phylum Arthropoda; class Insecta; order Trichoptera; family Limnephilidae; genus Hesperophylax; species Hesperophylax magnus. The sequence continues at coordinate 208,301 of JAIUSX010000006.1, read as the reverse complement.
TTAAACAGTACTTATTTAAATATGTCTGCGGTGTAAGGAATTTCAATCAATAGCACAATTCCTCTAGTAATTCTATGCTGTGCTTGAAATATGTTCTGCCGTGTGGTATCTTAAATATGTAGTGGCGATTACTGCTGAAGTTTTCAGGCACATATATTCGGTCTAGCAATGGAGTTATGCATATATTAAAACTAAGGATTGCAAGATTCGCATGAAGTTGATATAATCACGAACTACCTTTAAAATACCTTCAACCACTCCATACATAACCATAACTAATCCATGGAAAATTTGCGAACTCATGTTGTGTTTTTATTACGTCAAGCAATTATTGTAACGCTTTAGCGTATATAGAATGACGCAGGACCGCAGACAAATTTAAATAAATAAATGTTGAATATCGAATCAAATATATAAAAAAGTTTTCTTTAACGTATAATCTTGTCATTAATAAAAATACAAAAAATAAGTAATAATGGGATCATAGATATGTAAAAAAAATTATTACGTCTATTCGATGAGTAAAAAAGGTATATTTACACTAAGCCTATGACAGATCAAGCTATATTTTCGTGACTTGGCCTATTTCAGCATATCGCTCGCCATGCATTCCTATTGGTTGTGTACGGCGAGCGAAATGCTGAAATAGGCTAAGCCATTATGTGCCGCCTACCTAAAGGTAATTTTTCTTTACAATATTTTAAAATAGATTTTTCACAAAAAATGTGTACCAATCTAGAAATTTTCTGGTTTTTTGGTTGATACTTAAAATGTCGGTAATCTCTACTTAGCGTCACAATCACGTCACACATATAGTAAGTAAGATTATGATTTTTTTAATGATGTTTACCTGTCGTGTTATTATTTAATTCGTGATGAGATTATGACGTAGTCAACTACTTACACGAATAAGTGTTTTTAACATTCAAAGTATTATTGCGTGCCCATTCACACACATATAATGCATGTAATATTTTGTGGCACGATTGAAAAATTATCAAATTTTGTACGTCGACAATTAATTAAGAAGTGGATATCTGACAAATGCTAGATTTTTGTAAAATATTATTCATTATTTTCCCTGCCTCTACACTGTATATGTATTCTACCTCTTAAATATTGAGATTCCAGTTAACAAATTCTTGTAAACATTGTCATTTTCTTGCTTTTCCTTGACTGCATGGATTACTTCGTAAACATAGATATTCTGAAAAAAGTATAGACCAACAAAAAATATTTTTTAATGATAAACTAATGTTTATAAGCCAAGGTTTTTATGCACAGCACAAAGGATAATAAATTATTAAAAGCAATAATTAGTCGCCTGTAATATCAAAACAAATTGAAAATATCAATACCAACAAATGTAGATATAATATGTCTCGACGCCATCTAGTGGGAAATTTAGCAATAACAAAGCCTTTCCTACAAAAATAAAGTTGGTTGTTTACAGGTGGAAAAAATATAATAAGCAGTAATTGTTGATTGAAGTACTAGAACATATTGAATTATTAAATAAGCCGACGTGGCTCAGTGGTCCAGAGCGTCTGAATGGACATCAGAAGGCGCGGGTTCAATTCCCGTCGGCGGCATTTATTTTTACGCGGGAGATATTTTCAATTTGTATTGATATTACATGCGACTAATTATTGCTTATAATAATTTATTAACACATTTTAGTTCATTTTGCTTATTTTCAATACATGGTGGTTGATTATTGTTGGACTGGTCTAGGTACATGAGGTGACTTGTACAACCTGCTAATAAATAGTTTTGTTCCGGTAATACCTTCAATTAAATATTTATTATTGTTAATTGTCATTTAAAAATATAAAATCACACGAATTGAATGAAATAGAGATGACTGCGAAAGGAGAGCATATATAAAAAATGTAAGTAAATAATTTAATGTCGTATCAAAGCCTGTAGGTACAAGGTTATGGCCACCCAGCTAAATTGAATTATTGCTGAAGCAATCGTAGTTAGTTTGTAAGTATCATATTGTGTCGTAAATAACAAATAAAAAAATATAAATAGTTGTTCAACACTTGTTCAGACTGATTATGTTTATCTACGCGTTATAATACAGCGCAAGATTCCGACCGGCAATAATGTTTTTTTCGGCGTGTATTATACAATACTTATTAGAAAATAATCGACATAATTGAGTAGTTAGTTACGAGTCCAACACACGTATGGGTTAATTGTATTTATCGACCTATTATAATACAATATTCTAACCGGCAATAACGTTTTGATTGACCGGCGTGTATTATGCAATACAATTATGAGAAAATTGTGGTGTTAGTTACGAGTAATTAAGAGTACATACTCTTCAGTAAGAGTACCTATATACATATTACATTGTAGTTTGATTTTCTTATTGATTGTATTCAACGAGTCTCGGGGTCTCGAACCTAACCCAGTTGCAAAATGAGCATAAAAACGAGGTCTCGAAGATGCTCCCGACCCAAGGCCCACCGCGCAGGTGGCTTGTGCCTTGTTCGTTGCTCTCTGTAGTCCATAGTTTCTAACAGATTATGATAATAATGTTTTTGCGCGGTGTTTATTGTTTTAGCCTCATTGATTGCATGTTGAATTGCGGGCAGTGAAGAAAGATCTCGTAAGGGTAAAAATACGTTTATTACGTGTTTATTTTTATGGATGATTGGTGTTTTTAGCAAGGTAAGAAGGAACGATGGGTGGTACAATAATGTGAAGAGTGGAGAGTTATGGGGAACCAATAAATGGAACCGGTGCGTATAGCCTTTTTGGGAAAGCTATTGTGAATGTTTTCTGAATATTTTGTTAGAAATTATGACTTCTTCACTACAATTACACAGAACAGTAAGGTGACGCCGGATATATGATTAGTAAATCCATCTAATTCCACAACTTGGGTTAAGTTTAGTATTCGCCTCGTGTCGCTGCTGCATCCTCTGCGGTAGTAATTCCAAGATCGATGGAAACGATCTACAGAGATGTGTCTGAGCCCTGCGCGTTCTCAATATTAAGCAAATACGTGACGTACCTCCTTTGTGGTCGAGAGATCAAACATACAACATTCTCACTTACAATGCTGTACTCACTTATAAGATGGCGTGGTTTTATTACATACATGGTGTCCGGGGGTAAAGCGCGCTAACTTCGGGGGGTGATTGTGCATGATTTTAGAAGTAAAAAATATACATAACATTTTTAGAATTTCGAATGTTTTAGAAAGTTACAAACATTGTTTATCTTTGTACTCCTACCACCATGTAACGGTGTGTGTAACAGTTTAAAACAAGCCTCGACTTCCGTTACCGAATTTGGCTGCTGATCAGATCAGATCAGTTCAGATTAGTTCAGATCAGATCAGATCAGATCAGTTCATATCAGTTCAAATCAGTTCAGTTCAGTTCAGATCAGTTCAGTTCAGTTCAGATCAGTAAGATCAGTTCAGATCAGATCAGTTCAGATCAGATCAGTTCAGATCAGATCAGTTCAGATCAGATCAGTTCAGATTAGTTCAGATAGGATCAGATCAGTTCATATCAGTTCAAATCAGTTCAGTTCAGTTCAGATCAGTTCAGTTCAGTTCAGATCAGTAAGATCAGTTCAGATCAGATCAGTTCAGATCAGATCAGTTCAGATCAGATCAGTTCAGATCAGATCAGTTCAGATCAGTTCAGATCCAGTAGCAAGGAACATGTCACGAGCACGGGGAGACCAGGGCAAATCGTGGCGAAACAACGAATTTCTACTCGTAAAGAATAATCATACTATCTTGTTAGCTTTTTTATAATTTTTGGTTTATCATGTAGCTTATTTAAATAGTTACTTGTTTGTTATGTTTAAAGAAACTGGCGCCCTACAAATTCATTAATTATTCGACTAACTTAAATATGTGGTGACATTTTGCAACTCAACTCTCAGAAATTATTGGAACTCACGTCCCGAAGTTAGCGCACTTTACCCCCGGACACCTGTATAATTCTGACTATAGACGGGTTGCAAGTGAGTGCAGTTCGCAATGGAAAATAACAAATTTATTTTATTAATGTACATGGTGTACTCGGAACAATATTAGGTACACGTTATTGTACCTAATTTGTTATTAAAGTACCGCTATTACATTTACTATTTACTCCCTTAATAATAAACGTGTTTTACACAATTAACACACGTTAATGGTGGTTTATCAATTGTGCAAAATTTAAGATACATTTATTAGTAAGACCCTTAGTATTTAGTGCCAAGAACCTTGTACAATCATTGTAGGTTTCGAATTTGTCATACACATTGACATACAACGACTCACTCGATAATACAACAAACTGTGGCGACGTCCCCGTGCGTGGAACTCGGGCATCTATATAAATAATATTTATATGGAATCAGTAGCTGAGTAGGCATCGCTTTTGGATCGCACCCAGGCGTCGTGAGTTAAATAATTCGTTGGCTGTCTAAGTCCTTCTTCATAACACGCGAAACATTTTCCGTTTACTGTGGTAGTTTCCGTTTATGGTAATAATTTTTCAAATATCGTCAGGTCTTTCATAATCCGGAAATGTACCTATGTCTTCATTTAAAAAAGACAAAAAAATCTGAATTAAACCATTTATTTGGAGCTGATGACTTACATATGCCTACATGTCCTAAGGTATGATATGTCACAAAATCATCTCTAAAACGATCTCTGGAATTTACTCGTGATCTCGACAATTACTACATTAATCGAGATTACCAGACAATAATAATCTCTTAGCTACTCACTACACACAGAAATGATGTGACCTATTAAGAATTTTGATGTGACAGATCATGAGAAAACGGCTTTTAAATTTCGAACCCAAGCCTTGCCGTACACAAATGCAAGGCTTATTCGGGTCTACGCTTCTACGCATTTTAAGACAGCTGATCGATTTTTTTCTAATTTGACCTTAAAAATATCAAATTCTGACTAGATTTTCTCGAAAACAAAACTTCAAATCGAAAAACAAAAAATCGACTCGCAATAATAATAATAAAAAAAAATATTTTACGATAGATTGTTTCATATTTATGCATCTAATCTTTTTACGTTGATTTATATTCTCGTAAGTATTATTTAAATCTCCCGAAATGCTGCTGTTTTTGATACGTGATGTAGATTTTTATTTTTTTTATTATTGTACAACAGAACATTCATTCCAGTTACAGTACAATTTTACATCATATCAGCATTTGGGTAAGTGACTCTTCAATAATTGTTTTAGGTCATTTAGAGAACAGTCACTTACATCCAAATTCTTTGCTAGTTCGTTCAACAGCACCACTCCCCTCGTCATGCTATGCTTTGCCAGGACGTCGGTTTTGCCTTTTGGTACTCTGAATAAGTCATGGTATCGACTTCGGCTGTAGTGGTCTGGTACATATAAATCATAGCATCCCAAGAGGAATGGGCTATCAATAAAATTTACTAGCTTCCCGTTTTTTTTTATTTATAAATTAGAAATTTTTTTTAAATAAAATATTATTTGGTAATGTGAGCCCCACTGGGTGCTTTATCAATACTGAGGCCCCTATTTTACAATTTTATTTGAAAAATTGTAAATAAAATGGACTGTGTTAAGATTATGTTACATTAAACGAATTTAAATGAAATATTAAGAAATAAATAATACGAAATCTGATGTATGTATTATTACGCGATCGTCTGGACGATGTAGGCCCTCTGATTGGTCAAATTAAAATTGACTGTTTCGTGTAAATTCCGCTAACTTTAAAATTAAGACCCGATTTCATACTAAAATAGGATCACCGGATTTCTTCAAAAGCATCGTTTCTGCTCATATAATTTTTGGATAATATCAAAGAAAATATGTTTTAGAAAGTTCATAATCCATTGGATTAATTACATTACAATGAAAATAATCCACAGTTACGTGATTATGTTTGACGTTTATAAAAAATCACGCCTTCCTTCAATATGGCCGATACGCACGGATGTGATTGGTTTATTTATGGCACGGCTATAGATGGCCGACAGAGCGCACCTCTGGCGGTATAAAAACGAACCAAATGACTGGCGCGAATATTTAAATATGCAGCTTACAATACTTGAATACTTGACCATTGACAAGCGTTTAATAAGAAGATTTCTTCTGGAAGCTTTTCACTTTGTAATGGCATTTTTCATTATTATTTATAATTTTTTTTTGCTTATTAATTAAATCTGATTTTATATTGACATGTTTTCTAAATTCTAAAATTTCAAAATTATTTATTTGCGATGCTTTATATCCTGAGTGAAGTATTGTAAGACCTGAATTTTTATCTAAAGTGTGATCATTATTCAAAAGATGATTTGCAAACTCAGATTCACTATTTCCATTTAGAGCCCTGAGATATTCTTTAGTTCTGACTTAAAAGTTTCTATTGGTTCTACCTTTGTAAAAGAGTGGAAGATACTCTCAGTATCGCCCTGGTGTAAGACCACCATTCAGAATTGAAACGTTGCTTGAAATGGCTTTAGCCGTGTTTGGTGACCAGATCTGAATAGCCAGGTACTTCCCCACCTTCCTCCTCCCCATCTCCTTCCCCTCCCCAATACCCTCAGCCTCACAACATACCCCAATTGGGGATGCCATAGTCTCACTGGCTCCAGACGGGAGCAGTTGGGACTCTTGTGCGGTATTACTGTAAAAAAAAAAAAAAAATTACAATCATCCCAATTGAGTTTTTATACTCCTGATTTTTTTGTTTGATCTTTATTATTAAGAATATATTTCTTCATTGTTATTAGTGTAAAACGCCAGTTGAATAGTACCAGGATTGTTTTTATATATAATTTTAGAAATATCGTTATCCACAAACAGAATTCTACGCCACTGTTTATTTCAATCATTAGAAAAAGTATATAACAACCTTCCACATAACATTAAACAAATACAAGATACACACAAATTCAAATCGTTACTAAACACTTTCCTTGTTAATAAATGTCACTACACGTTGAGTGAATACCTCACGTAAATGAAACGCCTATTTTTATTGGTATATATATTTGTATTTTTTTCATTGGTATATTGTTATTTTATCTGTATAAACATTGTAATTATTATAATAAAACAAATAATATTATATAAATATTGAATTTAAATAAATGTGGTTAGCTGGAAGAAATGGGGTCTATCCATAAGCTACACCTTTTGTAATTTTTATTTTACAATAAATAATTTTTGATTTGATTTGATTTGATAATACCGTTTGAAGAGAATATATATATTTTTTTTATTTAGTATTTCAACTATCAATTTATTAGAATAACCGTTATTAAATGCTATTTGTCTTATGAATATATTGTTTTATGGTTATATGCTATTTGTTTTTGTCAGGTCTTAAAATACTTCACTATAAATAATTTAGAAATTTTAGAAATGAGGAAACATGTTAATATAAAAGCAGATATAATTAACAAGAATTTTTTTATAAACTCTCTTTTAAATATTTTCCCACTTAACTGGTCTTTCCCGTCTAACGATATTGTAATTCCTAATTCTTATAAACCCAGCCTACTCTTACCCCTCCCCCCTCCTTCCACTTCTTCTTTCCCAATTGCAATCTATATTTAATTTTTGACTTCGATGTATACACAATAAAATGTAAACATTATATTTATTTATTTAGGGGAAGGGAGGGTAAGATGGAAGGAGCGGGCAAGATGGAAACTATCTACCTATCGCAAACCGCACGACAAAGTGCCCGTGTCTCTACGCACACAGATATAAGGGCCCATGTTGTATTTATGTCCGGTGACTCGGTTCGGCTCTCGCCACCAAGCGACTTAGACGCGTGTTTTGTATTTTCGCGACGAATTATTACAAAATCAGTGGACTTAAAAGTGTGATTACTCATACAAAGTAAGTAATACTACCATTTTGTTTTTATAAACACTAACTATAAGGGATAGATTGTATGAATTGATATTTAAACAGGAAAAAAATTAAAGGATTTTCTAAGATATTGATATTATTATTGGCAGTTAGCTTATGGGCAAGATGGAAAATTGCATTTTAGGGCAAGATGGAATAGTTTCCATTTTGCCCGCGTGCAATTATTTTGATTTCTGTTTTAATTTTTTTCAACCAATTGAGAATGATTCTCTTTATAGATGGTGTACAAGTATATTAGAAAGAGCAACATAGGATCTTGGATCTTGACTTGGCAGATAGCAATGGACGAAGCTGTAACTACTACAATACGCGCAGCTTCATAGAAATATGGAATTGCGATCGGAACTTACACCGCTATATCAAAAAAGGTATCGCGTCCAAAAACCTAGGTAGATTTCAAACTGTTTTTTCGAAAGAACTCGGGAGAAAAATTTGTGACCTTGCTATTGAACGGGACACCCTTTTTTACGGATTAACAAAATAAAGTCTACAGCAATTTGCTTATGAGGTGGCGGTACAAAACAAATACCGCATCCATTTACATGTGAGAAGGCTGGGGGATCATGGCTTAACGGATTTATGAAAAGGCATCACCAACTAACTTAAAGGACACCGGGACCCACAGCTTTAGCTCGTTGTTCTGCTTTTAATCGCACGCAGGTGGATCGGTTCTATGATAACCTATGAATGGTTATTACTCAAAATACCTTTATGTCACGACCTGACGACATCTATAATATGGATAAGACTGGTGTTAAGACTAGTGTGCCTCTAAACCTCCTCGAGTAATTTCTACAAAAGGCAAAACACAAGTAGGCGTTGTATCAACAGCAGAAAAAGGGCTACTTACCACAATGATTTGTGCTTGCAGTGCAACTGGTCGCTTCATTCCACCTTTCTTTATATTTGGACACAAGAAGAGAATGAATGAACGTCTTTTGGATGGAGCTCTCAATGGCTCTCAAGCTTGGTGTTCTGATTCGGGCTGGATAACTAATGACACTTTTAACAACTGGCTTCTAATATTTATTGAGAAAACAAGACCCACAGCAGATAGACATGTTTAATTAATTTCAGATAATCATGTTACTCATCAAAACTTCTTCAAGAACGTTTACGATAAAAGTCAACCCAAACAGTTCTCCTTACCTAACTATTCTCCTAATTTCAATATAAACCTGTCACATGTGCACATCGAACTAAACGAAATTATTAAACAAATTAAACTTCTTGATCCCAACAAAAATGCTGGTCCTGACAACATTCCACCACTACTCTTACAGAAGTGTGTCACCGTTCTTGCTTATCCCCTGTACACATTCTTTAGTCATTCTTTATCGAAAGGTATATTTCCCGATCTATGGAAACATAGTTATATAACACCTATCTTCAAGAAAGGGGATAAAAACGAAGTAACTAATTATAGACCGATATGCATACTATCAACAATTCCAAAACTCTTTGAGAAGCTTATCCTGGATAAAATAATTAGTTCATTTAAAGATATTATATGTACTGAACAGCATGGTTTTATAACCGGAAAATCAACACTAACTAACCACATTCTATATCAAAATTTCATTTCCGATGCAATGGCGAAGAAGCTTCAAGTTGATTCAATTTACACTGACTTCAGCAAAGCATTCGACAAGGTTTGTCACGCTATTCTCGTAGAAAAACTGTTTAAAGCTGGAGTTCGTGGAAATATGTTGCATTGGTTTATAAGCTATCTTTCAAATAGAAAACTTAGTGTTAAACTAAATGGGGAATCATCATATGATTTTTTTGCATCTAGTGGGGTACCGCAAGGTTCCCACATCGGACCTGTATTATTTATATTTTTTGTGAACGACATTTGTAATATTTTTAAAGGCATCGACGTACTTATGTTTGCAGATGATTTGAAACTTTTTAAAGCAATTCGAAACCTGGACGACTGTTATATTCTCTCAGCAAATTTGTCAAAATTAGTTCAGTGGTGCAACGATAATAAGCTATACCTTAATGTTAATAAATGCACAACTATGAGATTTTTCAAAATAAAAAATCCGATTTATTTTAATTACTCAATAAATAACATCATTCTCGAATCTGTTTCCCAAATAAATGACTTAGGTGTTACATTCAACACCAAACTTAGCTTCATACCTCACATTGAAAATATTTCAAAGAAGGGTTTAAAAATGTTAGGTTTTGTACTAAGAGTGGCTAAAGATTTTACCAACATTAAAACATTGAAACTTCTTTACACATCACTAGTGAGAAGTCAGGTTGAATATAATTCAACTGTATGGTCTCCCGACTATAATGCGCATTCTCAAACAATAGAAAGAGTACAAAAAAAATTCCTAAGCTTTTTAAATTACAAACTAAAAATACCTAAAGAACAAATAAACTACACTTATCTATTACGGTTATCTAATCTATTAACTTTGAGTGACAGAAGAACTTTTTTCGATCTAGTATTTCTATTTTAAATCTTGCATAATACAATTGACAGCCCTGAATTATTGGCGCTCATAAATTTGAATGTGCCAGCCAGAAACACAAGGTCAGTAATACCGTTTTATTGTGGTAATACTACGACCAGGACGCAGTTCAATATACCACTCCACAGAATTCAAAACTTGGGAAATATGTATTCGCACATAGATGTATGGAATATGTCACTGATACAATATAAACATGAAATAATCAAATCATTTATCCATGATACAAGTTCTCACTAAAGAAGTTCATTGTTAAATTTATCAACTACATCGGCAAATTAAATGTATGATTCATAGAAGCATTATAAACCATCATAATCTGTAGTATTATTTAGTTATAAAAAAAAAAGTTTTTTCATCATTAAAATTAACTTATATAAAATATTAACATACAAATCGGACAGTTCCAAACTCCTGCAACTAGCTAATTCCCCGGTACAGCGGTTTTGTACTATGCGAAACCAATACCGAACCAATACCGTAACAATAACGTTGTGATTCTCTGATCACAGTACTTTAAATTTTGGTCTTTATTTTTCACTCAACTTAAAATTTAAATTTTTAATGCATTTATTTTTAATTCATTTATGTATGTATGTATATTTCTTTCTCGTGTTAAATTGTACTGCCTTTATGTATATATGTAAAAGCCCTCTGGGCGTAAAATATAATAAATAAAAAAAAAAATAAAAAAAAACCTAGAAACTTTAAATTTTGCTCGAGGAAAACATATAAGCATGGTCAGTATTCCCTCTCACACAAGCCACAAGCTGCAACCATTGGACGTCTCGGTTTATCGTTCATTCAAAGTGGCTTTTGAGCAAGCCCTGACACTTTTCAAAATAATCATCCTGGAAGAAGAGTAAATCAGTTTGATATAGCTAGGCTAGTATGCATCGCCAACGAAAAAAGTACTACTGTGCAAAATGCCACTAGTGGGTTCAGAAAGGCTGGCATCTTCCCATATAATAGACATTTGTTTACAGATTTAGACTTTGCACCGGCCACTGTTAATGAAAACGCTCCAGTAATTGAAGGCGAACAAAATTCCATTGTGACTGATGAGGGAAACACAAATGATTCAGTATTTGAAAGCCAATCTCACGTCAACGTCAATATTGCAGACAATATTACCAATGAAACATCTACTTTCCATGATGGTTATGAAAAAATACAGGATGAAGAAGTGAAACTTAATTTTGATAATACACAGAATACGATGTCAGAAGAAACAAGTTCAGGTGTTATTGATAAGAGTTTGGAACAACCATCCACCTCGTACTTAGTTTCTCCAATTAAAATACTTCCATCACCAAAAGTTACTCCTACAATAAAGAAACGAAAATTGAGATGTCAAAAATCAGAAATCCTAACTAGTTCTCCATTCAAAGAAACTATTGAAAAAAATACGGAGCTGAAAGCGAAACCAAAATTAGTCCTTAATCCGGTCATCAATGGCAAGAAAAACAAAGGAAAGGGCAAAGGAAAGGGTAAAGGAAAGGAGAAAAGGACAGGAAAAGATGAGGACATACTACAACATCCGGAGCAGTCAACACAAGACGATGTGTTGTGTGTATTATATGGAGAAGCATATGTGGAACCGCCCACAGAGGACTGGGTACAGTATCCAGAGTGTTGTGGTTGGGCACATGACCTATGTTCAGACATAGAAAACGGTTGTCTTTTATGTGTCAATTGTAAAATGCAAGGATATCCTATTCATTCCATCTTGCCCTTATAAGCTTTCCATTTTGCCCTCAGGGTTAGGGCAAGATGGAATTATTCCTGTTTTTCTTTTATGAGTCTTAACAGATTTTATACTCAATTTTAATTATTTTTAATAACGCAATTTTATAAGCATGTAAGATCTCTCTGAAGACTTATTAAAATAAAGGATTAATATTATGTTGTTCTAATTTTTTTTACATCTTAAAGTTAAGCCTTCCATCCTGCCCTCCCTTCCCCTATTGGACAATTTGCATAGCGCCGCTTTTGTGAGATATCACCTCAGGGGCTCTATATTGTAATAATCTACCTTTATATATAGATTTTTACTCTCCTGATGAAGGTGTATATATAATAGCACGGGCAAGCCACCCAGTGAGGCCAACATTACTGAAAAACTTTGAAATGTAAAAAAATATTGTACAAATTAAAAAAAAAATCTAACTTTACTTTATTAGATACAGTAACAGTTGTAGGTAAAGAATTAACATCAGTTGGAGAAAAATTAACACCTTTTAATTAAACCGACTGCTAATCTCATCGCACAATTACCCTCCTTTTATTCATAAACACGGGTACAATTAATCAATTTGTAATAATCTATTATTTCAGTCAACTTTGTTATAACTATCTTTAATTGTGACAAACTATACGATATTGATTAAACTTATAGACATTGACGGTTGTAACACATATTTAAGCACAGCAAGTCTCCTATGAGCTAATTATATTAGGTACGATAACAGTTAATATCAGTTGTAGACATGTAGTCAATAATAGTGTTTCATTTGAAATAATCCATCACAAATACGTAAAATTTCATTTATTCAAACAACTTCATTCTTATTATGCGTAAATTTAGCATGTTATTATTCATTAACTCCTTCCTGTTTCGTGTTTTAACAATATATACTCACCCTCTCTCTGTGAATGACCTAATATCTATCTATTAAATGTAACTGTTGTTAGTATCACTTAAAATGGGCGAAGCCCATCTAAGTGCCGCCCGCAGGGCCTAGCAGAAAAAAACCCGCGGGGCGGGTTTTTAACTGCTAGTAATGATAATTATTCTAAGAAATAATTATTATACCACATATTTCCCAACACCATGTATTTAAAGGCAAGTAGATAACATGTTAAATAAAAAAATTAACAATGGGAAAAAACTTTAATTTTTACTTTATGACATAACTACTTGCGTCATTATTTGAGTGTATATTAATATATTCAAGGAAATACCTACGTCTTCAGAGAAAAGCAAAAAAGAGACGAGAGATTTTTATTTCACAAATTATTGAAATACCATTGAAAATAAAAGTGTTTAAGGAAATGCGATTGAATTCTTAACAAATGTAGGAATGAATGAAGTAAAAAAATATAGGTACCCGTAACAAAGTAAATTAAAGATCGTACCTATTTACTATTCTTACGTGGTTTATAGAAACGTTTTTTTTTTCGACTTTATGTCCGGGTTAAATCATCCCCACAGGAAAAACTAAACCCTTCCACACACTTTTCCACAAATGATCATCTAGTCAATCCACAATATGCAAGTGCATTATATAAGCATAATAAATACAAAACAATACAAGAACAACACGTCAAATCACCAGAGATCAAATGGGAAAATAATTCACCGACTCCAGATATTTTCATATCAGAGGGTTCGGCTCGGTAGAACTTCTAACTGGACCTATAAATCCTACTGATCCCTCAATATAAATATTTAAAAAATCTTTCGTAATCCTACGTGTATTTAAAATGACTGATTTTTGCATTTTTATATATAAATTCTTTGACGGATTACGCCTAAATTTTGAATGAGAGAATTAGGTATAATGCCAATGGCCGAAATAACAAATGGTAATATTTTTATAGTGTGAGAATGCCAAATTCTTTTAATCTCATTTCATAAATCTGTGTATTTTCTTATTTTTTCAGAAACAGATTTTTGAATATAACAGGAATTCGGAAGAGTGACATCAATGATCAATGAACGTATTTTATCATCAAACATTTTGAGGGTTATTATTTTTTTTAATGTGTTTACCACACAATAGTCTCAACTGCTCCCAATCGTCTAGACACAGTGAGACCAATTCGAGAGTATATTATATATTATTTTAATTGAACAAATTATGATTCATCAAATAAGATTTGCTCGCGCACACTGGGATTTGAACCCGCGACATGCGGATTGCTAGTCGATAGCCTTCCTCCTCGACCACAGAGGCCGTCAAATGCTATTACTATATACTTAGTGACAAAAATTCAGCGAAATGTTGAATTTATGAATGACGGTTGAAATGCTATGCGGAAATAAACACAACAGCGTAACACATGTTTCTGCCGAGCTCCGCATTTCAGTTCCTAGAAATAATACCTGACAATGCAGACCGAATATTAGGCTATAGCTTTGCACAGGCCTTGCGTGAAAAAAGGATATGTTGTCCTCTTTATATATTAGAATATAATATTCTTAAACCTTAACTACCTTTAACAAATTTATGTAAACAACCTTCGATTAATTTGTGCGTTTTGCAAAAATGGCAGTTAATTATGATAGTATAATTTGCATAGCGTTGTTTTGTGTTCACCTCAAGGACTTCTGACAACTTCTTACTAGCAAATAACTACAAATAATAATGTTAAAACCACTCGAGTGATGGCGTTTTCTCGTAAATTTTTTTTCCCTTAAATATTAATACAGAACATATAAATAACTTACTCTGGTATAAAGCCAACTTATTCACCTCATTGCATTGATTCCACGATAACACAACACAATAACAATTCAAAACGCCTTTAAAAAGTGATATAAGTCAGTAGAGCGATGAAAAAAACTTACCTATAAACCTTACCTACAACTTCGTTTTTGTTTCATCACTTTTCATGACTTTATATCACTTTTTAAATGTGCGTTCAATTGTGATTTTGATGAGTTATCCGGTCACCCACTGACACACACCCGTCAAAAATCACGGGATATTATAATTGTAGGATATGTGAAGCTGAAAATATTTATAAAAAAATATATTGACCAAAATTTTCAAAAGAATAATTTAGGCACCTGTCCTATTATTAAATTTGAAAAACTACTATGTTACATTATAAAAATTGTTACATTGCTACGGGTATATAACGTAACTTAGATAGTTATAAGTGAGTAAAGGCCCCAAGTGGCGGCGCCAGTGTTATATTTCTGTTCATAGCCATGTAATATATTACAGGTGAGTTACACAATTAGCCATCGCCGCACAAGTCAGGCAGCAGAGCTTGATACTCCAATCTTTCAGGGTGTGGATATAGTCAATCTCCCAATGAAACAAGTCCTTGGATGTGAGTGTTTATTGTACATATAAACAGGTTATCAGACAGATCTACAAAAGGTACATAGCTTTTTAAGGCCTGACTGTTACTAGGCAATCTACTGAATCTAATGGCTCTGAGGGACATAGGTACAATATTAGCTCACGTGTAAATTACGGCGGAGGCGGTGAATCGGTCAGCAGGTGCCATAGACAGGGTGCCTAGGCGGTTGTTGACGGAAGGCGGGGATACGACGCCTACAGGGCGGCGCAGAGGCGGCGGCAACGAGAGCGCACTGCGCTGGACGACAAAGGGGCGCCAGGGCTGATGCAGGGCGGATGCAGAAGGGCGGCAACGAGAGCACACTGCGCTGGACGACAAAGGGGCGCCAGGGCGGCGCTAGGAGACGCAGAGACGATGGAGCAGGGCGGGGGCACTGATTGGATGGCCAAGAGGGTCCACACAAACAGGCTAGGGCGGCAGACGCCCAGGGCTGAGGCCGGGGTCTACAAGTTCACGGTCTCAGCCTGGGGTCGACGGTAGGTGGGGCAGCCAGCATCACAGGGGTACGAGGCTGGCGGCGTGGTCAGAGACATGACCCAACTGTATAACGTAAGGTGCTGGTGGGCGACATCGGCAGAAGGAGACAGGACACAGCTCTACAACATCAGAAGGCTGTGGTTCTGGGGATCCTCTTGAAGTGGAAAGCGGGAACCAGAGAGGCGGCACACATGGTGAAACAAATCAGGCCGGTCCATATTTACGGCGACACCAATTTGGCGGCAATTGTTAACCCGGAACTAATACAGCATGTTGAACCCAACGGGGCCGGCGGAGAACTGATTTCGGGTCCCGCCGGGAGCGAACTCGTCCCCTCCTGATCTATTTTTGGCGCGTCGTCCGATGCCCTTATAAGGGCACGCTTTTGTCATCTAGCCATTTGATTGGTTGTTAGCCCTCGCGTGATCCGTGTCCGACGGAGATATCTCCGATGTACGTGTATGTATTGGTGAGCTAACATGCCCTCAAAGCGTGCTCCGTTTCTGGGGGTCACGTGTGGATATACATAACTGTGTAGTTTGTGCAAATCATAACAAAATACAAGACACTTTATATTCTCACCAATAGAATAAAATTTTGCACCTTTTAAGAATATGTATATATCCATTGAACCTAGTTTAATGAAACCACGCGCATTGTCTCAGTGGCGTATATTTTCTCTATTAATTCATCTAAACATCGCAAACTTAATTAATTCATCTAAGAAAAACAAATACACATTTCGAGTAAAGAATTATTAGTTTATAAAATAATTTTAGTACTTACTTTATTGCTTGCCTGATATGATAAGCAGTTATAATAAGTAGTTCTAACTTGGAAAATATAAAGTTCATTGAAATTAAATGATGTTACGAGCTACGTTAGAATTTTTCACATCACTTACTTATCGACGCGCCAACCACCAATTATTTACTCACAAACCACTCTGTATCGTATTGGTACCTATATTATACAGCCCTGAAATTCTTGCCACAATAAAATTATTTGTACCTTCCAAAAATACGAGACAAAATTCCACCTTTTTCTGTGACAATTTCAAATCTAATTATCAAGCGCACATATCGTTAAATCGAATACAAAATTTTGGTAATAAATTTGGTAATGTTGTTGATATATTTAGAGATTCCGTAGCAGTGCTTAAACGAAATCTACATAAACACTTTGCTGAAATGTATGACTTCTCCACTCCATAGTGAAAAACCCATTTTTTAGCTTCTGTTTTTTCACTCTTTTCTTTTATGACTTTTTAACTTTAATATATATGTTTTAACTTTACAAATTAATACTGTAATTTAAATAATAATTCGAATATGATTTTAAGTCCCTATGAATGCTGATTAATTTCAATCCATTTATTTTTCTAAGTAAGTAAAAAAAAAAAAAAAAAACTGTTCTCCATAATGGTATTCTGTATTATTTGTAAAACATTTATGTACTACAGATATAATAACTATTTTATTTATATATGTACGTAAACTTTTAAATGTCACATAGTTAATGTAATAACACTAATAACAATGTATGTAAAAGCCCAATGGGCGTTTAAATAAATAAATAAATAAATAAATATTGCATTTCGTTGCCCTAAACACAACACCAGATCGAACGACTTGTTTAGAACACTACACTGTAAAGCCAAATATGCGCAAAACTCTTTAATAGGACGTATCTGTAAAACTCACAATGCCTCTAGAGATGTAGACATTTTCAAGTGTAACTTGAAAACATATAAAATGCAACTTACTAAACTGATAACTTAATTTTTTATTTTGTGAAATAATCCTATCATCTTTGTTTATTTTATTGTTTTTATTATAATCATGCGAAAACTGTATTACTACTAACTGTCTTTAATTGTTTTTATAACATTTTGAAATTCCATATAATGTTTATTCTTTATATTTCTTTGTCATTTATAAATATATTGTATAGGTGCAAATATTGAATCAACGACTAGAATTAATGGAACATTATTGTTCCACTATTATAAATAATTGCTGTTTATGCTAAATATATAAATGACTGTTTGTTTCCAAAATAAAATAAATAAAATATAGTCTGGACTTTCTAGTGAGAAGGGCCAAATTAATATTAAGCAAGCAGAATCCAAACCTTTTCACACAGCTGAAACACAAATATTCACTGTGGCGCTAAGCCTGCTAAAATAATAGGTAATACAAAAAAACACTACTTTTCATAAAAATAACGCGAAATTTCAGGTCCCCCCCGATGGATTAGATTAGGGAGGGTTAGGTTCAGACGAAGAGAATGCAGAGTAGATAATGTACAAAAATGTACGATTTTCAGAATTATTTGTATCCATCCCACAAGTTGACAGTATGTCACAGAGGGCAGAGGTAAGTGCCACTCGCGGTTTTTAATAGATAATCCTTGTTTTCCCATCCATAGTACCACAGTATCCAGTTGTAATAATTTTTGGTGATAACATCGTCTCATGACGTTATATTAAAAAAAAAACAACGGATAAAATCACAAAAAAAACACCTCAGAAGACACGCAGTTTAATTTTGAATATAAATTAACGTATTTTAATCGTGCCAATCAACCAAATATTGGTACGATTTGAGAACATATATTTATGTCTAAAATACTGCTAAAAAGTTTTATTAATGGCAAAAACATATACCGAAATATATTTTTTAAATTGTCATTTTTATATGTCGCTGTTTTGTAATGAAATCACTCCCCAAGATTGAAAAACTTAAGAAAAACCTCATTCTATGTATAATTATTTAAGATTTTTAGTGAATATATTTCAATTGGTGTTGGCGGCATTTTGATGGGCATTGCCCAATTCCCTGATAGTAGAGTTTTGCCCCTATGCATGTACAACTGCAATTAATAGAATGGTTGCAAAAATTAACTTATCACATACCTTTTCATTTTTCTATCCATTTGTGATGCCCACGTAATATATGTATGTCGTATAACTTCGTTAATTTTAAACAAACTGGACGAATGAAAAACAAATTTCTACTAAGTAACAAACTCCCTTTAGGAGGAAGCTACAAGCCAAAAATGTGTACATTCTTGGTATACCTTATATTGTAGGTAATAAGCATTAAAATCGCTTGAAAAACGGAGTCTAGAATCGTTAGATTTCAAGCACAAAACTGTTTTTTATTTATTTTGTAAATAATTTTATAAGAAAGCAAAAAAGTTAGTTAATTGAAACTGTCACAGATAATCTTAACTATAATACTGTATTATTTTAAAAGTTGTTTCCTTTACGCGTTCATACATTTCTATTAAAAAAAAATTTTTTTAGTAGTTTC
Organism: Hesperophylax magnus; assembly: GCA_026573805.1. Classification (NCBI taxonomy): domain Eukaryota; kingdom Metazoa; phylum Arthropoda; class Insecta; order Trichoptera; family Limnephilidae; genus Hesperophylax; species Hesperophylax magnus. Next base: position 189,002 of record JAIUSX010000006.1, on the reverse strand, counting down.
ATTTATATTTTTTAATTGAATAATTTATTATTTTATTTGTATTCTACTCAAGCGAAACGATAGGAAAATCTTCAATTTATCTAAAGCATATTTTTTGGTATTCATAATGTACACCAATTCGTTATAAAGATTAATCAAAATAGTGATTTAGCATTAAGTTTCGCCTTAACTAAAAACTCTACTCAATCAGAATTCGAGAAACTGAAGAACGCCACTAAAATTGTGTATTTTGACATAACATTCGAGTTACTCCCCCCATCAATGGTTTCCTATAGTAATACCTCCCATAGGGTATAGATCAAATCCGCTTCAGAGCTCTAAAATTTCCAGATTACCGTTTAGAATATATCATTGTAGATACATTTTTTTGTTCCTAGTCACAGAAAAGTTCAGAAAAATAATATCGGGCGATCCAAAAAACCGTGACCGGAATATCGTCGCACATAAAATTGGGTTAATAGTTTTAATTATGAAATCAAGAAATAGGACGGTTAAAAAATATGTCCCAGACGCCTCTCCCGGTAAGACAAGAGATCGTGGACATAATATTATGATGGATAATCTTAATGATGTATCAGGAAACTGAAACTGGAACTAGGAAAATCATAGTGTACACTGACTATAGTAAGGCTTTCCAAAAAGTCTCACATAAAATTGTCATGCATTAATTAAGAACCCTTGAAATAATCGAGAGAATAATCGGTATCGCAACTATTCCGCCTACCGAGATACTGCAGCGCTACGGAAATGTTCCTGGAAGGACGAGTGCACACTTTCAGAGCTCTTCTCCGCCACCACATGGGAAGCTTATTTGACTACTCCAATCAAATAATACAATCATCACTGCCATGGTTGCCTGGATGGAGTTCCCCATGATGGCCCTCTGGAGACGGGAGATGTCCAAATATCCTCCATAAACGGCTGCTAACACACATTTTTGTGTTTTTCTTTTTTTAATTTTTCACTTACATTCCACATTTTATGTGCCTTTCGTATTATTATTTTTCTTATTCTAATTGTATAGGGGAGAGTAGGGAATATTGGACCGGTCGTTAAATTGGACCAGCGTAAAATTAACGAAACTACAAAACATATTTTGATCCTGGCAATACTGAATGTTGCGCAGCTAACTTTAATGTTGCCTTACCGACCGGCATCACATTCGAGAAGAATTAACAGAAGTGACAGGGACAAAACGAAATCTCTCTGCTTCGATGTAATATTTGGAAAACTTTCATACTTCTTTAACTGCAACCATGGTTAACGTTTTTTGACTATCTTTTCATATTAAACTCGGTAATTTTCATAGTTTTATGCCCGCATTAACTTTGAATATCCAAATATGTAGGTTGTGTTTGATAAAAAAAATTGTTTGAAAGAAGTAAGAGTTCGATTAATTGGACCACTGTGAGTTCGGCAAATCGGACCGGTTCAATTTATCCTACTCAATGCTGCTACAAGTGAAAATAAATTGTGACTGCAGTTAAATTTGTATTTATTTTAAATGGCGGATAGTAAACATTATTACAAATGGACACAAGAAGACCTAAGGCAAGCAATATTTGCGTTTCGTAATGAACATGTTGGTTTGAATGAATGTGCCCGTGTTTTTAAAATTCCAAAACCGACTTTAAAGAGGCATCTAGATTAGAACAATACACACAGGACGACCAACAGTTTTAATTTTCAGAAGCAGTTGAAAATGATTTAGTGAACCATCTCCAACACTGGAACAGTGTATGTTTGAAAAAGGCGCGTGGTGCTCAGAAAGCTTTCATATTAACACCAAGCCCTTATAAAAAATAATTTGTTAATATCTATTCAGAAACCTCTAGGTAAGAGACCAAAAATGGAGCCTATTAACAAAACCAGTAAATGCGTAGGAATCGGAAAAAAGAAAAAGATGAAAGCTGCAAGCAGTGTATAGCTCAAAGGTTAAGGCATTGGAAAGAAGACAACTAAACCCAATAAATACAATAGCAGCAGTGATTCAGATACTGAGTTAGAAATTGTGTTGGACGACTCTGATAGCCTACCATCTGAAAATAAGGAAAATGCATGCGGTATATGCAATGAAGATTATTTTGATTAGCAAGGACCAAAAGTAGACTGGGTTCAATGTGTGCATTGTCATAAATGGAATCACGAAACCTGTGTAAGCAACCCAGATATTTGTGATAATTTCTACAAAAAATAAAGCGTTCTCTCGTATTACAATACATTAGGTAATATTAGTAAGGTGGGTTGGGTCAGGTTAGGATAGTTATTTCATGTTTATTTTTTAGGTAAATAAGCTGTGCATTCTAACAATAGAACAATCCTAGGTCCAATTTACAAAACCCACAGGTCCAATTTAACAAACCGGTCGGCTAATTTGGAACAAATGCCTAAATGAAGTAAAATATTTAAAAGAAAATAACTGTTAACATTTAATATAAAATGATAAACGGCCTTTGTAGTCTGATAACGCACCTTTCATGTCAGTATATTTGAAGTCCTCTAATGTAATGAAATACCAATAAATTTACTACTTTCCGAAAAGTGGTCCAATTTAACAGACTCTCCCCTATATTATTTCAAAATTTGGAATGTATTGAATTGTACTACCCCTGCATACATTCTGGAATAAAAAAAATGTACACAAAAGAAGAATATATAATATATATATATATATATCAGTTAAAGTCACTCTACATTTTTCAAATCAGTTTGAAATCTTCACCGGCACTCCACAGGGACCAGTATAGTTTTCCTTGTTTATCAACGATGTAACTACTGTTTTTGATGGAGTTATGATACTTTTATTTTCTGATGATCTTAAAATTTACAATTACTAATCTCAATTACTATTATTACTACGTATATAACGCAGCAGAAATGAACTGTTCCTCAATATTGAAAAATGCTAAATCCATTATGCATCAATATAGCATTTACAACATTTTCCTAAAAAGAGTTGAGCAAATTAAGAACCTTGGTATTATTTTTGAGAGTAAATTAACTTTTATTCCTCATTTTAATGAAATAACAAACAAGGCCACGAAATATTTGGGGTTTATTTCACCGTATCTTTGGCTTACTTCAGATTGGAGTACCAGGAAGACCCTTGGTCTTCACCAGTTGTTATGATGCAGGGCTAGATTCCTTTTGTTTTAATATTTTATTCATTAATCTGTTCTGCATCATCACATTTATCCCCGCCGATTCTCTAACCTAGTTAGGAACTGGGCGATTGTCGCTGGTATTGGTTTTGGTTAAATTTCGCGTATGGTCGCTGAGAGCGACATCTGAACCTGGCGGAAATAAGAAACCACTTCTTGTCTGGACAGTCAACGTGTGGGTTCGTGGACTGTACAGATGATGGACGCGGTGCTTTTCGTTTTTGAATAATTAATTGTACGGAATGTAATTCCATTTTTGTAGCCGATGAATGCGAGTTTGCTTACGTGCACGGCGGGAAACGTTTTGTGACCGAAAATTAACCATTCCCAAAGTGGGTAATAGTGATTTCGCTGGACGGAAGTTGTTACGGACGAACCACGCGACCGGCGTTATTCGATTGAACGGGAATCCGTAAAGTAACGGTCAATCCTGCGTAGGATTGGATCATACGCAATTAATATTTCGTGCCAAGCGGGAACCTCGTTCTTCTTGATTTTTGGAGTTTGAATCCCGACATCGCACGTGTTCGGCGGGCCGAGAAAGAGTCCTTTGTATGGGTTGCAGCATCCCCAGGAACGGCTACGCGCTTATAGATAGCTGGGGTTTATGGATGCGGCCGGGAGAAGTATATCCACCTTTCCAGAAGATGGATCACGCTTCTACGGAGTTACGTCAGCCGCCGAATGGGGGTGCGGGACGTTCCGTCGCTTCTCGCATCAAGAAAAAGCAGTGTTCGACACTAGAAAACGCGATGTTCGGCTCCCGTAGTTTAGATACAGATAGCTAAAAAACTGGTCGGTCTTTGGGGTAAGTCAAAATTGTATAATACTGTTGATCTGTCGAGCTAGGACTCATCAGCAAAATATTCAAAGGTTTCCAATACACGTAATATCAATCCATGCACCGCCTTTTATTTATGTACGATGAGATACCATCCTAAAAAACTATCATGATACTGACACGCGACCTGGTTGCGAACTTTCACCCCTGAGTTTATTTGTGCATAGACATTCTAGAAATTTGATACTACCTAGATTGGCGCGTTCTAATTGAACAAAGTTTATGTAACAAAATATTAGTATAACAATATCTGTGACTACTCTGGCTACTCTATTTGGACTCTGTAATTTGACTACCTCAATAAAGCCGCTGTTAGGACACTACACACATCCTTAATTCTCGTCTCCTTACCACATCACCAAAAATCTTTCGAACTCAGTTTATTATTTTATGTAGGTACTACTTGTTATTATACTCCTAAACAAATTACCTGTAATAATGCATAACAGGTAAAAGCTTTCAAGGCGAGAATAAAATAAATATTTTAAAAAATAACTACCTATGTAGTTAAGTACTTAAGGAATGAATGTTTTATAAACTATTTATGAAATCTGTTGCGTTATAATATTTTGTTCTTTTTCAATTTAGAGCAATGTTCAAATTGTTTTACATTGTCATTTATTTTTGTAAAGACATTTTATACATAATATTATTTTGAGATTCTGATATATTATTTACATTTATGTATAAAAGTAATACGCAGTACAAAAATTAGTAAGTTTTTTATGTATAACATGGCATCTTCACAAAGAAGTGAACAAGACAACAATCCTAGATGTAAGTACAATATATATTTTTTTGTTTTGATTTGTATTTCTGTCACGATTATTTTACTATAAAATCAATTATATTATTTATTGTTTCACCTTTGATGACCTTTACGCTGATATATTACAGACGATCAAAATTTGAAACATGCCTTGAATCGCTTACCGTTCAAATGTAAAACATTAAAAATGGCTCTCTTGATCTTCGATTTGATGGTCATCAAAGTTTCGGTCAGCAGGAGTTTAAAAATTAAAAATTTCTCAAATGCAGTCAATTTCCTGGAAAAATTCGGTTTATGGGAGTCACTCGAATAACCGAAATTGAACTTGATTTAGACTAATTTAGGGCTGGGGAATCCGAATCTGTAAGAATTAGGTGGGGGTCGGCACTATTAACTGAGTTATAGGGTTTTGAAATTTCGTACGCGATACATAGAAAACCATGTTTTATTTATCAATTATGACATAAGAAAATCAAATTAATTACTTTTTAATAGTCTCACATTTCAGAAGTGCCAACCAAAAAATAAAAAGTGTTGCCATATAATAATAATATCAATGCATGGAAAATTCAGAAAATTAAATATCATTTGCCAGATTTGTAGTTTATTATTTAAAATCTTGTAAATATTAAATTTATATTATTTTCTGTGATTTTCTATAGCAAAAAAATGACCCTTTAATAACGCCCACTCGCGTCCCCTTTAGAGTTTTATGCCAGTTTTCAAGTAGTTTGTGGGCTATGCTAGGTTTGTATAGACTGGTTTGTGATTTGATTCTAATACCTTTTTTCCATGTTATTTCCTGTTACAAAAAATTGCCCCTTTAATAACGCCTGCTCGCGTCCCCTTTAGAGTTACATCCCAGTTTTCAAATAGTTTGTGGGCTACGCTAGGTTTGTATAGACTGGTTTGTGATTTAATTCTAATACCTTTTTTCCATGGTATTTCCTGTTACAAAAAATACCCCTTTAATAACGCCTGCTCGCGTCCCCTTTAGAGTTATATCCCAGTTTTCAAGTAATTTGTGGGCTACGCTAGGTTTGTATAGACTGGTTTGTGATTTAATTCTAATACCCTTTTCCCATGTTCTTCTGCCTACTCTAACCCAAACTAAAAACCTAACCTATTTTGTAAAAAAATATTATTATTATATGGCAACACTTTTCTTTTTTTGGTTGGCACTACTGAAATTTCAAAAGTATTAAAATAGTTGTTAATTTGATTTTCTTATGTCATAATTGATAAATAAAACCTTTTTTTCTATATATCGCGTACAAAATTTCAAGACCCTATAACTCAGTTAATAGTGCCGACCCCCACCTAATTCTTATTAGTCTAAATCAAGTTCAATTTTGGTTATTCGAGTGACTCCCATAAACCGAATTTTACCCAATTTCCTTTTATAATAATTAAGGTAAATCAGAAGGTTTTATTAAAAAAATATTTCGTATTTTCCGTGGCCAGCGATTCCGAATAATTATCAAAACTTCTTTATATTGAATTGCATTGAACCTAAAAAATATATATAAAAAAATAAAGAGACGTGTGATTTAAATTCAAAATTTCACAAATGCAGTGCGATTCCTTTTATAGTAGTTAAGGTAAATCAGAAGATTTTATTTAGAAATATTTTGTATTATCCGTGTCCAGCGATTCCGAATATTTACCTTTTAATGTATCTAGAATTTAGATGTTGACATTGGTAAGTTTTCCAACAAAAAAGATAAACTTGTCCAATTCCGATGCACGTATGTACGCAAAAAATTATAAATCGTACTTGGTGTTAACTCAATTATTACAATAAATACCTATGTAGTGGGAGATGGTAAAAGATGCACTAAACTTCCATTTTTTCTCAATAAAATGAAGTTTGAAGGTTACGAAGTACGCATAAATGATTAAAATAACACCCTAAAAACCTATTTTGTGCGTGTTTCCCAACTTAAATAGTTGTCTCCATTAGATATTTAAGTTGAAAGCTAGTGTTATTTTTTTACCCTTTTGAACCTTTGCATAGAGCTGGAATCGACAAGTTTACAAAAATCTTTTTGTAAAATTTATTTAAAAAGTTTTTATCACTCTGCCTATTGTATTGCAGGTTTATACATTTTCATCGCTTTGTATCATAAAAACAATAACAAAAACTTAGTTTCAGGCAGCATGCTGCCAAAAGCCCCCAGGAGCACGATCACCAGCCGAGTGCGGGTACAGCGCAACTGCAAAGGGGACTCACCGGCCAGGACTATCCTCAACACACCTGTAATGTACCCGTCTTACTTGATTTCCTCTCTCCCTCCCCCCCCTCAACTGTCTGGCCAAACTGCTCCCCCAGGAGTATTATCACAAGCCGGGCGCGAGAGTTGCGCCCGGCTTGTAATAATAGGGTATTCGCCTCACTTGGTGCCCTTTCTTTCTGCCTTTCTTTCTGCCTTTCTTTCTCCCTGCCTCGACTCTCAGGCCAAACTGGCTCCCCGAAGTACCATGGTAGCTGTGCAACTCCTTGTCCCTGCTTTCATTGTAACTGCCTTAAATAGGTTCCCGTTCTTCCCCTTTTCTCCTGGATTGCCTAGTAGGGCTTACGTTCAACATTTAAATGTACTTTACTTAGACTTCAAAACTAGATCTAAGAACTGGTCGGAAACAGCAAAACTAAATAAATACCTGCTGCTTATCTTGCATTATGAACTTATTTTTGAAACCTCGCAAGAGCTCTCTTATTTGTTCAGTATAAACACAGGGAACTATACCGCTACCCGGTTCTTGGACAGCGTTTTGAGGCGGGTTAAGGTATTAGGGGCTGTAGGAATGTTTTTTTAATGCGTGTCTTGGAGCGATCCGGATGATATGAATGAGGAAAAACAGACTATCGGAAGATATTTTCGGATGGCTTTTCCATCTTCATACTTCATGAAATGGGGTATATTAGCGCGGTAGCCAATCTTCTTACGAAAATATAATGTTATTAACAGAAATAAATGTTATGGTTTCAGCACACTGAAAGATCGAGACCTTCATCTGTTTGTGAAGAACTGTTGAAACCTTGCCTTGCAACCAAAGAAGTAAATAGTAAAATATTTAATTATCGAAGAAAGCAAACACTTTGTGGCTTGACATTATATAAATGAATTTTGTTTTAAACCTCTTTATTTGAGTTATGTAGGTCGAACTGTTTCGGTTGCACTCAACCTTCTTCAGGACTTGTTTATTTATTTATTCACGCCTTGAAGGCTTTTGCATTTATACGTTGAACGATATAAGCAGGTACAATACAAGTTATAATAGAAAGTTCTGTTGTACAAAGGAATTCAATAATTGTATACAATAGCAAAAGTACAAAATAAGTACCTCAGGTACTATGAAAGTAGTTACAGAGTAATGTATAAAATAAACACGAACAGTTTGTTGTAAAGCATGTTTGTATTTATCAAAATTAGTAAGTTAGTGTTTTACAGAACACAGCTAAGTTAATACAGCGATAAAAACTGCACATGAAGAAGTAAAAAAAATTTAAAGATATGTCGAAAGTTGAAAGGAGTTCGATAAGTGCATTCTCGTAATATAATAACGTAGTTAAAGTAAGTGTATTATCACAATCATAAAAGTAATCAGATTTCAATAGTTTGTGGTTAAAACACGTTTGTAATTAATCTTTATTACGCCCGATTGGACGTTTTACAGAACATAGATAAATTAATATAAAGATAAAATGTGCCATGAAAAAAATTTAGACTGAATTTTACTTTGGACACAGTGGTGGCGCTACACATCGATTGAATTAAGCTTTAGATTGGTTCAGAACTAAACTTGGAAATAGATCACAGAGAGTAATGATTAATTATATTAGTTCAAATAAATCAATTTTACATGGTGTTCCGCGGGGTAGTGTTCTAGTTCCAATTTTATTTTTTATATATTAACGACATTTGTAAGCTTCCGTTTTCTGGTACTTTCGTTGTATTTGCAGATGACATTGTTTTGGTATTTGCTAGTGATACATGTGAAACTTATGCTAAGTGCAAGGCGGGAATAAGGGGAGTCAAAATTTGGCTTAGTCAAAACCTGTTAACCTCAAACATGACCAAGACAAAACCATATGTATAGAGTAAAGTTGTATTTAAAAGTAAAAATAAGTATTTAAAAGTAAAAATATGTATTTAAAAGTAAAAATAAGAAAAATGCTAGAAATGCTAAAATATATTACCTTTAGCATTTCCTCTGTTAATAAGCCATCTTTAGACTGTTCCTTGGAAATACATTGTTGTGTGCAGGAGTGAAATTGTCTAATTGGAAAGAGTAGACAATATCAAATATCTTGGCTTAATAATTGATAGAAAGTTAAAATGGAACAAACATATTACTATATTAACAAACAAAATAAAAAAGCTAGCCTACATCCTTAATACTCTAAGAAATATATTGGATATGGTTGCATTAAAAACTGTATACTATGCGCTTGTACAATCAATGCTTTCATATAGTGTTAAATTTTGGAGTTCTTGTCACAAGACTACCCTAGAATTTAAAAACTTATGTATAAGAAAAAATTCGTCACAATTATTAAGTAGTGAAAGTAAAATTATGTCAATAAGGCAGTTGTACATAACACAGGTTCTCTGTAAATTTTTCAACAACATTGATGATACTGCCAAAGATTACAAGTGCACTACACTAGATTGGGTTAATCTTTAATGTATCAGCCGGTGAATACCAGAACATCATTTGGACAAAGGAGTTTTTATTATAAAGCTCCGTTGGTTTATAATATGCTCAGTGAAAATATAAAAACTTTAAGTTCTTTAAATATATTCAAGAAAATGGTAAAAAATTTCATCGTAGATGAGAGTGGTGATTTTGGATTACCCATCTGTAATAAATCACCTTTGAAACCCCATATTTGATATAATCCATCTATGTATGTATTACTAATTTTATTAAATATAATTGTGAAGCTGCTCATCTCGACACAAAAATTCCCTAGTGAGATCAGCAGCGGAGGAAATAAAAAAGTATTTTAATGTATATTTTCAAAAGAAATCTTTTGTTTACAGAAAACATTTGTGGCGACCAATGAAGTGGCCCCCTTGACAGAAACAGATGATTTAACAGCTGCAGATGACGTAAAATGCAATATGCGTACGGTTTCCCTTATTTTGATACCAGCTTGTAGATTGTTTTCCTGGAAATTTTTTAAAGTAATGCCATCAAATTTTAAACAATGATAACTGCCAGTATTGCTATTTATATAAATGTATTATTTTATAGTTGAACATGGCGGGGGAGATGAAGATATGATGTACCTAAATAAAACACAGGAATTCGAATTGCTCAAAAAGGATCTGGAGGAAAAGCAGGTAAGTCCTCACAAGCAACGAGCCATAATTAGCCCGGCCCGAGGAAGAACCGCGCCAGGACATAGAGAAAAAACAGTTTAGGAGGCGGGTGTGGGTACTGCCACCCCGAAAACCATGTATCATTACCCGGGTTTATGGGGCGTGAGGTTTTTCCAGGTTTTGCGGCAGACGCGTCCGCTCATCAAGTGCGTGACGGGCGGGATCGAGAGAGACCAGTAGACGGATAACCTGGATCTCTCCAGCCGAACTATCTCGACCCATTGTCTTGCACAGCGGTGAGAGGATTGGATTCATAATTTTTCACTCCTGGATACGCTGACATTATACCCTTCTTTCCCACACCTTTCTCTCCTTCCCTATCTCTAAAAGTCCCTCTACATATCATCTCCAAAGATGAATTATTTTCCTCTGGGCCTTCTGAGTGGAAATTAAAAAGGCTCCGTTACTTGAGTCAGCTTGCCCTTTGACATAATTTAATATTTACTTAGCCATTGGTTTAAATAAGGATAGATTAAAATACAAATGGTGTGTTGTTTCAGTCCGCCATACTCTTGCTGTTTTCGTACCTGCATGAGCTGCACGGAAAGATACAGGGCGCGGGGCGTGAAGTGCGCCCACTGGAACCTGATCTGCAGCTGCTGGACCTTAGCCAAGTACTGCGAGGACCCCTGCCCATTGGTAACATACCTGTATCACACTCAATCACACTCTCCCTAAAGAATATGACTCACACTCACTGTTTCCTATTTACTCCAAGATTCTGAAGCTCTAGTCAGAAACATATGTATTTTGTCTCTCGGAATCTTACAATGTTGACATTAATCAAATTTTAAAAAAATGTGTATATATTTACTCCATATGGATCAGCTCCCTGCAACCGTTCTAGCTATTTAGTGTGGAACATTGTCTCGAAACAAAAATACAAATTTCTAAAATCACCAACCTATAATAATTCCCCTTCAAGACTCTAATTGGCCCGGTATCAAAATGTTTTGTTCATCATGCAGTTGGAGAGAATCTACTCAGAAGTAATGAATCTCCTCTATGTTTGCAGGGGTTGGACTCGAGCTGTCTAACATAATAACAGAGCTGCCAGCGCAGCTGATAGCAGTGTGTCATGAAATATTGACTAGTCGAGACGCAGTCATTAATTTCTTGAAATTAATGGGATCTACTAACGTAAAAAAATAATTAATATTTTTTTTGCTAAAAGAACCAGTTCTACCACATCATCTTAATCAATTAATGTTTCCAGGAAATTGGAAAAGCAAACCTCGCTAGTAAAATTCGCCAGTTCGGGGTGGAGAGTGAAAAGCTGTGCACGCTGGTTGACAACACTGTCCAAACAACTGATCAGAGCGTCCTGAACTTTGCCAAGAGAGTGTGTGAATTTGTGCACAAGGTAACCAAAACAAAATTTAATTAAAAAAATTGTGTTTTAAGGATCAGGTGAAGAGCACTTGATATTTTTCAAAAGGCTCGTCTGTCTCCATATTCTTGAAGAGCAAATACAATTATGTTTAAATGCAACCTCCGAGCCGCCATGCAGGTACTCGTATTTCACCCTGGTGATAATTTTAGGCGATGACTCTAAACTCTGAAAATGTCCTGCTGAAGGAAGAACAGCTGGAGTTGAAAACAAAGTTGGAGCAGGCCAAGAAACAGAGCGGACGCGCCCTTGTAGATGGCCTCACCGCCAAGGCTAAACAACAGACCGCCTCGCTCATCAAAACACCTTTCCAGTACGGTGGTAAAAGAAAGGTATATTTTGTAATGTATTCATGTTACTTACATTTGGGGAGGGAGATGGGTTCAGGATTCTATGGACAGCTAGGCCCACTAATATATCTATTCTGGAAAAGCTAAGCATCCACAATATGCAATCAACTGTATGCCTAAGATACGAGGCGTATCCAGAAAGTAAGTGTACTGAGGCTCTCACGACCGAATGAATTTTATTTTCGACATGTGGGCTACACTTACGTGTAGCCTGACTCTTCCCCTCCGCAACGAGACCGGTTCAAGGTCAGTACGTTGAGAAGTGTCGACGCGACAACATGTTTCGTGAAAAATGTCAATCCAATCTCCCGCCAAGTGCAAAATACGCGGCGTCATCCGTTATCTCGTTTGGAAGGGAAAACCTCCGTTTGAGGTTTATAATTTGGTGAAAACTGCATATGGTGATAATGCTATGAATCGTACGAGTATGAACAAGTGGTATCGCGAGTTTAAAAATGGTTCTCACCTCTTCACCCTCCGCCAAAAAGTTCAAAACCACAATTTCAGCCAAGAAAATTATGGCATCCGTGTTTTGGGACTGTCAAGGCATAATTTTGATTGAATATCTGCCTCAAGGAGAGACCATCAACTCTGCAAGATACTGTGGGACCCTAAAAAAATTGCGGGAGGCGATTCAAAACAAGAGGAGAGGCATGCTGACAAAGGGAGTCAGCCTGTTGCACGACAATGCCAGACCACACACGGCCAACGCAATGAAGGAACTGCTTGCTTCGTTTAAATGGGATGTCCTAAACCACCCCGCGTATTCCCCTGACCTAGCACTTTCAGATTTTTATCTCTTTACCTCCCTGAAGCTGTACATGGGTGGAAAAAGGTTTTCAACCGACGAGGAGGTAAAGGGGGAGGTGGAGAAGTGGACGAAGGGGTTGGCGGGAAACTACTTCGAGGAAGGCATCAAAAAGTTGATACCCCGCTTCACCACCTGCACTGAAAGGAATGGCGACTATGTCGAAAAATAGCTTACATATGTACGACGGTAACCATGTAATTTTTATGTTTCAATAAAAAAAATTGTAACCTACAAAAATTCAGTACACTTACTTTCTGGATACGCCTCGTATTTTGGACAAGTAGCTCGCCACACTGAGAACTCGAAACTGCAGAAACTCATGGTCAATGGCCAAAAGGGATGCAGGAGAAACAGAGGAAGAAAACCGACGTCAGGATCGCAAGGAGTGGATGAAATATTCACCAGGGAAATTGGTGTGCGGGTCACGATCAGCAATGATGCAACTACTAAAGAACGAGTTTATTTTAACCCATTCAAATTATTGTTCGAGTAGTGTCTGTCTATATACATATTTTTTTACCTGTACGGGTGGGTTGTTGTTCATAATGTATATGTAATGTTCCAGATGGAATCAGAGAACGCCAGTGGGAAGGAAGATGTGTTGAAGAAACATCATGAACTGGAGCTGCGCGTACTCCGCACGCGCATCCGTGACTTAGAGCGCGAGCTCAAAGAGTTAAACTCCGCTCATGCAGCGCAAAAAGAGATCTTGAAGTCTCTGGAGGCAGAGGTAATCTAATTATGTTGTACATGCTTTTTGTAAAATGTTTCCTAAATGTTTCCTGACATCACCTGAAACCGACCGAGACCCCATCGCGGATAGATTGACTTCATTGATTGGGATAGATCTGATGCAGACTCTTATAGGGCCAGTTCCAATAAAAAAAAATAACTTCGAAAGTTTATGTTACTATGAAAACATAAAAACCGTCTAGGTACTGAAAATGCGCGTTCGCGCTTTAGGATAGTTTACTTGACTTCCTGAAATTTGTATTATGCACTATGCAGGTCAAGCAGCGAGAGAGCCAACACGGGACTGTTCTTCGTACAGTACGGGACCAAGTACGCAATGCGGAACACAAAATGAATGCATTTGCTGAAGAGAGAGACAAACTTCATACCAGGTTTTTAGGACAAATTGCACGGCAATATACAAAATATTTTTTAGCAATTTAACTCTAACTCTAAGGTGAACCATGTTGGACATGATTGCAGCCTTCAAAATGCGCAGGAAGAGGGAGAGAATTTACTATGTGGTCTGAAAGAAAAAAACGCGGACCTAGAGAAGGCTCTAGAGGAGCAAAAGGAAAAGACCGCCAGCGCTTTGAAGAAACTAGCAGCAGACGAAATAACAATGAGGGATTTGGCAAAGAAAAGTAGGTGCATCTTGGATCTAATAAGGATAAAGGGCAATGGAATGCAGACAAGTTGGTTTTCTTCATTTTCTCCACTAGCAATAATAATTACACAGAATGAACTATGCACAAACACCAAAGATACATTATTGTTTTTCTTACACCATCGTTCGCTAACTGGAAAATTAATTAACTTTTCTTTTGAAAAAATGGATAGATGACGCCGAAATGATTAAAGAATGTAGCAGACTTAAAGATCTACTGACATCAGCAGAAGAAGAATTGGCTACCATAAAGCAGAAAAACTCTGAACAAGCTAAAGAAGTGGCTCTTTTATTAGTAAGTATTTCAAAGTTTCATGTGAGTAATTTACTTTATTGGGGTTGTTAGTGATATTAGTATCATTATTCGAATTGTCAAATACCAATATACTAATTATTTTCTGCTCTAACCAAACAGGAATCAAAAGAGACAATTGAAAATGAGTTAATGGCAAAGAAAGTCACTACAAATAAACTTCACCGAGAGCTGGCCGAGCTTCGAGAAGCATTATTCAACGTTAGGTATTGGCAAATTATTTCATTTTACTTCGAGCTGTAAGCAGAATTCTAATTAATAGGGTAGGAAGAGAGGACAGACCAGCAAACAACTCGGTATTGGCACACACTCCTTGCCTCATTCTTCATACATCTTCTCATACTCTTGTGTCTTGTGTTATTCTAAATCTTGACATGGCCCGACTCAAGTACATACTCAAGTACTTGATCGTATCTTCCTCAGGCGACCCTGACTTTCCACGTCATTCGTTCATTCGCTCTACATGCCCAAATAATCTAAGCGTCCCTTTCTTAATCTTACTCATTACGCTTGCATCAGCCTTGCACTCTTTGCAAATCTCTACATTTATCACACGATCACGTATGGTTTTAACACACATACGCCCCAGAGATCTCATTTCCACAGCATTCAGTCTACTTTCATCCTTCCTCTGCCAATTGCATGCCTTACTGCCATGCATCAAGGGTAGGTATTATGTGGATAGCTAGCTTCGATTCTTTGGACAATTTTTTAGGTCTGTTTAAAAAAACACAAGTCACAATTACTCCCAATTGGGGAAGGAAATGGGGAAGAGGAAGGTGGGGATGTACCTGGCTGCTCAGATCTGGTCACCAAACACGGCCAAAGCTATTTCAAGCGATGTTTCAATTCTGAATGGTGGTCTTACACCAGGGCGACACTGAGAGATCTTCCACTCTGGAACGTACACCAAATGTACCTCATTTTATTCACATTTTAAAATAACCCAAATTAATCAAATGCAATTTATTGCGCACACCGGGATTCTAGAACTTACCCATCGACCACGGAGACCAACGGTGCCAACGGTGTTCACTCTTCCGTTAATGGTTTTACCTGCATTTACCCTTCTTTTAATATCTCAAGCAGCCTTTCCGTCTCTCGTAAACTTCTAGATGGTTCAGCTGTTATTCGTAACAAAACATTCATATATATTTTTAATATTTTAGCCAAGAGAGGAATAAATACTTGGAACAGAAGTTGGCCGAGAGTGGATGCTCGGAGTCTCAAGAACAGCAGTTGCAGGAGGTACCTACTATTTTTTATATAAATATTTTTACTTCTACTCGGATACATAGTCTTTTAAATGAATAAGAAAGATTTAAAGAGACACACCTTCCTACGTATAGTTATAAAGAATGAAAGACGAACATAATTGACGGGTGCGTTAAAAAGACATAATATTAAAATCCACATACATGGGATAGAAAACTAACGCGGTGCATCCAAATTACAAAATCTCCGAAAAAAAAATTTAGTTTCATTCGTTTTATTGATACGATCTAATTACATGTCATGTCATTTATGCCATGAGAATAAATGGTTTTGTTCATTTTCAATTCAATGTCATTGTAGGTATAGTCATCTATCTAAGCAATTACATATACCTAACATGTATTATTTCAGGCTAATCAGTTCATCGCAGCTAAAGTCGAAGAAATACGAAAACTTCAATCCATCGTTGCGAGCAAAGACCGTGATAATCAAATTCTGGCGGACCAGATCGTTTTGATGGAAGAACACCTTAAAATATGCCAGAGATGCAGAGTCCAGTACGAGAAAAAGATAACGGCCCTTGGAACAGAAGTTCAGTCCTTGAGAAGCGCACAAAAAAGGTATTCCGAAACTTGGTCAGATAGTGTTCTATCCAAATTGAGTGAGGAAATTTCCCAAGTAAAGGACGAAGGACAGCAATATCCCTGGGATGATTTTAATCAGTACCCTTGTCAAACCAATGTGGGTGACCCCATGGGACATGAGTCCGGTGATAACTTCGCATCTCTTAGTGAATTAATCTCTCAGGAAAGGATGAAAATCTACCAGCACAATAAGGACGAATTGAGCGAGCTTCCGAGCACTGCCAGCAAGTACCAGCACCGCGAGTACCAGTGCGCTAGGCGAGAACGTCCGCAAGTGGTGACGATACTGCGGCCCTACCGGAGGGTTCGTCTGACGCCGGAGATGCGCTTACAGCCTATTAGCTCCCTCATGTCAGGCTTGCAACGGTCGCGGCAGTCTTGTTCCTCATCTACGGAACAAGCCAAAGCAAAGGAATTATTTATTATGTCCACTAATATGTATAACAAATAGATTTAACTGATTATTTCTCAGACTCACTTCTTGGCAATCTTTCTAAAATTATATTTTAAAACGTTAGTGTTTTCGCTGAAATAAAATAAAAATGAATTCTTAACAAATTGTGTTTGTGTGGCTTTCAGGAAATTCGGAATTTTCTAAAGAAGATGAATGTGTCCGGCAGATTTCTCCTAGACAATTTGATAATATCGCACAGTGCACGTTTATATGAACTTTAAATTATTTCCAAAATCTGGCGCTTATTAAATGTACAGTTTTGCAATAAATTTAGTATGAATTACATAGGAACAATTTTATTCAGAGCAATTAATTGATTATATTGTTTATTCATGCAAATGGGTAACTGTATAAAATAATAATAAGGTTGTGATGTAAGTTATTAGTAAAAAAAACAGTAGCTACCTAAACATTAAACAAGATATATAATATTTTAGGATTGTTTTGCAGGTTAACGTGTTACAAAGTCATTTTGATTTTTCCACAGTCGAAAGGTTCGTTTGAGTTTTTAAGCAAATTCTGATCAGCAGAAGAGGACAACTATCGGGTTGTTAAGCTTGGCAGCTTATTACTATTTGATAGAAAGCTGAAACATACCTAGACATAGCGTCTAACGGAGACTCTTCGAATGTCAATAAAACAAAATGCCGTTGAATGGCCATGTGATGACAATGTTACATTTGAATTTCTGCGAAACAACTGGGCCTAAGTATTTTGAGCAATTAACAAAAATGCACATAGTAAAAATAACAACAGAAAAATACATTGCTGACAATACGTCAAATATAAAATAAAATAGTAATATTTCAAAAAAGTAAAAAAAAACTTGAGTTTCACTTCTCCGCGCTACATAATTTTCGGATAATCTTAATATTTTTTTGAAAATAATATACCGTATTGATTAGTTTTCCTTGGCATTATTATTTATTTACCTATCAATCTTAACGTAATACCAAATAAGTCAACTGAAATTATGCGCATAAAATTCATAAAATTCAACATTCGTCTCAAATAAATAAATAAAAATTGGTTTCTGAAAATAGTTAGAGTTGTTGATCTTTCATCGTGTTACGGGAATCTTTTTCATATGGCGTACACGAATTAATAATATTATCCATATTATGCATTGGGCATTCTGCTATATCGGCAGGTGAACGGTAGGTAATGTGTAATTACAAAAAATATTTTTCTATCATACAGCTAATGTTATATGTTACAAATAAAATTATACAATCATAATGTTTACCTATTTATGACACACCTAGTAAAAAATTAGTAGATAGTTTTTATAAAAAAATATATTTTTACAGTATAATTCATTTGGCATTTTGACGAGAATTTTGATTCCTTACTGCAGGTAATCTGCTCGGTTTGGAACTAATATCAAAAACTATAATAAAATGAAATACGCGCAGGAAGGCTATTGATAGAGATGGCAAAATTTAGCATTAATTTTCAGATTTTTTAGCATTAAAAATTGGAAATTTAGCGTTTTATAGCATTTTGAGGCATAATTTAGCGTTTTGTAGCAAAATAGAAAAAAATGTATTTCCTGAATGTTTTTAGCGCATATTTTAAGTATTTTTGGTAAAATATATGCTTAACCTTCATTTGCAAGTATTTCCATGTGAAAGATTATAAATAATTAATTTTAATATTAAATGAATAAGGAAGAAAACTCTAAGTACGGGTCGAACACAAAACACAACAAATGCAGATTGCGATTAACATCAATAGGCGTAATTTATTTCGCACAATTTGTGTAATGTCAAAAATCAATTTTAGCCTACAGTACAAAAATATTAAATATTTACACATAAAATAGTAACAAAATTATAAAAAATCGTAGGAAAGGCTTCCAAAAATGAAATAAAGAAGAAGAGAAATTCTCATTCTTATTTTAATACCCGATATTTTCGGGAAATTCGCGCCTATTTCGCTAAATAGAAAAATTTAGCTGAAATACGGCCAAAATCACGTTTTTTGCGTTAATTCGCGAAATAGAAATCACTAGAAACACATTCAAATGCCTTGAAACGCAAATAAAACATATAAATGCCCTATTTTCGAACCATAAATATTTTTTCGCGTTTTTAGTTAAAACGAAATTTGTCATCTCTAGCTATTGATACTTGGGCATTCGACGAAGGTTAAATAATAAAAAATATATATTAATATACTTCTGGATATAATCTCACATTCATCGGGGCTGGACTCAACTAAAAAAGTTATATTACATGAATCATTTATTACAAGTTATATTACATGCATAATTTATTTCATCAAAACCTTACTCAGAAAACATAATTATTACTGATGTATGTTTTTTTGCAATAATGTAGCTAATTTGGATCTAGGTACCTACCATTATCTTCGTTCAGTGCTACTATTTTCAGTTCGTAATATATTATATGTGTTATAATTGGATAATAGTCTGTAAACAAATTTTATTAAATAAATAACTTGCAATATAAAGGTAATATATTAGAATAATGTTTCATCAAACCAAGTTGTTTCGGATATGATCAATACAGATGGAAACACACATTTTATTTTATTTTATTTTTATTT
Organism: Hesperophylax magnus; assembly: GCA_026573805.1. NCBI lineage: Eukaryota > Metazoa > Arthropoda > Insecta > Trichoptera > Limnephilidae > Hesperophylax > Hesperophylax magnus. The sequence goes on along the minus strand of JAIUSX010000006.1, from coordinate 169,694 downwards.
ATTTATTTAACGCCCAGAGGGCTTTTACATGTAGGTGGTACAATTTTAATGACAGAAAGTTATGAAACATGAGAAAGAAATAATAAAAATAAAATAACATTAAAACATAATGTATGCAAGAAACAAAATTAAAAATAACAAGAACATAAATTAAAAAATACAGCGATATGACTGGTTTACAAAAATATAACTTCCATTTAGGAATAATAAACACATGATCTAGATTCCCCATAAAATCCAAGAAAATGATTCTATAACTTGCATACAACCAATTACATTATAAAAATTCAAGACACGTTATATTCATACTAATCAAACACAATATGAGACTATTGAGATTCAAAAAATACGTGTAAACAAATGCTATAGTATGTCCCAATACAGTACGTCCACTGGACCTATTAGTTCAAAAATACCAATAGCGCTGTCTCAGTGACGTATCTTCACTCTATTAATTCATCTAAGAACTTATATATGCCTATTAAATACATTGCTAGCAAGCGACAGTTAACTATATACATAGTCAAAATATGCTTACGATATTTAACTCGGAAAATGCTGGAACTCTATTTAATATTCAAACTCCATAATAGAAACCAAATTTTTTAATTATTTTTTATGCAAAACCTACTCTCTAAAGCAGGGGTTCCCAATCTTTTTGTACTCTGGAGCACATTCTAAAATATCGGTAGGGTGGCGGGCACCACCTATTTTTAATCGACAAACTAGGGGCAGCAATCGAAATCAAAATGACAGGCGGGGAATGCTGTTTGCACGTCACTCCTTGTACACGCCGAAAACCCGAAGTGAGCCGATGATCGCCGAACCGATCGGGACGGTACGAGCGCGTGACTACTGTCAGTTTGGCTGTCGGGGCCATGCTTATTGCTTTCAGTGACAGACAGAGCTGGCAGAGTTATGTGCCATGTGTTTTGGGGCCTTCGGCGTTCATCGGCTACGTTCATGGTGTTCGTTCACTTCGAGTTTTCTGCGTGTACAAGGAGTGATGTGCAAATAGAACTATCCGTTCCAGGCTAGCGTGAAGAGTGCAGTCTGGCTCGCCGCTAGACGCTCGCTGCGACAAGTACTGTCAGCAAAGGAATCACTCATACATACAATATCGCAAACATACGAACGTATTTAATAAACCTAGGCACTCAAAAAAATTAAAACTCCAACAAATAAATAAAAATAATGGCACGGGGTTGGGAACCGCTGCTCTAAAGCATTATTTTTAATATCGCGTGACAGAAAAAGATGGCACATTTTAATGCCTTACTGTGACACGTGTTATTTGTGAGTAGATAAAAGTAATCAAGGGAGTAATAATTAATTTAAAAAAGGCTAACGCTTTCTTTAAGTTCGTTTCCATGTGCGTGTTTCGTTGCATTATTTGAATTAAAAAAGGATAATTTTATTAATGGCGTGCAAATGAACATGATAATAAATAAAACAATATTATTGAAAAATAAAAGATAATACTAATAATACGTGCATAAGACCAATAATAATATGGTAGTTTAAAAAATAACCAAAAATGTAATTATTTTTATTTATAAAAAAAAATGTAAATGCAATATGAAAAAAAGGTGGTGCAGAATAATTAAAAAAAACGGTAACGATATCAACTGGGAATCAAACCCTCTGTTCGAAACTTCTGTTTCGTGTCTCTGTGTCATGATTTAATAGTATTATTTTCTTCTTCATTGATATATTACATTGATGGGAATAACCTTCGAAAGTTATAAAAAGAAAAGTTTTTAGACTAAAATTGAAAATAGGTATCCCATATAAATAAAAATCAGATATGTTAATCCAAGACACTATCTAGGTTATAAATAAATTCTTTAAAACTTTGTAATTATTCAAAAAGATAGCTGCATAAAAATATGTGGAAAAAGTATAGTTGAACATAATATTATTAATTCTGAATTTCAAATATGAGATAGACAAAAATGTCGTAAAATAATTAGGTTCCAATGGCCGAGTGGTTAGAGGCGTTCTCCCTGTAAGACAGATCGTGGATTCGATTCCCAGTTGAGACCATTACCTTTTTGTTTTTCTGTTTTTTGTTCTGTTTCACGTTTATTAGTATTATATTTTTCTTGAATTACATTGAAGCGTATAAAAAAGTTATCAAAAGTTGTCAAAAGAAAAGTTATTCCAATAAAATTGAAACAATATTACTTTGAATCACTGTATTTTTATCAAACTAATTATAATGCCACCTGTGTTATGAATCCTCCTAACATAGTAAGTACGCAACTAATTATAATGCCACCTGTGTTATGAATCCTCCTAACATAGTAAGTACGCAACTAATTATAATGCCACCTGTGTTATGAATCCTCCTAACATAGTAAGTACGCAACTAATTATAGTGCCGCCTATATTATTAATGAACCCAACCGAGTAAGTAGGAACCGTATTTTAATGCCGCCTATATTATTAATGAACCCAACCGAGTAAGTAGGAACCGTATTATAATGCCGCCTATATTATTAATGAACCCAACCGAGTAAGTAGGAACCGTATTATAATGCCGCCTATATTATTAATGAACCCAACCGAGTAAGTTGGGACCGAATTATAATGCCACCTGTATTATTAGTGAACCTAACTGAATAAGTAAAAAAACTAATTATAATGCCGCTTGTATTATTAACGTAATTCGTGTACTCCACTCTCTTCCACCCATCTTAATTGAATTTTAGTAAAAAGTAGGTTATCCTTGATGTATAAATAACTCTGATCAAAGCGATATCTTTGGCACCATTAATATTGGGGATTATTGTGATGCGAGACGATTTGGGGATGAGGAGGAGAAGCTGTAGAAGAAGGTTGGGTCAGCCGGTTCATATAATGCGAATAAATTAAAGTCATTGAAGCTACATGTCAATTCTGGTGGTCTTTCACAGGGCGTTAATTAATGCATAAAAATTACAACGCTCACTTAAAAAAAAAAAAAAAATTATCGGCTCTGAGGAAAATAATTCCCCCCTAAGGGCCTATGTCATCTTTGGGGATGCTGTGTAGAGGGTATTTTGAAGGGGAGAAAATTCTGGGAAAGAAAAAAGGTATGAGGGGTGGGTAGAAATCTGGGGATCAGTATGTCCAGAAATGACACACTATGAATCCATCCCTCCTATTGCGGTGCAAGGCGATGTTCTGATAGAGTCATGCTGGAGAGGCTAAAGGGTCTCCTTCAACCAGTCTCTATTGATCCGGTCTGCCACGCAGTTGGTGAGGAGACATATCCGTCGTCAAGACCCGGACGAACCTCAGCCCATGAACCCGGGCACCTCTGCTAAGTCACCAAACGTAGCAAACTACTTGGGGTAGTTCAGCCTCACAACATACGCCAATTGGGGATGCCATATTGTCACTGGCTCCAAATGGTTGGGAGCAGGTGGTATTCTTGTGTGGTATTCACATAAAAAAGGAATAAAACTCGTGACTTCGCTACTAAAATCAAACTATATACCATTACGCTATGTGCTATGGAGGTCGTAAATTAAACAATAATTATTTTTTTTACTAAGGGGAGGTATTGATATTCATCATCACTTAATTTTCACTTCTCGTTTCCTCAAGATTAGTGCTTTTAAAACATCGTCGTTTAAAATGCATAATTTGTAATTAGATTCTATGTTTCTAGGATTTTATGGTCGTCAATTATGTGTTAATTATGACTTTTTATCACTGGAACATTATGACCGAAGAAAAATGTACCGGAAAATCTCTGATAATATGAAAATATTTATGAGAATTGTTTTAATTTTTTAATTATTTTTTTTTTGGTTTTCGCCCATGAAGGGTCATCTTGGACATAAACATTTTTTTGACAGAACATTAATGTACTGATGATTATAAAACATAAACATAGCATAAATAAACCTAACATAAACAAAACGTAATTTAAATTCTTAACATAAACGGCACAGAGCTGGTAACAGTAGGTAATTACAAAATTATAAATAAGTAGGAACCTGTGTACAATAATAGTAGGCATTTTACGGTATTTAACAAAACAGATTTTTCCAAAATCAGTAATTTTTTTTAAACTTAAAAAATTTATTTGACGACTTCACTGGTAGAGAAATTGAATGCACGACACCTGTGTGGAAATCTGACCTTGAGAGGAAGCTACAAGCCAAAAATGTGTATATTCTTGGTATACCTTATATTGTAGGTAATAGGCATTCAAATCGCTTGACAAACTAAAGTCTATAAACGTTCGATTTCAAGCATAAAGCAGGTTTTTATTTATTTTGTTAAAAATTTTATAAGAAAGCAAAAAAGTTAATGAAATGAAACTGTCACAAATAATCTTAGCTATAATACTGTACTTTTTAAAAGTTGATTCCTTTACGCGTTCATACATTTCTATTGAAAAAAAAAATTTTTTAGTAGTTTACATTTATATTTTTTATTTGTATTCTACTCAAGCGAAACGATAGGAAAACCTTCAATTTATCTAAAGCATATTTTTTGGTATTCACAATGTGTACCAATTCGTTATAAAGATTAATCAAAATAGTGATTTAGCATTAAGCTTCGCCTTAATGTGACCTCACAACGGGGTACCCCAGTAAGGTCTCATTCTTTTCCACAAACGTAAAAAATTCGACATATTTTTCAATCCAGCCACTAACTACTGCTAGACAGTGTGGATATAATGTAATACAACTTAACTATGTCTCTGTTATATCGATTTTTATTGGCTTGAGCGTGCCATGTCATCCTTGGATGTCCCCAACTTCTTTCATTCGGTTATTCGTCGTGCATTTTCCTTACAATCCTAATTTCACCCTTCTGATCTACAGCAATATACAGGGTGGGGCAAAAGTAATCACCCGATGTTTTTTTTTCTGTAATTTTTTTAATAAACATTGGTATTGCTTTAGAAATTTCTTTATTTAATCCATTAAAATTTATTCCATTAATTCGAGAAAATGATATCGGCCAAGTGGCCGCCGCCAGAGTTGATGACCATACGGCCCCTTTTATTGCATTTTCCATCACCCTTGCTAGAACTTCAGGCGACAGGTTCTCGCATTCTTGGCGAATATTCTCCTTAAGGGTTCCAAGAGTCTGAGTTTGAAGGTTGTTGACGTAAATCTGCGACTTCAAAAAACCCCATAAAAAGAAGTCTAGAACGGTTAAATCCGGTGATCTGGCCGACCATTGCAAATCACCAAAACGAGAGATTAAGCGACCCGGAAAAATGGAAACAATTATTCCTCGTTCTTTATGTCTTGTTGATTTATATTCTGCGTTTGTTTACTTCACAAATGTCAAAACCGAATTGACATTTGGCGCTATTTGCAAAAGTTATAGCGTTTTCCAATAAAGTGATTACTTTTGCCCCACCTTGTATGAGCCTTAGGGATCTTATTTCGGCATTTTTTTTAGATAAAATGAATATATTTACTACATGTCATGTGCCATAATAATTTATTATTAAGTGTAAGTATAAATTATGCGAGAGCCGATAACCTTTACAGTTTAACGAACAAACAGAAACGGACACGATATCGTTAAAGTTCAGGTGCTTGAAAACATGTAAAATAACTGATAAGAAGAAAGGTAAACAGTAAATTAAATACATATCGGTATTATAATATTAAGTGCACTGATTTTGTACTAAATTATAAATCGTAAAACCTTTTTGGCAACTAACGAAAATATTAATCTGTTTATTAGGTACCTATCATTAGATTAGATTAGACTGTAAGCAAAGAAAAACGTTGTGTGTTTCTAAATCTAATAGAAATTAAGTTTTTAATATACGCAGTCGTAGACAGTAGGTAAGCACCAATGACGTCATAGAATATTCTTATCATTATTTAATGGTATGTACTCTGCCCTTGAATTATACAAAATAACAACGTTTTTAGCAGTTTCTTGTCGAAACAAAGTGTTTATTTGTTTTTTTATTGTATTTTGTTAATACTGTTTTAAAGACTTTATTTATGTTTTTTTTTTTGCCACAACGTTACTTATGTTTTAATTCTTCGCAATAAAAAGTTTGGTTTCGATAGTCTATAAATTAAGTACTTTAGTATTTCCATAAATAGCTAAATCTATTCACTCTGGAAACACTTGAAAACTGAAATAATCAGTCAGTGGTTTTCACCATCTAAAAAGTTTGGTTTCGATAGTCTATAAATTAAGTACTTTAGTATTTCCATTAATAGCTAAATCTATTCACTCTGGAAACACTTGAAAACTGAAATAATCAGTCAGTGGTTTTCACCATCTAAAAAGTTTGGTTTCGATAGTCTATAAATTAAGTACTTTAGTATTTCCATTAATAGCTAAATCTATTCACTCTGGAAACACTTGAAAACTGAAATAATCAGTCAGTGGTTTTCACCATCTAAAAAGTTTGGTTTCGATAGTCTATAAATTAAGTACTTTAGTATTTCCATTAATAGCTAAATCTATTCACTCTGGAAACACTTGAAAACTGAAATAATCAGTCAGTGGTTTTCACCATCTAAAAAGTTTGGTTTCGATAGTCTATAAATTAAGTACTTTAGTATTTCCATTAATAGCTAAATCTATTCACTCTGGAAACACTTGAAAACTGAAATAATCAGTCAGTGGTTTTCACCATCTAAAAAGTTTGGTTTCGATAGTCTATAAATTAAGTACTTTAGTATTTCCATTAATAGCTAAATCTATTCACTCTGGAAACACTTGAAAACTGAAATAATCAGTCAGTGGTTTTCACCATCTAAAAAGTTTGGTTTCGATAGTCTATAAATTAAGTACTTTAGTATTTCCATTAATAGCTAAATCTATTCACTCTGGAAACACTTGAAAACTGAAATAATCAGTCAGTGGTTTTCACCATCTAAAAAGTTTGGTTTCGATAGTCTATAAATTAAGTACTTTAGTATTTCCATTAATAGCTAAATCTATTCACTCTGGAAACACTTGAAAACTGAAATAATCAGTCAGTGGTTTTCACCATCTAAAAGTTGAACAAAATAAATCCAATAGTTATCAGCATTACATACCCTTTTTTAAGTATAAACCTATTTTAAAGACCATCTTGAATATCTGCTTTGCACAAGAATAAAGTTGTTTGAGCATTTGAATAGTCAGGAATCACGTGTCCCCTGAACATCCAATCCCCAAGTTCATCAACCGCTGGGTTCGCTGGACTTGCATCGTGGCTAACCGGTGTTTAAGCCCCGAATCTTTGGCTCTGTCAAGTTTTTGGCTGTGGGTACATTGTTCGTCAATCTCTAGGTATATTAATACAAAAATGTACAGCCTGTTCGGAAAACCAACAATTTAAAAAAGCGAACCGTAAAAACCAAATACTTTATAGTATCATCTCAAAGTGGCGAGCAAAAAGTACGTTAATTGGAGTACTTTCGTTTGTTCGTAGTTTTAGTACTAAACTCCACGCGTCGCGGAAGGTCTTGTGCTACCCAAGGCCGACCCCGCCCGAGCCAAATGCCGCATGGCGCAAGCAAAATTTTGGATCTCCTTGTTGAAACCAGTAGATTCCTTGGACCCACCTAGATCGGTGTAATCAATAAAATTCGGATAGTTTGAATTTTTGTGTAGCTCCTTTTTTGTGAATTAAGGTGTTAGGTATTATCAGCGCCTTGGCGCCATGGGGCCGACTGCTCCAAATATGTCCGCATAGGGCAGCCCTGATGCTACTTCTAAGTAAATTATTCTAAACAGTGCCAAAATGCCCTCGTGTGTGATGCGAACGTGTTAAATTACTCGGCAAACACTAGTGAAAGCCAAAGAATAACAATTTATTTGTAAATACACAGAAATTACTGATTTTTTAGATAAATTGTTTTCCGCCCGAAGATTTATACATCATAGAGAAAATGCAAGACCAACTTAAGTAGAGGTCTGGGCACGCAACTGTCATTTTACGAAGTCAGTTCTATGGCCAAATAAACTTCACTGTTTATGCTTGCGGTAAAACAACATACACTTCAACAGTAATAACGAGTATCAACAAGAATCGCCGCCATTTGCAAGCTGTCATTGCTCTATTATGGCACGGAAATGACTTAATCGCTGGACACCTCAAAATCCGTACAGGCCTCTTACTTTAGTCGGTTTAGAGGTTAGTATTCGATTCAGCTTTTGAATACGAAAACGTATCGTTTATTCCGTTCACACAAATATATATTTAAAAAAATTTATCTTTGTCAAACATAAGCAACGTTTGAATTAAGACTTTACTAGAAACTTAAGAGTGTTTCTAACTTGCCGCATTTTATCATAAATTTTGTCAGACAACAGCAAGTCTCGATATTATATTGTTTCGTCATTGTTTAAAACACTTGCAAAATTGTAAAAAAAAAAACATTGGTAAAATTTAATTCCATTGAAGCAGAATTCCGCTGCAACATTTAAAAAAAAAAACTTCCTGGTTTCAGCTTCATTACTACGAGAGACAAATATTATTTCTGGGGAGATGGTAAAAGATGCATTATAGTTCCTTTTTTCCGGAAAAGTTAAAAATTTCACGTTTGATGCAGGTTAACTTTGAAGGTGAGAAAATACGCATAAATTATTTAAATAAGTTACACTATGAACACGATCAGTCACACTTTTGTGCAAGTTTTTCCACCTTACCAATACATTTTCGTTGTTTCATGACAGTAAAAATATAAAAACCAAATAAAATTGAAGAAAAGTGAAGAAAAATAGCAAATAACAAACCTAACCAAACCCATTGTTATATTAGGCTCTGTTTTTTCAATGTTCTGTTTTATCCGGTTACCGTTTTTCGTATGCATAAGTTTCATCAGGGCAGTCAGCTTTTAACTACTGCATAATATTTTTTTATATTTTAATAAATGAAAAAGTTTGATTTCAACTGAATGTGTTGAAATAAACCATGCCTTTAACGTCATACCATAAAATGTTTAATTTCTACGAAAATAGTTTTAAAACCGCGCCCCACAACATAATTTTACCTTCATTTGAGAGAAATAGTAAAACTTTAGACATTCATTATACGAAAAACTATATATTTTTAAGTGTGCAGCAGTTTTGCAAATAATGTAGAAAAGCGCAGCAGATTGATGCAGGTACTAGAGTAGAGGTTTTAAGTGTGCAGCAGTTTTGCAAATAATGTAGAAAAGCGCAGCAGATTGATGCAGGTACTCGAGCAGAGGTTTTAAGTGTGCGGCAGTTTTGCAAATAATGTAGAAAAGCGTAGCAGATTGATGCAGGTACTCGAGTAGAGGTTTTAAGTGTGCAGCAGTTTTGCAAATAATGTAGAAAAGCGCAGCAGATTGATGCAGGTACTCGAGTAGAGGTTTTAAGTGTGCAGCAGTTTTGTAAATAATGTAGAAAAGCGCAGCAGATTGATGCAGGTACTCGAGTAGAGGTTTTAAGTGTGCAGCAGTTTTGCAAATAATGTAGAAAAGCGCAGCAGATTGATGCAGGTACTCGAGTAGAGGTTTTAAGTGTGCAGCAGTTTTGCAAATAATGTAGAAAAGCGCAGCAGATTGATGCAGGTACTCGAGTAGAGGTTTTAAGTGTGCAGCAGTTTTGCAAATAATGTAGAAAAGCGCAGCAGATTGATGCAGGTACTCGAGTAGAGGTTTTAAGTGTGCAGCAGTTTTGCAAATAATGTAGAAAAGCGCAGCAGATTGATGCAGGTACTCGAGTAGAGGTTTTAAGTGTGCAGCAGTTTTGCAAATAATGTAGAAAAGCGCAGCAGATTGATGCAGGTACTCGAGTAGAGGTTTTAAGTGTGCAGCAGTTTTGCAAATAATGTAGAAAAGCGCAGTAGATTGATGCAGGTACTCGAGTGGAGGTTTTTAACCATTCTGAATATTTGAATGCTACTTCGTAAATGGATAAACAATTTATTACAATTTGTTTCTGAACAATCTGTATACAACCTCCAACCGATTCCTTTGAGGTTCAATGTAGGTATTAATGGAGCAAAAAATATCACATCCGTCTTGATTTTTTGTTTTCTCTAGAGCCATAAAGAACTTCCTCAGTTATTGTTAGGTTCCATTGCGTACTAGCTATTAAATTTTAAAAATCTTTACCTTACAAATATACAGGTAAATAATTTTAAAGAGCACACTCTAAATGTTTTTGTGCATATGGTGGTTCAAACTGATTCGAAATATTTTGGAATACGCAAATTGACAACGACTATTCAAGAATGGTTAGTAAATAATGTTAGTTTTGGTATTATATTTTTCTAAGGGTTTTCTGTATTACGAAATATCGTTACGTACGCCATGTTCTACGCTCATGCAGCGAAACTGTGGGGGGTGATGAATGATAATCTAAGAAAAAAATTGTTTAACAAAGCAGTTACATAAAACAAAGTGTAAATTCAAAATCAACGTAGTTTAAAGAACAGCTGATCGAGGGCGGAGAAAATGAATTATAAAGGCGTGTTTATACGAACGTTTCTTTTTTCTCCATGTAGTCCAGTCAGTGGGGAGTTTTTCACTACAAAATTTATTTATTTGACAATTTGTATAGCACCGCTTTTGTGAGATATCACCTCAGGGGCGCTTTACAGTTGATGCAGGTATTAAAAAAAATATAAATAATTCAAAAATAAAGTGAAGTTAAGTTAAGTAAAATAAAGTACAGGAACAGGTGACACGAAGATAGAAGATGGAGACTCTGCAGCAAGAATCCTAGGTGGTGAAGAAACTGGACCATCTGCTGCAGCGAAAGAGTGCACCGCGTCTACCAACAGTGACGGTACGAGGTTCGTCATCCGTCTAGGTATATGTCTGCTGCTAATAAAAGGCTGACACAATATTCTCTCATAGATACCAGACCTTGGCAGCACCGATGTGACGTTCGACGAAGATAGAAGATGGAGACTCTGCGTCAAGTAGTTAAGTACAAAAATGCGAAAAAGTTGCGACAAAAGGTACACCTTCAATGTAAGATGGCGGCTCGCGCTCCCCCCCCCCCCCCAAGGTCGATTTTTTTTTCATTAGAGTCCCGACCTAAACAACATATATCATAATCGCTACTACTTCACATTTTGGAGGGCAAAGGCATTTTTTTGACCCCATTGACTGGACTAATAAGGAAGTGGGCTTATATGATGATAGCCCGGTAAAAAACTTCATTAAAGAATTTTCATTCCGTCGTTGGAGTTTGGACGTTCTAGAAGACTGGACGGGAAAAAACTTTTCCTCAACAAATAAAAAAACAAAGTAGGTATAGGGTTTATGAGACGGGATTACTATTTATAACCTAAGTTTCATGACCAACGAGCCATTTATTTCTGAGCCGATTTCTTGCTCCTTTGTTCAACTGGACATTTACCCGGCTCCGTGTTTGCTACACAATACACAGATATACGACGCAGAAGGAAGAAATTAAGTAGCTACGGAAGTGGTAAGTTTTACGTATATGTAGCCCGAGGTATCCCTAAAGTGGGAAAATCAGAAAATCTTCACTCAATAATTGCAAATTCACTTTGCGGCATCATTTGAAAATAAATAAAAATAATAAACTGTTTTAAAAAAAATATTTAACAAAAAAATTTCGACACGTTTTAAAACCAAAGTATACTTTGGAGATTAAGAAACCTTTGGTTTTGAAACACGATAATAATTTTTGTTTTTTCATTGATTACTTCGCAATTTTTACTGATTTTAATATTTAATATAAAAAATCAAATTTTAACGAAAAGACAATTTTTTGATTGACTTGTGTGCCTATTTACATATTTGTAACTTTACAACTTCAAATTTAAGAATTACTTTGTTAAATGTTAAAAGTCCCAAAAGACTAACTACTCAATTATTCACTGTTTGATTTTTTCATCATACCTTCTTTCGTTATACCTTGTTTCAACAAAAACCTGTTTATTTAACAATAAATGTTCTTTAATGTCAATATATTTGAGATTTCATGACATCTTAAAAGACATTTTCAGCTATAAATTCTACCAAGTACACTTACAAAATCCGTCCAAAAAAAGTTGTAAAGGTGACATTGTGTATAGTTAATAGGGTCGAGAGGTTTCTTTTGAACGAAAATAGAGTTAAAAGGCTATCGGGTGGAACACAGCGAAAAAGAAGTTGAAATATAGAATCTATTCTTCAGTTTGCCCTTGGTCCTTTGGCCTGAGCCGTGATGGAACTTCCTTACTGGGTATTCCAAAAGGGCGATAATGTATTGTCCTCACGGCTTTCAAAAGGAGTGTTTTGACGATACTTCTTTTTAAAAATGTTGTTTGATTCAGGAAAACTTCCTGATTAGGGAAAGGACATTTTTCACCAAACGAACGTACGCCGGATTTAAATTTCCAAAAAAATTTTTGAGTTGATAACCATAAACATACGTTGATAGGCGATTTAAAGAGATTAGTGGTGGGGGTAAAAATGGCGTCTTCTCTACACACCCGCCCACGCCGCAGTGTGAAACTGATCGTGCAGCAAAGCACTCGTCGATGAAGACCACGTCAACACTTTTCAATCATCAGAAAATAGGAATGCCTCTGTCTTTTTCTCGCGTGCAAATATGCAAAAAAGATTTGGATGAAGAACTGGCTGATGTAGCTAATGAAACCAACAAACCTGAAGAACTGCTATCGATATCTTATAAAATAACTGGAATTGTAGGGTCACCCGTCCTGATTTCTGAGTTTTTTCGGAGATTTCTCTACTCACGTAGTGATCAAGGAAGCGACCTAGGGTGCTCTCCACCACTTCCCCGATATTGGCTCCGATTGTAGAGATGTTTGTAAGGCCTTTTTTGTCACATGTAGTCATTAAGATTATAAAAAAAATAAAGTATCCATATTGCTAAAATACTTTAAAATAGTGCGAAAGTTTGTTTTGTCTGTTCAAAAAGTCTCAGATTAATGAAAAATATTTTTATCAGTTAAAATAGACAATACAGACTTTGAAGAAAGGTAGTTTCAGCAGGATGGATGACATACAGCAAGGGAAAAACGTTTTCTTGGTTGTGTAATTTCTAGAAAGGCTGACTTACATTTTAAGAAAATCTCTTCATTTTTTGTTATATTCACTTTTTCTGACAAAGGAAACGTTCTTTCGAAACCGTTGGATAATAAAAAATATTCGGTACATTTAAATTACAATAATTATTCGAAAATTTTTATAAAGCTGCATCTTACACAGCGTCTCGTAAGTGTATGCAAACGCGATTGCGACGCGGTTTGAAGCGATATAAAACGAAGAGGCAACTCCGTCCTATGTGCCCACCGCCCGCTCCCGCCCCGCAAATGTCTGTGTTTTTTTTCTTTTGAAAAAAGATTGATGGTGACTTTATCTAAAAATTATTCCATTGTTTTAAAGTGAAAAGTATTCAAACTTTTAAAATATTTAAATTCTTACAGCCTAACTAAAAAACGTGGTGTAAATATGACGCGGCGCATAAGGTCAGAACAATGAAAATTTTGGCTTATTACCGTGGCGTTTGTTTGGTTAAAACGCTCTGAAACCAGACTCAAGGCGAAAAGTCAGAACAGTGAAAAACTTGGCTTATTACCTTGGCGTTTGTTTGGTTAAAATGGTCTGAAACCAGACTCAATGCCGGCTTTACCACACCAACGTTGAACGTGCGTGTAATCATCTAATTAGTAAGTCGGCAAATATCTAGTAGAATTCTTAATATAAAATAATAAAGTGTCCATTGTCCGCCGCGTCCACTTCGTCCAATCCACTTTGTCCACTTCTAACAGTCGCATCGACTTCGATAACGTGACTTAGCGTTAGCTACTGAAAGCGGTTATACCATAAAACTTTGACTTAAGATGTGCTCAAGAAAAAAAACTCACATAATATCACGGAAAGCCAAGATTAGTGAGCTATGAGAATGTGAATTATTCAAAATCTTCTAGAATTATTATTGATATTTTTCCATTGAATGGAATTCAACCTTTGATTCCGTGGGAATTATCGAACTCAACCAATCATTTAATCGTTCACTTTAATTTATTATTAAAATAATGCACATCGGGCAGCAGTCTGTAAACTGAGTGCACGCTATAAAAACATTAAAACTCTACAATTTTCAATAATATGCTATATAAATATTTTCTGTATTACGATTGAATGCAACTGTAAAATAAGAACATTTAAAAAAAAGGACACTTAAAAGGTAGATGTGTTCATAAAATTAATAAAAATCTATTTATATATAAAAATTTGCTTATTTTTCCAAATGATTTAACGACACCATAACAAAAATAGGTAAGCACTATTTTTTTTGTGCTTACCTATTTTTGTTATGGTGTCGTTAAATCATTTGGAAAAATAAGCAAATTTTTATATATAAATAGATTTTTATTAAGCACTATTTTTTTTGTGCTTACCTATTTTTGTTATGGTGTCGTTAAATCATTTGGAAAAATAAGCAAATTTTTATATATAAATAGATTTTTATTAATTTTATGAACACATCTACCTTTTAAGTGTCCTTTTTTTTAAATGTTCTTATTTTACAGTTGCATTCAATCGTAATACAGAAAATATTTCATTATCCAGATCGAAACGTTAGTCTGTAGTATAGTGTATTGGGTATATATGTGGGTTGTTTCAATTAGGTGCGATCACAAAGTATTCTATAATCGAAGACCTTTATAATAATTTTATTTTAGAATGTATTTATTTTACAGTTCCATTTAATCATAATACAGAAAATATTTCACTATCCAGATCGAAACGTTAGTTTGACTATCGTGTATTGTTTTCCACGGCCGGCGTGGTCTGACGGCCGGCGTGGTCTAGTGGTATACGCTTTTGACTACAGATCCGAAGGTCGCGGGTTCGAACCCGGCGTGCGCAAATAAATTTTATTTGATTAATTTGTGTTATTTCACAATTAATTAATTTAAAATAATATATAGTATATTTGCGGCACGTTCCAGAGTGGAAGATACTCTCAGTATCGCCCTGGTGTAAGACCACCATTCAGAATTGAAACGTTGCTTGAAATGGCTTTAGCCGTGTTTGGTGACCAGATCTGAATAGCCAGGTACTTCCCCACCTTCCTCTTCCCCATCTCCCTCCCCTCCCCAATACCCTCAGCCTCACAAAATACCCCAATTGGGGATGCCATAGTCTCACTGGCTCCAGACGGGAGCAGTTGGGACTCTTGTGCGGTATTACTGTAAAAAAAAAAAAATAAAATAAGAGGCGTTATTTTGAATAGCCCGCTATTTCGGTAGATGTTAACTACTAGATAAAAACTACGCTATTAATAAAAATGGAACGGTACACGTTTCAACATCTCATTGAAATTATTAAAATTCACTTGAGTGAATCAAATTCAAATCATCTTGAGTGATGAGGCCCATTTCCACCTCGGTGGCTTCGTCAAAAAGCAAAATTGTCGCATCTGGGGCTCGGAAAACCCAAGAGTTATTGTTGAAAAGCCTCTCTATCCTCAACGTGTGACTGTTTGGTGCGGTTTATGATCCGGCGGAGTCATTGTACCTTACTTTTTTGAAAATTAGGCTGGAGCAACAGTTACGGTGAATGGATTGCGTTATCGAGAGATGATTAATGATTTTTTATGGCCGGAATTGGATGGTATTGATCTGGACAACGTTTACTTTCAACAAAACGGCGCTACGTGCCACACAAGCAACGAAACCATTGATCTTTTACGATTAAATATCAAAATAACACCTCTTATTGAAAAACCCTGTATATGGGTTGTTTCAATTAGAAAAGTATTCTATAATCCAAGACCTTTATAATAATTCTATTTTAAAATATTCTCAAAAATTCTGTTTACTTATCAAAATATATTTTTTGCAATATTTATCGTAAGATTTTATCAAGTAACTTATCTCGAAAAGTAGGTAACATTAATTTCAATGGTACCATTTATCTAGATTTATAAATTCGATTTTAATTATAAAATACCTGTAAAAATACAGGGTACCCATTAATTTAAAACTGAAAGATATTTCGAAAAAATTAAAATATGAATTTTCTTTACTCTGCAGATATTCTAATTGGTTTCCTGTCTAATAAGATTATAATAGGATGATCATTATTTATCTTGGTGTGTGGCAAAGATATTAGAAGAAAGAGATGTGCTATGAGCAGTTCATACTTGTGGAATTGTTTTGCCCAGTGTCGCCGGTTTTGTTCACCAATACTACTGCACACCTTCGCTTACGCTAAGGTATCCGCACTAATACATAGAACAGATTTCTGTGCGTACACGTCCCGATACCGTTAAAAGTACCCTAATTAGGTAGTACTCCGCCTACAGTCCGGCGACCAACATAGCACATCTCGTTCTTCTAATATCTTTGGTGTGTGGTATGTTCTCACCTAGTAGCTGCTCGTGACTTTTCATTAAGCTAGAGTGTTAGGATTGAAAATACAACTTTTGTACGAATGTTTTTTGAGCTGATGTATATTTTTTCAAATTTCAATTTTCGATAGAAGAATTTTCATGTAGGTGGGGGCAGCGCCTCACCTAACTGAAAGAATCCTGAAAATCTTCATACAAGAAATGGTTTTTAATAATAAAAAAAATAAAGATCAGTTTCAGCTACGATATCTAGAAAGCTGAATTTTTAATTCATTCACTCTAGCTCACTTATAGGTCACGAGATTCTTCTAAATGCCTAAAGCATGTTGTTCTTTCATCATTAGAGTAGACATACATACGAACCTAATGTTATGTATGTAGTTTGATCCCAAATACGGTCGAGCACCTCTCAAACATTAGTCACCACTCACTGCAGATTACGGACGTCACGACTCCAACCAACACTGAACACCCGTTGGCATCGTCTAATAACGGTCTGGGTGGCTGGTGTACACTCAGTCATCATTTCGGATATTGGATGACTTTCTATGACCTCGCCAATACTTTGGCAGAAAACTTGAGACCCGGTTAAGATAATACTCCAAAGAAATCAAAAACACCCGAATAATAAGTAAGGCTGAAAGTAACTGATGAGAGAATATAAAAATGAAGAAAATTAAAAATAATTGATGGCACTGTTTTCTTCAAAATATCTTCGTTATCTACTCGAACGATGGAGATTTCCGGGTGTTTTCGGTTTAGCCAATCGATTGAATTAATATCGTACGTCCAAACGGAAACATATGAACTGCTTGAAGCCAGTGAATATAGATATAGATTTCATCGTTAACCTCATATTTTTAGGTTATATATATATATATTTTTAAATTATTAAATTTATAAATCATTTTATTCATAAAAATCACCTCCCCAAATTTGGGTACATATCGCTTGAGTTGTTGTGATTTAATCATGGAAGCTGTTAATAGTTACGTCGCCCTTATTCTAATTCCACACAGAGAAAAATGAGTATTGCTAATTTATTAAAAATCTCTTCAAATTATTGGTAATCCGGTTAAAAATGGGATTGCAGGCCTTGACGAATGAATTAACAGGTTTCCTGATAAATTTTGAGTAAATTACGAATATATTATCATGATGCCGGAACACGTTAATTCATTTGTTAAGGCATGTAATACCATTTTTAACCGGATTACCAATAATTTGATGAGATTCTTAATAAAATATTCCCATTTTTCTCCGTCCAAAAAATTGTGCAAATTTCATAATTCTCACCACTACTTTTTTTCCAGTAGATCGAAGATTAGCATTCGCATTCATAGTACCTACTCAAAATGCAACCTGAGAATCCCAATAGGACTGACTAAATTAACAGTCAAATACAAAACTGGCAAGGCTAAGCGGTTCTTGCTAATGCATACTCGTACTTACAGGTCTCTATAATTTACTTGGTGAAATCAGCGTTTAAGACATACCTCTGTTAATTGGCAAACATGGTTTACCTTGGCGTCCCTACTAGCAGCCCGGTGAGCAAGTTGGACAAATGGATATGGTGGTGGGGTGACACTTCCCTCCACCAGCCCCTAACACTTTCTCCCCCTCCACCGGGTAGACTGGTAGGTTTAAGCTAAATTTAGTTTCGAAATACTAGTCGCCCTTTCCGCTAGACATATCACAAACTGCATCTGTCCTTGCACAAAATTCTGGTGGACAATACAACTACTTTGAACCACCCGGTAAAAAAACCCAACAACACTTAGCGATGTTATTTTTACATTGTATGTATTACAGAAATTTAGCTTTTCTACAAAGTGACACATTCCAAAGAGTCAACGAGCCGACAAAACTTACACAATCACGATCTAAAAATACTTCCAAGGCTTCGATCAAATTTTTATAGCGCGAGCACTGAATTTCGTCAAGAACACGCTTATGTAACTTGATCAATTTAGAGTCTTTTATTTTCATTTCGACACGGTTAAATGCGTCGAAAATGATACGCCACAAAAAGGAACTGAATAATTTCGTGGAAATGTTTTGTAGTTCGTTTTAATGGTTTAGCTTTGCTGTAAGTGTTTTTAATATTGCCTGTTATTTAAGTGATTCTTTTGACAGAGTGGATCTTCGAAAGAGGCTGCGCCCGCTTTGTTTTAGTCATTGTTTTTCTCCATGAAAATAGAATTAATGAGAGGGAATAGTTGTTTTCCAGACGGAGTTGCATAAAGGTTTTACATAGATTTATTATTGAAGCCGTGTACCAACTGTCCGGGTAATGGTGTAACTGTGTATAGATTTTGTTTTGAGATTAAAAGAAATGCTTACATTGTTTTATCGATTTTTCATTTCCCATTTGGTCAACATGTCGTTTATGATAAACATTTAGGTACGTAGATCCACAAAGAAGCATCTACATTATTTCATAGTAATATTATATGAAATACCTAATAATAAGTTTTTGAAAAATAATTTTTATGGTTTCTATTTACATTTTTAACCGTTTTCTCAAAATCTTTTATAATCGTGTTCTCAAAATCTGACAAAAATGAATTGAGTTTTCATTTTCAGCGTTTTTGGGGTCGATAAACTCTGTATAGTGCATTTAAAGATGAAGGTGTTCGATAAAATAAATATAGTTAATATTCTCGCTCAAGTGCGTTGTCCAGCACAGTGCTCCGGAGCGGAGATGAAGAAACCGGCCTCCGGTAGTTTGTGGGTGGTGGGTAAGAAGCTAGAACTAGCCACTAGAGGTATGGTGGTACTAGTGGTACAATAGTAGAGGTGTGGTAGATGGTGTAGGTAGAAGTGGTGGTAGGCGGGCGGGCAGCAGAGGCGGGCGGCGGGTAACCACCGTCCACCAGTCACCGCCGGAGAGTCCGGCTGACCGCATGTCCGCTCCGCGTCTGGTGGCCCACGGCTGCCCCACTCCGAGTGACCCATCTCCCGAGTTCCGCGCCTGTGTTCGCGTCTCGTGCCTCGTCTCGTGTCTCACCGCCTGCCAGTTGCAATAGCGACTTGCATCACCCACCCACCTGTGCTACCTCCAGTGACTGTGACAGCTAGCGCGCCATCCTTTGGAAGCGCCGACCGGCCAACTTTCTAATGAGCGTTATTTCGCAAGAGCAGGAAGAAGGGCGGCAAAACGCATCGCATGTCTCTCGGACTAGAAGCTAAATCAGAAGCAGTGTCGGTGGATATTATTTACAACCGCAAAACTAAATCGGCTGAAACGCCGTTAGTGAAATGAGTGCGTAACGTGCCGGTGATCGCGTGACTTGTTCTCCACAGGTTGGTGGCTTTTCAGTGATTTTCCTAGCAAAGCAACAACACACTCCGCGCGATTGGTAGCCGAGGGCTGCGTGTAATGCAGCAGGCTGGCCGCCTAAAGCCGACAGCCTGCGCGCTTCATGCTCCACTGCAAGAGCTGGTGTCCTAGTACTCCTGAGTGCTATCAGCTCCGGGAAACAGATCTTCATTACAAAAGTTGGGTATGTGAAGACACAGTTTTTTTTACTAATTTTACCCCTAGAGAAATATCAAAAAAGAAAAATAACAACACAATTTCCCACAAAAAGTTTCAAAACAAGAAAAATATAATTTTAATTTATTAAAAACACACCAGTACAAGATAGACGTCAAGTTTTCGATACAATAATTAAAAATATTTTGAAAACATTTTCAATATTTTCATGTCATCGTGAGCTTTACAAATTTTAAATTTGTTAACGCAATATGGTAAATTATCATTGGTAATTGCTAATGACATTGTATGTTGTTAAGTTGTTGGAGAAACCTGACATCAGGAATAAAGCAATCTTTTAAAGTGGTCAGTAATTATATTCATTTAGGACGGGTCGTTTCACAGAATTCGAACAATTCATCGAATTACAAAGTTAAAATTCAAGTTTTGTGAAATTTCAATTCGAGTTATTTTAGCATTCAACTACTTGGAAGCAACCGGCCCATGATGAAACAATAACAGAACTTGTACTTTGACATTGAATTTTTTTTAAATTCCATGAAATAACCCGTCCTAAATCTTAAAAACAGTTCGTATAGTTTAATAATTTTGAAAATATTAAAGCTGGAAAAATCTCTTTAATTTTTCCAAGAATCATCAAATATCACATTACGATACTTGTTATATTATGCGTATTTTCTTTATTGCTTGACGCGTGAACTGTTCGAATTATTTAGTTACCGCACCGCACCGCCACCGCACATCCACCGCACCGGTCAATTTAAAAGCGAAGAGCTCGTTGCAAAAATACTTAAGTTTTTAAACATTGCGTCTGATCATTAACATAAAATGGATGATATGATAGCAAATGGAAAACTGTTTTATTTTTCATGAAATATTACATTACTGGTTTGTATTTTAGCACAATAGTATGGCTTGGCGGCACGGTATTAAAAAAAAACAGTTTTTGTTGGTAGCTTACGCGAACATTTTTTTCTTTGATTGTGTCAGAATATTAATAATATTGAATTAGTCACGCTAGAGTAAGTTTCTGATCCAAGATGTCAGCCTTGATCTACACTGGCCGTATTGGCTGCCTATTAAATAGCGCTTTTTTTAAAAATAAATCTTTAACTTTCATTAATCTTTAATAATAATAATTGACTCTCCTGTTTTATGTCGGATTACTCGAACATTTTGGATTTCGTCTTTCTCTAAATTTGTTTGTTAATTTCCGGTTCAGATTGAAGATGGTGGTCGTTTTAACCTGTCGTGTGTCGCAATAGCCCATAGGCACGATACAAAATCATTTCTCATCATTTTATTTTGCTAAAAGCAAGTAAGTTTTTACGAAAATATGATCATCTGGCGCACGGCAAAAAATTAGCGTCAGCACACGACGGGTTAGTGGTTCGGTAAATATTATTTTTTCGGTTACCGGATAACTCATCAAAATGACAATTCAACACACCTAAAAAAAGTGTTATAAAGTTATGAAAAGTGATGAAATAAAACTAGGTTAAATAGTTACATATGTAATTATTCCGTGGTTATAAATAGAGTAAATGGGTATTTAAGTACACATTCTTAGAATTTGAGAGGAATTTTTGACCCGATACTGTTCAAGGACAACTATGTAGTATTGAATAGGTAGGTACTAATAGTAAAACGGTATAAAGTATCTAATACAAAATGATTATTATTGCGAACGTTCCTTAAAAGGCATCGTAAACAAAAAAACTGATAGATAAGCATAATACTTGATGAAATTCACTCGTATTTTTTAATTTACGCGGGTAGCTACCTCACAATAGTCCCAACTGCCCCCAAACGTCTAGGGCTATAACCTCGAAGGTAGCAACTACTACCTACATTTGCATGTTTCAGTTGGTCTCACGTTACATAGGTTCCTGTATTTATATTATTTTATTAATGAATCTTAAATCTTTTGGCCACAGTCATTTATCTGCTTAAAAAATTATATGTAAAACTATGTTGCAAAATTAATTTATTTTTAAGACAAAATGTTCAAATCATGACCTTTTTTGTTTCATAGTTTGAAATTTTTTTACGTAAATACCGCATAGGAGAACCAACTTCTAGTCCCAATGCGAGTGAAACTATGGCATCCCCACTTGGGGTATGTTGTGAGGCTGAAGTGAGTGGAAAAGAGAAGGAGAAGAGGAAGGTTGACATGTACCTGTCAATTCATATCTGTTCACCAAACACAGTTAAAGCCAGTTCGAGTAAAGCTTCAATTTATAATGGTGTTCTTCAACCTGGGCGATACCGAGAGAGCATCTTCTAATCTGGATTTGCGTGCCGGGATTTGAACCCGCGACCTCCGAATTGCTAGTAGAGATAGAGAGTCTTACCCATCGACCATGAAGGCCGCCAGACGTGTGTACAAAGATACGTTAGTACTTAGCTAACTGGCACTGAAGAGAAAAACCGTTAGAAGTCTGATGTGGGTATATAATTTATCTTCCACAGATTTAAATTGATGAAACATTTTCAAATAATGCAATTATTTCTTGAACAGAAAATAAATTTCATTGTTGCAATCGAAATTCTTTCTGGAACAGAAAATAAATTTCATTATAGCAGTCGAAATTCTTTCTTGAACAGAAAATAAATTTCATTATGGTAGTCGAAATTCTTTCGTGAACAGAAACTCAATTTCATTGTATTATAGGGTTAGTTTGTGGTTCAGTGTCATCTGGTATCTCCTTTTAACAAATTATTATTTAATAATATAATTTACTACATAATATATTTATCAGATTCAGTAGTTGTCATTTGGAATTTATGACCAGGAAAAATTAGTTAAATAAGTCGTATCTCAAGTATGGTTTTCCTTATTCTTCACATATGTTGACTGCAAAAATATCAATAATATGTAAACAAATGTTTCGATGCGTCCAAGAAAATAAACTTGATTGACCCGATAACAATTGTGTAAAATGGGCCGATGAATTTATTTTTAATTCAATGCTTTGGTCTGTGTTATGTACTGGCATATATAATATATATGTACACCTTCAGATTACGAGCTGCTTTGATCGAAGTCATTGTTTTGAAAACATTTCGTGTACATCGAAATTCTGCGGCTAATTTAAGATGTCGCTACAGTTTATAATTGTAACAAAACCGGTACGATGGAAACAGTTGATACTAATTTCACTTCTTTGTACGATTTTCACAATAAAACATGAAACAGAGTGGCTCTTTTGTGGAATGTGGAATGAATTAATTACTTAGTAAATTTTTTTTGTTTTTCACGCTTTAATAAAGGGAAGTTTTATGAAAATATCGAAAGAAAAAAATGCATAATAATTCACGTAGGTACTTTTTAAATAGATGAATGTAAAAGAATGTTCAAAAAAACAATTCACTTTTTATAGTTCCATTGAAAAACTGCCAAAATTATTCCAGTTCATATTCAATTAATTAATGTAAATCTAAAGTTCTTAACGTGTGCTTTTTTAGGTATGTTTCATATATTCCAAAGACGTTTAACTTTAAATTATATTGTAATAAATATTACGGTATTAATTCTACACATTGATATGGGAAGTATTAATATTGAATACGTCATAATTTAGTATTTCTGATGGTATTGTGAAGAATCGATTTTCACTTCAGCTGTGAAATATCATGCTCTTTAACGACCGTGAATTCAATCCGTGAAACTTGAAACGCTTCAGCGGTCAATCATTATAATGAAGTACCCCGAGGGTGAAATCTACATCAATCATGACTGCATTATATCATTCAATGTAAAAATAGTATATATATATATTGAATGATGTAATACTATTTTTTTTTAAATAATACTGTTTCAACATTGAATGATGTATATATCTAGTATAGTACCACATCATTCAATGTTAAAACAGTATTATATCATTCATCATAAACATAGCACCATATCATTCAACATAAAAATAGTATTATATCATTCAACATCAACGTAGTTCTATATCATTCAATGTGAAAATAGTATTATGTCATTCAACATAAAAATAATATTATATCATTCAACATAAAAATAGTATTACATCATTCAACATATACATAATACCATATCAATCAATGTAAAAAAATAGTATTATATCATTCATCATAAACATAGTACCATATCATTCAATGTAAAAATAGTATTATATCATTCAACTTAAAAAATAGTATTATATCATTCAACATAAAAATAGTACTATATCATTCAACACAAACATCGTATTTTAGAGGATACGTCCGGTTTTCCTACCCAGGCGACAATTTAATTCCTCTGCTAGCGTCCTCCATCATTGCGCAAGCAACATTTTCCGCTTATAATGATGATATGATGGTTGTAAGATATTATCAAATACTGTCTAGGCTATTCGTAATCCGGAAATGTTTGTATTTATGTAAAAAAAACATTGTTTAACATAAACATACCATTTTATATCATTCAACACAAACTTAGTATTTTATAGTACAACATATTTTTGAATTTCATGAAATGTTTTAGAATAATGATGCCACTTGCGAGAAGTTACGCATGACGTTGGATGCTGCAATTTCCCCCATAGAAATTTCTGAAGAAACGTGACGATGGAATAACGCTTCAGGCTTTGAAGACACGAAGATCCACTTACTAAATAATTGCACATGAATAATGAGCAGTGGCGTGCAGTTCATAAAGGCTGAAAAACTGCGCCTACCCTGGGGAAAATGGTTCACAAACATAAATCACAACATGTTGAAATGGGTTTCACGATAAATCAACATACCTTTAAAAAATGATATGGATATTAAAAGCGATGAAAAAACTAATATATTAACTTAGCCTATTTAAACTAGTTTTGTTTCATCACTTTTTATGACTTCATATCACTTTTTAAAGGCGTGTTAAATTGTCATTGTGATGAATTATCCAGCCACCGTTGAAATGCAACACATTTTAGAAAAAAATTCCACTAATTTGGTAAGGAACTTATACAGCACTTATTCATTCATTCACAGCGTACATTTGGTCATAGAATAATGCACGCCACTGGTAATGAGTATCAACATAATACAAGGTAATTAATTTTGACAATGTGACATCTACGAAGTAAAATTTCGATCTATTAATCATTTAGGCCTGTTTCTTAATAATTTAACTTTGATGGCTTACGCGGTCGAGGGATACTATTATGGGGTAATTTTACTTGATGAATTTGTGCAAATAATATTTATTATACTTGCGGCACGTTCTGGAGTGGAAGATTCTCTCAGTATCGCCCTGGTGTAAGTCCACCATTCAGAATTGAAACGTTGTTTAAAATGGCTTTAGCCGTGTTTGGTGACAAAATCTGAATAGCCATCTACTCCCCTACTTTTCTCTCCCCATCTCCTTCCCCACCTACTATCTACTGCATCACAACATACCTCAATTGGGAATGCCATAGTCTTACTGGCACCAGTAGGTTGGGAGCAGTTGGGAGTTGGGACACTTGTGTATTACCATAAAAACTTGATCAAAACAAAATCGGTGGTTGAGCTGTTACGATCTGAGATCATAAACATCATCGACTACAAATCCCAAATACACAAATATATCGCACCAAATTAGTGTAAAATTATATTAAGTAAATGCTTTTATTCGTGTTTCGTGACCAGATCTGATTTTCCAGGTATGTTAACTTTCCTCTTTCTCCTTATTCAATTTGGGATGCCATAGTCCCACTGGTTTCGGACAATTGGTACCCTTGTGCGGTATTCACATTAAAAAAACTGAGGCTTGCTTTCTGCTTCACTGAAAAAAGCTGTTATTATGTTTTCTAACTTGTGAACACGTATATAATAATTTTACCGTACCATATCTATGAGGATATTGATCCCAGACGCTTATTCTGACGCAAAATTATCAGAACATGAAATTATTTTATGTGAAATACAACATAAATTAATGATTTTTATTTATATCTTTCAATCGTATTTCTGAATAAAGAAACGCGCATATAATATATGTAAATTAAACTTGAACAGTTTTGCTGGAATCAATTTGGGCTCAAAAAGCTATTTAAGTTTTAAGTTGCATTCAAATGTATCTCAGGCATAATTCTCTTAAATTATTGCACTGTTCTTTGGAAATTAATGTTTTTTGGAAATAAATGATGATTTTAAAATGCGGCAGGTAAAGAAAATTTTCGTTCTCGTATGAACGATTTTAACAAATTGTAGATACACACGGAGAAAAAGAGCATTGCTAATTTATTAAGATTCTCTTAAAATTATTGGTAATCCGGTTAAAGGGGATTGCAGGCCGTTTCCTGATAAACTTTTTAGTAAATTCGTGATATATCGGAAAATTGTGTTCATTCACCTGCTTGATAATATATAATGACGAAATGCGAAAATATTAGGACACGAACATGTGTTCAAATTATTCGTCATTTGCTAAGGACGCATTGTTTCACAGAATTTTAACAATTCATCAAATTTCAAAGTTAATATTCAAGTTCTGTTATTTACAAAGTACTGTGAAACATCCGTACCGTGAAGAAATAGCGACAGGACTCGAATGAAACTTTCACGGAACATGAATTTTAATTTTGAAATTTGATAAATTGTTAAAAATCTGAAAAACAACCCGTCCTATAAGTTTATCAGGAAAACTATTAATTCATTCGTTAATGCTAGAAATCCCGTTTTTAACAGGATTATCAAAAATTTTAAAAGATTCTTATTAAATGAGCAATACTCATTTTTCTAAATGCACGAAAACCGAAGAGGAGATACTTGACAGTGATAAAATTTTTCTACTGAAATTTCCCCATACAAAAGAGTATAATATTGTCATCCTCGTAAATTAATATTAATGTATCTACTTTATAAATACATAATCCTAAAACGGTTTGAATACTAATGATATATTCGAATTTACCATAAACATAAAATGTTATGTCTACTATAAATAATAATTAATTATACAGAATTAATTAAAAAGTTGCAAGCACACACACTTACTCAAAATGAGACATAAACAAAAAAATCAAACATACAAGATACGGCAAGCAATCCATTAGCTACCAGGCAATTTACATTATTTACCGATTTTTAGACGTTGTATCAGTGACGTGAGAAATTCTTTGGAAAAATAAAAAAAAAGGTTTTGAAATCGGTTGACTTTCACTACCCTAGGCTAATTTAGCCCAATGTCAAATGACATTGTCTTTTGAATATTTTCGTATCATTAGCTGCACGGCAAATGGTTATTGAAAATTCATCACGTATTGGAAACCAGATCTTACGGAAATTGGATGACACCACCGTGTACGTGCCTTATAACTTACCTTACAGGACACTTATACAATATGTTGAAATACACACAGAAACATCTGTTTGGATATCAAATACCTCCATTATTTCATTAGTAGTATTAAAGATGTATATTGTATACGGAAGCAGTACCTAGGGCCCTGTATATCAGTTGATTTTAAGCTCGGATTGGTTGGAATGTCGAGCTTAGCATGGCTTGGAATATAATCCGTATAATGGTCGTAAGCCTAGATATCAACAATATTACGCTATTATCTATGATTTTAATAGAGGAACGTGTTTAATTTTCTTTGTGAAATCAAACTACTGTCTACGTAAGTGATATATCTATGCTACCTAATGTCATCGCGAGATCTCGAACATTAAAAATTCCAACGAAAGCGGTTTTTTTATTTACTTCATCTCCAATCTTCTATATACTTTTTAAATTCTCCATTTAAACAAAATTATTATAAAAATTCATCTTCCCTCTCTCCATAATTAGAAATGATGGCCTAGAACACCCTTGAATATTAAAACCAGAAACATTTGGAATATATTTTTGATAAAGTACTCCACTTGGTTGGTTATTCTATATGCGAGGATACTAATTTTAAATAGTATTAGTTTTGCTAGAGAAGTGCACTCTTCGTGAAATTATAACGAACTAACCACTGAAAACTAACTGTCCCGACGTTGAAACTTTTAAAATCATACGTATAATACCAGACTATTTGAGATTGATTATTAATTAATAACATCAACATTCTTCATAGCTCGATGCTTACTATAGTCCATACTGATAATATTAGGCAATTTACATAAATTTCGATCAGACGTAAACGCCTCAGCGTCTAAAGAATGATCTATTCTGCCGCTTATCAAGTCTTGAGCAGCGGATTTAGCCCGCTTAAACTTGAGCGAGGAATGTGGTACATAAAACGGGCTGACTGGTGTACCTGGTAAGTCTGGTAAGTGTAAGTCAGAAAACCCTATGATTTTAACGCTCTATATTTTTTGCAAGCAAGATCATTCACCTCGGAAAAATCAAATTAATTAATTACTTTCATACGCAAGTCCAATTTAAATTTTCTGTACTACTTAATAGTGCTAATAATAGATTCTCTATTTGAAAATAGTCGTAGCAGGGTGAACCGATCCCTCTGAAAATAGTCGTAGCAGGGTGAACCGATCCCTCTGAAAATAGTCGTAGCAGGGTGAAACCGATCACTCTGAAAATAGTCGTAGCAGGGTGAAACCGATCACTCTGAAAATAGTCGTAGCAGGGTGAACCGATCCCTCTGAAAATAGTCGTAGCAGGGTGAAACCGATCACTCTGAAAATAGTCGTAGCAGGGTGAAACCGATCACTCTGAAAATAGTCGTAGCAGGATGAAACCGATCCCTCTGAAAATAGTCGTAGCAGGGTGAAACCGATCCCTCTGAAAATAGTCGTAGCAGGATGAAACCGATCCCTCTGAAAATAGTCGTAGCAGGGTGAAACCGATCACTCTGAAAATAGTCGTAGCAGGGTGAAACCGATCACTCTGAAAATAGTCGTAGCAGGATGAAACCGATCCCTCTGAAAATAGTCGTAGCAGGGTGAAACCGATCACTCTGAAAATAGTCGTAGCAGGATGAAACCGATCCCTCTGAAAATAGTCGTAGCAGTGTGATACCGATCCCTCTGAAAATAGTCGTAGCAGGATGAAACCGATCCCTCTGAAAATAGTCGTAGCAGGGTGAAACCGATCGCTCTGAAAATAGCCGTAGCAAGGTGAAACCGATCCCTCTGAAATAAACCGGCGAATTTTTTTAAACTAAATTAGTCAATGCAAGTTCCTTCTTTCAGACTGTCTAAATTAGCTTCGCTAAAAATATACCTGCTATGTGTTTTGTAATTCAATACGAGAAAACATAGCATCTTGAAAATATGACAATTAACGCTTATGCTACTGGGTAAGGTAAGTTAGGTAATTTGGCAGAATTTTAAATAAAGGTAAAAAATATTACACTTATGTTGGGGTGTTTCAAACTTCGTTATATTTGATTAATATCTGAACGCTACACGATCTGTACAATTTGAACTGCAAAAAAAACTGCGAATCTGGGCAAACTACGATTGTTTCCGCTTATTATCAAAATGTGATCATAAATAATAATATTTGGCTAATTTATATAGCGCCATTTTCGTGAAAAATCACCCGAAGGGCGCTGAAATACACCTCTTGTTTGTAATGTCATCCGATTTAAGAGAGATGTTTTTTTAATATTTTTTTATTATCAATATAAATTTTTTTTACAGGTTTTTTTTCGATGTCTGTCCCACTAGGATAAACCTGTGTCGAGACAGTGTGAGAACCAGTGTCGAGAATGTGCAAATGTCTGGTGGCAATCATGTGCCACCAAATCATAATTGCCACCAAAAAGTCGATAGAATGCATTGTCATCGACAACGGATCTATATGCCGAGTTTCAGCTTGATCGGATCTCGGGAAGTGGGTTAATTTCCACTTTTGAAGATGTACATTCATTTATTAAAATTTAAAAATATTATTTCGTCCAAACGCCACGACTAAGAAATTAGTGTTACCTTTTCAAGTCAGATCCTGTTTGCAAACCCCTCGATGTTGTCATAATAGTATGCAAATAACAAAGTTGTGCCCAAATGACATTATAATGACAGTATTGCCAATATTGTAAATAATACTTTGTTGACAATTTACCGACTCTGTGGAAGAGTCAACGCTGATCTCCTAAGGCTTAAAAAATAACAACATTTTACACAAGTAAACACCTTCCAATCTTTGTACCGTGACCGCTGAGTAACAAAACTTCAAATAATATTAATTCGGTCTGTAAATTAGTGGTCAACTGGTTTTCCCAGAACTCATCTCTAACATTGATATTTAGATGAGACGTGAAGCGAAAAAATAGGTTCCCTTTCTTTACCTTCAACTATCGCAACGCTCTAACTAAAACTACAGAATCCGGTTTAGGCGCACCGCTTATCGCGTTTGGAACAAGTTTCGACGTACGCAGTAGCTCCTCTAATTGTAGTTATATGATCTCTAATGACTTTTTTTGGCAGAAAAACATTAATTTATCCTCCTCGCGGTTATTCTTGACATTGCACACAATTCACTACACAACAAGTACAATGTAAAACATGTCTACCTAAATGTATATTGAATATTCTATGTGTTCATGTTGTTCATTCGGCCAACAACTTTGCAGAATTATTGCATATTGATAACGGTGCACAGAAACATCTATGGAGCACTTGTCTCGGCATGGGTACCTTTGTTTGCAATTGAATAGGGTCGAATCGTTATATTTGACCTTATTTTACGGTGTTCATGACGTTTCTCTATTCGTTTTACATTGTTTCTAAAAATGTTTCATTGTTCCAAATGTGTTTTTTTTAGCAAGGTGTCAAATTCACCATTAAAACATATTTGTTTTCGATTTTATTTACGTGAATGAATTAATGCAAATCTTGGAAGTGGAAATTAACCCACTTCCCGACATTCTATCCAATCAAAATTAGGCCCAGTTTTTTAGCGCGGTTGCTTCCAGTTCCTGGAGAGGATCAATACTCAGTCATTTTTTTTAATTTTAAAAGTTTACAGCAGTTAAGTGCCAGTCCTTGAGGAGGAAGATTCAAACATCAATGATAAAAAAAAAAACTTTTAAATCTATCTCTAAATAGTACAAAATAAAGTCGTTATCCGCGTCTGTCTGTTTGTGCGCTTAGTTCTTCTAAACAACGCATCGGATTTTTATAAGATTTTCACTTTCATTTAGAAAATTTCTTTCGAAAGATTTATGTATATAATACATGCATATTATATTTATAAATAGGAGTGAAACGTCGATGTTTATCCTAGAATTCACAATTTCAGAACTTTACTCCGAATCATTCACAACCCCGAGCAACCCCGGGAACACGTCAGCTAGTCTATTAATAAAAATAGATGGATTTAAAAATTTATTGTAATAAAAATACGGGTTAATTTTTTCAAATAGTTTTAACAATATTTATCAACAGATTGATGCATAGAAGGAAAAGGATTAAGGAATACAAATTTTGTTAAAGATCAAGTGATATTAAACAAAAGAGGGATAAATAACGATTTGAAATATAGAGTTCTTATAATTAATTCTGCTGAAAATATTATAAGAATCTTATAACCACATTCATTTTCCAAGTTATTTGTTAAAACATTTTCAGAGTGCAGTGTACAATTGATTTGTCAGGTGTAATATAAATAAAGATTAAGAATAGGAATTCATATCAATCAAAGAGTGAACACTAACAAAATATCTATTATTAATAATATACATGGAAAATTGTCTTGATCAATATAAAT
This sequence comes from Hesperophylax magnus, assembly GCA_026573805.1. Taxonomy (NCBI): domain Eukaryota; kingdom Metazoa; phylum Arthropoda; class Insecta; order Trichoptera; family Limnephilidae; genus Hesperophylax; species Hesperophylax magnus. The sequence continues at coordinate 138,258 of JAIUSX010000006.1, read as the reverse complement.
AAACGACACTAAATTAATTGATAGTAAAAATACATTTTTTTTACAAAACTATGCCAAAATTAAAGTCATCCAACGAAATTCTTTAGACAATCAGGTTAGCAAGGTTCGACCATGTTGCTTAACTTTTCAGTGAATTCTCTTTGAACCCAATTCTGCCTATTTTGGCACAAAGCTTAAGAATATTGGATTTCAGTTAACCATTTTCTTCTCACATTGATGAATAATTAGTCAATGAACACGTGCTCAAAATAAATACACGTAAGTCGGTTAGAATGCAAAAGATATACGTACCTAAGATTTTTTGTCAATTTTTGTAGAAATACCACTTTTTGTTTTGAGAGACGCCATAAGTTAAAAAAATTTGTTGAATCAATTTGAATGGAAACATTGCTTACCCTTTCAATAAATATGCAGGGTGTTAAGGGTGCCGTACCTGACATGCCGATGATTAATGAACTTATTTATTTACTAACTCAAAATCGGATGGGGTAGTGCAAATGGCAATATCCTAAAATCACAAATTAAAACTTAAAAAGCCACAGTGAAGTCTCTGTAAGATCTAGAACTGAAGAAATCTTTAACAATCTCACCATCACGTTCAACTCTGTTGTAAAACTATACTCTTTTATATCCATAAATACGAAATACAAGAAATAACAACTACCAGGTAATTTTTTTATTATATATATAATCAGGTTTTCCAATAAGAGGTGTTATTTTGATATTCAATCGTAAAAGATCAATGGTTTCGTTGCTTGTGTGGCACGTAGCGCCATCTTGTTAAAGGAAACGTTTTCCAGATCAATACCATCCAATTCCGGCCATAAAAAATCATTAATCATCTCTCGATAGTGCAATCCATTCACCGTAACTGTTGCTCCAGCCTCATTTTCGAAAAAGTAAGGTTCTATGACTCCGCCGGACCATAAACCGCACCAAACAGTCACACGTTGAGGATAGAGAGGCTTTTCAACAATAACACTTGGGTTTTCCGAGCCCCAGATGCGACAATTTTGCTTGTAACGAAGCCACCGAGGTGGAAATAGGCCTCATCAGTCAAGATGATTTGCATTTGATTCACTCAAGTGAATTTTAATAATTTCAATGCGTTGTTGAAGCGTGTATCGTTCCATTTTATTAATAACGTAGTTTCTACTTGTCAAATGTCAAAAAATGACAGCTTCAAAAGTAACATCTACCGAAATAGCGGGCTATTCAAAATAACACCTCTTATTGGAAAACCCTGTATAATAAAAGACAAATTTGCTCCTTCCAACAATGTAAAAATCAATGCGTCTTGCGATCTTTTGACTGCGAGATAATGGACTTTCTTTTTGAAAAATGTTTTCGTATCCGAATTTTCGGAACTAATAGTTTTGGTTTTTGTGTCATTTTTAACATCCACATGCCTTGTCTAAACTTTGTTGCTCGATGATATAAACACGTAAAATGGGCATATGAAGCGTATAGCTCAATTAAAGACCTCTTTCATTTAGAATTCAACTAGAAGTTTAAAGTAGGAACTTGTAACAAATATAAATGCAAATTATTAAATTCCAATGAATCAGCGGCAGGTGTTGCCAAAACTAATCAACCATTTACATTATTTTCGTTTGTTCAATCGTTTAATGTTGCCAGTCGCGAACGAGGAAACGAATTAGCCTAATAAGGAAGCGATCATTGTTATATAAATAACAATAAAATTATGCTATTCTTTATGTAGGTGTTTTCGAAGGCCGATAGGCATTAATAATCTGAGATTAGCGTCACAGGCAATTTATTATATTTCTAAATTCCCACAATATGATATAACAGTACGTGACTTATTAAGTCTTCTGTTGAATTATTATTTTGCATGCCTTAGAGATCGGAAAAGATGGAGGTGCCTACGCTTACAATTCGTTCATCAAACGATTGTAAATCATAAATTACATGTAGCAAAACATTGCTTGAAATGAATTTAACAGGTGAGGCTCTCGACTAGCAATTTGGAGCGAGAAAGTAAATTTTATTTGCTAATTTGTGCTATATCACAATTAATTAATTTTAAATAATAAATAGTACATTTGCGGGACGTTCCAGATCTGAATAGCCAGGTTCTTCCCCACCTTCTTCTTCGCCATCTCCTTCCCTCCGCACTGCCTTCAGCCTCACAAGATACCCCAATTGGGGATGCCATAGTCTCACTGGCTTCAAATGGTTGGGAGTACTTGGGACTCCTGTGAGGTTTTCACATAAAAAAGACGTTTAGTGATCAAATTTGAATATCCAGTTACTTTCTGACCCATCCCATACCAATTTCCTTACCGACCCTTCTTCCTACAGCCCTACTCCTACTTTATAAAGGGTTTTCCAATAAGAGGTGTTATTTTGATATTCAATCGTAAAATATCAATAGTTTCGTTGCTTGTTTGGCACGTAGCGCCGTCTTGTTGAAAGTAAACGTTGTCCAGATCAATACTATCCAATTCCGGCCATAAAAATCATTAATCATCCCTCGATAGCGCAATCCATTCACCGTAACTGTTGTTCCAGCCTCATTTTCGAAAAAGTAAGGTCCAATGACTCCGCCGGACCATAAACCGCACCAAACAGTCACACGTTGAAGATAGAAAGGCTTTTCAACAATAACTCTTGTGTTTTCCGAGCCCCAAATGCGACAATTTTGCTTGTTGACGAAGCCACCGAGGTGGAAATGGGCCTCATCACTCAAGATGATTTGCATTTGATTCACTCAAGTGAATTTTTATAATTTCAATGCGTTGTTGAAGCGTGTATCGTTCCATTTTTATTAATGGCGTAGTTTCTACTTGTCAAATGTCAAAAAATGACAGCTTCAAAAGTAACATCTACCGAAATAGAGGGCTATTCAAAATAACACCTCTTATTGGAAAACCCTGTATTATATTTGCCAGTTATACTGTCTCTCAGAATCTTGTGACGTTTACACAATCACAAAAAGTCCGTAAGTCAGTAAGCGTTAAAAAAAGAAGAATGTGGTTTGAAGGGAGATATGTGAATACGAATATTAGAGGTAGTACAGTTATATTTAAACAAAACTATTATAATTAGTACGCGTAAGCGATAATATGTATAAACGTTAGCTTAAAAAATAACAATTATTATTAACACTTATTTATAAACGAGAAAGGTCAGAACAGTGAAAACTCTACTTATTACCATGGCATTTGTTTGATTAAAACGGTCTTAAACCAGGCTCAAGGTCGGCTTACCACACCAACGTTGAACGTGCTTGTAAGGATAAATACAACGGATAATAATTATTATTACAAATATAGCTACACATTTATTTAAAATGATTCGTGGATGGTTTGAAAACTCGGTTATCATCGAGAGCATTCAGTTCTATATTCCCGATGGTTATCTCAATCACCGACAGCGTTCTATCTCCCAGTATGCAGGACTAACTTGCCGATGGTCATGCCGGTGGGGAGAGCAATCTTGCTGTTGAATAGAATCAGTTCGGATTTCGACAATTTTAGCATCAAAGATGCTGCTTTTACAAGGCCAGCCCTGTTATTCCTAGCACAGTCGATATACCCACTGTCTATATTTAAGTAAGAATTTTCCTTAACAAATGTATCTAAAAACGCATTAAAATGAACAATTTTTCAATGTTTTTAAAATACACAAATAATGTTGAATTGAATAGTTAACGTGGTCCATCCTTTTCCTTGATTCACGTCATTATTGCAATATGTATAATTCTATGATAACATTATGAATTTTTAATTAACAAGTGTTAATGGCCTAATTATCATATTTTTAAGAAGAACGCAAAATGTTGTGATCAAAGTATAAAATTATGCGAAATAAATATTATTGTTTATTTGACATTGGACTCAAAAATATTTCTAAGTCAATAACAACATGCTAAATAGTTACAACGTGTCACAAAGAGCAGAATCTGATTTTACGACGTATTCAAATCCATTAAAACTTAAAAAAGGAAAGTACCTACTTAAAATGTGTACAACATAAACAATAACAATAAAAGTTTTTCATTTTCATAACAATTTCATCAACAAGATCCGCTCATAATTTTTTTTAGGTTATTTCATTCAAGAATATATTATTTTTTTACATTTTACAAATAATAATTAAATGTATGTCCGCTGCCCCTGTCTCCTTACGGATTGATTTCAAGAACAAAATTGATTCTCAATATTACTTGTTTGTTTGTAATATATTATAGATATTCTTACCCAAGTCATCACAATGGAGAAGACAAGCAGTTCCCAAACTTGCTGACTGGCGATACTGCTAAAAATTAAGATTTAAACGAAAGTTTAAACAGACTTTGCTGGTCTAATAGCACGTATAAATTTGCGAACCGAAACGCGAACCGAATCACTAAATACGGGAAAGGAACGAAGCAACTGCAAGCGGCGTTTCGCGTCATTTGTGGTTACTTCGTTACTTTCCCTTAAGTTGGGGTTTAGCTCGGCAAATTGGCTCTCGTATGTATACGTAGTATGAGAAATTAAAATACTAAAACAATGTATAGGTAGATAAGAAATTATTATGCTGGATGTATGTAGGTATATCGGAAATCTTTACTACTTTTTAAAATATCGATAAAAATATTTTTCTTATTTTTTTTTTTACTTTTTTCAAATAGATTCTAAGGTTTTAAGCCACTTTCCTTGAAGAGTTTAAAAAACTCGTTAGTTTGTTCAAATCAATATTTTAATTTACTTAATTATATTTCTTTTTTTGTAAATAAATAGGGGTATGTAATGCTATTTATTTCATCTTCATACATGTGATATCGCATTTTCTTTATTACCATGAAAGTTTAATCATAACATAGTTTTTGTCATATAGCCCTCCTTACGACTGTTGTAGATTCTAAAACACGCTGTTGTGGAGTTGCGCTCATATATTATTAAAAAACGCTGTTGCGGAGTTGCGCTCATATAATATTAAAAAACGATCTTGCGGAGTTGCGCTCATATAATTCTAAAAAACGCTGTTGCGAAGTTGCGCTCATATAATATTAAAAAAAAACGTTGTTGCGGAGTTGCGCTCATATAATATTAAAACCGGCAGTGATAAAACATGGTTGATGCTTGATAACACTTTGTATTATTTATTTTTGAAAAGGAATGCTCTACTTAAAATGACAAATCACACCCGAGTACAATAAAAATAGTATTTTCATAATGAATAAAAAAACCTACAAAAGGCGGCGGGGTCGAAATTAAACTCAAATGCGTATATAACCTTATTCTACCTGAAGTCGGCTACTGTATATTTTTTAGACCAGATTTGAAAGTTATTTTATACAGACTTTAAGAAATAAAATCCTATTGTCATACTCCGGTACAGTGAACACACAATTATCTTGTTGACATGTACCTTCTTGATGTGCAACATGTACCTACACTACCTACAGCCACTTGCATAAACCATAAATATTACTAAATAGTAAGAAGTAGAAAAGTCTATATTTTTATCGTCAGGTGCACGAGGAAGGATTTTCTATTGTGATTTTTTTAAACCTCTCACGAGCCTTTGAGAGCCGCTGAAAAAAATGGTTCAGTTATCGATTCGACTGTCAAGCACGAAGGTTGCTGCAGTCATAACTATTCATTGAGTTTAATTTGTCGTAAGAAATAAAAAATAAAAAAAAAACAAGGTTTTATCATTTTCATTTCTGACGTCTTTCATTCATATAATTTCTTAAGTCGAAACAAATAATGAAACTAAATCCTAAACATAAGATTTGTAAGCAGCCTAGAGCAGTGATACCATTCCTATCGAAATTTCGGTATATCTATCGATTTCGACTAAAATCTACCGGTCTACCGATATTCGTAGAAATCTTTTGTTTAACTACAGGTGCAACTGCACACAGAGCTCGTAATTCAATGGCTGTCCTACGGGATCAGTTTCCAGGCAGCTTTATATCCAGATATGGCAATATTCCGGGCTTCCTCGCTCCCCTGATCTATGCTTTACTTATTTGTGTCGGTATATCTCAAGTCACTAGTATTTTTTGATAAACCAGACTGACTTGAAGATCTCAAGACGAAAATCCAGTGGGTAAATCGTCCGGATTCCTCGACAGATGTTAATTGACGCTACTCTTCGGGACCGGCTACAATTATGCATAAATATAAATGGCCAACATTTGAGGGACAGCGACGTGATCTTCAAAACATGAACTGCCAACAAAAAATCCCAACTTACACTATGTTTTGTCATAAATAAAAATCTTTTTTAAGCAAAACTGACAGAGTACATCTTTTTTGAAAACCATGCGATTCCCGTGAAAAATCATGTATGCTGTGATTAAATACTACTTTAGAGAATAAAGACTAATTTTTACACCTCGGGGGTTTATGATCACAGGTGCTTATCTACAAAAATATAGTTTTAAGATAAAAATAAATAACAATATTCTTCGAAATTAATAATTCATAATTTTCAAAGTATTCGTATAAAATTTTTAATCTAGTATTTCCTTATAGTATATTATCTAACTAATGAACTTCTTCTAGTTAATGACATATTATGTACTATTTAATAATCTTTACAATAAGTACCTAGGTTCCTGCTAATTACCATTTTACAGAGCAGTAGTAGTCGTCACTCGGTACTAATATAAACTCGCTAATGAAATCCGGTATCAATCAGAAGTTATGTTATTTGTTATATATTCAATTAAAATACAATAGACCGCGCACGTGACTTGCTATTGATGAAATTGACTGACGGATGTACCAACAATACCAAAATTTCTATTGTATGTTACAATACATTATGTATAACATATTAATACATTACCCGCTCATACAAAATAGTCCAATTCATTGTATCGTGTATATAGGGGATAATCCCATGATGAATAAGTGTAATTAATTTTCTCATTGTCAGTGTAATATTTAAAATTAATTACTGTGTAAAAACGAGCGGGAGTGAAGCAAAAGTCTAATATTTATTGAATGAGAAAAAGGTATATTGATTTAACATTATGTTAAACGCTGGTATTGCAGGTAGTCTTAGCTCTTAACCAACGTTATAAACGGTGGTATTGCAAGCAGTCTTAACTCTTAATCAACATAATAAACGGTGGTATTGCAGGCAGTCTTAACTCTTAACCAACATAATAAATTCTCGGGATTTATTAGTTTGTTTTAAGACGTCAGAACGAAAAGGTTACACATAAAATCAATAGTTCCGTCCACACGAACGGGCTAAGCCGCACCCGACTAGCAAAAGGGTAAAAGAAAGTGTAAAGGCCTTCTCATCTACTTTCAAGTATTTATTATCTTTCTTGTTAGTTCTCGTGGTTTTAGCGCGTCGTATCTATACGTCGTGTGGATTTCATTAATATTTCAAAGAAAATTGACACTTCACTTTGCATCAGTTTTAAACAAAAAAAACTTTAAAAGATTTACACCCAAAGAGATATTTATTTTGGGGTGTTATGCAGCGTTGAGCTACCCCCTTCTTTAGCCAACGTTTCGGACACCATTACAGTGTTCATCAGCAGGGCAGATGTGAAAAGTTGGTTAAACATAATACCCCAAAAATAAATCACTTTTATGCTTTTGTCTGTGAAAATCTCAAATCATATCTGACAAAGTGATATTGTTTATGAACACATTTGATTTGAGTTCGTTGTGTAACTAAGATTTGAAATACGTGACGGAAATGGTATCACATAATATGCATTTTTAAATTTGTCGATCGCTTTGATTTAATCTATTTGTTTTATTGTTCGTTTTAAAAGCTGCCCATTTTTTGTAAGATTCGTATAAAAACCAACAATACAATACAATACATCAGACTGATATTTGAATTAATAATTACTGTTGCGTGTGAGATTGTGGGACGATATTAGCCATAACCAATAATTTGAGGCAATTTGTGACAAAATATTGCTATTATTTTTATTAAAGGAATTAAATCAGGCCATGCCAGTTCAATCAAAAATACTTTATAAGATTTATTTTGATTTTTTTTTCCCATTTAATACAAAATTGTGAGATCAAATGGAGAGAATATAATTTTTGGGACGTTTTGGAAAACATTTGTAAATATCAATAATATATTGGTTTTCTCAGGCCTCTGGCATATTCTGTCAGAGGGTCCGAGTATTTCCGCTTTGCAATAAAATCCAATAAAATGGATCATTTCTGAACCAAAAACAGTTCCGGAAAGTCAATGGAATACACTTTAAAATTTTATTATTAGAAATAAACATAAATTTTGCGAAATATTAAAATTTGGAAGATAAACATTACCCACTTTACTTTTTTGTAACTGAAATTAGTAGATAAATATAAAAAAAACACGCACAAATGTATAAAAAATATTATTGTCATTTCATTGTTTTATATGAAAATAATTAATGAAATTTTTTTTTTTTACACACTATTTTTTTTCTGTGGTTAACTTCTATATTCGATTTAAATATAAAGCGCGGTTTTTTCTCTTTCTAACACCGTATCTATAGATAATTTTTCTCTACATTATAGTAGAGGAGATACAATGATTTCTATGGGACCATGCGAGTTGTTCGCAAAAGCGATTATGAATGTGCTGATTATAATACATAGTTTAATACTGCATACAAATTGTGGTACCTACTTAATTACTTTCAAAGGAAATTTTCCTCAATGTTTGAATAAAACCATTTCGTTCCAAAGAAAACCATTTGATTTTGACGGATAGATTTTATTATACGCGGGAAAAAAAAACAGAATAACAGGAGGGTGTAAAAATGGGTTGAAGTTTGAGTCTGCATTCATACAAGACTAAAAAGTCCATCAGGAGTCGTTTTCTGTTCAATGACATTTTCAATAAAAATATATTGTCTCGACCTTTTCAGATATAACTAAGAAACTGACACTTGGAACTTTTTTACTTCCAATTGATGTGGCCGGCGCAGAACTAGGGTAACCCACAAATGTCGAACTGAGATAATTGCGTTTACAGTTTTAATATGTGGAGGTGGTTCAAGTAAAACTAGCAACCTAAAGCGTGGAATTAACAGTGAAATAACATTTTTTGGTTTATTTATCAAAATGAAACATAACATCATATAAAGCTCCTTCGACTTGTTATCTTCACTTGGGAATTTGTAGGTTATGCCATTTCTGCACTACAGTGTCAATTTGAAAGGGGCATAGTAGGTCGTGGAAAAGAAGTAGTATGATATGAGTAAAATAATTAGATAAGAAAAACAACACGTAGAACAGCTATTACAATGAAAACAAACGTGTGTTGCAAACACGCAATGATAAATATACCTACTATAAGTCAAGTTTCACTCGCGATTAATATAATCTTATATAACCATATTTCATATTTCTTGTTAACCATATTATCTTCTACATATCATAAGCATAGATAATTACATAATATAATAATAATTATAGACATTTCTGGTAAATTATACACGTAGATGTTTAGCGAACTTGAGGCAATCCACCGTGTCTAGAAAGTAGTATTATTATCTCTATATAAATTTTTTCGTTATAAGAATTCTGAATTTATTTTAATTTAATTTTTTTGGCAACTAAAGGGTTAAAAAAAACTTCTGGAGCCGGGTCTACTCTACGATTTGACACATTTCAAAATAGACTGCTAAAAGTAACCCCGTGGTGACTGTTTTTAAATACATTTTGAAATTCGATTATCTTTTCGTGAATGCAAATCTTAGAAGTGAAAATCACCCACCTCTCGACATCCGATAGAGCTATAACTCGCCAGATAAACTCGTTGTCGATGACAATGCATTATATGGTGGCAATCACACATATGCACGCCGATATATGCGCATTTCTCTGAAATTGGATGACATTACAGTAGTTAATATACAAAATAAATATCGGGACCTACCCAATCGGGATTTGACTCAGTTGTTAGCGCGGTTGACTCCAATACCTGTAGAGGAAGGTTTGACTGAGGATTTAACCTTCCAATCCTCAAAAAATAAATATATGCATGTAAATATTGTTATATCTATCTATTTATAAAATAGAGGTAGGTACCTATTATAGGATTTGTTTTTAGGAGTTTTTTTTTTCAAATTTAACCTAAAAACTTTTGACTCGATTTACTCTAAAACGAAAGCTCAAATAAAAAAAAGATACATCACAAAATCGACTCCAAATTTGATGTAATTTCATTGAACCAATATTTTCCGGACACCGTGTAAAGATAAAGTTTTAACTCTAGTCTCCCTGTTAAGATTATCAGGTAGATGTGAAATAATAAATATGTAAAGCTAAAACTGAAAAAGTAACTAAAAGTAGTTACTTGGAATTAACATTTGAAAACGTTAACAAAATAGTACAAAGTATTCTAACAGCACGTAAATTATCATTTCCCTCTAATGCCGCCAGCCTTATTTTCAAATGGTCAATAAACCTACTTACAATTTTGCCTCGGCAGAAATATTAAAATACGGCTTTTGTAAAATCGTTTGACATTATAGTTGTTTTTGTCTGTTAGACTCATCAATCCACGTCACATTTTGAATAGAGCCAGGGTTCACTGTAACCTTTCATTCACCTATACAGAACAACCTATATACAATACCTATATGCTTATACATGACCTAACTAGACAGAACATCTATCTATACAGTTTACAGGTCCTATTATGAAAACTCGTCTTGCTCTCAGACGATTAGTTTAATGCGGAGTCGTAATAATTTTATTTTTTAAAGGTTTAGTGAAAAAATAATTATTGAAAAATAAAATACGTAATTACTTGTATTGACATTTAAGTTATTGCATGGTTATTCCGATTATTGGTTTAACATCTCAGGCTAATTTGTTCGTTAACAGCTCGTAGAAATTGTTTTCTCCCTCTTACGGTCATGCTGAGAAATATGATCTTAACGGAGTTAGAAAGAGAAGATATAAAATGGATTAGAAAAACCACCACGCTTTATATTCAAATCTAGAAATCACCAAAAGAAATAAAATGGCGCCCCTATGAAACCAAAGTTTCCGACCTCAATTTGAGAAAAAATTATGAAACTAGAATTTTTATTATTTATTTTTATATGAAACGGCAAAAAAGTGAGGTAACGAGAAAGTTTTTTTATTTAATAAATTTTAAACGATTGCAATTTTCGTGATTTTCTCAACTAACGTACTAGACTCATGCCCGTATTATGGTAGTCGTAGATGAGTTATTTAAGAATAACAAAATAATATTTTGTAGAACAAATAATAAAACATAAGGGAAAAGGACATGTTATGGTAAAACAAAATTTAAAAAAATACATATTATTATAGAAACAACATTAAAAATTAAACTGCTTGATAAAAAGATATTTTAAAGAAAATAGAAATAAAAATATTTAAAGTAAGATTAAAATACATGCAAAATTATACCAATTTTTTTTTTCTCTCACACAGTTTATAATTGATTTGTATAATAAAACGTGTGTGTTTTTCTTTTTGTTCGTTTTTTTGTAATTTTAGTTATAAGTGTATTTTATCTCCTTTCAAAAATAGTTTTAAGTTTTCGAATACGTTCAGAAATATTCCATGTATTTGGATTCTATTGCAAAGCGGATATAATCTGACCTTCTGAGAGAATACGAGTACGCCAGAGCCAGAAGGGTTAACGGACTAGCAACATACGATTCTTTTACTGAGTTTTATGTCTTCTAAAACTCAATCGAAGACTGCAAAAAATGGCAAATAAGTCGGAAATTCGCATTCAGCCCACACTACAAAGTATAAGATAAATCTGTGAACTATATTGCCTCCATCCTAATAATAATAACATGGCATTTATATAGTGTCATTTCACTTCAAGTGAAACTTTTAACGTTAAATCTCTTTAAAAAAATCTAAGTATGAAAATCCTTAAAAGAATATGTTTAAAGTACACAGACATCCAATTTATTATATCTGGGAGTACATAAATGAATATACGTAATTATCTAATCATATTTTTTTAATCTTGTTTCATTTTTTTTCACTTTTGTATTAATTAATTCATAATTTATTTTCACCCATGTGTGTCTGGATCAGTGGATAAACGTTATTTTGTAATGCCCACCTTGGGTTTGCTTTTATGATATGTATATATCTTGTTTGCTGTTCTATTTTCTTGTTGTTCGTTCTACTTAACCTCTCTTTTTTTATTTTTGCACTGTTTTGTATGTGAAATTTATCATTTTGATTTACTTTAAAATACCAATGTAAAATTGTATTACCTTTCACTTATTTATTGTATATTCCTCCCGTTCGTTGTGGTCGCTAAAAAACACGTAAAGGTTAATACATTCAGTTTCAGCATTCAGTTTATATATTATGTATTATATTCGTCAACCTTCTTGTTAATGTCGTTTATTCCGATAATAAATCAATATTTCACCGTATGTCAGTCAAGTTGAGTCAACGAGGAAAAAGATTGTGCAAGTAAAAAAACTATACCTACTAAGCTTTTAGTATTTGTGGTTATTTTAAATAAACTTAAAAGTCACAATAATATCACTTGACTTAATAAACAAAGTAAGTATACCTATGAACTTATCCTAATAATAACATGTATTCTTTTCGATTTATGAGTCATGTAAATATGTTGCGTAATTAGAGATGCCCGAAACAACACAATCTTAGGGTACATAATATAAACACATGCGAGCCGAACTGATTTTATGAGGTTTTTTATCCAGCTAAGAATTTTTCAATAATGTAAAGTAAAATCAGTCAAGTAAATACAACCATGAGATGGTAATAGTAATAAGACCAAATGAGCCGCAGTACTAGTTTAGAAACATGAGAGGGTATTGTTTGATGCCCTAGCTAGTTAGAGGATTACGAAAGAAACCATAAAATAAAATTTAAAAAGAGCTGAATTGACGAGCTGAACCACGACTCATGGGAACTGCGCACTTGAGGAGATTTTCTCACGAAAACGGCGCTATACAAATAATCCAATCATTACTAATCAAATGGCGTCGAACGCTGCTTACGGTTGCTTCGTTCCTTTCCCATAATTCGTTGATCGGCTCGCGTGTTTTTTCGCATATCTATATGCAGCATTATGATACATGTGGTTCCATGATAACTCAACACAGTGACAATTCAACACACTTTTAAAAAGTGATATAAAGTCATTAGAAACGATGAAAAAAAAATTTAAACCTAACCTCACCTAACCTACTTAACCCAGTTAATAAATTTTTTTGTCTCATCACTTTCCATGACTTTATATAACTTTTTAAAGATGTGACGAATTATCATTGTGATGATTTATCCGGTCACCGATGCATGTGTATTCACTTTCAACAGCGATGTCCTTGCGAAACGTCACTGAGAAGCAGCCCTTTGCCTTACTTACGCCTGCTTAATGTTTTTAGCGATAAAGGAACATAAAGTGTAGATACCTACATACTGTCCCCATTTCATTAAAAACAATTGACCAAACTTTAATTATATTAGTTTTATTACATTATTTTTTTTAATCATGCTGTATGTACTCTCGCTGCGACATCTATAAATTAGAAAATATATCTGAATAATGTTACTTAATTCAGTGGTTTAATCTCTTTATGAACCCATGCTTAAAAATGCAGACGAATATCTAGAAAAAGGAAATTATGACATCAAGGATGACGCAGATAACAGGTGGACACTTCAATACATTCTGTTTATTCATCGCAGGTCACGAATTAACACCAAATGTGTTTTTCATCCGCGTGATGAATATTTAGCATTGATTTTATCAGACATCTTCCGTCAACAATAATAAATTGTCATTACTAAAAACGTTTTAGAGTAGGTATTTTTAATTTCCTGACTAATGTACTTTTACAACTGTATTGAGTTAATAATTTTGAAGCAAGTAGTAACAGTCCACTGAGGCGGAAAACCAATGGTATTAATTTGCATTCTTCTCCGAGATCTCTTGCCTTTTTCTGCTGAAGAATGGCTATCATCAGAGCAACCTTCACTCTGCATAGTGCTGATTGCAGGCCGGAACTGCATTCGCATCAGTCACTTAGATAATTTTCCTCTCCATCCACATCCATATAAAATTGATTATGTCACTTCACGTTTATGACGTAGCTGTAGCATTTACATGTGCGACCATAGGTGAAGAGGATTTAAAAAAAAATAATTTTGCAACCGTCACTTTTCTAATTGAATACCGTTGTTTCTGTTACTACGAAGCTATCAGCAACATACCATAACGAAATAAACCCCTTATAATCCTGATGTAAGTATTAAGGCGAAGCTTAATGTCAAATCACTATTTTGATTAATCTTTATAACGAATTGGTGAACATTATGAATACCAAAAAATATGCTTTAAATAAATTGAAAATTTTCCCATCGCATCGTTTAAGTAGAATACAAATAAAATAATAAATTACTCAATAAAAAATATAAATGTAAACTACTAAAAAAAATATTTTTTCAATAGAAATGTATGAAGGTTTGGGGATCAATGGTGAGGCACGAAATGAAAGAAAGTGTTGAAGGTCACATGTGTTTATTGGTGAGTCAGTAGCCGTGACAAGGAGATGATGAAGGACAGATGTAGAATACTCCGGACGCTGCGGTGATGTGTTGGCAGGTCAAGCGCGGGTCAGTGAGTCGACGCCGGGCGCTGGTGACCGGGACTCGATGGAGGTCATAAAGGAAACAACTTTAAAAAATACATTATTATAGCTAAGATTATCTGTGACAGTTTCACTTGATTCACTTTTTTCTTTCTTATAAAATTTTTAAGAAAATAAATAAAAACCATTTTTTTTATTGAAATCGAACGCTTCTAGACTCCGCTTGTCAAGCAATTTTAATGCCTGTTACCTACAATATAAGGTATGCAAAGAATTTACACATTTTTGGCTTGTAGCTTCCTCTTAAGGTTGGAATATTGAAAAATTTGAATTTTTATCAAGACGTCGAACGGTTAAAGGATCAGCCGGATCAGCTATACAAAAATTGTACCTACGCATAATTAACTTATACATTAGACGAAGTATAATAATATGTGTGTGTGTGAAGAATTTCTCATCTAGCCGAAGACCGTTGTAACATCTCTTTCTGTTACATGCGTCGTTTATTAGAGGAGAGAGAGATAGAGGTTACCCACAGCTGATCTATAAGCAGCAGACTATACGCTGTTCTAAAAAAATACTTGGAACAGTAGACCTTGCGAATATTTGCGAAATATGTACCTACAGTTTAAATGAAATACTTTTTTCGGATTGAGGTCAAATAACGATGTCATTACCAATCCTATTACCAGCAGTATTTTTGTAAAAATAATAGCTCGCTATTATACTCTAATAGATATTTCTGTCGTAGTGTAATTTTAATGGTTGGAACGAATTGTCTCTGGAATTTAGAATAGATTCCACATGACCAAACCAAACGATTCTCGTACACATCACCTAAGTGATAACATGTTTCACATTATTCATAAAACATTGGGACATACTGGCTGAAGAATTCAAACTAAATAAAATTTTGTCAAGGCAAGACGGGCATGTCTTGTTTACAGTCTATTTTATACGATTGGTTTTAAGAAATCACTTGTAAGTGACTACTTATTGAATCATCATTTTTCTATGTGATATTCTTATTATGTTGACTAATATCTCGAAATTTCAACGATTATTTCAATGCTTATTTTATCTATAATTAGTGACATTTGAGATTTTAACAGTCTTATATGGATACTTCAAAGCTCCATAGCTCACGATGGAAATTGTGTTGACTGAGAAATTTCCGGCAGTACAAGCAGTACAAATTTCATGACGCTGACAGAGCGCTCGTTTATAGATTTTTTACTGAGACGAACAGGTAGATTTTCTACTATAGATACCTATGCAGGTACATGCAAATCATTTTAAAGAGTTCACATTTATTTATTTATTGAACAATTTTTATAGCGCCGCTTTTGTGAGATATCACCTCAGGGGCGCTTTACAGTTGATGCAGGTATTAAAAAAATATAAATATTACAAAAATAAAGTGAAGTTAAGTTAAGTAAAATGAAGTACAGGAACAGGTGACACGAAGATAAAAGATGGAGACTCTGTAGCAAGAATCCTAGGTGGTGAAGAAACTGGACCAGCTGCTGCAGCGAAAGAGTCCACCGCGTCCACCAACAGTGCCAGAACGAGGTTCGTCATCCGTTAAGGTATATGTCTGCTGCTAATAAAGCGCTGACAGAATATCCTCCGGTACTCATAGACATCCAAATTGATATACATGAAATTTGGGTATCTGGAGGCAAACCACGTGACTATATTCTAGAATGCTTTGAATAAACTACAACATCAGTCATACATTGACCGCCGACGTTTGCAAAGTAAGGCAAAGGTTTGTGGCGCTGTCCATTGTGGGACTTTTCTGTGGAGCATCTGAATGTTCGTTTTTAAACAAACCATCTGGCATAGCGATGCTAAAAGTGAGTGAGGTGGGTAAATTACAACACATTTGTAAAACTGTCTAACAACATAGTGAAATAAAATATTTAATTTTGGAAACAAGCCAGAACATTTGTTCTCCCGATTTGGGATTTGTAGTTTGTAGTTGTAGTTTTTACGCAGCCAGCAATTTGCGCGCCACTGTAAAAAGGACTAGTTATTAGTAAGCCGATTTTATTTTCGAGAACTGAATAGAGATATTATAATGCGAGTTACCTGTGTTCTGTCAGATTCATTTATTGACAAATCACAGAAAGGGAGACGGTCACACCGCCTCCCGCGCTCCTCGCAACTTGTTTTGTTCTCCTTTACCTGATTGGCAGGTCTTGAATGTCTATGGATGTATCTAAAATTCATTTTGTTTATTTTATTAAAACCAATTGAACTTTATATTTTATTTGTACGATAGAGATATTTTAGATTTGAATTTGAGATTGGATCTAAATAATTCTTATTTTTAATCCAGCTAGTATACCACTACACAAGCAAAAATCTATTTAAAATTATTTTCCAGTTATATGGTTACGATTACTGTTGCATAATTTTCATAACTCTGCAAAAATACATATTTTAAATTTATTTATATATTATAATTTATTCGGTTCCATGATAACTCAACACAGTGACAATTCAACACACTTTTAAAAAGTGATATAAAGTCATTAGAAACGATGAAATAAAAATTTAAAAAGAACCTAACCTAACCTAACCTACTTAACACAGTTAATAAAGTTTTTGTTTCATCACTTTCCATAACTTTTTAAAAATGTGATGAATTATCATTGTCACCGTTTTATTCGTTGTCTCGGTTGTCTCGCAGTATTCAAAGTAGATTTTATAAAAAAAATCACAAAACGGGATCGTACACGGAGAAAACTTACTGATTTGAAATATAATTTATTGAAAATCTGGTCAAATTATTCGTTTTCCTGTTAAAAACGGGACTGTAGGCCTTTAACGAATGAATTGACAGAGTTCAAACAAAGTATCATTTGAAAGCTAGTGTTTTATGAGGACGGCAAAACACGTGTTCATACACGTCGCATTCCATCATGATATTTACTAGGAAAATAACACGCGTTCTCGATATATTCTGAATGACTAATGATTGGCATGCTTTTTAACATGATCATTTTTCTCCGTGTACGTTAGTAGGTAGAGCGTTAATTGATCCAATTTTGGGCAATTTTACCAATGAGGAAACAATCTGTACGCACTGTTTGTTTTGGACACAATCTGTATCTAGACCACTTGTCAAGGTCGAGTTTAAAGTGGCTGTGTCGACTGGGCAAACCGGAAGACACTACTTATCTCGCTGCACCTTTCGTTGTTCACGGCATGCCTTTTTGTACCAGGTGTACTAACCTTTTTATTAAATTTTTAACCATTTTCATAAAAAAATGTTATTGTTGGTGTTTAATAGATGTATTCATTATTATTTTATTATTAATTGTTAGTTTAGTAATATATTTAATTACCTATTGATTAATCGTTAATTTACACTCATGATGCGACCAAAATGTTTCAGTGTATGATGTGACTAAAATATGTAAATTAAAAAGTAAAATTGAGTTTTAAATAAACACTAGAATTTTTTATGAATAGAGAAACAAGTTCCTGTACGCCACTGACAATGGAATACATTTCTCCCTTATTACAGGTTTAGCGGCTGCCTAGGAGGTCACTATTCCGTTTTTTTTTATAGCACTAATAGGTCAACTTTAACCCCTGATAAAAGAAGGTCTTTCCTCCATAACTCTAACCAACTGTTACAGATTACCCAAATCTACAATATTTGATAGTTAACCCGGAGTTAAAGATTAAAGTACCTACACAAAACAAGGTTACAGTTTACAATAGTCTTTACTAATTATATTCGCAGAAGGAGTACCTACTTCTCCACTCACTTCGAGTACCTACCTAATAATATGGTTGGAAGTTTAGAAGATAATTGAAGCTCGATTTCTCATTTTCCCGCTAAGCCAATCACAATAACGCTATGCACATGAACAATGAACTCACACATACAAATTAACTCACCGTGAAATTTCTCAAGTTTTTAAATTAAATTCTCATTAGGTGCCTACCTATGCTTTCTGATAACATTGCTTTGACTTGTGCGACTTTGTATACGTATTATGTTATGTATGTATCTCCACAACAATAACAATAACAATCTTTGCAACTTGCCTTCCATTGATATGCTTGGTGTAACTCTCCACTGCTCATCAACCCATCTGCTTATCTGAATGATATTTTTCATTACTTATCCGATTGATGTATGATGAGAGAATCATGGCAATCCCGACCTACCACTAAAAATATAATAAACTAGCACAGACCCGTGACAAATCACGGGATATTGTAATTGTAGGATTTGTGAAGCTGAAAGTATTTATAAAAAAAATTAGCTTTCGAATGTTAGAAAACTTGAAAAACAACAAATTAAAAAAAAATTATGCTGATCGGACAAAAAATGTAGCACCGCTTATAAAAAATAATATGTATGTAAGAATGAGAATGAAATAGTTGAATGAAGTTTAAGTATGTCCATTGGACCTAAGTGAACCCACGCGCGTTGTCTCAATTACGTATATTCATAATTAATATCATAAATACGTATACAATATATAAGAGGTTCATATTTTGAAAATTAAATGTTCATTGAACTTGTATAATGTTACGAATTCCGCAGGAAAATTTCACTTGACTTACTTACACATGCACCGACAACCAAAATTAGTATGTTTAATTATTCTAGCAATATTAGCCATCTTGCTCAACTTGACACATGTCATGGCAACTAAGGCAAGAAACGTATGTGTCAATTTTTGCGATGACTCATCAACGTGAATTGACTTGTACAACTATACATCTACTTGTACTAGTTTATTATTAACGATTAATTAATAATTAACCATGATATATTTTACTAGGATGACATACTGTGTGAAAATTGATACCGCAAAGTGTTTGAGGTATCTAGGTAGGTGACTACTTGTG
This sequence comes from Hesperophylax magnus, assembly GCA_026573805.1. NCBI lineage: Eukaryota > Metazoa > Arthropoda > Insecta > Trichoptera > Limnephilidae > Hesperophylax > Hesperophylax magnus. The sequence continues at coordinate 118,805 of JAIUSX010000006.1, read as the reverse complement.
CAAACATACAAACTAACGGCCCGATTAATTCAGCTGGTTCTTCGAGATGTTCGAAATTTTAAGATGTTCAGCGTACATGGAGAAAAATGATCCTGTTAAAAGAGTGATAGCACGCCAATTTCCTGATAAAATATTAGTCATTCAAAATATATCGAGAACACGTGTTCTTTTCCTAATAAATATCATGACGGAATGCGACAATATCAGTATGTCAATATTATTAATAATATTTGTATGAACACGTGTTCCGCCGTCCTCATAAAACATTCGCTTTTAACTGATAATTTGTTAGAAACTCTGTCAATTCATTCGTTAAAGGCACGCAGTACCGTTTTTAAAAGTAAAAAAATGAATAATTTGACCAGATTTTTTATAAATTAACAGCAATTTATATGAGTAAGTTTTATCCGTGTATATGAATTAGAAACGAAAAATTGGAAATCGAGAAAAATAAATGTATTCATTTTCCCCTTTTTTGATTTATAGCTGAGATCTTTATTTATTTTATTTACATTACATACAGAGGGATAACATAAAAAGTGACAGAATAAATAACTATTCATGTGCGTAGCTAGAGCATCCTAGTGGAGTTTGGTGGAGGGGGGGGGGGAGACCTTAAATGAGGGGGGACCTCTATCTAGCACAACTTATTATTTACGTTACATTGATTAAAGAGATGGTGCCAACAACATTGTTGCATTTTCTAGGAATGTAATTTACTAGTCCTTTTTTCCCACGCAATACTGTGGCCAATGGGGGGAAGGGCGAGGGGGTATAAGGTGATGAACCCCTAACCTCCCCCCACCCCACCCCACCCAATATATAAGCCTTTGAAAGAATAAATACCAACGGTCTTATAATGGTATACGACAGTATGCAGAAGAAAAACAATTATTATGTAAAACAACGATAATAAAAAAACAGTAATGCTATGTATACATACGAGAGCCGAACTGAACCTCAACTTATGGGAAAGGAACGAAGAAACCCCAAATGGCCGAAACGCCACTTGCAGTTGCTTCGTTCCTTTCCCGTAATTTGTGGCTCCGTTTACGTTAACATACTTCACTTAAACACTTTAAGTATTTAAGCTCTTAAAAAAATGCCACACGTTAATTAATAAGATTATCTCTATTCAGATGCCGAGTTGCCAAGATATAAAAAAATCACAAAGTATGCTCCGAAAATTATGAAAGACCTATCTATTTCTGTTGCATTCTTTGGAATGTTGGTTCTTTGGAAAGGATTAGAGAAAGCTTCGGGTTTTCTTAATAGACGGTAAATGGATATTGATTTTGAATCTGGCCAAGAGGGAAGATTCTGTATAGTTATTTATAAAATCCAAAATAAATTTGTCGTCACTTTTGTAACAAACTTCAAATGTTTCTAATTTAATATTAGAATTCTTTAAAATTATTTACTTGTATGAGAATTTGGTTACTTGTCTAAAGGGCGGTTAAGTACAATAATTCGAAATATACGTCTGATGTATCATTTTAAAATCAGACCACTAAAATTTTGATTCGACTTAATTGTTTTTGAAAGATTTTTAGGTAGATACTCTAGGGTGTTTTACAAGCATTACGAAACTAGACGTATCAGGCTCAGCACACTGAACTGTAATTTTAGGCACCGGCTTCCTCCCCAGATACCTCATTTCGCAGTGCATTTGAGAGAGCAAGAGCCTTGAGAAGGGCTGTCGGTATGTCGAGGTTTGTTAAACTTTCAATTCACTAGATATTTCCCATGATTTTTTTAATGGGTACCAGCCAGTTAAATCAAATGTTTTTATAGTTACAAATACATGCCTTGAAATATAATATATTTTAAAGCGACAACACTGATAGTTAACAGACAGCCATTATTATTTTTTAGCACGCGGCAAAAATGGTACTAGGTAATAACTCATGGAATATTCTTCAGATGGCAGAAAAACGTGACTTCATATTTCTTGGAAAATTATATTATATTTTTATTTTTAATACTACGTAACATACGGCCCTAAAATCAGAGGTAAATGCATTTAAATAGGCTCTTGCATTGTTTCTAAAAATAAAACAAAACTTTTAAAGTATTCTCATTTGATGACCAGTAAATCGACGATCACAGCCATTTTGAATTTTCAATATTTGAAAAGTTCCCGTTAACCCCTCAGCATTTTCAGTGTTGTTGAATTGACCACGCACTGTGCGGAGCACTGCATTTGCCAGTAAATGCCTGCAATCTACCTTAAACTTTCATTTTGTCTCCAGATTACCTCTACTGAGTTTGTTAAGATAAAACAATGTCACTTTATCAAGAATGGTATGTGATTTTATTTATTTTTATTATTAAGTTTCTTGTCGGTCCCCGCGGGTTAAACATCAATAGTCAGCCCGTTTCAGATTTTGGTCAGATTTTCAAATAAGTTGATAAACATACCATCGAGGCCGCTATGCAATTTTATCAAAAGCTGAATCGCACTAGAAATCAGAGATTTATGTAAAAAAAAAATTATTCCGATCATCGGTTGATGTTCATAAATGTGATTAAGGACGGGTTGTTTCGAAGAATTTTAACAATTCTTCAAATTTCAAAGTTAATTTTCAAGTCCTGTGAAAGATTTTTTCAATTTCTGCTAAGCAACTAGCCTATAATGATACAATAACAGAACTGGAATAGGACTTTCGTAGAACCCAAAAATGAACGTTGAAATTTGATGAATTTTTCAAATTCTCGAAACAACCCGTCCTTAGTTTGAAACATTTCAATATTAGCCTTGATGGTCAGAAATATATACGTAGGTACATATCTGTGATTATATCTAACCACATTGTTAATATTATATTTAAGAATAATATTATTTGTTGTTTCCAACATGTATTCAGATTAAAGTCGTATTATTATTACTCGTGTTATGGTATTGATTATTTGTTTATTAAATTATATCTCGTCTGTTGAATCAGCTTCAGCATCTTGCGGTCAGTTCCTTTGTCACCCGTGCGCATACATTCCATTTAAAGATTTCCCCTTTTCTGAAATCAACTTGTAAGAGAGACGGTCTATGACTTCTGTAAACAGAATTATGTAATGATCTATGCATGACTTGATTCTAAGTGGACACAACATGCAATGAGATATACATAAACCCACGTAACATCAAGATACCTATTGGCCACTGCAACATGGACCGGATGGTATTACTAGGGCGTATGATCTACCGCAGTGGCCGCAGCCTTCCGGAATCTACGGTCATATCCGAGTATTTTTAATGATTGCAGAAGATAATGTCAACAACTTAAGGCCAAGCTTAATGCTAAATCACTATTTTGATTAATCTTTATAACGAATTGGTCTACATTATGAATACCAAAAAATATGCTTTAGATAAATTGAAGGTTTTCCTATCGTTTCGCTTTAGTAGAATACAAATAATTTTAAAAAATACTCAATAAAAAATATAAATGTAAACTACTAAAAAATTTTTTTTTTCCTTAGAAATGTATGAACGAGTTCAGGAAACAACTTTAAAAAATACAGTATAATAGCTAAGATTATCTGTAACATTTTCACTTGATTTATTTTTTTGCTTTCTTATAAAATTATTTACAAAATAAATAAAAACCAGTTTTCTGCTTGAAATCGAACGTTTCTAGACTCCGTTTGTCAAGCGATTTTAATGCATATTACCTACAATATAAGGTATACCAAAAATATAAACATTTTTGGCTTGTAGCTTCCTCTTAATGAAAATGTAAAACATATACAGATACTATTTCTAACGGCCTCGACATGTCCATGCAAGAAATATATAAAATATCAAAGAACCACCATACACATTCACAAAACTTCATTGAAATCGGTTGGGCGGTTTCGGAGACTAACGTGTACGAACACAATGACATGTGATTTGGATATGTTAAGATACAAACACACCCGTTTTTTAACGTAACATTGTGTAAAAATTTAAAAGCAATCGGTGAAGAACTTTCTTAGATTTAAGATTTTTAACAAACGGATATTTACATTTTTATCAATATAGATTCTGTGATTTGCCCACATGGTAATAATAATAATTATTATTATTAGCGCTTCGTGATTTTTTTCCAGTATTTTTCGAATTTATCACTTGTTATCTTATCGTCTTTAAAACATATATCTTATTATTATTTTATTAAGTGCGGTGTAAATATTGTAATCACTAACGAACTACAATTTTTGATACTCTATCTAAATTGAACTTAAAAAACTTGACAATCATCGAATTTCCATAAATACAGGTTTCCAACAAAAAAAATCGTCCAATACGTACTTAATTGTAAAATCTTTTTTCTTTCAATCATGCAGCTATGTTTATACTATAAATATTTGTATACATATGCATATCATAAAATAGAAAATTAATAAATTTATGAAAAAATGTTTAAATGAATATTATTGTTATAGTATAACAAAATAACATTAAATAAAAAATATATGTTGTTTAAACACCATAAATACTACTTAAAACATTAATTAACCACAAAACTGAAATTGTATGTAGCTACCTATTATTTCATTCTCAAAAAATAAAACACTATTTATTTTTATTTTTATGTGAAGCCGCACAAGAGTCTTAACTACTCCCAAACGTCTGGAGCCTGTAAGACTATGGAAATCCCAATTGGGGTATTTTTTGAGGCTTAATTTAGTGGGGAGGGGAAGGAGATGAGGAAGAGAATGGTAGGGAAGTACCTGGCTATTCAGATCTGGTCACCAAACACGGCCAAAGCTATTTCAAGCTACGTTTCATTTCTGAAGGGTGGTTTTACACCAAGGCGGTACTGAGAATATTTTCCACTCTAAATAAATATACTACATATTATTTTAATTTATAAATTTGTCACAAATCAATCAAATAAAATTTGTATCCGCATTAAAAAAATATATATTTAACATATCCATTGTCTAACATATCTGGGAACTGTTATAAGCCCGCGAGATTACATCAATGAATATAATTTTAAAAGTTTCAATAACAAGTTCATGGAAAATAAACAAATTTAATTGAAAAATAAATATAATGAAGCCAACAGTTAAACGTGGCATCATGTCAATAATATAAACCGTTCAATGCGCATACACACACACATACACACACACACACACACACACACACATTCACACATACATACACATACATACCTATAGACTATACACGTCACCTGGGAATTAAGGAATAAACATACCACTTACTATTACCAGACATTACAAGGAAACATATCATAGGTACCCAACATGAAATATTTAATTCCTGTAAATTGTTTCATCACTGTAACTCATGTAATGTTTGTTTCTATAATATCAAGTAAATAAATAAATTAGTACGCAATAGCACTTCTAATTGTATAGCTCAATGGTTGAGACCCCGTCTGTGCAGAATTCCGTTAAAAAACAATTTAAATTTCACTGATCACGCCGCCAAAGACTTTTTATGGCTTTTAACTTACAGACTTCCCATGCATATTATTGCATGACTCGGCAAGTCGTTTTGTTATGAATAGGTTTTTTGTCTTCGTAACAAGTTAGTGTCGTTTTAAAACGTCTTTATTTTGTCGTTAAATTGAACCTCGTGGGAAGATAATAATGGACATGTGCATAGATGTGTCGAGGCGTTAGAAATAGCAGGTGATTAAAAAATTGTGGCAAATACCTACCTAATTAATAATCCAAATTCACTTTAGAAGTTATTGAGTACCTATACATAGACTTTAAAAATGAAAAATGAAATGTGACACTAAATATATATCAGTCATAATGGTAATATATACCAAATGACCAACAAATATTAACGCTTTGTACTCCGCTGTCGCCGCCACGGCGACATAGGAAACATTCTAACAACTCCGATGGCGCCGCAGCGGCGACATAAACAATGGGTATATATGTATATTTTTTTAAAGTTAAAAGGGTCCCTTTACAGGTATACGCATGATTCTATTCAGTTGTAAACAGTACCCAATTACTTGAATATTATTTTAATATTTTTTACTTAGTAATAAATATTCTCACTTTATCAGAGACCAGCGTCAATGGAAAACTCCATATTTTAAAAAAAGGTCCAAAGCAGGACGATGTGGTCTGGCCGAAAAGAGCAGTAAAAGGTGGCAGAACGGAAACTAGTGAGAACTACGACACGTGTCTTAACAAGCCATGTATATATTTGGGCGACTGCTTTCAAAAACACCACACATTAAAAAATTATAAAAAGATTGGAATATACAAATTTTTCTTTTATTAAGAATCTTATAAGATAATAAATATATATTTCTTAACACAACTATATAATTTTATTTACTGCCCTACCAAAAAACATATTTTTAAAATTTTCTAAAAACATCTAAGTATTTTTCCTCATATTTTTACATTACACTCTGGTATACCATTTAAAAATAATTTGGAGTACAAAAGGTTAATGCCCCAGATGATTCTGACGCCATTAGGGCCCACTTTGCATATATCTCGGTCAGTGAGAAAACATGGGAACATTGGTCGACGGATTATTTGCACCCCCATAAATCGCCTCAAATTTGGGCAGTTTTGGCGGACTTTTAGAAAAATAACTTTTAAAAATGTATGTAAAGACGATGCCATACGTAGTAATGCAAAATCATGTGTTTTTGGTTTGAAAATTTGGTCGCCTAGAAATGGTTCAGATGCTTTAATTAAATACTGCGAGTAGAATACATCTTGACCTTTGAAATAATCAAGTATTTTTTTACATAAGTCTTTTTATAAGCCCAGAAAAAAAAATTTATAAGGCCTATGAAAACTGTTTAAAGTTCAAAATTTCCTACTTACGAATCCATTTTCGGTTATGGTTTTATTGTATAATGTGGAAAATTAAGTTATTTATAAAATGATCGGAAAACATTTAAAAACTTGGTGACCGGATAAATCATCACAATGATAATTCATCACATCTTTAAAAAGTAATATAAAGTCATGGAAAGTGATGAAACAAAAACTTTATTAACTGGGTTAAGTAGGTTAGGTTAGGTTAGGTTAGGTTATGTTAAAAATAAAAAATTTCATCGTTTCTAATGACTTTATATCACTTTTTAAAAGTGTGTTGATTTGTCACTGTGTTGAGTTATCATGGAACCACTTGGTGACCGGATAAATCATCACAATGATAATTCATCACATATTTAAAAAGTAATATAAAGTCATGGAAAGTGATGACACAAAAACATTATTAACTGGGTTAAGTAGGTTAGGTTAGGTTAGGTTAGGTTATGTTAAAAATAAAAAAAATTTCATCGTTTCTAATGACTTTATATCACTTTTTAAAAGTGTGTTGATTTGTCACTGTGTTGAGTTATCATGGTGACCGGATAAATCATCACAATGATAATTCATCACATCTTTAAAAAGTAATATAAAGTCATGGAAAGTGATGAAACAAAAACTTTATTAACTGGGTTAAGTAGGTTAGGTTAGGTTATGCTGGGTTATGTAAAAAAAAAAATTTCATCGTTTCTAATGACTTTATATCACTTTTTAAAAGTGTGTTGATTTGTCACTGTGTTGAGTTATCATGGAACCAAATATTTATGCCTGATCATCCACAAAATAAAATAAAAGGCACTTTTTGGCCATGTTTTTTTCTTGCCTAAATCAAAACAGCTGGATGGTGTTAAGCGGGAATTTACGCCTTATCGCCATTTACGTAAGGAGTGTTATTGATGGCGGCTAGATTCAAAATATTACACGACGTAGTGCATCGTCTTAATTTGAAAACGTTCTACCCGTGTATATTAGTTAGTGAGCTCGCAGACTAGATACTTTAGTCGAGTTGCAATAGTTGCGGGCATGAATATCCATTATGATATATGGAGGTGGGCACACGAGAGACTTTTTTTGAATTTTAGAATAGTTTTCCAACTGTCGTCTCTCATCTAATGTGGTAAATATAGTTTTTTTATTACTTTATTTTGCTTCAATTTCATTGTTTTTCCACTGTTCCAAATGTTTTGATGAATAGCGCAGACTCGTTTAAAGTCGCGAGAAAATTAAGAAAAAGTATTTATTTATAGTAAAATATTATAAAAACTTGCTACTGCCGTGGATCGAACCCCAATCAACGGTTTGGGACGCAACCATTCTAATCATTACCTCACCAACCATTTTAATAACGGCGACATAATACATTCATGATAATGTGTAGATGTTAGATATTTCAAAACATTGGAAAAAAACAAAAACATTAGGTCGGGTATTTTTTGTTTTCCATCGTCCACGAAAAACAAAATCATTGTGGCAAACACAAACATTGGTTTAATTTATTTTTTTAATGTGATTACCGCATAAGATTCCCAACTGTTCCCAAACGAGCCAGTGAGACTTTGGCATCCTCAATTGAGGTATGTTGGTATTGGGGAGGGGGAGGAGATGCGAAAGAGGAAGGTGGAGGAGCATCTGGCTATTGAGGGCTGGTCACCAAACACGGCTAAAGACGTTTCGAGCAACGTTTCAATTCTGAGAGTGTCTTCCTCTCTGGAACGTGAGCCAGCTTACTATATGTATATTATTTTAAAGAAATAAATTATGAAATAACACAAATTAATTTTACTAGCGGACGCCGGGATTTGAACCTGTGACCTTCGGATTGCTAGTCGAAAGCCTTACCTCTCGACCATACAGGCCGTTTGTAGTAATATTGTCACTAGAGACGCGGCTTTACGTACACACACTACGAAATTTATATTATTCAATAATGACTAGTAGTTCTGTGAATAATATACCTCACGTAATCTTGATTATTCTTATGTGACTTCTCGTAAAAGACCAATCCAACACATTCGACCCATCACCTTGTACATCTCTGCTAAATCACCAAATGTTGCGAACGACTTGGGGCGACTTAAGGCAGACAAATTTACAGACAGACGACATTCAAAACGGCTAGTTTAAACGGGGCATCTTTACGCTCAGTCAATATTTATTTAATGAATTATTCATTAATCTCTTCCAAACGTAATTGCGGACATCATGTCTTTTGTTGTGGTTTAATCTACCATCGAAACTGTACAAATAAACTTAGTATGTTACATTAGAATTAAATTGATCTGATTCCATCGTTAATGTCACTTTTATCGTACACATCTGCTTCCATTACAAAGTTATTATAAATTGATACAAAACCAGCGGAAGTTAAACAATACAAATTGCACGTATTTGTTCAGTCTTTGCAAAAAATACAATAAATAGGTCGTTAGTTTATTTAAATCGACAGGATGAAATGACATATAGTTCACATTATTATTTATTGTGAATTGGGAAGAATAGATAGGACCATCAATTATTGTTGAGTATAACACAATAGTTTTTGTATTTTTTATTTATATTTCAAACTTTAAAATGTATGAGTGTTTGTACTCTTTTGTGATATATTGGTAAACGGGGTATACCTACCTAGGTACCGGGTACCTACCTTGAAATGCGTTATATCATAAACCGCTTAATACATACGTAGGTATGCCTACGTATTATGGATTGAGTAAATAAATTTTACTTTTTAAATCTTTTAATTAGTATTGTAAGTATTGGATATGTGTAACGTTCTGGTGTACTGTATAATTAATCAGCTTGGTATGGAATACACTTAAGCTCGGGAGTATTCTTAACTTCGTCATATTTGAAGATATCGAAAATGTAATTTTTCTGTCGTTATTAACACTTTTAAAATACTACACTAGCTACGGATACGTGTACCCGGCGTTGCTCGGGGATATTAAATAATATAAATGGTTTGGGGAAAATTTTTGAGGTATTTTTAAGTTAATATACTATTCCGTAGTACATTATTTTGATATAGCTCATAAGGTTTAACCAGCGTTAGCAATGTAATCGCCCGAAAATATTTTTTTACGAGTTGATTGCAAAACATCGACTTTTCTCTACTATAGATAAATATAATATGCATGTATTAAATATATGTATATTTAATAATATTTTTTTAAATGAATATATGTCATTTAAGTCTTATGTATTCAGACTCGGCGTTTGTTGATCCATATGAATAAATGTTATTTAAAACTTATGCATTCAGACTCGGCGTTTGTTGATCCATATGAATAAATGTTATTTAAAACTTATGCATTCAGCCTCGGCGTTTGTTGATCCATATGGATAAATTTTATTTAAAACTTATGGATTCAAACTCAGCGTTTGTTGATCCATATGAATAAATGTTATTTAAAACTTATGTATTCCGACTCGGCGTTTGTTGATCCATATGAATAAATGTTATTTAAAACTTATGCATTCAGACTCGGCGTTTGTTGATCCATATGGATAAATGTTATTTAAAACTTATGCATTCAGCCTCGGCGTTTGTTGATCCATATGGATAAATTTTATTTAAAACTTATGAATTCAAACTCAGCGTTTGTTGATCCATATGAATAAATGTTATTTAAAACTTATGTATTCCGACTCGGCGTTTGTTGATCCATATGAATAAATGTTATTTAAGCCATAATATTTTTACTCGACTTCCTTGTTACGATATCCAATGGTGTTTTACGTGTTTACATTAGTGTATTATATTATATATTTTATTCACAAAGTTGTCATAGTTATCCATTATAATTTGCCCCATTGGTGTATTCAAATTTTGCAAGTAAGCAACAAAATAGAACCCGTGCCTGGTTTTGACCGATCAAATATTTGCTCAAAAAAGATTTTAAAATATATATCTGGCTCATTAGTTTTAGCATTCATTGTGATTTTTCCAACAATATAGTAGATTTTAAGAAATCATCATTATTTCGTATTCGGGTCAATTAATACACAAAACTGATGACATGTTTTTTTTATTCGGCACAGCGTTGCGCAACATATTGTCGAAACATTATATGAAAATGCTAAATTCTTCAGTCATTCGTCAAATTTAGTCATCGCAGATCGGCTGGATGCCCTCTCAATTTAAAAAAATATATATCTCATTGTTCTAGTAAACCTTGAATTCACTGTGTGATAGAATTCATTATTTGTTTATCTATTTCATCTTAGTTTCGAATCATTTTTACATCAGTGGACGAGAGTTTCATAGGATCAGACAATAGTGCAATCATTTGGTCTTTTCTATCAGTGGTATTGTGATGTTTCGTAGATAAATGTTGGAAAGTGGTTGTTCAGTGTTGTCTTCAGAGTGATTGTCCAAACAGGACTTGTTGGTGGAATACAGGTTCGTTAACATCCTATTAAAACTTTTGTGTACAAGTCAATCAGAATCAATGTAATCTATATTGATTATTTTGGCTAATAATTAAATCTAAACATTTTCTCGAACTTCACAGGAAGGAAAAATGGTTATTGCTAAATGTCTAAGAATCTCTTCAAATTATATAATTTATTATCACGATGAATTATGAGAAAACCTGTTAATTAATTCGTTAGAGGCCTGCAATGCCGTTTTTAACTGGATCACCAATATTTTGAAAAGATTCTTAATAAATTGACTATGTTACATTGAAAACAAATTCTGTATTTCCAATTTTCAAAAGCACTTCCGTAAATAAGATTAGTTTCTCTTATTGATAGTGTCTTTATTGTTTGGTTTTGTGATTAATTTATTGTACCAAATTATACGTAAAACGAATATTAGAAATCTATCAATCTAATATATTTAATCAACGTAGTAGAACTTAATACTTGGGATGGGTAGTTTCGCAGAATTGGAATAATTCATAAAATTTCAAAGTTAAAATTCATGTTCTGTAAAGTTGCTATTCAAGTTCTGTATTCATTTCAGTTCTGTGAAACAGCTGGCCCATAATGATAATAACAGAACTTGAATAGAACTTTCACAGAACTTAAACATTAACTTTGAAATTTGATGATTTGTTCAAATTCTGTGAAACAACCCGTTCTTAGATATCTATATTTAAAAAAAGATTTTATAATTGCTAAAACATATACTTCATTCATTGATTGCTTACGATCCCCAAATTGGGACCCACACGAAAAATTTTCGCTCTACACAATCATTATTTTCATACTTACGATTTCAGATAGATTAGAGAAGAAATAATATTTTGAGATGATACTAAATCGTCAAAAAATGGCAATACCTTGAACATAACCATAGATCACCATCATGAAATCATCTGTCACTGTCGTTTGCAAGTTTTGTCACGTGCTTTGACATTGCCCAATCGAAATTTTTGTCTACCCGTTAGTCCTTGAACCTGTCATATTAATTTTTGTAGGTACCTACACCTTGGCGAAATTGCCTACCTGATCATCGTATCTCGATCGTTACGATAGTCGTATAATAAATGAGGTGGAACTACCAAAACACAGCAGCTCAGATGCAAAATGCCAAAGCAACAGCTCTCACAACCCTGTCTCCATAAAAAAAAAACACTGTTTCTATTCATCAATTAAAAAGTAAATTACAATTTTCCTCAAAATAAAATATCAATTCATCAAACATACACCCGAAATTTACAATATCTAAACGTTATCACGTTCACAATCAGTAATAAATATACATTAAAGTTAAACCTTCAACTGTTTATAAACACAAAATGAATAAAATGCAACATTTTCACGTAATATCGTTACAATTTGAAACATTGAGATATGGCAGAAACAAAATATCAAACATACACGTGAAATTCACAATACCTGACAGTAATACACATTCACAATCAGTAATAAATAGATATTGTAGTCTTTTCACTAATATTTTAAATATAAAACTATATAAACATGCAACATTTTAACGTAATGTAGTTAGTAAAACAGTGACAAGTGGCAGACGTCAAATAATGTCCGCCATCTTAAAATGTACGAAAATCGGTAATACCAACACGTCTCTCACGGTACCAAATACCAAAATAAAACACGTCCCTTTTTTCATCCCAATTAGACAAACTGGATGAAAAAATGTGTCATGTAAAACGGCCCTTAGAATTATTCCTTTATTATTCTTATTTGTTATTTCAACGTGTTTTTAAAAAACAATGCATCACTGTTGCGTATGAAGCAATAAAATCAACTATTTGAGACTGCCAAAAATATAAATTGATAAACGTAATCTATAAAATGAATACCTACACCTTATCAATTCAATTTTTAAAGATGCAATCTTTTAAACCTACCTTTGTATTTATTACCTGTAAGGCAGGGGTTAGGAAACGTACGGCCCGCAAGTACTTTTGGTGTGGCCTGCTTGAAGCACGGAAAAAACAAGTTTCAACCAGAATGCTGAGATAGGTTTTTTTCACTGTCTGATATACTTACGCCAAGCATTTCAATGGTTTCTTTATTGAGGAGGGTGCCTCCATCGAATTGCACCAGTCATTGATCTCGCTCTTTGCCGAAATTATACACGCCTTGGTTTTTGAGGCTTTGAAACAGACCATGCATGAACCTTCTAGAGGTGGTGGTCAACTTTTTGTCTCAAAACTTTCCGAGCTGTTCGGACATCATACGTGGAGGGGAGCTTGTCAAAAATATGACACTCGTGAACGGTGCTGTCGTCAGCGTAGCAATGTATTGGTACACATTCAACAAGATCGTCAACGATCTCGTTCGTTCGGATGTGCACAAATTCATTCAGCAAAAACAGCGTCGGCGACGGTACAGATCCTTGTGGCACACACGCATTCATTTGGTGCAGAGAAAAAAAGAGCCGTCAACTACGTTTTGAATTTTCCTTCCTTTGAGAAAGTTCGCAATCCAACTACGCAGGGTGGGATGGATCCCATACGATGGTAACTTCCCGAAAAGCGCCCGGTGCCAGACCATATCAAAGGCTTTGGAGATATATAACGGTTTGAGTTTCCTCAAAACATTCCAAGTACCGCCCCCAAATATGCGTCATATATCCGAGCAGATCGCCACCCGATCGATTTCGTCAAAATCCATATTGCTGATTGCTTAGGATGTTGTTATTCTCTAGGTATGTAAGCAACTTTTTACTAACTATGATTTACAATACCTTTGGGAGAATGGAAGTGATGGCTATGGGGCGATAATTGGATGGATCGGATCGGTCCCCCTTATTAGGGATTGAGTGGACGATCGCATTTTCCCAAAGCTCTGGTATCTTTCCACGTTTAAGTGAGAGCACAGGAATTAATTCTGCAGAACAACTCTTGGGGAACAGGGCATATATTCCGTCTGGCCCGCTGGCTTGTCAATTATAAGTCGTCCAAGACCCGGAGAATCTCCTTGTTCATCTTTGGTCCCTTCATTTAGAAACCCCAGTGAGGAATGGAAGGGGGAGCCTCTCCGGTATCTTAAAGGGTTTTTTTATTAGTTTAATAAATATGAAAATTTTTTTGCCTTTTTATTTATTGTTTTGGAGCATTTATAGAGTACATGATATGTTTAAAAAATTACAATTGGAAAGTGCCTGAGTGCTGAAAATCAAAAATGTTTACAAGAATGCATAGCTTATGATTTATCTATTAGTAAGTAGATATGATAAACAACAATCAGATATAACACAAAATTTTAAAAGAAGTGAGAAAAATAAATATGTTCAGTTCGTAATTATAAAAATCTAGCTGCGGAACATAAATATGCTGCAAACTGCGGGAAAACCATTCACATTTTCCGAGTACAATTATTATATATTAATTAAATTAGACTGATGATTTATGTGCAGATTCATTCTTAAGATGACACAATTCCCTGATAACGGGTACTGTATCACCTTAAGTAAAATATAACTCACATTTTAATTACTTCCGATGAACGAATTACTAAAATCTTACATGTTTCTACATGCATTCCTAGGGATTAATAAACACAGGACCTTACAATAAAATATCTTATGTAAAACGGTTTGTAAATTTTATAAAACGTTTTTCAATTACAAGATAAGCGGAAAGCACCAGATATTATTTTTCTAGACGATGAATTAGTAAATTCCCGAGGAATCCCTCTAGAAACATTAGAGATTTTATGAATGTATTCATAAGAATTAATTAATATATACCATTCAGAAAGCTCCAATTTCTGGCCCGCTAAACTCGCCCGTATGTTACTTCAATACTCTGCGGCGTACGTAATTGTATTTGTGTGCGCGTCGGCAAGGACTTACAACGTATTGTTTAGTTTCCCCACAAGTTTCGCCTGGTAAGGTTGTTTGTTTTGCAGCCCGACGCTTCAGTGATTTATTTTACATATTTTTTTTATTAAATCATTCGATTATTTTTAAATATATTAGTGAAATTTTCTTCTTTTTATAATTTGACTTCTTCCACAAGTAAGTAAAGGTTTTATTCGTATGCTTCACCAATATAAAAAAATAATTATTTTTTAGAAATAATTTGTTTTTTAAATGTACATTTCTAGCTGGAGACTTATTTGTGAACATGTGGTTACCCATCGATTCATTTTTTTATTCGAAGAATTCAGGTTTGATACGCGGTGATACTACAAAAGGTTCCCCACCCCTGCTTTAAGGTGATACAGATTTACTAATCAGCCTTCAGATTAATCTGTAGCTAACTGATTAATTATATTAATCATAGGAACAATGTGCAAATTCATCATTACTTATGCGATAATATTTACAATCATAATAACACTTATATCAGCGCTTAACGATGTATTAAATTAGCACAAGTGTTTGGGCTAGCGAGATATACCCAATAAATATTATAGATTTGAATAGTAACTAATGTCGCCACCTAATTAGTACCTATTGGTTCTAGCGCATTTTACCATTTGATTTTTTTCATAATTATAGTGACACACGGTTCTGCATATGAAATTAAAGAAAGAATGGTTAGATTTTTGGATCTCTCATTGACTGATAGTGTAACACGAGTACTACAGGTTCTACCTAAATATACATAAGGTCAGTAAAAACATTATAACGCATTATTTAAGTGTGAATTATTGAGGTGAATTATAACAGGTATATGTATTTTACTAGCTACTGACAACGACTCAAAAGTATCTCCAATATTAATGGTTGGGATAGATAAGGCCGCCATTCAACTTTTTGTTCCTAATTTAATATTACTTACCATTCGTTACCATGAGAATAATATATCAACGTACGTAGGTACAGGTGAATTACGTACGACCCACGTCGTAATATCTTCAGTTGTTATCCGTGGACTTTTCACACTATTTAATATTAGCATATTTTTTGGTTCTAAGTAATTTCAAAGAACTGTGATCAATAAAAAGTGGATTGGACCGAAGGTGTTGACTTAGTACCTACCTATGAAGTTATTAGGAAATAATACTAAAATAACAATCCTGTTAAAAAAAGTGACAGCATACGCACTTCTTGATAAAATTTTAGTCATACAGAATATATCAAGAACACATTTTCTTTTCCTAATAGATTTCATGACGGAATGCTACAATATAAGTATGTCAGTATCAATCAGTATACTTTATTAGTAACTCTTTCAATTCCTTCGTAATAGACCCGAAGTCCCATTTTTAACAAGAAAACTAATAAATTAACAGTATTTCAATCAGTAAGTTTTCTCGGTGTAAAAACAAAAGCAATGTGTTATTCAGCGAATATATCCTTCTAATCACCTTCAATCATCGCATATTCAGTTAAGTTCTCTTATAAAATCTTTTTCAATTTCGGCAAAAGTATCCTGTGTGAACATTGGTTTGATATAATTTCTCATTTCTCAAAACATATTTTAGTATTATGCGTTGCTTCAATGCCGGAAAATTATTAACATGGGGAGTAGTGCCATTAAAGTTTTAGTGCAAAATATCATAATATAGTGTAATTTTAATGTTATGCGTCATAAATGAAATAATAGGGCACATAGATAACAATGTAACCAAATATTATTTTTGTATAAAGGCGTACAGTATATCAGTAAATTGTATAGTGAAAGTGAATGTAAGATTTTATCATACATGTATCTACAATTTAATTGTAGCATTCCGGAATTGTTAAGTTCGATTCTAGAAATCAAACTTCGTCTTAATACATATTTTTTTTATTTAAAAAAATCGAATATGTAGGAAGGTACGGTAATTTTAAATTTCTCCACTTGAACGTTCCGTTTGGAAAATGTGTAATTTTTTTTTATTTTTTTTTTTTATAATTATTTTTTATTTTTAATAATATGTTTTACATGGGACATAATTCATTTTACATCATTGGTTTTTTACTACTCTTCCATTGAAAGCATTTGCTTGTGTATGGAAGGGGAGTGTACATAAATGTTGTTGTTAGTTAGTACTTAAATAATTCATTGTACATAAATGTATGTTTGCTGTAATATTTCTTTGGAAAGTAGTGAAGGATAATATATTAATTTATTAAATTTTTAAAAAGAAAGGAAGCTATGGAAAACTAAGGATATTTGTGAGATTAATTAAGTGACAGTAGTTTTTTTTTCAGAATATTTTTAAAGTGTCTCTTGACAGAGAGCAGTATTCGGGTTTTATCATTAATGCTTCTGATTTCTTCTGGTAAACGATTGAAAAAAGTTCTTCCCTGGTAAGTATAATGATGTTGTGCAAAAGACGTATTTAGTTTTGGGCATAGAAAAACATGTCTAAGTCGCGTTCTGTTTTCATTTAAAAATTGATATTTATCTTTTTCTTTTATAATTTGGATTAATGAGTTTTTAATATATAGGTCTTTAAATGTAGGTACTTGAAATTCTTCAAACAGGCGTTCTGTTGGGTAGTCAAAGGATTTTTTTAATATAATTTTAATAATTGTTCTTTGTATAATTTCAATTAGAAGAAGGTTACATTTATACGTAATAAAATTAAAACATTTGTATGTTTTGTTAAATTCAATTGCCACAGAAAGAAAATTGATGTTTACCGCGCAATCTTATCTACCAACTAGATCTCTTTCTACGATAAAAGGGAACATCCAACCAATTATTATTTTAATGCATTTCATTGAGTTGTGTTTGTTTTGTAGTACCTAGGTACTATGATATTGTATAGGAAATAAAAAATATTTGATTAGAGTTTTGTCTTTAGACCCTTTCACTTTTCCGAAACAAAAAAAAAATTCTCTTTTTTCTCAACAATAATATGTCTAGTAAGTAAGAATTTAAACAATATAGTTTTTGACAAATTTAACTATTAACTGTCTTTTAAACGGTTTTAATTCTCATTTTGACATATGATAAACCACCCATAAATGTAAAAACGACATGACCAGAATTCAATTTGCATGACTGGGACTGTCAAGTTCAAACTCTAATTAAATTGTCAGAAAGGACTATAATGAAAAAATGTATTTTAATTATACAGTTGTAATTAATACGCCGAAGGCTCTACTTTGCACGTATTTAGAGGAGTGCTTTCGGATGAATATTAAATGCTGGGAAAAAATAATCACTCACGTGACAGCTGACGATTAATTATATTACAAAGAGCAAAATAGCATCTGTCCTCCAAATGATTAATGTATGGTTATCAGTTATAATTTATAATGATCTTCTTGCATGTCATTTGCGAAAAGGAAGACGAGTTATTTCAACAAAGAACAATAATTATATTGAGGACGTGGATGCAACAAATGTGTGCGTATTCTTCTTCATTAGCATTTCTTTGCGTGATTTTTTTAAACATTTTTAGTTGAAATTCTTTCACATGTCACTGGTCACTCAGCCGAGTGACCGCCTAACCTCTCACATCAACCCTAGCTGTCCAATACCTACTGATTTGATATGTTTTCAGTATAAAAAAAGTCTAAACTGTCACCGGAGGCTAAAATTTCATGTACATTTTACACTCCGAATAATTTCAGGAATCCCTTGTTAAAGTATGTCACGTACGTCCATTAACACCCTGTATCCAAATAATGTTCTAGTACATTTACTTCTACCGTCTCCATCATAGACATCATATCGTATTTAGGCATAACCCACGAAATAATAAGTAAATAATAAAAATAAATAATTGATAGACCCAATCAGGGAATGGGGAATAAACCAAGTTTACTTGTGGACAACCAAGTTGACGTGAACTTTTTCCTTTATGTGAGTTGTCAATAAATGAATCTGACAATATACAGGCAACTCAAATTGTAGTCTCACTATTCAGTCCTCAAAAATAAAATCTGGTTACAGATTTCATGTAAGGGCAATTCTATGCTTTATCTTTTATGCTATCTGTCCTGATAATGACAACAGTAGAAACTAGTTGGCGAATGAAGATAAATTAGAATTTATCAATAAATAATGTTTAAAATTGATATACACAGAGTTGATACGCAATATATATATATTTTTTAAATAGTTATGTTTGTCATTATTATGATTTCGATCAAGTTAATTTTTGACCAAACTCTCGTTAAAATTATTAAGAATGTTTCTTGTACCTGATAATAATTCACTTTGTTAAAACTGTTATTATTTATTTCACACTAACTTTATGAGATGAATCGCGTGCCCCCTATTTGTAACAGTTCATTTTCAAGGATAACAAATCGAATTACAGCAATATAAACACGCAAAGCATTAAGTAAGTTTCGTGTTGAATAATTAGCGCCGTTTATCATTAATCACTATGAAATGGATATGCAGCTTGACAGCCATGTCATATTCAATAAATGTCATACTAAGATACAAACATACTTACATAGAAACACACTTACATGCAAACATGCTTACATACAAACATACTTACATACAAACATACTTACATACAAACTTACTTACATACAAACATACTTACATACAGAAATACAAACATACTTACATACAAACATACAAACATACAAACATACTTACATACAAACATACTTACATACAAATATACTGTAAAACGGGGATAAAGAGAATTTTCCGGTTTTATACGACTCTAAATAAGTATTTTTTGGGTTATGAAGATTCAGAACTCCACACGGAGAAAAATGAGTAATGCTGATTTATTGAAAATCTTTTAAAATTATTAATCATTCTGTTAAAAACGGCACTGTAAGCCGCTTCCTTATAAAGTGTTGGTAAATTCTTAATAATATCGGAACACATGTTCATCCTTTCCTGCGTTGGTCTTAATATATCAGAACGAACTGCAAAATTGCTTAATCATGAAAAAACATTGGTATTTTACGTAAAGTTTTTTAGAATACCTATCAATTAATTCGTTAATTTTGTACAATCCCATTTTTAATATTAGTACGAATAATTTAAAGAGATTTTCAATAAATATTCAATACTATTTTATCAGGAAGTTTTCTTCAAGAATTATATTGTGAAGTACAGAATTTAAGCCGCTTGCGCTTATATAATTTTGTTTTGAATAACATGTATTATATTGTAAAGTACAGAAGTTAAGCTACTTGCGCTTATATAATTTAGTAAAAAAGTTTGTTTATTCGACGATAATAGCCCTAATTTAATCCTTTTGAATGTTATGAGACTAAGCCTCTTTTGTTAGTACCTAAATAAACCTCTTCCAACGTAAGTACCTACTGAAAATATACGATGAAAAATCTACCAAAATGTGCCTGCGTGTGTAGGGAGCAACAAACCACTGGTTTTTTTGTCGAATTAGTTATTGAACTTCAAATAACTGAATTCGGTAGATAGGTAGGTACTCGTCAAATAAATTGCAGCTTATAGGTTGCAATCCCCTTATAAATATTATTATGGTGTTTACATAATTCACAAAAAGTTCTACGCGGAGAAAGATGAGTATTGCTAATATATTTGTTTATTGTTATCAAGTTTTATTTATATAAAACCATTTTTTTGTAATTAAGAATCTCTTCAAATTATAAGTGATCCGGTAGAAACGGGATTGCAGGCCGTTACCTGATAACTTTTTGTAAATTCCTAATATATCGGAACACGTGTTCACCGTTGCACCGAAATTATTAGAAACAAATTTTGTTCTGTTTTTCGAAATGTTATACACGGAGAAAAATTAGTATTGAAATTTATCGAGAATCTCTTCAAATTATAGGTAATCAGGTTAAAAACGGGATTGCAGATCGTTCCCTGAGAAACTTTTATTAAATGTATCGGAACACGTGTTCATGCACCTGCACTTGCCTTGATGAAATATAATGACGAAATGCAAAAATATTAGGATATTGTGATAATATATTCGTATTTTACTAAAAGTTTATCAGGAAACCTATTAATTCATTCGTTAAGGGCCTGGAATATCGTTTTTAACCGATTTACCAATAATTTGAAGAGATTCTTAATAAGCTAGCAATACTGGGTAATAACAATAGTAGGTAGTAATAAGTGTCTTATTTTAAAAAATTAGTATTCATATATTATTTGGCTTTAAGCTTAAATTTTTTTTTTATAAACTTAATTAAGATTAAATTTGATAATATTATTATTAAGTTCTGCAAGTGTTTTAGTTTTTTATTATTGTGACAGCTGTTTCGGCTTACAAGGCCATTTTCAAACTGTGGTTAGTCCACATTGAGACGACGTATTTATACTATTTCAAATGTAAATTTTGAAGGTGTATTCATTGATTTATTACTGGTTAAACCGATGACATGATCTATTGTTGGTTAAACCAGTCTATGTTTTCCCCTCAGTAAATGGTAATGAGTTCTTAATTATTTACTAATGACTTTATTGCTATGAATTTCTACGAATTAAACACAAAAACAATACATAAATTAAGCTTAAAAAGTGGGTCTTTACTTCATATTTTGGCCGACTGCAAAATTAAGTGTGTCAAGCTGTAACCTGATATTATTATTAAGTAGGTACGTACATACTTTGGAATACCTGCCTATTTACTTTCTGAAATAAATATTTTAGAAAATACAATACATTATCCTTATTTAAAGATTTTCCATTATTGAAATGTCAAAAATAAAAGCTAAGGAGGTGGTTTTGGTTAGTTTTCATGGACTATTTTTATAAATAGTTTAGATCATTTGCGAAATTTGAAGGAAAGAAGCAGTGAAAGGAGGAAGAGATTATGAGATTGTCAGTAATATGCTGTGAAAATGAGGCAATACGTCCAATTTTAAGATAGTAAATAAGACGATACAGAAACGTGTGGTATGTACCTACTCAGGGCCGGCCTTATGCAGGCGCAATTGGAGCATTCCGCTCCGGGCGCAGAATTGCCAAGGCGCCCATAATATCAACACCCAACAATCCTAAAATATCGCCGAGATTATTTATCATTAAAACGGCGCTACACAAAAATATAAATCATCCGAATATTATTAGTATTGCTGAATCATTCAAATCCTGTTAAAATGTGATATTAGGCCATTTCCTAATAAACTCTTAGTACTTTCATAATTTATCGAAACACTTTTTCGTGCAATTGCATTTATCCCGTTATTGTATATTGTACGAAATGAGAAAATATTAGAATTTTCGTGTTTTAATGATAGTTTATTAAGAAATCTGTCAATTCATTTGTTAAAGGCCTGCAGTCTGGTTGTTAACAGGAATAAGAATAATTTGAAAATTTTTTTATAAATTAGCAATATTTTTGTTATAATAAGTTTTCTCCGTGTACCTAGGCGTCTGACAAGGACCATATTTGCCTACGTCATTAGGAGATTTTCAAATATTGTCAGGTTATTCGTAACCCGGGAATGTTTGTCTCTCTTTAAAATATATACATATGAATACCTACTACAATATATAAATTTTGAATTAAACATAGCCACAACGGCGTCCTAAAAATGCATTTGTGTTGATACGGGGTCGATTCTCGACGCATTACACAAATGTACAGGGTTTTCCAATAAGAGGTGTTATTTTGATATTCAATCGTAAAAGATCAATGGTTTCGTTGCTTGTGTGGCACGTAGCGCCGTCTTGTTGAAAGTAAACGTTGTCCGATCCAATATACAATTTCGGCCATAAAAAATCATTAATCATCTCTCGAAAGCGCAATCCATTCACCGTAACTGTTGATCCAGCCTCATTTTCGAAAAAGTAACGTCCAATGACTCCGCCGGACCATAAACCGCACCAAACAGTCACACGTTGAGGATAAAGAGGCTTTTCAACAATAACTCTTGGGTTTTCCGAGCCCCAGATGCGACAATTTTGCTTGTTGACGAAGCCACCGAGGTGGAAATGGGCCTCATCACTCAAGATGATTTGCATTTGATTCACTCAAGTGAATTTTAATAATTTCAATGCGTTGTTGAAGCGTGTATCGTTCCATTTTTATTAATGACGTAGTTTCTACTTGTCAAATGTCAATAAATGACAGCTTCAAAAGTAACATCTACTGAAATAGCGGGCTATTCAATATAACATCTCTTATTGGAAAATCCTGTATATATTATGTTGGAATGTGTTCTTGTTATTTCATAAGCTTGTGTGTGTGCAGTTTGGTGATACCATAGTATTGTGACGTAGATTGCCAAGTTTAATGAATTTTACCATTTTTTTTACGGTTGTCACAAGGATTTTTTCCAATAATATTTTTTATTTCTTTAAGGTTAATGAACAGATAAAAACATTTAATGGTTATTTTAGATTATCACCTAACTCAAATGGATATACTCGTAGGTATTTTTAATGGAATGATTTTGTCCCCTTAATACGAATCGTGATAATACATACAAAATCTAGACGTAACTATTTTGCGCATTTAAATAACATTTGTGTCAATTACCTTTCTTTGCCTACGATACGGAAATTGTCTGTAATTACAATATGTAATAATGTAATATATTAGTGTATATGTTTTCAAATTATTTGAATATTTGAAATGGGGCCCTGTTCATAATGGCAATCAAAAAGCTCTCGGCGCCTTTCTATGACCAATGATAACTGCAGTTGGACAATCGTGATTATTAATTTTGTGAGAATTTTATCCACGATTTTAGGTGAATAGAAGACTCTGAAGCTTTTTGACTCTTAATATAAAAATGAAATAAAGAGTTTTAAAGATCGTAACAAATCCTGTTTTGACTCGACCACTTTGAATTTCGTCTGTCTGTAAATTTGTTTGTGCGTTTCGTGTCCGGTCAATCCTGTCAAGATGGTAGCCGTGTTTGATAGTACATTTTTATTCCGCCAAATTATTTTTACCCATCCACCTTTGGGTCTAACACTCACTTTGTAGGCAAATTTTAATGATAGCAAGTAGTTCCGTTGGAAGGAAAGAAGTCCAAACGATTTGTCTGAAATATATTATTATTTTTGTGTGTTGTTCTAATAGTAACGTGTTTTTTTATTGTAGGATGCCCGCACTCCGGGTTCTGGGAAGGAAATGGCTGGCTGCATCAGATGACCTGGTGTTCCCCAGTATCTTCGAATTCCTCTTCAGACTTGTGTGGTAAGGAGAACAGAAATTCATTCTACATCTAATTAAAATAATTCAATGATTGATAAATGAGGAAATCTCTAAAAAAAATGTCTTCATTTTCTACTAAAAATGTACATAAAATAAACAAGATGTACCTAAAATAGACAAAATGTACCCAAAATAAACAAAATTTTCATAAAATAGACAAAATGTACCTAAACTAGACATAATGTACCTAAAATAGACAAAATGTACCTAAAATAAACAAAATGTACCTAAAATAGACAAAATGTACCTAAAGTAGACAAAATGCACCTATAATTTATAAAAAACATCTACATTTTCAGTAGAACTATAAAAAAGCCAATCAAAATCGAGGGTGTCGACAAAAACCCAATGTATAAACTTTGGCGAATTGCCGCTTTACGCACATTTTCTTGTACAGCTTTATTTGTATGCCAATAAT
The DNA here is from genome assembly GCA_026573805.1 of Hesperophylax magnus. Lineage (NCBI taxonomy): Eukaryota > Metazoa > Arthropoda > Insecta > Trichoptera > Limnephilidae > Hesperophylax > Hesperophylax magnus. The sequence goes on along the minus strand of JAIUSX010000006.1, from coordinate 94,129 downwards.
TTATAACCTATTTGCAAAAAATATGAACATTTAAAAAGGTGTTAAATTTTTTTTTTCATCCAGAAACTTTAAAATGTAGGAAGTTGGTTTTTTTATAATGGCGATTTTTCACTGCCTTTATTAAAATGTCAATGAAAAAATGAATTTAAATGCAATTTTTGTATTAATTGTATGTTATATAATCAACATCAATATAAATTATCATCATCTAGTATTAGACTGCTCCACAGCCAGTTAGTCATCGGAGTAATAAGTTTTCAGCTTTAGAGCACCCTTTCACAATAGAATTACTAAAATTTTAAATACATTCTAAACTCAAACATTGACATTTTTTCGGATTCACTGCCCAAATTCAAACGTAGCATCATGTCAATAATATAAACTGTTCAATGCGCATACATATACACACACACACATTCACACACATACATACCTATATACTACACACGTCACTGGTAATTAAGGAATAAACATACTACTTACCAGAAATTACAAGGGAACCTATCGTAGGTACCCAACAAGAAACATCTAATTCCTATATATTTTTTCATCACTGTAACTCATGTAATGTTTGTTTCTATAATATCAAATAAATTACACAATACTCATCTTACACCTATGGAAAATGTGCTATCATGTTAATGCAAGTCGACTGTTAATTATTATCAGTCCATAAGAGACAGTGGTAATGTGCAAAAATAAAAAATAAAAAAAATGTAATGATTTATTTGTTTTTTTTACTCCAACTATGTTAGGATTATAACCAAACCAACGGCTGTATTATGTTAACAAACCATAAAAAATATTACAGACATACACAGAGCGCAGTGATAAAAATGATATGATGGTAGTTTTACCTTCGATTTTATGTATTTTAGTGTTTTTCCTTGTTCTCCATGTGTCAACATTCAGACAACCTTGTTGTATCCATCGCCAGAGCAGATCAAGTTACATCTATGACCACTGCAAGGTTATTCGATTTAGGAGAAAGCTCAAAAATTAAATAAAATGGTTATGATAAACGGCAATCATACCATGCTATGCCTATCCTCAAATACATAACAATATATAATATGACGTTTTTATTAACAACGTTATGACGTTTAAACATTTCATTACAATGTCGTCGGTATCATAACAAATCAATGTTCGATTCCGCCTCTTTGCATAATCCTCCATCGTTGGCATAATATTCTATAAATTTATTCAATTGGTAGGGGAGAGATTGGCATGAGGGGACCGATTTTTTCAATACGTTAAATATTTTTTCATGAAAAGTATGCAGCCAACAAGAAATATACTTACTAAGCTAAAATTTACTTAACAAAGTTCTTTTCCAATCATTTCAAAATGCTAATATTGTTTAGTTTTTAAAAGATCCAAATTTGGCTCTTTCATTACTAGTGCGTAATGAAACTGTGAAGTATTGGAAAAGACGGGTTGATGATAAATATAAATAATGACCCTCAAACTCACTGAATCAATGAATTATGTATTATATGAGTAAGGTGTGGGAGTGCCTGGTAACCAAACACGGCTAAAGCCATTTCAAGTAACGTTTCAATTCTGAATGGTGGTCTAACACCAGTGCGAAACTTAAAATATCTTCAAAATAACGTCAATTAATTTTTTAAAAATATTTATTTGCGCACGCTGGAATTTGAAACCGCGACCTTTGAATTGCTAGTCGAGAGTAACTCGTTCGAGAACAAATCTCAAGTAGGTAGGTTGGCGGCTTTACTGTTATTCTAGATAGGTAGATGCAGCGTTCATTCGCCGTCCTACTCCTAGGTTCCAATGTGATGCGCGTCGCATGTATTGAATTTATAGAACCTACTAGTAGCTGTCGCTACAAATGTTTATTTTCTAATTTACACACATATTAACTGCCTATCAATTTTATGTAAAAAATAGCTTCAAATAAAATGTTTATTTTCTGACCCTCATACGTACTAAACGCCTATCCATATTATATGAAATATAGCCTCAAATCAAATGTTTATTTTCGCAAAGCAGACACGAGTTGTCTGTTACATTTTTCTTAACACCAATTTGAATATTTTATTATTCACATGTGTCTCATAGTTGATAATCACAGTAAAACATTTACGTAAAGGAAGTTATACCGCCAAAAACCTTTTTTTTAAGTAGGTACATATTAAATATGACCAATTTATTTCTTCAAATGTTGTGCATGAATGGAAGTCAATAAAAAGTGTTATTATGTAGATTAGGTAACTGTCAAGGCAACTTGCAACTCGAAGCCTCGACCTTTGGTTCCGTGGACAAATGCATAATTGACTCCCACTCGGCCATCAAATTCACCTTCCATATTGCTTAGTTAAATCATATTATAATTTCGTCACAAAAATGTTCAAAGTCTAAACGTATCCTGAAAGCATTACTATAAATAAATCTATTATTAACATGATCATTTAGAAACAAATTTTAATTAATTTTTAGTTTTTCAAATCATCAATCGTCTTCGTACTAAAATTAGAGTGGTGTTTCCAGGCGATTAATATTTAATGAGCGTGTTATCTGTAATGGCATCTTAAGTAAAAAAATCCTTTTATAGTTTTGACAGATTTTTCCCAAACATTATTTATAATTTAAAAAAAAGATAAATACATGTGCTACTCAGTTATTGGTAGACATAATGTAAAGATGGTATCCATTTGAATTTAAAAAAAACGATGAAAAAACCAGAAACATGAAAATACATAAATGTATTAAGACCTCATTCCTCTGCTAATTTATGTACTGTTTAGGGACGTTCCTGACTTAATTTATCCAGCGATTCTTGACATCATTTGGAAAAAAATGTTTTTAAGAAATTTTGGTTTTCCCTTCTTTTCATAATTTTACAGGAAAACAATATTATCTTATTCCAATTGCTAATATTAGAAATATCCACAGTTTAACGGCAAACAAGGTCCTTCTAAATAGTTACCCAATAAAAAGTCTTAATTAACCGAGTTTTTTTTCTCATGACCTCTCAATGAATTGCTCGTTTCTATTTATTAACAGTGGTTATCTTAGGTTCATTCATTTAATTCTTAATGACATTAATATTTTATTAGTGATTTGCAAACTAACTTGTTAGTATTTTTTTTCTTTAAAGTCAAAATGCGATACCACCTATAACCATTAACAAGGCGAGGGCAACCCGTGAAAAAAGTTTTTAGGTCAATATTAATAGTGTATTTTTATAAATTTAGAGCAGTAAATTCGTAATATATGTAAAATAACATTTGAAATTGATTATAATAGTTGTGTTCAACTGTTCTTTTATTCCATTATAATTCTATTTTATGAAAATTATGAAAAAAAAACTTGTACAATGCATAAAGGAAAACTCTAAAAAAATATATATCAGAAAGATTAAAAACTATTCATATTAATTACAAAAAAATGTTTGACACCACTGATATGTGTCTTGTGCTTAAAGAGTTGATCTAGAATTTGTTGAGAAAATATTGTAACAATAATTGTTCACTCTAATATTTCAAATCGTAATTCAAACAAGAATTTGTACTAAAATTTGTGAATAATAATATATCTTTCTCTAAAATATTTATATTAAATTATGTATTAAAATTCAAAATTCAAAAAAACATTTATTGCACAAAAATAAGGAGAGTACAAAGGGTATAGCTTATAGGTTACATCCTTTTTATTCCAGCTAACCCAAAAAATACACATTATATTACATAACCCAACAATTACATGTTAACAAGTATGTAAATAAAAAATAAAAAAACAGAGGTATTTAATTTATTTAAGGTATTCATTTAAGGTGTAGTGACATTTGTTTAAAAGAAATGTTTTTAGTGATGATTTAAATTTAAGTATGTTGGTTATTTGTTTGATGCTACGTGGATTATATAAATCTAAATATGTATCCTTAAATATGTTTTCTTTTTTTCATTTCATTCTTATTTCTTATGTTTTATTACACCTAGTATATTTTGTTTTACCATATGCTATTTTTCTACATCTTAATATTGTAAGTAATTTTATATATTTTTTTTTGTACTTAATTAATTACTTTTTGTTTTATAACATGCTATTTCTGTACATCTTATCATTGTAATTTAAATCATTATGACTACCATATGTAGTTAAGTATGGTGGTTGTAAAGAACACAAATAAGTGTAATCACTTAAATTTCATGAATAAAGAAACTCAAAAAATCGATATCGTAATATTGAAACAGAGTGATATCTACAATTTTTTTGTATTTTTTTGTGTAGTTATAAAAAAATACATTTGTATATCTAGTATAAACCTTTTAACAGCTTATTTCTATGACATTTTATAATACACCTAAAACTTATTCTTTATAGTATTTAGGCATAACCCACGAAAAGCAGCAAGGCTTTTCGCTTCTTTAACATATGTCGGTAATTCATTAAAAATCTTAAATCCTTTAAAATAGAGATTATTTTGGGATTATTTTAACACAGTTTACACTGGAATATGCTAAACTGGAAAATAAAAACAGGTTTGCAACATGCCTGAAACGTGCAGGTACCTACACCAATTGTCACCTAACAATTAAGGCTTCGCAAGTCCGTATGAGAAGAATATAGATGTTGAGAGAAAACGTCTACAGGAAAAAAATCTATAATTTGTTTCGTTTAGATTAGAACGAATAAAAATGAAGTTTAATTTTTTTTTTCGATTTTTTTTCATTCCATATAAATATTTCTTAAATGGTCTTGATGGTAACATGGCAATACTTCTGTTACTTAAAGAGTGGGGAGGACAGTTTGGAGATACTTAAGAAAGACACGGAGAAGATAATGATAAAGTTTTTCGAAATCATTTAGACATCTTCAATAGCGTCAGCACTCCGAGCTTCAAGGCACTTATACACAGAAAAAAATGAATATTGCTAATTTATTAAGAATCTCTTAAAGTGATTGGTTATTCGGTTAAAAACAGGATTGCAGTCCCTTAACGAACGAATTAATAGGTTTTCTGATAAACTTTTGGTAAAATACGAAAATCACGATGTCGGAACACGTGTTCAGAAAAATCCTAATATTTTCACATTTCGTCATCATATATGATGAAGGCAAATGCATGTGCATGAACACGTGTTCCGATATATTAGGAATTTACTAAAAGTTTATCAGCAAACGGTCTGCAATCCCGTTTTGAACCGGATTACCAACAATTTGAAAAGATTTTTAATAAATTAGTAATTCTCCTTGTGGAGACAAATTGAGGAATCACGTAAAAAACATAGCTACCCGAAGACAACACGAGAATAATAGATATTCACTTCGCTGTGATTTGATTACACTTCATTAGGGAAACTAATAATGTGCTTGTTTGAAGTGTACGATAGTATAAACTTAAAACGACAGTAAAAACAATATCTATGGTACTTTTTAGCTCTTTTGCGTTTTTTCAGGTTTCGTTTTTATCCACGCGTTCATATAATAAAATAGCATCAACTTGAAAACTACGTCTCTACAACTACCACAAGCAAAAAGTAATAACGGTCGGGAAAAGAATAATGTTCAGGAACTGAACATGTTACATATATACAACTCTTTTACATTAACAAGTGTAAAACATTATTATTTATTTATGTTTATATTATTCCAATGCTATGGTTTTTTTGCTGATAGCAATCATGCTTTTTATTGAATTACATTATCACTAGGCTCGCTAGCCTGATGTTTCCTGTTACCTTTACATAAAAAGGGGTTGTATCGAAGTTAATATGATAAATAATATACTTGATATTTTATTATGATGCAGTAGATATCGTATACCTAACCCATTTATAAATTAATCAAATTTTTATAGCCTGGTATTCCGATTAATGTTTCCAAAAAAACGCCAATAAAAAAACGAAATTCATTCCATTAAAATTCCAATATTATTGTTTTTTTAAGAATAAGAATAAAAAACATACATGTTTTTTTTTAGTTTGTATAACTACATGTTATTTACTTATATAATGTAGGTAGGTATCAAAACGTACGAAGAAATATTATTAATCATTACATGATGCAATATCAAAATTATACCTATCTTACACCTTCCTCGTTTTATTTCCAGGCTTATACTGACGGCCATAGCATGCGCCACGACCTTCCCCGCGGTGGGCGGCTGCCTGGGCGGCGAGGCGGTACGCGCCTACCTGGCGGGCGTGGTCGCGCTGCAGGCCCTGCTGCTGATCCTGCTCGCGCTGCTGGCGTGTCACTCCTCGCGTGGCACAATGACCGACACGGACTCCAGGCTCCTCGTGGCGCCGCTGCTAACCGTCAAGTCAGTTCAATCTTCTTCTGATTCATGTGGTTTCATATTGCATTCTGATCTCTCTTATAATGGTTACGGCAAATTTCTGGATTAAGAATTTCAGATGCAATGGTTAAATTATCACCATCGCTGTTAGTTCCGTTGTGACATCTCTCTCTATGGCTGATTATGTTTAGAAACAATGATAATACTACATATTTTAAAATGTTTTTGTACCTCTTGATCTACTATCTAAGTTCCTACGCAAACCGATTGCTATCGCTATTGTATGGACTATAGTTTTGAACCTACGATACCAGTTTAATAATTGAATTCACCGGTCGGTGGGTGAGTTGACATTGCCTTTGTGTCCCACCCAGGCGTAGTGTGTTCAATTCCTCGACTGGCTAAGTCCTCCATTACAACACAACCAACATTTTACACTTACTGTGGTAGTAGTAGGAGATTTTCAAATATTGTCAGGTTATTTGTAACCCGGGAATGTTTATCTTTCTTTAAAAAAAAATGATCGTTTTGAATATAGGTACACCATCTCAAGAGTTATGTCGATTTTAAATTAACTTTATTTAGGTAGGTACATATTTTATCTTTAAAATCTACATGTTTACTGGGTTTCATGAACTCGTGAAGTTTCCGCATAATATACATAATATGATTTATAAAAAAATAATGGATTAGAAGATAATAAAAATAAAAAATATTAACAAAGATACAGTAAATAATTTAATTCAACTAATATCTTAAACGGTAAAATGTAAACAACTTTAGCAAAGACGCGTGAATCCGGCGATATATTGGTTTGAATCTTCAGAATACCTGTTTACACTTCTTTTTCCTAAGTTCTGGCTTCAGAATGTCACTCGATAACCATCAACCCCCCCCCCCTAACAGGCGTCGTTAGATAGTCAACAGGTTGTGTACCTATGTCATTTCTCTTCTACATAATGTCGCAGGGTTTTCTGCTTTCATTACTACTGAGACAATCTTATTAGAAGTTTGGTTATGTTATTATTTGAAGGATGGTATTTTGTAAATAAATAATAACAATAATAATACATACATACATAAACATGTTGTATTTTGTGATATTAGTAAATAATATATAATTTTATATCTTTATTTCGTTACAAGTTTGTTATTTCTTTGTTTTTATTATTGTTATGTCAATGTAACGATTTTTTGCTGCTAGCAATCGTATATTTTTGTTGCAAGTCATTATCATAGAATCATTATTTTCTTTATTTCTTATTAGAAAAATTAATTATAGATCTGCATTTGAAACTCTCCATTACGTGCGTGGTTTATAAGAAATTGTGAGATATTACAATTGAGCTATGGGCGGTACCTTAGATAAAAAGGATTTGTCATTTTGTTACTAAACATCATAGAGCTATACGATTAGAAGCAATATTGCGTACTAATATCTTGTTCCACTAGCAATGATCAGTGCGCACTTGGCGTCGACCGAATTTTGTAGTTTCTTGTCGGTCGGTAGAGCGTTGGAGGCCAAATCGGACTAATTAGAGTCTAATTATTAGACGGACAAAAGTGGAACCGATTTCTTCTCTTCACGTCTTATCTAAATATCATCAATGCGAAAAATGCATTTTTGTGTTAACCTAACTGTTACGAATTTGCTAGGCAAAGTAGGTAATAGACTATATTTACAAAGAATCTACAAAGAAAATGTATCCATTGGATCGCATTATGCAACATTTTAAAATCACCTCGCACTTGTATTATGGTCATAGATAATGTGGAAATTATATCGTAGTCATGGCCCTTGCTGTACAGCTTGACACGGCTAGCTTTTCAGGTGGTCAAATTAGGAACTAGTGAACGAACAAACAATTTTTTAAATGCCTTTTTTGTGCCCGCAAAGTCTACATTAGCGACTTTACCTGCTGCAAATCTTAAAAACATTTATTTCCAGCTGTTGAAAAGATCATATTACAATATTTATTATAATGCCTATGGCCCGGTATGTCAGTTGATTTTAAGCTCGGATTGATTGGAATGTAGAGCTTATTGCGGCTTGGAACATAATCCGTGTACGATTGGTCGTAAGCCAAGATTAGCAATAATACACTTATTGTACTCGTATATTATTTTAGTTCCCCACTTCAACCAATATGGTGCTGTATGCGAGAATACTAATTTTAAATCCTAGTATTTGTATTTACGGAGTCAATGCAGTATTCATGAAATTATGACGAACAAACCGCCGAAAACTGTCCTGACGTTGAAAAATCCATTTTTTAATACCTTATCAGACTATTTGTCTATTTTAGATTGATGAATATAATATTCCATACTGATAAAATTATACAATATAGGAAAATTTTGTTGAGATTGAAGTATGTAACTCCTCGCGTAAACGTCATTTTTGACATTTGTTTCTGCTAACGCCTCAGCGTCTAAAAAGGGAACTATTCTGCGGCTTACCCAGGCTTCAGCGACCGATTTAACCGGCTTAAATTTGAGCGAGGAATGTTCAACTTACATGGATGTATATGGATACCTAGTACCTATTATAGAGGTGAACTTATTGCCAGTAGGATTTTCAGAAACTTTTTTTCCCTACCCGAAAACAGAAGACCTCTAACCGTCTAATATGATTCTTACACGTTCAACGTTCGTGTGCGCCGCGTAATATTTATACCACGTTTTTTAGTAAGGCTGTAAGTCCATAAAAGACAGGCAACATTATAAATAAAAATTGTGAGGTACAAATAACGCCGTATTTGTTCAAAGAACATGAACTTTAATTTCAGTAAATTGAAATGTTTTGCCACTTCATGGAAAATAAGAATCTGGAAAAATTTTAGCTTATTTCCAGGAATGCCAGGTGGCAATTTCTTTAAACCAATCAAGTTTTTTGTTGAACACAGGCATGTATTTTTTCTATCTGTTTATTAAAAAAAAACTTTTCTAAACCTTTTTCACTGAAAAAATGATACAGACGAAAAGGTTTTTTAAACAATGTTCAGTAGATATTTCTCCATAGCTCATGATGAAAATGACATGATGCCAGAACTCACGGTTTTCAGTCAAACGCAAAATTTCTCCACGTTGACTGAAAGAAAATTAATTCGTTTTTTTTAGATTACTTTTCTCGCTTATACCAGTTACAGTTTGTATGCAAAAGCTATAATTTAATCGAGAAATTAATAAGTTGGTTTATTAACCTTGGCGTGTCGTGTTTTTTTTTCAGAGTGGCCTTCATTCTGCCAGAGGTGGTCCTCAACGTCATAGGAACCATCTGGATCTTCTGCAAGATCATCAAATGCGAACCTGACGATGACTTCACGAGGGTGGTCATTGAAGGTAACGGAAATCATTCAATTAGAAATACAGTTAGTACCCACAGTACGAGAAGAAAGTGTAGAAAAAAGTGAGTCAATCATAACCTCACTTTTTAATCTACTATTTTTTTATTCTAAAATCGGGTTTTTTTAGTTCCATTTTAATAAATTTTTAACCTTTCCTGACTGATTGTACATTTTTATTCATTGAGTGGGTAAATTTATTTATTTACAATTCACCTATATAAACTAGTATACCGTTACCTTAATTTATTTTCAAATCTCCGTTCATTTAGGCAACTACTTCAGAAACGAGAAACAAACTAACCAAATTGATTAAAACAAAAGATTATAAATATATGCTTTACAATTACTTTAAGTACAAGTATATAAAGTAGTGGCCGTCCGTGGTAATATTGAAAAATATTACAAATATTACATCATTCACAACAACATCATTAATGTCTTATTTTTTCAATCTTACACTGAAAAGTTACGGACCGGCACTGATATACCGGTAGTTCTCTTATGAAATAATAAAAAAAAAGTTTTTGTACCAAATATGATGCGTTCTATGATTCAATGTGAGTTCCAAGGTATGAATCACAAATTAATCAATAATGCAGCTGTGCCAATCTAACAACTATATTTTCTATCAATTTACATGTTTTAATTTCTATTGCTTATTTATTTCTTGATACTGTATTTGGAAACTTATGATAATCATGCAGAAATAGGATTTTCGTAGTAATTTAAAAAAAAAATTGCAAAAACAGCATCAAATCTAGTTTTTCGAAAAAATCTACGATGGTACCTATTTGATTTGATTCTTTTTCTGGTGAGTGAACACGGCTGTTATTCAAACAAGGTCAAAAACAAATTTTCAATTCGGACATGCCACAATAATTTTATTAAAAACTGCATTATATTTTGAAACGCTTGGGAAATTTGAAAAGCAGCAATGAGTTAAAGCTAAAACTAAAAAACATATTAAATTATTATTATTTGGTGCTTACGAAGAAGATTTTTTCCAAGTTGTGAAAGAAATGTTTTTCCAAGAAGTAAATTTTTTGCCAGTATTGCAATTGCTGATTGCTCGAAAAATCGTTTAAATATTTTTCTAACCGCAGCACTTTTAATAGGTACATGTTATTTAAATTAAACTTCATTTTATTTTAATTAATACAAGAAACGACTAATTACATTTGGAGAGATGATAAAAAAGCATTAAAGATCCATTTTTATTCAATCAAATTTCAAAAAATCCCTGATAAAACGATCCCTTTACCGCCATTTTGGATTTTTTTACTATGGAAGGACATATGCGAAACTTTCGTTTCAATCTATTTAGATTTACATACCAAACTAATAACTTAATAGTAATGGTAAATAGTTGTTTCTTGTTGAAAAGTGAAATTTCCAGAATCTGGGCCTAAAAGTGCGGCGGATAGGTAAATAATTTTCTATCGTCTTCTAAAATATTAAATGGAATGTCATGGACTTAATTTTGTCATAATCAACATTTTGATTGCGACTGTGCAATTTTCATGCTTTTTCAATAATTGATTCATTGTCCCTGTGTTGTCAATGTTCGTCACATGTTAGCTTAGTAAAACATTTTATTTTAAATTTGTGTTTGTACATAACAGATAAGGTCAGAGTTGAGGCGCGTTTCTTTTTTTGCTGTAAATATAATAAATTTACACTTTTGCCTAGAACTTGTTTCTCTTGAAATTATGATAATAATGGAAGATGGAAGGTTTGATTCAATTAAAAAATAAATAAGTATTGCTTACTTTTCCTATTCTATATGCGCAAAACACGCACTCATTTCTTTTTCTGTGTAAAATATGTGTAACTTTCAAACACAGCTTGACAATGATGTTTACGCGGGCGGCCAGAAGAAGAACTAAATATGTAAATTTGTTTTTCGATTGTAGAAATATTTGAAGTTTTTTTCATACATGCGTTTTCGTTATAAAGCGATACAAATGGGAATACTTGCGATAAGTATAGAAAGAAAATAAATTCTCAAGATTTTGGCAATCCATAGAAAGTTCAGATACTTAGATAGGTAGTGGTTTATTTATGCTTAGATAGGATAGATATCGATTTAATTGATCGTGTGCACTTTTGGCTCCCGTTTTATGACAGATTAACCCTACTTTTGATGAAATGGAATTTATAAATTCTTTTTATTCATTTCTATAAACGAACATCGTTTTATAGTCTACATGTTTTAATGATAATTGCAAGTAATACGAAATAAATATTGATCAATGAAACAATATTGCATAATTTTGTGCAAAGTACAAAAACTGATGACCCGATAACTCAACACAATGACAATTCAACACATCTTTAAAAAGTAATATAAAGTCATGAAAAGTGATGAATCAAAAACAAGGTTAAATATTTTACGTAGGTTAAGTTTACCGGTAAGATTTTTTTCATCGCTTTTAATGACTTTATAGCACTTTTTAAAGGTGTGTGTTGAATTTTCAATGTATTAAGTTATCGTGGAACCACTTTTATATTTGGGCACGAACATAGACATCCAAATTATATTTGTTCAACTCATGTTATAATAATCTGGGTATCATTTCAACGAGCTGAAGGTAAATCACGTGACCATATTTTTGGCACCAGGAGGGTTCGAGAATGCTTGGAATAAACTACGACATCAGTCGTACGTGGAACACCGGAAAGTGCACATTGAAATAACCGGACCATGCGCAGAAAAGTAAAGCAATGGTTTGCTGCGCAGGATCGGAATGTTAAAAAATCGAACCGCTCTCAAATGGGGTTGCGTAGCGACACTAAAAATGAGTGGTGAATAAATTACAACACATTTATTTGTAAAAGTGTCTAACAAACCAATAGTAACAAAATATTCAGTTTTGGAAACAAGACCGAACTTTTGTTCACCCGATTTGAGATTTATATTTAAGTTTTTACGTAGCCAGCAATTTACGCACCATTGTAAAAAAGACCAGTAATTCGTAAGCCGTTTTAATTTTCGCAGACTAGATAGTGATTTTGCAATGCGAGTTGCCTATATACCGTCAGATTCATTTATTGATAAATTACAGAAAGGGACAACGCGCAACTAAATTTGTTTCCCTTTCCCTAATAGACTAGCTTATAAATTTGGATGTATATGGGACTAATGAAAGAAATGAGCGTGGAACAAGATGTATATATTATTTTTTTATGTTCAGGAATCGTGGTGTTCAACTGGGTGCTGTTTGCCCTCACCGTGTTCGGGTTGTTCATCGTGTTCGACCCACTGGGCTCGATCCGTTACGGAGACAGCCAGGACACGCCGAGCCAGTCGCGCCACCACACCAAGGTCACGGGTCTGTGGTCGCGCCGCTTCCGCTGGGCCTGCTGCTGCCTCAAGAAGGACGAGTACGGGGACGAGGCCTTCCAACAGGTTGCAGGTTACAAACGCCTTCTGCTTTCATTACTGCACTCTATCTATAAAGTCCTGCCACTAATCATCTATAATAACATCATACAAGATGGGAAAGACGATGATTGGAAAGCACCTGGCCATTCAGATCTGATCAATGTGAAAACCAAGCAACAGTCTGAACCCCTCCCAACTGTTGTTTTTTATTCTCGATAAAAATTAAGATGGTAAAATCATTTTTATTAAATTTTTTAATTTTAATTTTTCTAAAACAGTTTAAAATGTGCTAATTTTGATTTGTCGCCAAAACGACATTTTCATTTTTGTTTTCATGAATTTGGCATTTTTGACGACACACCGGTCAACATCGTTGACAGATGGTCTTACCAGCCAGTAGCATTTTCTACGTCATAATGGCATTGTAGCCCCCGTTGGAACCGTTTTTGCCCATTGTCCTACTGCCTCGGTAACGGTACTGAATCGACAAAAACCGGAGCCCCTGCGCAGAAAAATCCCACAATGGCGACGCTGCAAACCGCAGTGAACATTATTTTTCTGCTCAGGGTCTTCAGTTTTTGTTGATTGGGTACCGTTACCGAGCCTGTGAGAAGACGCGCTTATATTTTTAGTACGATGATCAGAATCAGAAAAATTAACTTTAAATCTTCCGCACATTCTTGACGGTGTTCATAGCTTGTAAAAATACCCCATCGTTTGGGTACGTTGTGAGGGAGTATCCTACCACTCTGGAAAATTTCAAGCAATGTTTCGATTCAGAATGGTCGTCTTTAGTAATGGTAGTGATAAATCAAATGTATCATCTGTTCTTTATATGAAAATGGCAGAGTGGTTATAAATCACCTCTCAGCGGAACGCCTGAAATAATTTGCAAACAGTACATTTTAATCATTTCATAAGTAAAATGAACTTTGAATAAGTAGGTACCTAGTACCTAGACAGAACAGTATCGAATTTCCTGATAATTAAATGAATCACACAATATATAATCCTTACTGGGAAGTTCATCAGATTAATATTACTTATATCAGACTAGATCTGTTAATTCCAGATTTAAATGTGAACATTACACCTTGTGTAATGCATGTGTAACATGAAATTTAAATGTGTTCTTTACACTTTATGTATGTGTTATTTTTAGACGTTTATCTTCTGGATTAATCATTCTGGTTTGGAGATAATAATGGCCATATAAGAATGACAGTAGAATCGGACTAATCCCGTACTTAAGAAGTCCGGCAACTCCATTAATCCGACACTGTCTTGAGTCGGGGCTAAAGTTTTGAAATGCAGTTTGGCCATGAGAATATTCTAAACATAAGATTATATATTTTGGAAAACCAATTAAAAATCATATTTTGCACAGATAATTAGACATTGTCAGGTTTTTTACACACATTCGTGTAACCTGGCGACATTAAATGTAAGTAGGTAGATCTAGTGCCAGAATAGTACGATTTACTTGTTTGTATGAATTTTTTTTTTTCATCCATCTTTTGAAGTTATTGTTATTTTTATACTTGACGAAGACCTTCCACCTTAATAATATATTATCATTTATTACAATATTAGAATTTATTACAGGAAGTGGAAGATGCCCTCAGTATCGCCCTCGTAAAAGACCATTAACCAGAATCGAAAAATTGCTTGAAATGGTGTTTGGTAGCCAGATCTGTATGGCCAGGTACTTCATCACCTTCCCCTTCCTCATTTCATTGCCCCCCTTACTCCCTTCAGTCTCACCACATACCCCAATTGGGTATTCCATAGTCTCACTGGCACAGGGACCAGCAGTTTTCTTGTACAGTATTCAAGTATAATTAAACATTTTAAGGCGATGCCATACGTAGTAATGCAAAATCATGTGTTTTTGGTTTGAAAATTTGGTCGGCTAGAAATGTTTCAGATGCTTTAATTAAATACTGCGAGTAGAATACATCTCGGACTTTGAAATAATCGAGTATTTTTTAGATAAGTCTTTTTATAAGCCCAGAAAAAAATAATGTATAAGGCCTATGAAAACTGCTTTAAAGTTCAAAATCTCCTACTTACGAACCCATTTTCGGTTACGATTTTATTGTATAATGTGGCAAATTAAGTTATTTATAAAATGATCGAAAAAAAATTAAATATTTATGCCTGAACATCCTCAAAATAAAATAAAAGGCACTTTTTGGCCATGTTTTTTTCTTGCATAAATCAAAACAGGCGGATGGTGTTAAGCGGGAATTTAAACGTTATCGCCATCTCCGTAAGGGTTATTATCAAAGATATTAGAAGAACGAGATGTGCTATGAGCAGTTCATACTGTGTGGAATTGTTTTGCCCAGTGTCGCCGGTTTTGTTCACCAATACTACTGCACACCTTCGCTTAGGCTAAGGTATCCGCACTAATACATAGAACAGATTTATGTACGTACACGTCCCGATAGTATTCAAAGTACCCTAATTAGGTAGTACTCCGCCTACGGTCCGGCGGCCAACATAGCATATCTCGTTCTTCTAATATTTTTGGTTATTATTGATAGCGGCTCAATTTAAAATATTACACCACGTAGTGCATCGCCTTAATTACAGAAACCGTGAAACAAGAAAAGTCCATTTAAGAGTCATCCAAATATATTGATTTGTGTAACACTGTTCTACATTTAGGTTTTATAAGCAGATAAATGACTCCCACCAAAAGGGTTAGGATTAATTAATAAATCTAAATGACACAAAACAAAATTTCTGGAAACCGCATAATGTAAAACTAACTGTAACATGTTAGTATGTATGTAGTACTAAAGAGTCAATATTGCTTAATTTGATTTCCAGAACTGTTGAGCGCCATATTCCGTACGACGGATCTCGTTCCGTCGGACGTGATGGCCGGATGTGTTCTGCTGCGGGTTCGCCAGAAGAGAGAGACCCGTGAGATGAGAAGGATACAGATGATCAATGAGGAAGAACCCATATATTCAACAGGTGAGCTTTATCTTTGGATTTGAAGACCATCTGGCTTCACTAACATATTATAATTACATTTTCTGACAGACATTGATGACCAGCTCTTAGACATAATCAGTCAGTTATTTAAAGGCTGGATCTCAAATTAATGAAAATATGTATTTACATTTGTTTATTATGCATTTTGAAGTATGCTTAACGTGACCATAATATGTCCCAGTTTGACTGACCTGTTTTCTTGGAATCTGTTCTGTTGTCACGAAGAACGGCGTTGGAATGCGATTATGTCCCATTTTCAAAAAGTTGTCACGTACGACATCAAATTTAGAGCTAAAGATTCTCTCAGATACTCTCAGAGTGTCAATTCGGTTTTCGAGCTAAAATGAGTACGGAACAGGCTATCTCTGAATTAACTAATTACATTGTTAAAAACACAGATGAAGGATCCAAGGTGATCGGAGTCTTTCTAGATCTTGCTAAGGCTTTTGATACTATCTCTCATGACATTCTGTACGAGAAACTAAAAAAAATTGGTATCAACGGACCACCCCTCGACTGGTTCATTAGCTATACTAAAAACAGAAAACAAATAGTACAACTGAATAATTGCTACAGTGATCCGGAAGAAATCAAGTATGGTGTCCCTCAAGGTAGCGTCCTTGGTCCCCTTCTATTTCTCATTTACATAAATGAACTTACTGAGATTAAAATGGCATCTATCGACTATAAGATAATCAGTTATGCAGATGATACGGTAATTTTAGTCAAAGGTCCAAGTTGGGAAAAGGCCTTCAAAAATGCGGAAACCGGTATGTCAGAAATAAAAAATTGGCTCGACACAAACTTACTTACCTTAAACATCTCCAAAACAAAATACCTAACTTTTAGCAAAACCATCACTGGGCAACCAAAAACCCTTCCGCCTTTATACCTACACCCATATACTCCCTCAAAATCCTCATACCACCTCTGCGAAAAAATAGAACATACTGACAACATCAAGTATCTAGGCTTAACAGTGGACCATAAATTGAACTGGGAACTTCACATTAACTCTCTCATAAAGAAAATACGTAAATTATCATTTGTTTTTAAAACTATAAGAAATATCATGTCACAAAAACAATTAAAAAATGTTTACTTTGCGCTATGTCAAAGCCTTTTAACGTACGGGTTATCAGCCTGGGGGGGAGCCGCTGATAAGTTTTTTAAGCCCCTCAACACAACCCATAAAACATTAATTAGGATTATGTTCAAAAAACCATATATGCATCCAACCGAAAATCTCCTAATTACAAATAATATACTAGATATTAGGAAACTATTCATTAAAAAGATCATCCAAATAAACTGCATTAAATCCTCACCATGCCACGTAACTCACCCACATAACACAAGGGCAAAATCACAGAATCAACTTCAAGTGCCAAAAATTAATTCAACCTTTGCCAAAAAGCACGAATCCTTCCTAGCACCTTACATCTTCAACACTTTCCTAAAAGAAACCACTTACTGCAACACTCATAAACACCCAAACAGTTTACTAAAACATTTCAACACATGGTTACTACATAAAAAAAGGGCATGCATCAGCAAATTTCTAGCAATCCCTTCTTAGTCTAATTCTCATTCCTTATCTACAAACATGTGTTATTTATATTTATTTACTCTTTCTTATTAAAACTGCTTATGTTTTACGCATGCCTAGTTCATCAATACCTAATGCTCTTGTTTAAACTACTTTTTGAAATGTTATTATTATGTGATTTAGACGCTACCATTTTGTAAATTTAAAGTTCCTATGAAATTCTTGTTTTTATGTAACTATATATGTATATAACTATAGATGGAATTTGTATAAATGTATGTGTAAGCAAATATATGTACCCGCCTCAGAACAGAAATCTTCTAGTGAGGCGGGTTACTTTCATATTTGTTATATTGTTCATGTTATTGCAATAAACGCCCGGGTTTCCGGCATTAAATAAAAAAAAAAAAAAGATTGTATCAAGTACTAAACGTGGAGCCAATATCTAGAGACGGTCGATATTTCATTTTGCACCCTCCTTCTCTACAATATCAACCATCCCTTCCTATGTCCCGTTTTAGAGCCAAAAAAACTGGTCACGTTAAGCATAGTGGGAATTATTTGCAACATGAATGGATAAATACTGTCATTATAACAACCTAGGTTAGGTTAGGACTATTTTAAATGGGTATCAATGTGTTGGATGCCTTTATTAACTTCAAAACTCTGGTCAGTTGTTGAGCAACATACCATTCTAAATGCTAACACATAGCCTGTTCTCGTTAAACATGAAACTAATAATCAAGCACCCATTACAATAAAATCTCTTTCTGTCTAGATGTAAACAAGGTGTTCTCTGAAGTACCCCGTTGGATGAATCTCACCGATGCGTTGCACTTCTTGAAGTTCTCCACATCGTCGTATGGCTGGCCATACGTTATGTTTACCAACTGCGTCACGGGAATATGCAAACTCCTGAGGTTTGTCACCTGCTGCGGATGTTGGAGGTAACACAATCTTCTTTCGTAACCTTATTATGCTTTCAGTAATACATAGATACAACACCCTGTTAATTACAGTTTATTTTTCACAAAAACGGCTCTATTCAAATTATCCAATTATTTATGCAGTAGAATCTTACTAATCTGACTTCATCTAGCACCTTCGGTAATCCAGCACTATTTGAAATAAATTATTGTCAATAGTTACATAAATTAAAATATTGTATTTTGTTTAAATCCTTATTGACATGTAATTTAGAACCTTGTATCAGATTTACACAAAATTATTTTCATAAACAATAGAAAACCGAGGAAACCATTTTGTTTTGTTGCTACACTATTATATATATTTCACTGATTTTAAAAATTCATGTAATATTGTATGTTAAAGGATGAATACGAAGCAAATTCATTTTTAGAAAATGAATTTGGTTAGAAAATTAATTTTATAAAATATATTATTTTAAAACTAAGGTCCAGTTAGGAGTTCTACCGAGCCGAACCCTCTGATATGAAAATATCTGGAGTCGGTGAATTATTTTTCCATTTGATCTCTGGTGAATTGACGTGTTGTTATTGTATTGTTTTGTATTTATTATGCTTATATAATGCACTTACATAATGTGGATTGACTAGATGATCATTTGTGGAAAAATGTGTGGAAGGGTTTAGTTTTTCCTGTGGGGAAGATTTAACCCGGACAAGTCGGAAAAAAAAAAAATTGTAAGGATAAAACATAATATTTTTGTTAGAAGTGTATTTACATTTTTTATTTTTCAATTTTCCACTTAACTACTTATTCCTGTGCTCCGGCACCAATAGGTTTTATGGCGTAGAGCAACATAGTATCCCCCAATGCTGATACAATAAAATTCATAATGATAATGAACCAGAACAATAATGAATGGATTCTCAATCGTTTGTATTATTTCCTAGGCCCAAATCGAGAGTAGTGACTGATGACAACTGCTGCATGTGTCACCTTGCCGGAGTCAGATATTTGTCAGGGCTGCCCACTGAAGATATTCTCTTTGCATCCTTTAAGAACCATGTATTTGAGGTAGGGTCGCACATTTATTTGATTGTTTTTTTAATGTTAAAATCTCACATGACTGCCTGAAGCCAGCGGGATTATGGCATTCCCAATTAAGGGGTATTGTGAGTGTGAGGAGTTTGACGGCCTTCTTAGTCAAGGGCCTCCTTACTCCCCTCCTTGAGGGTAACATTCTCGACTATATATCCGGAGGTCGCGGGTCCAAACCCCGGCGAATGTCTATATTTTTAAAGTATTTTTTTACCTTGCAAATTAATGGGCAATGAATTATCTTTTTTTTTTTGACAAACTAATGTTTATAAGACAAGGTTTTATGCATAGTATAAAGGATAACAAATTATTGCTTATAATTATTTGTTATCCTTTATGCTATGCATAAAACCTTTCTTATCATTAAAAAAATAATAATATTTGACAAGTCAAAAATATTTCACCAACAAATGAATATATAATGTTTCTCGACGCCATCTAGTGAGAAATTTAGCACTAACAAAGCCTTTCCTACAAAAATAAAGTTGGTTGTTTACTGGTGGAAAAAATATAATAAGCAGTAATTGTTGACTGAGGTACTAGTACATATTGAATTATTTGGCGGGTTGGAAATAAGCCGACATAGCTAAGTGGTTTCAGAGCACCTGACCGGACATCAGAAGGCACGGGTTCAATTCCCATTGGCGGCATTTATTTTTTACTCGGGAGATATTTTCAATTTTCAACTCATACAACAACAGTGACACGGTGAGCACATCAAATATTCGCTCTATACAAATTAATAGAAAACCAGTGAATTTCTATACTCAAAAGCAGCGAAAAGTATATTAAAACGTGGCTTCAATTGCCCACAAGTGTAACTGGTCTTACATCTTTTAAAAAAGTGATTTTAAAGTGTCAAAAGTGAAAACAAAATAATAACTAAAAGTGACTCAGTGCGAATATCTGGAAGATTATTATTGCTACCTGCCTTGTCAAACTTACTGTCTCGCAGTGTATTGCCTACATAAGTACTCATAGAAATATTACATAGGTACTCGGAGTAAACCAACTTTCAGGGGAGTGAAACCATTGCAGTTAAATAATTAAATAAAAATAATAACCTTTTTCTACTTGCAATCCAATTTTTACCATAATGGATGTCGAAGCATTGATAACAAATGTAGAAAATGCTGTGGCTGCATTTAATACCTGTTTAACGGATCCAGCAAATAAGTTCACGAAAGACCAAATAACAAAACTAACCCCAATTACAAGTCATTTCTTAATAGCTATTGGTAGATTGGCGCAAACGGTGTCTAATAAAACTGCTAGTCTAGAGGGTGAATTACGGGCTTATAAGGAAATCGGAATAAATATCCCAGCCCCACAAATCAACCTCGACATTTGCGAGGTAATTTCTGAAATTAATGAGCGTAGCGAAAGAGCTAAAAACATCATTCTTTGTAATATACCCGAAAGCACTGAAACGACTGCGGCCAACAAATTAATAGATGACAAAAACAAGGTAACGGTTTTAATCTCTGCTCTCGATGATACCGCAAACCATGATATGCTACGCGTTTACCGCATTGGAAAACCAAGTGTTGAAAAACCAAGGTCCCTTAAAATAGAATTCAATAACTCCACAACATCCAGAACATTACTAAGTAAACGTCATCTTTTAAAAAACAACACAAGGATATACCCCGATGCTACAATTTTTCAACAAAAACATCTAAAAAAATCTAAGAGAAGAACTGGAAAAACGAAAGTCAAATGGCGAAAATGATATTACTATAAAATATGTAAACGGAAACCCTAAAATAGTGCAAACACCGCCAAAAAACGATGCAAACTCAAGATATACTACCAGAACGCGCGGGGACTACGCACCAAATTAAATGAACTACGTTCTACAATATCGCTACACCATTACGACGTATATGTGCTGACAGAAACTTGGCTCGACTCGGAAATAAAATCCACAGAACTCGGACTTAACAACTACAAAATTTTTCGCTGCGATAGAAACTCTAAATCCAGTTCCAAAACAAGGGGAGGCGGAGTACTAATTGCAATAAAGAAGAAATTGATGTCAAGAAAACTCAAAACAAAAAATAATACACTCGAACAACTATTTGTACAAATTGATACCACTGTAGAAAAGATAATAATTGCAACTTTATACACACCACCACTATCTGATGCCGGAAACTATCGAAGCCACAGCGAAGACGTTGAAAATCTACTCTACAAATACCCTAACTCTAAAATTATTATTCTCGGGGATTACAACCTCCCTAACCTAAAATGGAAAACAAGTGATAGTGGTTTCATTGTTAATGAAAGTCAAAATGATCGTGCACGTGAGATATTAGATATGACAAATTTTTTAAATCTTTTACAACATAACTTTATATACAACATAAATGATCGCTTACTAGATCTAGCAATATCAAATTATCCTAAATTGTTCATTGAGAAATGTAATGATCCTCTGTTACCTGTTGATAATCATCACCCCCCTCTTTATATTAAGTTAAATATATGTGGCGTCGAGCCGAAACCCGTTGAAAAAACTCTCAACTACAAAAAAGCAGATTTTGAATCTATAAATTCTCATCTTTCGCATGTTGACTGGTCTTTTTTGTCTGACGTTAATACTGACGATTCCTTAGAAAATCTATATTCAATATTCTCCACCACTATCAAATCATATGTACCACTATTTACTCCTAAAAAACATACATATCCAACTTACTTCTCATCAGAACTAATAGCCTCACTACAACAAAAAAAAATACTTCATAAAAAATTCAAAAAAACTCTGAGGAAAATCGACTATACAAATTTCAGTGAAAGTAGGAAAAAATGCAAAGATCTCTCTAAAATCTGTTATAAAACATATATAAATTCTATCGAGAACACAGCCTTAAACTCGAACAATCTCTGGAAATTTATTAAAAAAATAAACAACGACAGCACAGACTATCCTCCAGAAATGCACATGGACGACAAATACGCCAACAATACGCAAGACATTGTAAATCTTTTTTCTGATTTCTTTAAAAATGTTTATGATGATGAAACACTAGAAGAAAATATTCCTTCATACACATTCAAAAAAACCACACATTTAACAGACTGCTACATCACCGAAGAATCTTGCAAAAAAAAATTAAGTTCCTTAGACATAAACAAGTCTGCAGGCCCGGACACCATCCCGCCAATTTTCCTAAAACAGTGCTCCTCCGTATTGTCTAAACCACTAACCATTTTATTTAACCACCTACTATCCTCTGGATATTTTCCCGTCTACTGGAAATCCAGCTATATTATTCCAATATTTAAAAAAGGTGACGAGACTGACATTTCAAACTATCGACCAATATGCATACAATCTGTATTACCCAAAATCTTTGAATCTTTAGTTTTAGAAGAAATATATCCCACACTAACAAAGTTAATAAATGACAAACAACATGGCTTCATTAGAGGTAGATCAACTACAACAAATTTACTACTGTTTCAAAACTATATATTGGAGTCTTTTTCTAAAAATAAACAAGTTGACTGTATATATACTGATTTTTCGAAAGCCTTTGATAAAGTGTCTCACAAAGTACTGATCCAAAAACTTCATGCTATAGGAATCAGAGCAAATATGTTAAGCTGGCTAAGTAGCTACATATCTGGTAGAACTTTACTTGTTAAAATAAAATCTTTTTTATCTAAACCATTTTTGGCCACTAGTGGCGTACCGCAAGGTAGTCATCTTGGCCCAATTTTATTTATTGTTTTTATAAATGACATAGTCAACTGCTTTAAAAATGTCAATGTACTGCTATTCGCCGACGATATTAAATTATATAAAGAAATAACCTCCTTAAACGACTGTCAAGTTCTTCAATCTAATATAGACATGCTAAATAACTGGTGTTCACAAAACAATTTATATTTAAATGTAGAAAAATGCAAAATTTTGACCTTTTCCAGAAAAAAAACATCACAATTTTTTGGCTATTCAATAAATAAAACAAATTTAGAAAGAGTAAAGGAAATGCGAGATCTTGGCATAATAATGGATGAGAAACTAGACTTTACGGCCCACATTCAACAAACTGTGAATAAGGGTATGAAAACATTAGGTTTTATATTAAGAACAATTAAAAACTTTGAATCTTTACAAATCATAAAACTATTGTACATATCCCTTGTTAGAAGCCTGATAGAACATAACTCCATAGTTTGGTCGCCCTTCTACAATGTACATATTCATAATGTTGAAAGAATTCAAAGAAAATTTCTACGCTTCGTCAATTTTAAACTTAACATCCCTTTAGAACACATAAATTACCAGTCATTATTGAATCATTTAAATATTCCGACATTAGAAAACAGAAGAAAAATAAACGACCTAACCTTTTTATTAAAATTATTGAACTCTAAATTCGATTGTTGTGAACTCCTGCATTTAATAAATCTACACATACCTACACGAACAACTAGGCAAATATCAACATTTTACATACATACATCTCATTCCAACTATAGTTTTCACTCTCCAATACAACGTTTACACAGTCTTGGTAACAAATACTTAAATAATATAAATGTATTTGACAATAATTTGAACTTGGCCAACTTTAAACGGAGTATGTGCGAACTATTTTTACCTAATTTGTAAACTATTGTTATATTTTCTTATTATCATTATGGTTGATTTTGTGGGTTTTGGCAGATTTTATATTTTTCGTCTCACTTACTCTATCCATACCTACATTTTTAAAATTCTTATATTTTATGTAACATATTTTGTCAACTCTGATATTTTTTTATGTAACCTGTATTTTGTTAACACTGATTTTTTTTTTTTTAATTTTTTATATGTAATCTGTATAACTAAAAAATAAAGATGTACATTATTATAGGTAAAAGCCCTATGGGCGTTTAAATAAATAAAATAAATAAAAAATAAAAAATAAATAAAATTTGTATTGATATTTCAGGTGACTAATTATTGCTTATAATTATTTAATGAATTATCTATTTATTTTTCATTCAAATACTTTGTTGGTATAAATCTTCACACTCGCCTGTTTTTATCTATGTTAATTCTTAATTAATTAAGTTAAAGAAATGAGTGCACATGAATAACAATTCCCCAGAGAAAAGCTCAGAGAAATGATTTTATTTGTTTGTGTCTATCAGTAATGTCGGTACACAGGAGGTTAATCAAAGAAGAGATGAAAATGGGTGCACAGGGAACACAGGGATACATCCCAACCAACCAATAAAACATAACCTCAAAATTCATAATCTTCCAGTTACCCTTCTGCGTGATAGCCGACCACAAGATGCAGAGCATCGTGGTGGCAGTGAGGGGCTCCATGTCACTGCGGGACATCTTCACGGATCTGACTGCCGGCTCAGAGCGCTTCGAGGCGCAGGGCCTGCCCCCTGATACCTCGGCCCACAAGGGCATGGCAATGGGTGCCAGCAAGCTGTTGCACAAGCTGCAATCCCTCCTGGAGAGGGCGTTCTATCAGTATCCGCATTATACGCTCGTTATCACTGGTGAGAATCTTAACATAGACTTATAGATGTAGACATAGACCTAGTACTTTTGTAATAATGTGACCGGATCTCTTCAACACCAAAACGGGACATAAGTAGAGATGGTTGATATATGTACCCGATAACTATTTCTGGCTCCAAGACAATTGGAGTCAACAAACTCCAAACATTTGTACTTTTATGTCCTTCTCAATTTTACTAACGATCCCATTCAAAGCGGGACTTACGGTGATGTTAATTACATGTACTGTGTTCTTCATTAATAATTCTACTATGTATTCTGTCAAAAAGACATATAGGTATGTACATGACATAAAAGTTTTATGTTGCTTGTCTTTGGGTATTGTGTAGAGCGAACAGTTCAGTCAACCTTGCAGTGTATTAGGAGACGGTTGACGTAAGGTTCCTGTGAGCACTTAGGCCATAGGCCCATTGTGCTATTTCCTATTTTACCTCATTCCTTTAACAGTAATCCGGTCCCTTTAATAAAGTTTACCAGGGTTGTCAATGGATATGTGGCTATGTCTTCTGGTTCTACAATGTGTCTTCCCAGGTATCTGAGCCTTGTTCCCAACAGAGCGGGACATTGGCACCAAAGGTGAATTGGAGTCATTTCATCCTCTTCACATTTCCTGCATCTGTTGGTGTTTTCCACTCCCAACAACTGCATGTGCCTCCTGAGATGGCAGTGTCCCGTTAGTAGTCCTACCAGTTTCCTCAGTGTGTTTCTGTTCTTATTGAGTAGTTGTCTGGTTCGCCTTGAATCTGGTCCGTTTATGAGTACTTTGGATTGCCTCATTCCGGGTGCCCTTTCCGATTCCTCCCAGTGCCGGTATTTGACCCACCTTTCAATATATATTTTAGTATAGCAAGCTGCTACTCCTACGGCCGGCTTAGATCCTGCAGATGGTGGTTTCACCCCTTTCCTTGCTAGTCCATCAGCCCGCTCATTGCCCTCATTTCCTTTATGTCCTGGTACCCAGATCAGGGTTATTTTATTGATGGTAGCAAGTTCTTCAAGAATGGTTTTGCATTCCATCACTAGTCTGGAGTCGCATCGGTTACTTTCCAGTGCCATTAGGGCTGCCTGGCTATCAGAGCATATGCCTATGTTCTTATTCCTGTACCCAATACGTATGTTCTTCTTTGCACAAGCTATGATGGCTACCATCTGAGCTTGAAATACAGTGCAATGTGTTCCAGTGGTATACTAAGTTCCCTCGTGGAACTCTGTAAACAGACCCCGGTCCCTGTTCCCTTCTCCATCTTGGACCCATCTGTGAACCAGATTAGTTCCCGTCTGTGAGTAGGGCCTGGAACCGTGTCCCATTCCTCCCTTGTGGGGTACGTCACTCTAAACTGCTCTCTGAAGAAGTAGTCAGCTTTTTTGCCATCCTGCCTCATTCCAACTGTTGGACTTATCGCCCTCAGTCTTGTTCCGATCTCCGTGTGACTGTTTTTGGGCAACTCGCCTCTCCATTGTAACCTCTATGCTGCCGCCATTGGCGCCCCCTCTATTTCTAAGTTTAGTGGGGGTAGATTCAGCAGTACTCCCATAGCTGGTATTGGAGTGGTTCGCATGGCTCCTGTGATTCCTCTGCATGTGGTTGAGTGTGGCCATCACTGTTTTCAGTGTTGTTCTCCTCCTTCTTCTCCTCCGACCAAGGCTGCATGCATGGTTCTTGGTTTTACAATGGCTGTATACAGCCATTGCATCATTTTAGATTTGTGTCCCCACATTCTGCCGCAGATTAGCTTAGTTGCCCATTAGAGCACATGCCTTTCTGCCTATAGTTTCCACTTGGTTTTTCCAGCTCAGTTTGGCATTGATTCTAACTCCTTCCCAAAGAAGGTTGAATTGCTCCATCCCTGTGTCCATCATCGGGGCAATTAAATTAAATTGTGCTTTGACCAGATGATGGACACTCTGCGATCTTAAACTTTTTGGTCAAGAATGAGGAGAAAGGGCAACACAGCTTCTCCAAATGTCGAACAACACATGGCCTAACTGAAATTAATTTTCTTTGTTTTCTCAATGTTTAGCTTATTATATTTTTTGCTTAAAGTACCTATTAATATACTTACCTATACATCGATTGTCCTAAGTAAAAAGAGCGTTAGTGACAAATATCAACTTTTCAAGAGAGTGAAATCAGAGAAATAATTGCACCATTTTGACTTGGAACATTCAATATTATAAAACTGCACCATCATTAGAAAAAGTCACATGTCTTGGAAGTTCTTAGCTGTGATATTATTATGATGACTAGGTATGTATAATTATTTATCAAATTGTCTTATAATAATATTTGAATTTGATGAATGTGTAGGTCACAGTTTGGGAGCCGGCGTCGCAGTGCTGGTGGCGCTGAAGCTTCGTCCAAAGTATCCAGATCTGCGGGTGTACGCATTTTCTATTCCTGGTAAGTATTACAAATAATCAGATAAGCAGAGAGACTCTTTGAGTTAAAATCAATTTGACACAGCATTCTTGGTGCCAATTCATGTTTGCCAAATACAATGAAATTGTGGTAACTTCTGTCTCTGATGAATGCTTGTTTTGTTCCAGCCGGAGTCCTAAGCCGTGAGGCAGCCCGCTACACAGAGGGTTTTGTGTTTACGGTGGGGGTTGGCGATGACCTGGTCATGAGACTGAGTGTGGAGAGTGCCGAGAATCTTCGAACCAAGATCATGCAAACCATTCATGCCACAAAACTACCCAAGGTATGTTTCACATCAATCACATCTGAGTACTTGTAACATCAAAAAGCCCCGTTGAAACCTCTCTTTTGAATTATGCATTGTTACAACGTAGCTATGATCAGTATGTTCGGTAATATAATTTATTGATGGTTTTGTTTACAGTACCGCATCATGTTGAATGGATTTGGGTATGCTATATTTGGAGTACCGACTCGAGACTTGGAGTCCACGTGGAGAGATCCGGAGGATTTGGAAAACAAAGCGGACACAAATGGAAATGGGGATGCACTTATTACTGTTAATATATCAAGCGTAAGGATTATCATTTTTCACTTAACTTAAAAAGATAAGATTATTGAGTACCCTTATCCCGGTGTGACCTTTGACTGCTATACCAAGGACTACTGCTTTTTGGAGACTTTCCTGCTCTGAAGAAGGGAAGGAGGTTGGAATTTAATCACTCAGTAGATAGAGATTGATGGAGCATTGTTTTTACCCTACTAAGAGACATTATCAAATACCCAGTGAAAACCCTAGCAAACTAAATTGGACTAGGTTGCAATGCTAATACCTGAACTCTGTAGATTACTAACTAATATTGATCATCTACAGAGAATGTCTCCTTGTCAACAATATTACTATGTATTTAATAATTTAAACTGAGATATTTTATCATCACAAATAATTACAGTTTTTAAGTGCGTATTGTTATTTCAGGAAGCTGCACTTTTGTCAAAGGATATTTTTCTTAGAAGGTTTTCCAAAGTACGGCTTTACACACCCGGTAGGATTCTTCACATCGTTAGACGAAAGAGAATAGGAATAGAAAAGTAAGCATAAAATTCATTCCTTTCACACTTAACATAACTTGTGATCTTTCTAGGGTTTTCAATAATTAAGGAAGTTTGAAACAATCATTACTCAAAATTTTAAGAATAACTTTGTATCGCCGATCATTTTCTGATGCCCAATTCTATTTATGATTTATAGGAAATCCAAAATTCATGAGCCAACATTTGAAATGCGTTGGGCTTGTTCCGAGGACTTCAAGGAGCTGTGCGTAATGCCGAGGATGCTGCTGGACCACTTCCCCTACAACGTGCACAATACTCTGGAAACTGTGCTGAGAGAAAAGCAGGAATACCAAATCACCCATATTTGAAATCTCTCAAGTCAGCGGTGCACCAGTTTGTTTTCTACATGTTCCTGACATTGTTTTATCATGTGTGTGTTTGCTACACTCGTGTGTAGTGCAAAAATAAAGCTGTGATCACCCTTATATTAAAATAATTGTAGCACCCTTAGGGTTTAACTTTACATTTGATGATATTGGAAATGATCTTTGTATTGGAATGTGATTAATTTAACAAAAGACAATAAAGTGAGACCAAGAAACATTTCCGTCCAATAATATAAATATAGGAATAGTTTGACCATCATCGTGATGTTATTTATTTATTTAAAATAAAGTATAATTGCCGTGACTCTATATCTTAATAACGCAGTGACTGCATTATGTGTATACACATTATTTAGTAACCTAACATTGTATAATACGCAATGCAGCAACTTCATTTACTGTAATAATATGTTTACGCACATGACAACCTAATAATTTTCATAGTATGTAATACTTGCCAAAACAAGATGTAACGCATGTAGAGAATGTTACAGATCTTGTTGATCTTAAATTGTGATGAGGTAATATTGACAGAAACATGATCTATGGTAGACAAGGTTACCACATGCAAGTCACCATTTTTGTTATCAAATAAGCAATAATCTAGATTAAAATTTTATCAAATATTTTTATAGACTGTTTTTATACAATAATTATAAAAATTATGATACGGGTGTTGCGTGTTTTATTTTATATGGCAAACATATCTATTTTTGTTATAATGATAACTGATTGATAACCAATCGGTAGTTCCGGAAAGAAAATTAATTCAAGATACAATGTTCTTAAAATGAATAAAAATTATAATTTTGACAGTAAGTGTGTATTTAAATTATAATTTTGACAGTAAGTGATTATTTAAATTATAATTTTGACAGTAGGTGTGTATTTAATGGTAATTCTGTTAATGGAGGACTGAACGCCATTGGCGCTAACAAAAAATTGTCCAAAGAAGCGAATTTAGCAGTCCACAACGGAGTGCTGGTACCTACCTTGATGTATGGAAGTGAGGCATGGAAACTGGCAAAGAAAGGATGAAAGTAGATTAAATGCTGTTGAAATGAGATCCCTGAGGCGTATGTGTGGTAAAACCATGTTTGATCGTGTGAGGAATGTGGAGATCCGCAAAGAGTGCAAGGCTGATGTAAGCGTAATGAGTAAGATTAAGAAAGGGACGCTTAGATGGTTTGGGCATGTAGAGCTAATGAGCGAAGATAGGAGTGTAAGGAGGATATATGATGCAAATGCGAATGGTAACAGAAGTCGGGGACGCCCGAGGAAGACATAGCACGATCAAGTGAATCAGATACTCGAGTCGGAAATGTCAAAGAGTCAGAATAATAGAAGAGTATGTATGAGACGATGTATTTTTTTTATTTTTTTTTTATATTAACTCCACACAGGAGGCCCTGAAGAAAATAATTTCCCTCAGGGCCTATGTGATGACATAGGCCCTGAGGGGGGGAAAAAAAGATCTAAAAAAAAATCTAAAAAGACCCTCCACACAGCATCCCCAAAGATGTTTGGGGATGCTGTGTGGAGGTCTTTTTGTGGAGAGGTAGGAGTGAACATGGGTCTTGAAGAGTCCCATGTTGTAGGAGGGAGGAAACACAGAGGCCGGTAGTTCGTTCCACAGCCGAGCTGTTGAACTTAAGAACGAATCGTAGAAGCGACCCGTTCTCATGTGACAAATGTCAACTGTGTACAAATGTTGGGCGCGCATTTGACGTGTATCCCGACTACGCACCGGTGCCGAAGGGATCAATGACGCTAGTTCCTCAGAGCATCTTCCATTGTAATACCAATATAACAAGGACAGCATACCTACCTGACGCCTGTGCTCTAAAGATTGCAGTCTGCTTGTTAAGATTGGGGAATCTATCAAACGGACCGCCCGTTTTTGCAAGTATTTTGGGAGTCAAGGGTTTTTTTCAGGTATTTTGGGGCTCCGGACCAGAGATGGCTGCCAAATTCGACAGTAGGGCGCACTTGCGATTTGTACAGGGTCAGCAGTTGTGTACTATTAAAGTATCTGCGGGCCCTGTACAGTACGCCCAGCTTCTGAGAGACCAGCTTTACTCTGGCTTCGATGGAGCCCCCGTACCTGAGCTGGTCACTTATAGTTACACCAAGCATATCAATGGAAGGCCTGTTCGGAAGATTGCTTCCGTTGAAGGAGACTAGATTATCATTTGGATCCCTTTTAGACGTAATCAGACAGGATTGGGTCTTTGAAACATTAAATTCGACGAGATTATTTTTACCCCAGGAGGAAATGCTCTCGAGATAACCGTCCATTCTCTGCTTCAAAGCCCTCCGAGCCGTTGGAGTGAATGTGAATGAGGCAAATATTTATATATTGTAATTACTTAATAAAATACGGTAAATATTTATATATTGTAATTACTTAATGCAATACATAAATGTATTGCTGAGGAATACCTAAAATTTGAACTCTGTGTTCAGTATATTTACAGAGATATTTTATTAATTAGAGACAATGACTCTCAGTTGACAGCACCAGCAAGGAAAGGTTAAACTACGAACTTACTTGTTTGTTAACCCGAAAGATAGAGAGTAGGCCCCCTGGTGTCGCAAAACTGCGATTCCACTCTATTAGTTGGTGTTGCTGGAATAAGCCCTACGCAACACGCACGAAGGACCAGTCCCAGAACTATGATAGATTCTAGGTTCGATTCCTAGTCGTGACTGTTATCTTTTATTTTTTCTGTTTCATGTTTCGTTTAGATCTATAGATGTTTTAAAAAAATAAAACGATGATTACATTTTATATAAGTATATTAGTTTATTATAATCTTAACATAACAGCATAAGAGATTGACAGGTGATAAATTCACTTTAGCTTACCCAAGAGTAAATTTTATTTGATCTCTTAAAGCAATTTAAAATATAGCTTTTCTAAATCAATTCTAATTACAAAAGTTATCACAGGTTATAAAATTTATGAGAAATAATGTTAACAAAACTATAGTTGTATTCACACAGGTGTAATGAAATGTGCAATGCAACATCTACATATATACCAGTGTGGACACGGCTTGAGATGGCAATAATTTGTACATATAACAGATACATAATATAAAGCAGATATATACACAAATTCTCCGACATTCTGACAGGGTTTTTAAGAAATATAACAGTCAATATGTCAGAAGTCTGAGGGGTTTACTTGTCCTTGAGCATGACGGCCCAAAAATTAGATGGAGAATAAAGCAATTTCTGGTAAAATTATAATTTGGCATATTTGGACTTAATACCAAACGCCGATGGTATGTAAAAACTAACTAACCATCATGCCGTCTCTCGCAGGGACAGGCAGAGAATACGGATCACTAAACAACTCTGCCTTGGCACACACTCCTCGCTTCATTCACATTCATACATTGTCCAATGATACGTATACATATGTTTATTATAATAATATTTGTACATAAAATTGATAACAGATACAATCTGACCTGATTGATTGGGCCGCAAGTGCACAAACTGCTCAGACTTGAACCCTTTTGACTTGTTTCACTAATAATTTAATGCCAAATATGAATGCTGTTTTTGGTACAGGCAAATATTTACGAAATTTTCAAATATAACATGTATATATACATATATACCTCCCTATTTTATAATCAACAACCAACAGTTCCTGAATCAAGGTATTAAGAGCATATTAAGAACATTTTCAAAGTACAGTCTTTGAATATCTGGAACAAAGTGGTGCAAATATCCGTAATCGGAATAAGTGGTCTTCCAACCTGGGCCTCAGACTCGGACACGAACGAGCTTACTGCAAAAAGTGGCAGACAAAAGAGCTTTTCTAATCTGAGCCCTTAAAACAATGCCTAGGTCATCGTAGTACTGGGCCTCGGGCTCAGATCCGAAAGAGGTTACCGCAACAAGTGACAGATATAAGAGGGAAAAGGGCACTTCCAATCTGAGCCCCTGAAAAACAATGCCTAGGTAGTACTGGGCTTCAGGCTCAGAAGCAAAAGAGCTTACTGTAACAAATGACAGATTTAAGAGGGAAAAGAGAGAATTTTGATCTGAGCTTTAAAACAATGCGTAAAAACTGCAGTTTGCAGAGGCCTGGCCTATCTCATAGTACTGGGCCTCAGGCTCCTATATGAATGTGACTTCTGTTACAGGAGGAAGAGAAATACAGATTCAGGTCCAGTTTTGTAACTAGGTAAAAGTTTTGTCTCAAGGTAGACTGTCAAACTCAAACTCTGTTTTTAATAATTAAAACCCCGTGTGAAGAAGTATGTGTGACATATGCATATATGACACATAGAATGGATGGAGGTTATTGAACTTCTACTGTAGAATGAAGCTGATAGAGGTTGTTGAAATCCTGTTGCAGAATGGTGTTAATATCCTGCACTGACACACACACTGAAAATTCTAGAGGTGGTCAAAATCCTTTTGAAGAATGGCGCTACTATCGCATATACATACATGGTTGCACTTTTATTTATGTTATTTCTTTAAAAACATATTGAATGTTTTGATTCGTTACTGTTTTAAATAATTTAAGTCAAAGTGCACGAATCAGGAAATGTGGTGATACATAAAAATATAATTATATTAAGAAATAAATATTAACAAATCTGATAACTTCTTGATCTTTATCGACTTGAAAATCTTGATGACTACTTGAAAAAGGAGCGAAGTTCGGAAATAGCGTCTGCACCTTCAACCAGTTTGTTTTCATTTTCATATCTGAAACAGAAAGGATTCTTTTTAAAGTACATACATACAATTCAATTTTCAAAAGAAATTTGTTAAATAGATATAAAAATAATGACGTAAGCAGACATACAACTAACCTTTGGACAATATAGCAGGCTATGTCTGGGCGGAAGGTGGCAATATCCTTAACAAATATAAGGTCTCCTCCTCGGAGTACCCTCTGGTAGACGAGTTCACGCCAGCGACACTTCCAGCCTCCTCCTCCTCCATCAATAGCGTGGGCAAACACCAAGCCTTCCATGAAACTGGAATGCAATATCATACTATTTAATGGAATATTGGATAAAAGTGAGTATGTAGTACTTTTTGGGCTCTTTGTGTTTCTGTCAGCAGTTGGAGATTTTCTGGGCTACTCGTAATTCAAAACAATTTTTTTTTTAACATCAGATCATATTTTTGTGCATTTGTACATGTCACGTTACAATCTCAATGGAGTTTTTAGAAGTTACACCGGCAAAAGTTATGAAGGAACTGTTCTGTAAAGGAAGGTTCTGAAGGATCTAATTCCTTTGGTGTTTTAAAATGAGAGAAAATGATTTTCTGAAATCAATCATTTATTCAAAAAATTTAAAATGTAACTTCCTCGCATTCATATTTCTAATACAATAATCTGTAGCGGCAAGCTAATAGTAAATTTTATAACATCAAAATATGCAACGCAAGTCACGTTCGGAACCTATGAGATAAGCGGCGAAAGCACATCGCATCTACCTCCTCGCGACTGCCTCCGAAATGTTCCCGAACAAGTGTTTCCTATATAAAGCGGCTACGTCGTGGTACCAAGTCAGTCAGTGAGTGAGTCCTATTCGAGCATCTAGCTGCAACTGAGAACTGAGGTGGTCGGTCGGACCGCCCTGCACATCGCACCTGCTTACTGAAAGACATCCACACCCCGCTCCTACCTCACCGCGCTGCCATGGTCCACAGACCCAAGTTTCGTAGTCATCGCACCAACGTCTACACTGATTCAATAAGCACTGCAATATCTACAACCTCTTTCATTCGTCTCACCTTACCAACCCCAAAAATCTACTTAGTATGTATGAAAAGAAGAAATCTGAATTTTGACGAAATTGTAATTGTTTAAGACTTTGCTACTTATTGATTATCAGCTAATACGCTGCACCTAAAAGGCTAACTAAATATTTTCATCAATTTTAACCAGTGAGCTCAATGCAATGTTTAGATATAAAATCATTATGAATACAAATGTTACCGAGGGTCAAAGATCAGAAGAAGTAATCTAGATTAGAGAAAGGTTTTTGTTTTTACCTTACAATTCTGTTGAAATTTCTGAATGGGGGCTAGAATATTATAGAGAGTGCAAGAAGACAGTGGAAATGACAACCTTCATAGCTTAATGGTCTACATTTAGACTCTTGAACCAGGAGGTAACGGGTTCGATGGCAACCACAACATAAAATTTTTTAAGTTTGTTTATCCTTCCATAAATGGTTTAATTGATTACTGCTGGTCGTAAGGAACATTAACCTTTACAATGCTGACCTTTATGACCTTAATGAACTAATCCCTCATGTAGCATGTTTGGGAACAATGTATATGCAACTTCATGATAACATTTTTGACGTCCACATACAGTGATAGTCACCGATGGAGCAAACATGCAATAGCCGAGCAGATCAGAATAATTAAAAGAAAAAAAGTTTAATATTAATAACGTACCTCAAATAAGAATCAATTATGGCGGCCATTTTGTTCGGGGGTAGATTTAAAATGCATTGAGTTGGAGAATTTGCTAGCAGCGATATTTGTAGGGCTAGCAGTTGCGCCAATCCGGCCATTTCTCTTGCCGCTCCCAAGCAACCGCCTTTGCAGTACAGTTCTGCGCTATCGGAGCAGTGGTTTATGGCCGTGTCCAGAAGAAGGCGATTGCTGTCGGTATTGGCCAGGATGATCCACTCAGGCTGTTTGTTGGAGCGCTTCTTCAGAACCTTCATAGAGTCCAAGGCTATCTGAGTCAGTGTGACTATCAGGTCATTGGCTTGCTTTTTCTTTACATCGGCAGCTTCAGAATACATGGAGAAGTGCAAGGCTACTAGGCAGTACATTTCCGTGTCTCCCGGACAATGCTTTTTTAGGAATTCTAAAAGACCTAGAAAGAAAAATATTTGTATTTATTGTTTCCTCTGCCAGTTACACACCTCACTGCCATACATCGGGAATGGTAATGATGAAATACCTTGTTTGAAGCTGGCGATCTTCTCCTGGTGCTGGCCGAGCATGTAGTCAAACTGTCCGAGCAGGAACTCAAACTGATGGTTGTCGCGCAGCATCTGGAAGACGTACGCCATCTCAGTGTAGCGGGCAAGGCCGGTGAGCAATCGCACTAGCAGGCGCCAGGAGCGCGCCGCCAGCAGGTGGCCGGACAGTGTCTGCGCCGACCGCAGCGCTGTGGCGATGCCCTCCGTGTCGCACACGCTGGAGAAGCATTCATGCGCCAGCACGAGAAGCTCTATTGAGATCACATTCACCTGGAATAAATAAAGAGTTTTATTTATTGCCTGTTTGAGAGAACTATTAATACTGTGCCGCCACAGAAAACTACGTCGTAACCTGAATTTTTTTTTTATATGAATACCGCAAAAGAGTTGATTAGGTAAAGGTAGTGGGAAGAGAAGGAGACGGGGAAGAGGAAGGTTGGTACCTGGCGATTCAGATCTTGTGTTTCGAATTTTCGAATTCTGAATGGAGGTCTTTCAGCAGGGTGTTACTGACAGTGTCTACCACTTTCAGTTATTATTTTTTTGTTTGGGAGGCAAATAGTTTAAAATAATAAAGTATAATCAATAAGTGACATAAATTTGACCAGTTACTGGTTTCCACTTAGGTAGATATGTATGTATGTAATTGAAATGATGTAGAAGAACGGTATAAAAACAGGTATATATTAAAATGGGATGGGGGTTATTTTATGAGAAAAATAGAGAGTTCACAAACTAGCAGCGGTGGCAACAATATAGAGTTCACAAACTAGCAGCGGTGGCAACAATAGAGAGTTCACAAACTAACAGCGGTGGCAACAATAGAGAGTTCACAAACTAGCAGCGGTGGCAACAATAGAGAGTTCACAAACTAGCAGCGGTGGCAACAATAGAGAGTTCACAAACTAGCAGCGGTGGCAACAATAGAGAGTTCACAAACTAACAGCGGTGGCAACAATAGAATAATATATAATATGATGAATCATATTGATTTTAAATACTATAATAACTTCTTTTTTATGTGAAACTGCACAAGAGCCCCAACTGCTCCAAACTGTCTGTAACCAGCGAGACTGTGGCATCCCCAATTGGGGTATATTTTGAGGCTGAAAGTAGTGGAGAGGGGAAGGAATGGGGAGGATGAAGTATAGGGGAAGTGGCTATTTAGATCTGGTCACCAAATACGGCTAAAGCCATTTCAAGCAATATTTCAATTCTGAATGGTGATCTTACACCAGGGCGATACTGAGAACATCTTCTACTCAGGAACATGCCGCAAATATACTATTTATTATGAGTATTATATTAGTAAATTGTGAAATAACACAAATTAATCAAATAAAGTTTATGTCATCATCGCATCGAGTAAGGTCGAGAACCTTACCCCGACCATGGAGGCCGTCAAAAAGCTATTTCATGGTTTTCAGAGATTAAGTGGCACAAGTATTTAATTATTATATTTAACCATCTCTGCCATGTTAGTTTGTGGCATCCAAAACCACTGATTAAAAAAGGGACAAAACACCATTTCAAAGTATTGTTGCAAAAATTTATAAATCGACTAATTAAAATCAGTGCTTTGAAAAAAATTATAATACCATGTATTGGTCTTGGAACAGAAAATTACTTATGTACTTCTGTATGGGGACTATTTGCCTTTTAATCAGCCTAATTTATTCCTTATTTACATGCCTATGTAAATATAGATTATGTGGATAAAATAATAATTCCCTACCCATGTTTACCATTTATAAACTGATAAGAACATGGCAACAATATTAGATAGAAAACAAACAAAAAAAATTAACAAATTTTTGTAAACGGTTTCTACCTAATTACGAGTGTTCAACTTAAGAAGATGAATATCTGTTGATAGTGATAAATAATAACTCCAATCGAATCAAATTATCGATTTTAATAACGGAGTGAGTTATAAAATGTGATCACCTGTTTAGACGATAGTTTTGCTCCCTTCAAAAGGGATTTCATATTAGATTTCACGGAGGGTTTAATACGGATGTTGATACAAGAAATGACATCATACTGCGGCTTCTTTTCTCTAGCAGGATGATGTGAGCGAGTATACTGGGTGGATTCCGACACCACCGATTGGCCGTCTATTGAAGCTCCTCTGGCAACAATGTCCATGGTACTACCACTTTGCTGACTTATGACACTTTCAACTTCGTAATCATCAATGTTTTGGTATTCCTCATCCAAGATAGCCTCTACATCCTCAACTTCTGTGTAATCTGCGTTAGGGTCATTAGCCACACTTCCATCAGTTTTGTACAATTTACGGAAGGCGGTCAGATGTTCTAATATCATTCGGCCCAAAATCGAGTTGTCGTCAGGGCGCAAGTTTAGAAACATTTCAAAATCTGAGTCCAGAGGGAAACCCCATAAAGTATACCGAAAGTGTTCTTTTTGTCGAAAGCCAGATGTTCTTGTTAAGTGGGGAGATATGACAGCACCAACAATCTCCAGACAGAGATACTCAACGATCTGAAAGAACATAAAATTTTAAAAATCTATAATCACTTTGTAATTGTTGCAAGTGCAATATCTTAACACACTTCGGCCGGGAGAGATAGTTCTACCCGTTCGGTCGATTGATGCTTAATGGCGGGAAGGGTAGTCCTACCTTTGCGCCAGCCTCATTTCAATGGCAAAAAAAGACAGAATTATACAATGTTTTTATATGAATATTATATAGCAATATCTTTGTAAAGGCCCCAACTATATAATATACATAATTATCGAATCGTAATACAAGTTTTCTTTTTACATTTATCTTCGTACCTTTCGTTTACATCGGCATTTCAAGAAAAGTATGTATATTATTTGTTTTGTAATAATTCAATTCCTGGAATAAGGGTTTTTATGACCGTGAAACCCGATTCGAATCTCTATCTCTGTTCCGTCCCACTCAACTCATATGTGCAAGCAAGAGATGAGATGTATTTAAAGAAAGCAGGAATGGGCAAATACCAATAGGCGGACCGTAATAAACATATTACAAGGTTAATTGAGTTGCATTTCAAATAATATTCGATTTTCGTTTAATACTTTCATAGCTTGGGTATGCTGAATTACTACGAAGAAATTTTCGTTAAAATATTTTGATTATTTTCAAATATAGCGATTTAAAAAAAATTAAGAAATTCGCGCGGGTCCTTTATTTTCGCCCGGAGACAGAATAGCGTCAGCGCAAAATACACGCCAGAAATGTGTTAATATACAAAAATCCAGCCTGCTTATGTTTGTGCTCGCAAGACTAGATAAGTAGTCAACCGATATCGCTGAAAATTGCAAAGTTTGTTTTTTTAGTGCCAGGAGTATTTAGAGAGTGCTTTGAATGGCAGAAGAAGTCGGGGACGCCCGAGGAATACTTAACGCAATATCTCTGCACCATAATGAGATATGGAGTGGAATTAAAGTCGATGTAATTTATTATTTTAACAGTAACATTGTAGTATACAGTAGTGAATGGTGGAAGAATTCGGAGTCGCCTGAGAAAGACATAGCAATAGCGAAGCATTGTGGGGTCCACCAGTAGAATATAAAACTATGCAAACAAACCTTTTGAGTTGGTACTTCATATGTGGTAAATATGATTTTAGCCAATGGCATTCTGCTGCGTCCACTTAAATAATTAATCAGTTCCAAAGGATTGCCGTCATACTTCAAGACTTTGGAATATGACCAGCCAATTTGCAAGGATATCCTGTAAATGCTGGCCACTTGTTTAACCATCCGGAGGCCGCTCTTGGAAGCCAGAGTCTCCAGGGAAGAAAGGCATTCGGCTTCTTGGCGGCCCACCACATGGGAGTTGTTTTCTGTTGACTCTTCTTGCTTGTCAGGAATCAAAACAAGTTCCTCAAAACTATTATCAGAGCATTGCGAATCTAAAACAAGGATTTATGTTTTAAATACAAGATAAACGCATCGCAAATTTCATTAAAAATAAAGGGACAAGTATCTAGCCTAACATCGTGTGGCAATTATTGTTGACACCATAAATGAGAACCATTCCTTAACACCCTCAAACTAAAAGTTTCAGACTGAATTGACAAACAGTTTGTTTATTATAAAAATAATACTTAATATCGTCATCTGTAATAATAGCCAAACTAGATAAGTGGCTAATATATTAATCAATGTGTACTATTGGTCTACTTTCCAAATTAGGAATACATAATCGCCACCAGATGGAATCAATTAAACAACATTTGAAATCTAACTAAACTGATGAAAAAACTATAGCTTCAATGTCGCTTCAAGTCTCTGAAACTGACCCA
Organism: Hesperophylax magnus; assembly: GCA_026573805.1. NCBI lineage: Eukaryota > Metazoa > Arthropoda > Insecta > Trichoptera > Limnephilidae > Hesperophylax > Hesperophylax magnus. Next base: position 53,853 of record JAIUSX010000006.1, on the reverse strand, counting down.
AAGATCAATGAACAGCATCAGATTAGGTATATGGACAATTTCACCAAAGTTTGTACTTTAGGTATTGTAGAATATTGGAAATAATAAATGTAATTTTAACAAGAAAATTTATCAATTTATGTACTTTCTTTAGTCAGTTAAATAGAACTGTTGAACCTGTGTATATTTTTAACCCATCGGCATACCTGCCACCAAGATTGGGGGGCTGCACTTTTCACATTGGCATATTGCCCGCCCCATTGGGGCGACTAAAGCTTTTCCCACATACTTAGATAGTTCACAATAAAATTATAATCTATATAAAAGCATAAAAAGTGTTTAATTTGGGGAAATATTGCGCAGTAATAATCTTTCTCAAGTATGCACAGATGTCACAAATAAAAATTAGTATGCCGATGGCTTAATAAATTATTTAGGTAGTGTATTTTTACCATGACCCTGATCAATATTCAATTAATTAATTTCGTAGTTAATTTTAGTTGTGTAAGATTAAATACATTTTATATTTTTAGGAAATACACAGTTTTTAAATAAATTTAGACCAACATTGAAAAAATTACGTTTGATATTTTTGATGTAGAATCCGTTACTTCCAGTATGAAACTATATCGGTGGAAACTTATAAGTGGAGCGTAAAAATAACGGAATGGAATGCATAAAAACATTTCCAAACTTTGGCAAAAATGTCTATATTGCAATCAGAACTGTTATTATTAAATCATCCAGAGGTAAATATTGCATTAACATGTAATTTATTCCATAAGGTATACAGGGGTAGTGAATTGCAATACCTTCCATAAATGGGAGCCAAAAATACGAGAAAATAACATTTTTTAAATGCATACGTATGTACATAATTCGTAAAAGTATCATTAAGAGGAAGCTACAAGCCAAACATGTGTATATTCTTGGTATACCTTATATTGTAGGTAATATGCATTAAAATCGTTTGACAAACGGAGTCCAAAAACGTTTGATTTCAAGCACAAAACTGGTTTTTATTTATTTTGTAAATAATTTTATAAGAAAGCAAAAAAGTTAATCAAGTGAAACTGTCACAGATAATCTTAGCTATAATACTGTATTTTTTAAAAGTTTTTTTTTTTATGCATTCATACATTTCCATTGAATAAAATTATTTTGTGGTAGTTTACATTTATATTTTTTATTGAGTAATTTATTTTTTTATTTGTATTCTACTCAAGCAAAACGATAGGAAAACCTTCAATTTATCTAAAGCATATTTTTTGGTATTAATAATGTACACCAATTCGTTATAAAGATTAATCAAAATAATGATTTAGCATTAAGCTTCGCCTTAAATGAATTTATTAAGGAGGTTTTCAAATGATAATTTGTAAATAGTGTATTGGATAGGACACACTTTAAGAATGTCCCACCTCAAATGAGGTGAGGTGTGACATGCAGGGTTGCCAACTCTATGATTTAGAGCTTGATCTAGCTTAAAATCAAGGTCGTTTTTCAGATTCCTCCGTTTTATACCGAAACCATTCACGTAAAATGATTATATAGGTGTTGAAATCTAATATTATCTAACATATGAAAATATTGTGGGGAAATTTATTTCTCTGAAATTCTCTAGCCACCCCCTCTCCCCAGGATATGAAAATATTTTACAATTCTAATACAAAAATGTAGTAATGTAGTGTAAATACCCAAACACCTCACCACCTCAAAACATTTGTAATAGAAAGAAAAGGAGTTTTGACATTTTACATTTTGGTATGGGACATTTGTAGTGCATCTTGTATGATGAACTCAACACTAGTTGTCTTTCCCAATTCAATTTGATGTTTTGTCGTTGGGAATATACTACACTCACTATTTACTCTTCTCCTCGTAAGATAGCAAAACACACAAACTATCACCGTTGCAGAGAATTCAATGAAAGCTATCTAATACGCAGGAGTTCATAGTCACCTTTATCCAGTTAAAAATAAAGAAAATTAATGTGAAACCCCACAAGAGTCCCAACTGCCTCCAACCACCTGGAGCCAGTGAGGATATGGCATTCCTAATTAGGGTATGCTGTGAGGCTAAAAGTTGTGGGAAGGGTAAGGAGATGGGGAAAATAAAGGTGGAGAAGTATCTTGCTATTCAGATCTGGTCATCAAACACAGCCAAAGCCATTTCAAGCAACGTTTCAATACTGAATAGTGGTCTTATAGCAGGGCGATACTGAGAGTATCTACCACGCTGGAATGTGCCACAAATATACTACATATTATTTCAAATGAGTAAATCGTGAAATAACACAAATCAATCAAATAAAATTTACTTGCGCACACGGGGATTTGAACCTGCGACCCCAGCTTGCTAGCCGAGAGCCTTACCCATCGACCACGGAGGCCGTTATTTTAATTTCAAGTTATTTGCATCACTAAGCCAAGCCCACAGCAAAGCTGCTGAATCCGAAAACGGTTCTTTCTGAGAAATACGATGATTAATTAGGAAATTCATGATTTTAAGAATTTTTTTTTTTTTATCCATACTAGCTGTACCCCGCCACACATTGCTGTGGCTTGGTTTGTGCAGATAGAGAAACAATGGAGCGTGTTGCTTTTACGTCCAACAGATGGCGATGTTTTTTAAAAAGCATGTTTTTAGCTGTCACAGGTGAAATCTATATAATATAGGTATATAAAAACACATGCGTATTCGAATGCAACGTTGTGTCAAAATTTCAAAGCAATCGGTGAAGAACTTTCGGAGATATAAGATTTTGAACAAACGAACATCTACATTTTTATTTTAATAGATAGATTATTTTATTACTTATCCATCAGAATAACGTTCTGGCAGAAAAGTTAAACGCCAATAAGTTAATGCTTAACTCCTCTGGCTAATTTGTTCAATTTGTTCGCTTTTCAGAACAGCTCGGTCAATGGTTGCATCTCCCTTACCCTCATAGTTAGAAATATGAACTAAACGGTGTTAGAAAGAAAAATACCAAGCTTTACATTCAAATCTGGAAGATAACCACAGAATAATCAAAATGTACACCTCTATGAAACCAAAGGTTACAAATGCAATTAAAATTGAGAGAATTATTTTTTATTTAAAACGACAAAGAGTGTGGTAGTAGTCAGTGGCGACTCGTGACTTTTGGGTGTAGTAGAGTGCTAATATTACAAAAAATGACATTATTGATGTTGTTGTAGCTAAAAACGATTTATTATTTTTTTTAGAAAATTCAATTTATTGTATGAAGATTTTCAGGAATTCCGTGCGGCGCACGGCTAAACTGAAATTTCCCGAAAATCTTCATAGAAAAAATCCTTTTTTCAGCTACAACAAATCAATAATGTCGAATTTTTAAAACTTAGCACTCTATCACACTGTAAAGTTACGAGCCGCCAATGGTAGCAGTAAGTTTATAATATTATAATTATATTTGTCTAGTAAAATATGCATATTTTATCAGTAATTTTAGTTTAGTGTTTAGACGAAAAACGTACGGTGAGCCATTTTATGTTCAGATTTCAAAATTTTAATATTTAAAATTATTTGTTTATTTCTAATAGTAAAATTTGAAGGCGTATTTTATCACCTTTCGAAAACGGTTATTAGTTTTCGGATACATTCAGAAATAAATTATAATTAATTTATTATAATATATTAGAATAAATTATACTAAATTTTCGACTTTCTGACAGCATCTTTAAGAAATGTTACGGTCAATTTGCCAGAGGCCTGAAGGGTTAAGTTTAGGACAGGTACGATCTATGTATTCGCTAAGTTCAAATGTTTCCCAAAAGGAAAGACATGACGAGGACGTGAAAGCTGTCATGGAGGAGTACTTTATAGATGACTCACACTACAGAATGTGATGAGCTTTGTATCGTCGGTGGCAGAAGTGCATTTATGTTCATAAACATTGTTACGTAGCGGTTAATCAAATAATAATAATAAATCTTACGAACGCCGCAAGTGGTGATACCTCCCAGTCACTAAGTTCTCGCTATCAGCGCTCTGCACGGCCTGAAATGGAACTAAGCCGCCCACGCCGTTGCCCACGCATGCCGGCTCCGCTTTGCCAGAGTCGGAATCTTCACCTTAGCGCGTCACCACGCTCAATCCGAATGCATGAATCCACGTAGTACGCGGGATGCTTTCCGATGAAAGAATATCCAGACTAACGACTAGATAATCACACTAAAATCCCTGCCTATTAACAAGGTGATACAGTATAAACTCCTGGATGAACTTCTCAGCGAAACTAACTTGTGCTCACATGTTTTAACCCGCGAGCACGTGGCCGATGGCTGCCTTCCATGTGCTTTCATAAACTCAGCTCAACTTCAACATCTAGAAAATTTCCACAACCGACATTGTCTTTCATGTCAGGCTAAGTATAGGAACTCATTTGTTGGTAAATTTATTTCATAAAGCAAAATTTAAATAAGTTTTGTTCGTCTTATTGAAATATAAATAAAAATACATCTTGTAAGTGTTATAATGGCAGATACATACCTGAAAGACGGAAGCGACTAGAAGATGAAGCTACTATGAGTCTTAAAGAATGTGGCAGCTCGTATGCATTCATTGTACCTTCTGCCAGGCGAAGACAGGACTCCACCAACTCTATGGAGTAAAGGGTTCGAGGACTATATCCCTGTGGGGCACTGAACATTTTGGACAACCTCCAAGCTTCTTCCACCAAACCGCATTCCAAAAGGCGCCCCAAACTCCGGCACCACTTGTCCGTCTCTTCGATACCCAACTTCTGTCCAGTGATCGACATACTATTTACATTGGAATCTTGTTCAAGCTCATTCAGTAACTTTCTAAATACAACCTGCATGTCCGTATTTTTATCTGCAGGAGAACGACATTTCTCTTTCAAAATATAATCATATGTAGCATCCTCTCCTAGGAGTTGAAGTTTGCTGTCATTTTCGCTGTTCAAATAAGCCATCCACATTTCAAATTCGATAGTATCCTTCTTGAAGGACATTTCAGCCAGTCCATCTTCACTTAGTTTATTAAACCAGTATAAAATTAGACGTAAAATATAGAACTTATGAGAATTATCGCTTATATTATCACATTGTTTCTTTAAAAATTCCACAGTCACAATAGGATTGGCACAAGCTTCTCTAAAAGTCAAGCTGCACTGCGCCCAAAACAGCAAACAGGACTGTTCGTTGGATTCCTGCGAAGTATTATCACTGGAGTCGTTCAAGGATTTGTATCTCTCCGTCCAGTCAGCAATGAGAATATGTTCAATTGGTAAATCAACGATCTTCGCAAATTCTAGAGCTTTTACATACATTTTGTTTTCCACAAGATCCTCCAAGTATTTTTTTTGGAATTGTATAGCATTGTCTCCACACATATCTCCCAGATCGAGCAATATATTGCACTCCATAGAAAACTTTAACAGAGCAGCAATCTTGCAAAAATCTGGACGTGGAACTAAAATAAATTATGCAAACCATTAATAAGACTACTAAATTCCAGTGAAGATAGATTACACGCAAATAATATGTTGTTTAAATTACCAGAAAAGCTTTTCGAAAAATGCGTATCGCATAAGAGTTGCAGAAATGATTTCTGATGTGAGAGGCTTTTGAAACCTTTGGACATAGCCATCACAACGAGATTTATAGAGGCAGTTTGCACAAATCTCATTCTCTGCAGACGTGGGAGCCACGATCCTTCAGCCCTTCCCATCACAGACATTCGGCGTCCGCAGGTATTATTGAAAGTCTTCAGGAGTTCCACCGTATCAGCTCCAAAATCAAAATACAAAACAGTCCGCAGGATGAATTTCATCAGTGTGCATAATGGACTCTCCTAAAAAAAATAAGAGTAAAAATTAATTAATTATTCTATCACCTATTCTGGTCCGTACTGATCACTTATTCTAATGGATAAGTGTTTATGTATCTGAGAAAATAAAAAGTAAACATACCCTATAAAATATAGTTAGAGATTCATATAACGTTTTGTAGAATCCGTTCTCCAGACACATCTCCATTAGTCTGATGACCCTGTTATCCGAGAGTTGCATTCCGGAAGGGTCCCAGTGTTTGACGAATGTGTTTTCAGGATCCTGAATTTTCAAGCTGCTCAAAACCCATTGAGTCCAGCAAATATCAACTGCATCTGGCTGGAAAAAAAATGTGTTTCAAACATAAAAGAATTTTGTATCAATCAACACAATAACTCTCCCTGTTTTTGAATCATATAGATAGTATGATCAGCATTATGCCGTAACCATAAGCAACTGTGATAATCAAACTCACTAGGAATAAACCATTGCGTTGAAACTGCCGCATGGTTAAAGAAATTTATTAAAAAATTATGTGGTTTTTGAAGAAATATGTAAATACAAAATAGTATTGTACCTCGTAGCATGTGGCAAGCAGGGCTAGAATAGGGCAGTGGAGGGCGGCGGAAGCCCTAAGTAGTGCCCCCGGTGGATCTTCAGGTCCATGGCAGTTGGCCATCACTTCCCATATGTCTCCCATCAGAGAAAACTCTAGTTCCTGTGCCACCTCTGGTGTACAGTTCTAAAAAATAAATCAATATTACATATAAACCACATGAAAAATAATATTTAGTTCACTGTTAGATAGATTTGTATTTACCATATCTGTTGATCCTCTTGATGATTTTCTTAGTTCATCTTTTTGTTGTTTAGTTCCTTCTCTGTGAGATTGTTCATCTGTCAGTTGGTAGAAAATGGCATAGCGAAAATGTTCAACTAAAGGCAGGGAAGAAAATCCTCTACTCAATGACAACATAGTGTGCCTGGAATACTTGAAAACATCACCAAAGATGAGAAAGGCAATCCACAGATTTTCAGCAACCAGTATTTGTAGGGAAGATTTAGGAGCGGGAAGATTATGAAAGTGGGCAAATCTAACTACCGATTGCCATTTGTGAAGTATTTTACTAATATCAATAGATTGGGAGTGAGAAGTGGAGATTTTCATGAGTCCCTGCATTGAAGCTTTCTCAGCAAGATCCAAAACTTCTAATTGCCCTTCTCGATCGTTCGTAGTTAGCTGGCGCATTGCCTTATCAATCCACTTAATCGCTTCCTCTTTATTATTGCCTTGTTGAAATTCCAGGAAATTGGCAATAAGGTTGGCGCATGTAATGTGTGTGCGGCATTTGATAGAATCACCTCCGATCATAGATATAAAAGCAATACAGCACCCCGTGATGACTGTGTCATTCCAATTTTGCAGCGCCAAAGTATGGGCATGCATGCAAGCTTCGTTTATTATTTTTGGGCTCAATCTTCCGAATCTCTGGTATTGTTGAATGAGTAATGCCTGACTGGCCATACAGGGTCTATTTTGTTTTAAATAATACATGTAATTAAGTCTTTTTTGAAAGCCATGTTTTCGGACCAATTTTCTATTGGCAAAATGTGGCATTTCCTCGTAATTATCAAAATTATTAGTCATGTCTTTTCTGATCGATGGCATTGAGGACTGTGGAAAAGTATTTGACCGTTTTTTAGCTTTCAAACTCTTCTCTATCAATTGGAATTCAAATACTTTTGAAATATCCAATCCATTATATCCTGATAGTAACTGATAGACATTTACATCATTTTCAATAACCAGCAAATTATTCTTGAATTTTTGAAAAACGGAGTAGAGGTGTGGTAAGCTTTGATGGAAAGGTTTTTCCCATTTAACCGTTGCATTTTGAAGCGATAAACATTGTTCATCGTTGAATATTTCAAATATAGATTTTTGACCATCAAAAATGATTAATGATAAAAGTAACGTTGGATTATCTGAAAAATATTTATCCATGTTGTTTTCAGACACATATTTACAGGTCTCATAGATGGCTGCAATATAGTGCTCGGTTTCTTTTCCGTTGGCAGTTTCCTTGAACAAGAGCCATAAATCTAAGCAATTGGAAGTGAGAGAGCATTTCTCAATGCTTGCAGCATTGGGTTTCTCTAACAGACCATAATCTACGCACATGGTCATGGTGTGATACTCATCATTGTCAATGCAATATTTGGCCAACATATTATTTAAATCTATTTTACTAACGGATGATGTACCTCGGGAAAACAACTTATCAATATTCCCCAAATTTTGTGTTCTAGATAGCCTCAGCAATATGCTTTGCAAATTGTTTTTTTCTTTCTCTTCAACATGTCCGTAAGAGCACAGAGTATCATAAACACAAAGCTTTGTGAAGTCGTAGCACTCTAGATCTGATACTGACAGTATCATTTCAGGAGTTATGGCCCAAGTCACAAGAAAGGCATCAAGTTGTTTCAGTTTGTCCAAAGTGTCTAAAGAATTCACATCCACATTTAACAGTCTTATATCTGACTGCAGAGATTCGTTAGTGATGTTTTTTTCTTTGGAGTAATACATTGCGATCCATCTTCGTAAAAGCATGGCTTTATTTTGCAGCAATAGTATTTTCCATAAGTATTCTGGTTCCAAAAAATCTATGATGGAAAAATCTATAAGAAGAACATAATAGAATATTACATAAGTAAAGCATATATATTCTCTATTGACATTTAGTTTTATCTGTTAGCATAGTGATATTATATTAACAACAACTGCAGTGATAATAATATTTATGAACATAATATGTATGCATAAATATTATCATTGTTTAAAATAAGTTATATTGAGATTGCATGTACATGATTTAGGTACTTACTAAGGCATTCGTCCCACGGGTCGGTAAAGAATCGACAAAAACCGAGTGCGGTATCCCGAGAGCCCACCGATCCATACATTTGTATTGGGGTCGGGGCAAACAGTGAAAACGGGTCGAGGGCGAGAGAGAGCGATCCGATCTAGATAAAAACAGAAATCTGCAATACCGACAGTTTACTGAGCTACAAGCTACATAGCTTATCTGCCATGTGCGGAGATCATGCAACATACATAGCGAAAACATTTCCCACTTCTTTACAGCATTTGGTTTTAGTCGATTCCTTACCGACCCGTGGGACGACTGCCTTAATAGCAAAAAAATTCATGGACTTACCGAGAATTTCTAAAAATAAATAAGAAGCAACCTTTCTTTTCCACTCATCAGGATATGTTTGAACTTTTCGTATTGTCAACATCTTCATTTCACTAGAAGTAACGATGCACAAATCCTTCCCGACACCAAACACCCTCGTCTGTTTCAAGGTGCCATCGGTTTCAAAAGACTTTTCCAAAAGCTGCAGAAGGTTCCAATGGCTGATCACCACTTTCCATTCTTCCGGAGCGTCCTTCTGCAGGTCATTGGCAGTCTTCATCAGCTGGTCTATTATATAATCCCTCAGTGTGTTGTCCAGTGACTCCTCGGCCACATTGAGCATGTACTTGGGAGGAGATATTTGCATTTTGTTGAGGACGTGTGACGCCTTGAAGAATTGCTTTCTCGATAGAAGTTGCAAGACCCAAGCAAATACCTATTCAAAATTCAATGGGTATTTCAATGTCATACAAAAATGTTTTTAACCTCTTGTTCACCAGTGTGTTCATAAGGATACTATTAAAAAAATCATTTCTCTGAATATAACTAGCTGTTCTGGGGCAACTATTTTGGTAGATTATATTCTTATTTTATAAATACATAAACCCATTACAAAGAATAGAATCAACTACGAAACCCAATTGCGAAAATAGAATCAGCTGGCGCACGGCGTAAATTTGGCATCAGCGATCGAGAAGTTAATTACTCATTTAATTTATTTGAAGAAAAATTTAAGGATTTATTAATTACAAATTAAGCATTTAAAAAAAAAATGAGAAATAGGTTTCCTTTGTTAATTATAATCCAAACAACGAGATAAGGTAAGCAAAATCATAACATTATTGGTTCGATGAACCTATTTGCTTATCACGTTAATATAATTATTTGACCCCAATAATCATTGCAGAGGAAATGTTTGTTTACTTTTGTCGTAACAACAAAAACATCAAGATATGACAATTTACCTCGGCAGTAAACCAAGCCTCGGTTGTGGAAACATCCCAAGATTGCTTAAATTGCAAGAATCTATGGGCGAGGGCAATATGCGTTCCTTTAGCTGCAGCCTCCCTCACGACTTCTCTCAGGGTCTTTGTTTCCCAACAAGACCAGACAATTTTCTCATTTTGTGTTAATCCCTCCATCTTAAAATAATAAATATAATTCAATAAATGAGACTGAATTCCTGACAAACAACACCCCCGCAAAGATCACTTTACTGATAATAAATTGCGAGGATTAGGATTAATTAATTTATTGGTTAACAGATTTAATTAATGATGGAATGACAATTATATTTAGAGACTTACATTGAAGAACAGTTAACAGTTTTTTGATTTCATTATATTGCGAATGATTAAATGTATCTAAAACAACACCAAAACAATATCTTTAGCAAACTCAAAATGTAATCAATGACAGAATGACAAACGACGAAATGACAGCCATAAATAAACCACTCGCATGACAGCTGTGTCCAGTGATGCCATATCCCAAAATAAAATAGAAGTAAAATAGCTATGCATCTGGCTACACTGGCTGCGTCAAAAATCGGTAGGTCCCTGAATATTTATTTATTTATTTATTTATGAGGGCTGGTTGTATGTATATATTTTTGTACTTCAACCCACCCCCAGGCCAGTGCAGAACATAATTAAATTACTCTCGTGCAGAATCTGTAGGTTCTAAATTTCGTGATAAGTAAATTACCAAAAAATATATATAAATATCATGCCTCCTTTTTTATTATTTATTAACCAATAAATTAACATACATTTTTTTTGGTATAATCCACCTCAGGCACCTAGGCTGAGCCTGTTCTGAGGTGGCGGGAATTTGATTTAATTTTAGATAATGCGAATTTACATAGAATCAAAGATGTAAATAAAAAGATATATATAAAATATAAATAAAAAAAGATATATAATAATTAGAAAGATAAGAATTTTAAAAATAAACATAAAAACATGAGAAAAAATGATAATACAAATAAATGAGTGAGAACAGAAGAGAAAAAATCAGGCGTGGAGTGTGCTATAATTTATGGTATTGAAGATGTTATCTGTCCGCTGTATACAATGCCTTTGTTGACTATCCATGTGTGGATTTTGTGTCTTATATTTACACTTGTTGCCAGGTCTTTAATATCTTTTTCCATTAAATTGAAAATTTTTGGGGCCAGATTATGAAAATGTCTTTGTCCATAGGTGGTATTTATCTTCGGGGTCATGTGTTGATGTCTGTTTCTTGTTTCGTAATTGTGTTGTATAGTATGATGGTTAAGTTTGTCTTTTTGGTAATATAGAGTTATAATTTTTATGTATAGTTGCTGTATGTTCAGTACGGTGAAGTCCTTAAATAACTGTATTGTCGAGAATCTGTAAGGTTTTTTGGTGATAACTTTAATTAAAGCTTTTTGCGCTTTGACAAGAGGGTCCATATTAGTTATAGCAGCACCACCCCAATATTTAACAGCCATCATAGGCAAATATGCATCTAAAGTGGCGACCACCGACATTTGGCGACTGATACATGGTGGCCTCTTTATTTTGATATTTTTGCACAGTTCAACAGTAGATGTCGCTACAAGCATCTTGGAGAAGTTTGTCCAAGGTATCGATTCTCCAATCCAGGCCACTGGCAATCGCCGTCGAAAATACATACATTGCTCGACATTCTTATTCCGAGTCTCGTCGAAAGTACGTACACTTACATACGCCAAACGTCAAAAGTCGTTCCACTCGAACAACAAATGGCTGAACCACTTGTTTGATCTTAAGTCGAAAAAATCGAAGTTAAAATTTAATTCGTGTTACAACTTTTTTTACATCTATTTGAATTTCACTTTTGTTTTTGTAAACGATTGAATTGATGCATATCTTGAAAGTGGAACTTAACCCACTTTAAGATATCCGATCGAGCTGAAACTTAGCAGAAAGACTCGTTGACGAAGACAATGCATTCTATCATACACACACGTTCATACACGCCTTTCTCAGAAATTGGATGACATAACAGCAGTCACACGAAATAAATGTCAGTCCTACCCAACCGGGATTTGACGCAGTTGTTAGCGTGGTTGACTTCAGTTTGAGTTCAGGTTTAATATAGGTTTAATCCTCAGTCAAACCAAATAAAAACAACTTTAAAATTTGTTACTAGCCGGCCCAAGAGATGGCGCAAGTCGGAAATAAATGTATTATAGTAAAAAAAAAATAGAAATGGTTTTAATACGTATATGTTTTCGTAGGTCATCTTATTCATTATAACTTTGTAGTTATTTAGTTAAGTATTTTGTTTTTCATTTCTATTGTTTTAGATACCTCCACTATGTTTAGCAAGACATGATAAGTTTATAAGTATCTACTTAACAAGTAGACAAATTTAGGGATGAGCATAAATATTTAACATGGTTAATTTTGAAATTTGTTTTTAATAAACGATTTATATTCGAAATTCATAAGTCATGACTCATAGTGTGGTGTTGGTTAGACCTAAAAAATATCAAAAGTATGTTTTCAAAGGTCATCTTCGTATTCATCATGTATGAGTGATAACATTTTTTCAATTATTTTAATTGTTTTTGATACCCATTTAATTTTGAAAATTGTTTTTAATAAACGTTTTGTATGAATTTATAGGAATTTGAATATTATTAATATTTACTCTGGTTTCCCTTCAATAACGAATAACTCTTTCGGCTTTTACTAGAGATTTCCGTGGAGGGGAGCACTCAAATGAGTATATAAACCAATTTTTTAATATTAATTTGTTATATTATTTTATTGTTTTCAACATGTGATGGACCAAGGTCTTTCCCAAGGAAAATGGTATAAACCGTCATGGTAGAGACATCTATCGGAACAGGCGCGTATGAATTAAAGGGAACTGCATACATAGATAGGAATTTTCTATCAGGGATTATCAGAAGAATTGAATTGCCCAATCTGATTACAGGGAGAAAGAAGGAGGTACGACTTTTGACAGGACAAAGGATATCTTAAAAGAGGGGTGTGGTTTAAGCTTTGATTTATATGACATCGACCTTGAAAATATTCCCACCAAATGTTTAGGTTTACGCACTAGCAAAAGCCACTCAGATTCAAGGTTGATTTACTTGACATTTTCGAGGGATTCACAACCCCTTTAAACGCGTAGCGCCACATGGGACGACGCGAGATAGGGTTGCAACAGATCTGTTACTCGAGAAAAAGGTTTCCGATTTCTTTAAAATTCAAGTGGAAAGATTTAACAAAATTTTAGTCTAAAGTACCCACTAGACTTTACATGGTGGGTATAGGAGGAAGAAAATCCATTAAAATTAATGGCCATCGATAAAATACATTTATAGCTTTTTTGTTAACATTTTCAAGTGATGTTTGGCACATTATAACTTATTTATGTCTTTTTCGTGAATGAAAGAGACAAAACAAAGGTACAGCCCCGAATAAATGAAAAAACCACGCCCAAAAGAAGGAGCGTACTAGGATATTTGGCAATAAAATTACGTACAATCAGGAAAAAAATCAGAAGTTGGAGACAAAAAATCGCGGAAGAGTGATGGGTTCACGTAGAAAAGGGAGGGGAAAGTGAGTCATCAGAGGCAAATTGAAGATAAGCTAGGCTCGTGAAAGCGTTAAAAACAAAGCGTACCACATCATAAACAACTGTAGACGGTAGGGGATACTGCTGCAAGTCTACGTTAGATTGTGACCTCAGTCAAGGGTGGTTGCAGTGGGCATTTCTCGGGTTGGACTGGTTAGTATAAAGAGACATTCGTCTATCGGGGTAGCTAACGATAGTCATTAAAGAAATTTTGCGGACACAATAGCATTTTAAAATAAAAAAATTCCGGAATTCACACTTCAAAAAACAGCGTTCGCTAAAGCATTATATTGAAAGCGCCCTATGGGAATCGGAACTCGCTTTTCCAGTCCGCGCCTGATCATTTGGTCACATGAAATGGATTTCTGGATGTGAACCTTTTGAAATAACCAGAATGGCCTAATAAGCATGATGCGACCTATGACCTAAATAGAAAAGAACATACGAGTCGATAAAGGTTAGAATAGCATATTTTTAACGTGATTAATGGGAAAATACAGTTATAAATAGTTCGGATTTAGAAAAAATGGGACAGTTTTGACAATTTTTGGGGAATTAGTTGCAGAGTAAGTGCGTCGCGAGATTTTAAACAAAATTGCTCAAATTAATTTAAACAGTTTTGGAAAGTTTTGGCAGTTTTAAGAAGCGAATTCGCAGAGTAAATACGTCACGGTATTTTAAATAATTAAATTCAGACTTGGGAGGGTTGGAACTCAGTGCTAGATAAAAATCTCAAATCAAAGTAGTAAAGTGTTCTGTTTAAATTTAAAAAGTTTTAACAGTTTCGCGGAGTTTTAATCAGAACGTGTAATTACGACGCGTGTTTTCGAGCATGAATTGTTGTTTAATAAAAGACAGTCCCGCATTTTTTTTTGATTTTGATAAAGTCACGGGTTAAGAATAAAATTATAATTAAAAATAATAAACCCTAAAAATTCCTTCTCGAATAAAATAAAACGCAATTGTTATGATTTTAATAAAGTCACGGATTATAAATAAATTTATAATTAAAATAATATACATTAAAGTCTTTCTCGAACAAAATAAAACGCAAATGTTAAGATCTCCTTTTAAGATTTTCATAAAGTCACGGAATATAAATAAATTTATAATTAAAATAATATACGTAAAAGTCTTTCTCGAACAAAATAAAACGCAAATGTTAAAATCTCCTTTTAAAATTTTGATAAAGTCTCGGATTATAAATAAATTTATGATAAACAAAATAATATTCCTGAAGTCTTCTTAAAACATAATCAAAGACATAACTGTTAGATTTCAATAATTGCTGAGTTGGGGAGGGGTGTTGATTTTACAATTATGGGGTAAACTCTATAGGCAATTCAAATATAGATAAGTAGAAAATGGAAAGTTCGAAGTACATTCATTACGGTGGGTAGTGTGGATAACACAACCAAATTAGGGAAATAAGATTGTAGATATCTCGGATTAAGATATAAAATGTTAGGTTACCATCTCAGGATAAATCTAGTAGTAATTACGGGACGCTCCACCCAAGAGCAATGGTCGTGTGTTTCCCGACAGGATTTTTGCTATTAGCGAGTAGGAGCTTGGTAAGAGTTTTCATTTCCAATTGAGGTGTTCCAGTTTAACATAGGACGAGCGATGCTGACATCTGTCGACTAACAATTACCACTAATCCATTTTAATATGTATATAAAACCAACATGTCAATTTTTCAGGATTCCTCAACAAGTCCGATATTACCTCGATAGTATCATTCGCAAACCTTTACCTCATCCCCAGGGCAAGGGATGAAGTCCTGGCTGCAGTCGTCAGCTACAACAAGAAAAACATGAACTCCAAGCTAAACTCAACACATCTAGGCATCGACGGCATCAAATCACCGGTATACGTCAGCGAACACCTCACACCAGCAAACAAGGCCCTGCATGCAGCCACGAGGATTAAAGCGAAAGAAGCTAATTATAAATTCGTGTGGATCCGTAATGGTAAAATATTTGTACGTAAAGATGAAAACTCAGAGCATGTAGTGGTGATTCGCAACCAGGACTCGTTAGCTTCGCTTGCCTGATTCCTACCTATTTTGTTTAATTTCAATTGTTATATTATCTGTAAATTATGTATACTGACATGGACAACCTAAGAATTTATTACCAGAATTGCAGGGGTTTAAGAACTAAACTTAATGAAGTTATCTAGAAATACTTAATAACAATTTTGATATTATTATTCTAACTGAAACATGGTTGAACGACTCTATATCTGATGCAGAAATTTTTGGCTCGCGTTATAATGTTTTCAGAAGGGACCGTAACAGTTCTTCTAACCATAAAAGTGACGGAGGGGGTGTATT
Source organism: Hesperophylax magnus (assembly GCA_026573805.1). Classification (NCBI taxonomy): domain Eukaryota; kingdom Metazoa; phylum Arthropoda; class Insecta; order Trichoptera; family Limnephilidae; genus Hesperophylax; species Hesperophylax magnus. The sequence continues at coordinate 37,919 of JAIUSX010000006.1, read as the reverse complement.
GATAGCCGTTTTACAAGAGTACCAAACTAATCGCTGCAAGCATTGGGAAAGTACCTTGGAAGACGTATGGGTGACTATCAAATTCAGCCAGAACAAATTAACGAGATGTCTCTATATCTGTGCTCTTTATTACCTCCCCCGTTGCTTGTTGATAATTTTGAATACCTTTTTAAAAAAATTAGCAATGTTATGGAAGGCGTTGGTGAATCAAATTTGTTAATTATAGAAGACTTCAACCTGGCAGGTATTCGTTGGACCCGCAATGAGCCTAACCAGACTCATTTCTTATCTCCAGAAAATTATAATAATGACATCGGCAACCATCTTGTGAACTTTCTTGCCCTAAATAACCTCAATCAATTCAATGACATTGTGAACAGTAACGGTAGAATCTTAGATCTCGTTTTATCCAATTCACATGAACTACAAGTCAGGCAAAGTACCGATATCTTAAGTCGCATTGATGTACATCATCCACCCTTAGAGATTGATTATAGTTTTGATTTCAAATTAACAAAAATGCTAAAAAATAAAACCTTACTTAAATATGATTTTAATAAAAATGATTACATTCAATTCAATAGGGAATTACAAGAACTAGATTGGGCATTACTTTTACCTGAATTCATGTCGGTAGACAATATGGTTTCTATATTTTACACTCATCTGAATCGTATAATTGAGAAATGCGTAACCAAAATTGTAAATTGTAACAAGCAGTATCAACACTGGTACTCACCAGACTTAGTTAAACTTATTAAGGAAAAAAATAAATTTCGACTTCTCTATAAAAAATATAAAAATCCTCGTGATAGAAATTCTTACGAACTCTTACGCACCCGTTGTTCCAAACTCATTAGTAATTGCTACTTTAAATATATTCAACAAATCGAATCGTGTCTGGTTAATCATAATAGCGTTAAAACTTTTTGGAGATTTATCAAACAAAAGAAAAAAAATAACAGTACTATCCCCCAAAATATGACGTATGGAGAAAAAAGTCATCCAATGGCGAGGAAAGCAGTGAACTATTTGCCCAACACTTTTCATCAGTATATGAGAAAGATAACATAAGAGGCAACGAAGAGACTCAACCTCATCCCGTTTCAATTGATCAATCAAACGGCGATCTGCACACAGTAAATATTAGTGTGCACGATGTAAAAATAGCAATGCTTAACCTCGACCAGAGCAAAGGTCCGGGTCCCGACAAAATTCCACCTATCCTAATTAAAAAGTGTGCACACAGTCTCGCACTCCCTCTGACTATCATTTACAGGAAATCGTTGTCTTCATCCGTTTTCCCAACAAGATGGAAACAAGCAAATATTGTACCTTTACCTAACAGTGGCGACCTTCACGACGTCACAAACTATAGACCCATGTCCATTCTCTGTTCATTTGCTAAAATTTTCGAAAAAATAATATGTCCAAGTCTGAATTATCATCTCAAAAATCTTATTACTCCAAAACAGCATGGATTTCTCTCCCAGAAATCAACATCCTCCAATTTACTTTGCTATGTCACTACCTTAACCGAAGCTGTCGATAAAAGTCAATAGATAGACAGCATCTACACTGACTTTAGCAAGGCCTTTGATAAGGTAAATCACAGATTATTAATACATAAACTAAAACGCATGGGTGTTCATGGTACCTTGCTAAACTGGTTTCACTCCTATCTAACTGACCGTGAACAAAGAGTAGTATTTTATGGTTATGAGTCAAGAGGATTAGATGTGCCGTCTGGAGTACCTCAAGGGTCCCATTTGGGCCCGATCTTGTTCCTTGTTTTTATAAATGACTTGTGCGATGTTATTTTGGATTCTAAAATTTTATTGTTCGCCGATGATTGTAAGATTTTTAAAATTATCCAGACATTACTTGATTCAATACTTCTTCAAAATGATATCAACAGAGTTTCTAAGTGGTGCATTGACAATAGAATGTTTCTGAATTCTTTAAAATGTGTCCACATAACTTTTACACGTAAACGCAACTCAATCTCAACTCAATATTTTATCGACGGTACTAAACTCCAGGAAGTCACAACCATTCGAGACCTAGGCGTAATATTTGATAAAAAACTAACTTTCACACCTCATATCGACAGCATTATTTCTAGATCCCTGAAAATGCTAGGATTTATCAAACGAAATAGTAAAAATTTTCAGAATCCCAAATCAAAAATAACGCTGTACAATTCCTTCACCCGCAAAGTGTTGGAGTACGCAAGTTCTATATGGAGTCCAATCTACAAAGTTCATATTCAGCGAATAGAGCGGGTTCAAAAACATTTTATGTACCACCTAGCGTATTGTGATAAGCGAGCTCGATCACTTCCTCATTACACCGATAGACTAAATTTCTATAATGTACGCACCCTTGAACAGAGAAGACTAAATATTGATTTAAATTTTCTTTTCAAAATTGTTAATGCTCTAATAAACTGCCCTTTTTTACTCTATCAAATTATGTTCAACGTTCCTAGAATTGGTTCCCGACTTATACATTATATTCCGTTACATATTAAAAAATATAAAACTAAGCTGGGTATGACTCACCTTTACCAAGAATGTGTCGTTATTTTAACGAGACATATAAAAGTCATCCCATTGATTTGTCAATGTCATCACTGGCCACCTTCAAATCAAACGTAAACAAGACTTAAAGCTACCTATCGTGTTGATCTAAAAAATAATTACTGTTGCTGTTATGAAATGTATATGTAAGTGTATGTATTTGTGTATACATGTATGCATGTAGGTGCATACATGTACATTGTTCTTTACTTACAGTGTTGTGTTCATCAATGTTGTGTTTGTCTGTAATTAGTGATAGTATCAACCAAGTTTAATTAATGTAATTGAATTTCGAGAGCTTTGATATTAATCACTGTTGACAAACCTAAGAAAAAAAAAACAAACCCGAATTTGAACCTCGATTAAACTTCACAGTCGGTTGATGACAGATAGTGACGCTGTAAATCCCACAAATACGGGCCAATCAGAAGGATTTTTTTCTCACGCTATCATGTGATAGGGGTTGCCAACGTGGACGGAGCGGACTAACGGGATGTTGAAAACTATTCCCTCTGACGGGACCATGTTGGGTGAGGGGCGTGAGAGAGGAATGAAAAAATGTGATGCCGCCTTGTAATGAACGGGGACATGGTTCGCTGTCGGGGAGTGAATGGAGATACCTCGGGGTGTCTGTAAAATCTACGTGGAGGGGGCGACGACGTGATATCAAGTGAGAATAAGTCCGCAGCGCTATTACATTATCCAATGGAGTCGACCGGGAAGCTGATGTAAGCCAACTGGAACGCTCCCTTTGCGGAATTACAACAGCTTATTTGAGGTGGAGTGTAGGTCTGACAGCGCGTTGGAGATGAGCTTCATCAGACGAAACCTACATGACACACATTCCGCGTTAGCATCATGATATGGGATGCAATTACCTTCCCCATCTAGAGCCAGTACAGTAGATCTTCTGGAGGTATGGGCGTTAGAGCGATTTCGGAAATGGCGTGATGACTTAATTCCTTTCCACTCGAACGTGAACGGATCCGCGTAGGTCACGGTACCTTTATAAAATGGGTTGCCAGCTATGGGAGACAGTCCAGCCACGTCGGAGTCAATGTTTGATTTCTGATCACCATTCACCGTTATCGTATTGGTTAGTGGAGGAGCCAACGAAGTTTGAAAAATATTTCATTCATATAGTTTACCCCTTTTCCTTCCTCTTCTTCCCCCCCCCCCTCTCATTCCTTCCCTTTAATAAGATTAAGTGTCGAGTAACAAAACTAACATATATTAGAACAGATGGAGGCGACCCCGGAGCTGAGATGGCAGGGAAATAATAATACAAATTTGTGCAGTAACGAAACTATTTCATGTTCTCGGATTTATTTAAGGTCGGAAAGATTAAAAAAATACAAGTGACGACTACTGTATTAGAGTAAGGCGTATTGTAGGGAACGAGAGTAGGTTAAGCGAACGGTTTTATAAGAAAAGTTTTAAAATTTCAATAGTGAAAAGATCACTCACTCTAATCAAAATGAAACTGGATTACCACAAACATATGCATTAATAGCTCGTTCACATAGGGGAAGTCCCATTCATATGAATTTCAAAACCAAAAAAGATAACACAACGCGGAAAAAGAGCATTATTGCGAAAATAACTCTTAAGATCTTGATACTGTATACTTCATACAGGGATCGAGAGGCTTACCTAGGGTTTCCTTTTAAGGTATACCTCCTAAGGGGTGCCACCACTAGCATAGGAAAATCGAAGGACAAAGACCAGGGTGCTACATTTTACAAATAAGACAGAAGAAATTATCATTATTTTAACGCAGGTAGAAAGTTAGGATCATCACAAACACTATAATTATTTTTTTAAATCAGTAATAATATCTACATATAGTGGCATTTGTGAAAAAATCATCATATTAACGGGCACTATTTCAAGACTTGGGTTCGATCATTAAAAGTCATTTTTTCAGGCTCTATAGTGCCAATCGGGCTGAAATTTTGGAATCGCAATTAAAATGACGGTTCAAGCGAAATCAGTAATAATATCTGCATAAACTTTCATTTGTGAAAAAATCAACATATTAACGGGCACTATTTCAAGACTTGGGTTCGATCATTAAAAGTCATTTTTGCAGGCTCTTTGGTGCCAATCAGGCTGAAATTACGGAATCGTAGTAAGAATCACTGTCTCAAGCGATATCAGTAACAAAATCTGCAAAAAGTTGCATTTGTGAATAAATCATCATATTAACGGGTAGTATTTCAAGACTTGGGTTTGATCTTTAGAAGCCATTTTTTCAAGCTTGTAACGGACGTAGTTGACCACATTATTTAATTTCATAAAATTTGTTTTACTTTTATAAAATGTGCCTACCCCACGCCACTGGCGAAATCATCACTCCCCGCCACTGGCCATTTTGTTCCCGGCCGCTTGAAAAACTTTGTCTACGAACGGCATCGATACCGCGTCGCCGGCTTACCTGCCGCGTGGATCGATGTCCAGCATTTTTTCTATGTAAAATTTACTAGGAAAAATCAATTTTTAAATATTGCAAATGTTTATATTTTACTTGTTCATCCCCTCGGCGGTAGTCAAATAAACACTATTTTCTATATACTACCGCTGAGGAGATATTAAGAAAGCTGTTTTTCACACATATGTATAACCATTTTTTGAACAATATTTTTTACCTTTTTTGCGTGTACAAAAATCCAGGAACCTCGTAGCATAGTGAATCTTATCTCTTTCTGAGCGCTATGTTACGAGGGACCTGGGAAAAATACCAACTTAACAATGTTTTACAAATTTGATCGCTTTGAGATCATATTTACACATTTATTTACAAACTTTTCTTATTTTTTGTCGTATCTTGGCAAACAAAAAATCTAGTTGTCAAGATACACATTCTTATAACTACTATGCATTTAAACTATGTAATTGTTATTCATGTAAGCGTTCAAAATCTTTTCTAACTCGCAAATTTAAGCGACCACCTTCGACTGTGCTGCCGGCAAAATGAATATGCGACATTTTGCCGGGGCATATAAACACATATCTGGCGCGGGTACAAACCCCCACCACTTTTGGACTCAAAGCCCAATGTCGGGTGCGAGTCATGCTTATTGAATATAAGCAGCCAAATAATAAAATAAAATTAGTTCATCTTTACCACCGAAACCAAGCGTTTTATTATCTACAAGTGACTCCTGCCCAACATCTGCCTCACCTCGCCAAGTCTTCTGCTCCAAGATCTTCTGGTGTTACCTCTTCAAGACAAGCCGGCCCTCCTCTGGAAAACCGCCAACACCAGAAGCGAGCAGAGACGACAGCACACCCAGTACCCAACATTCACCAAGCACTGGGTGCGGGAGGCAGATTTATCATCAATATCTACTACTATCATCATCATCGGCCGTAAAGGAGCATTTTCAACGGTTGAAGACACGGTTTGGACCCGGCGCCTAAATCTACAGTCTTGTGCGGACTCCCGTCCAGTACAAGTGGTCCTCCGAGCCGGATTCTCACACGCCTTCAACCAGGATGTCTCCAACTTTACGGTCGAGCCGGATCCAAGACGATGGATCCTCAACACCATCTGCAGATGCCCTGGACGCTGGGTCTCAGGCCACGGCTGTGGTTCACGTCACGAATGACGTAACCCCCATGCCCACGCCCAGCACTACTCCTGACATGGCACCACCTGCAGATCATGACTCACCGCCCTCCATATCTCAAGAGGATGCGATGGAGTCATGGCGACAACAGCTTCGCAGTCAAACCGAGCACATTGAGAGACTCAAAGCAGCTCTTCATTCAGCTCCAACAGCAGCAGCCCCTGCCCCTCCTGGACCTTCGAAGCTCCTGGAGAGGTCACCACCAGCATGGACGCAGCCCGGCCAATCGAGCCCGGTGCCTCTGGTGGACCAGAGGTACGAGGAACCAGCAGCAGCAGTGCCTGCCCGATCTGGACCCGTACTTCTGGAAGGGTACCCTGCTCAAGGAGGACCCTGGCGCTTCCAAGGGTACAGCCCTGGATGGGTGCAGCCCGGCCAACCGAGCCCGGTGCCTCTGGTGGACCAGAGGTACTCAGCAGCGGAGCAGCCAAGGCCAGCCGGTCCCCCGCCCTCGCCACCCTGGCCCAATGCAGGGTGGCCAAACATGATGCAGCCTGGACCCTCTGGCCCCGTACCGCCCGCCCCTCTGATAGAACAGAGGCAAGCCGTACGTGAAGTGCCAGCTGGACCTGTACCTCTGGTGGACCAGAGGTACGCATCAAATGCGCAGCAAGAGCCAGCAGGCCCTGCGCAACCAGCACCCTGGACCATTCAGGGATGACCAAGTCTTGAAATATTGCCCTTTAATAAGATGATTTTTCCAAAAATGCATCTATATGCAGATATTATTACTGATTTCGCATGAAACCTTGATTTTAATCGCGATTCCAAAATTTCAGCCGGATTGGCACCATAGAGCCCGAAAAAATGACTATTAAATATCGAACCCAAATCTTGAAATAGTGCCCGTTAATAAGATGATTTTTCCAAAAATGCAACTATATGCAGATATTATTACTGATTTCGCTTGAAACCTTGATTTTAATCGCGATTCCAAAATTTCAACCCGATTGGCACCATAGAGCCTGAAAAAATGACTTTTAGAGATCGAACCCAAGTCTTAAAATAGTGCAAATTAATATGATGATTTTTTCACAAATGCAACATTCTGCAGATATAATTACTTATTTCGATTGAAACCGTGATTTTAATCGCGATTCCAAAATTTCAGCCCGATTGGCACCATAGAGCCAGAAAAAATGACTTTAAAAGATCGAACCCAAGTCTTGCAATAGTGCCCGTAAGAATGATGATTTTACCACAAATGAAACTTTATGCATATTTTTTTACTGATTTCGCTTGAGACTTCAAATCTTACTATGATTCTGATATTTCTGCTTGATTGGCGCCATAGAGCCTGAAAAAATGACTTTTAAATATCGAACACAAGTCTTGAAATAGTGCCCGTTAATAAGATGATTTTTCCAAAAATGCATCTATATGCAGATATTATTACTGATTTCGCTTGAGACTTCGAATCTTACGACGATTCAGAAAATTTCTGCCTGATTGGCACCATAGAGCCTGAAAAAATGATTTTAATGATCGAACCCAATGCAACATTATGCAGATATTATTACTGATTTCGCTTGAAACCTTGATTTTAAACGAGATTTCAAAATTTCAGCCCGATTGGCACCATAGAGCGAGAAAAAATGACTTTTAAAGATCGAACCCAAGTCTTGAAATAGTGCCCGTTAATAAGATGGTTTTTCAAAAATGCACCTATATGTAGATATTATTACTGATTTCCCTTGAAACAGTGATTTTAATCGTGATTCCAAAATTATAGCCCAAATGGCTCCATAGAACCAGAAAAAATGACTTTTAAATATCGAACACAAGTCTTGAAATAGTGCCCGTTAATAAGATGATTTTTCCAAAAATGCATCTATATGCAGATATTATTACTGATTTCGCTTGAGACTTCGAATCTTACGACGATTCAGAAAATTTCTGCCTGATTGGCACCATAGAGCCTGAAAAAATGACTTTTAAATATCGAACGCAAGTCTTAAAATAGTACCGACTAATATGATGATTTTTTCACAAATGCAACTTTATGCAGATATTATTACTGATTTTGCTTGAGACCGTGATTCTTACTACGATTCCGAAATTTCAGTCTGAATGGCACCATAGAGCCTGAAAAAATGACTTTTAAAGATCAAACCCAAGTATTAAAATATTGCCAAATTATATGATGATTTTTTCACAAATGCAACATTATGCAGATATTATTACTGATTTCGCATGAAACCTTGATTTTAATCGCGATTCCAAAATTTCAGCACGATTGGCTCCAAATTGCCTGATAAAATGGCTTTTAAAGTTCGAAAAAAAGTCTTGCATTCGTACCCGTAAGAATGATGATTCTACCACAAATGCAACTTTATAGATATATAATTACTGATATCGCTTAAAACCGTGATTTTAATTGCGATTCCAAAATTTCAGACAGATGGCACCATAGAGCTTGAAAAAATGGCTTCTAAAGATCGAACCCAAGTCTTGAAATATTGCCCTTTAATAAGATGATTATTCCACAAATGAAACATTATGCAGATATTATAACTTGTTTCGGTTGAGACCGTGATTTTTACTACGAATCCGTAATGTCAGCCTGATTGGCACCAAAGAACCTGCAAAAATGACTTTAAATGATCGAACCCAAGTCTTGAAATAGTGCCCGTTAATATGTTGAATTTGTCACAAATGAAAGTTTATGCATAATTTTTTACTGATTTCTGATTTGCCTAATTGTCACCATAGAGCCTGAAAAAATGACTTTTAAAGATCGAACCCAAGTCTTAAAATGGTGCCAATTAATATGATGATTTTTTCACAAATGCAACATTATGCAGATATTATTACTGATTTCGCTTGAAACCTTGATTTTAAACGCGATTTCAAAATTTCAGCCCGATTGGCACCATAGAGCGAGAAAAAATGACTTTTAAAGATCGAACCCAAGTCTTGAAATAGTGCCCGTTAATAAGATGGTTTTTCAAAAATGCACCTATATGTAGATATTATTAATGATTTCCCTTAAAACAGTGATTTTAATCGTGATTCCAAAATTATAGCCCAAATGGCTCCATAGAACCAGAAAAAATGCCTTTTTAAGATCGAACCGAAGTCTTGCAATAGTGCCCGTAAGAATGATGATTTTACCACAAATGAAACTTAATGCATATTTTTTTACTGATTTCGCTTGAGACTTCAAATCTTACTACGATTCTGATATTTCTGCTGGATTGGCACCATAGAGCGTGAAAAAATGACTTTTAAATATCGAACGCAAGTCTTAAAATAGTACCGACTAATATGATGATTTTTTCACAAATGCAACTTTATGCAGATATTATTACTGATTTCGCTTAAGACCGTGATTCTTACTACGATTCCAAAATTTCAGTCTGAATGGCCCCATAGAGCCTGAAAAAATGACTTTTAAAGATCGAACCCAAGTCTTAAAATAGTGCCAATTAATATGATGATTTTTCCAAAAATGCAACTATATGCAGATATTATTACTGATTTCGCTTGAAACCTTGATTTTAAACGCGATTTCAAAATTTCAGCCCGATTGGCACCATAGAGCGAGAAAAAATGACTTTTAAAGATCGAACCCAAGTCTTGAAATAGTGCCCGTTAATAAGATGGTTTTTCAAAAATGCACCTATATGTAGATATTATTAATGATTTCCCTTAAAACAGTGATTTTAATCGTGATTCCAAAATTATAGCCCAAATGGCTCCATAGAACCAGAAAAAATGCCTTTTTAAGATCGAACCGAAGTCTTGCAATAGTGCCCGTAAGAATGATGATTTTACCACAAATGAAACTTAATGCATATTTTTTTACTGATTTCGCTTGAGACTTCAAATCTTACTACGATTCTGATATTTCTGCTGGATTGGCACCATAGAGCGTGAAAAAATGACTTTTAAATATCGAACGCAAGTCTTAAAATAGTACCGACTAATATGATGATTTTTTCACAAATGCAACTTTATGCAGATATTATTACTGATTTCGCTTAAGACCGTGATTCTTACTACGATTCCAAAATTTCAGTCTGAATGGCCCCATAGAGCCTGAAAAAATGACTTTTAAAGATCGAACCCAAGTCTTAAAATAGTGCCAATTAATATGATGATTTTTCCAAAAATGCAACTATATGCAGATATTATTACTGATTTCGCTTGAAACCTTGATTTTAATCGCGATTCCAAAATTTCAACCCGATTGGCACCATAGAGCCTGAAAAAATGACTTTTAGAGATCGAACCCAAGTCTTAAAATTGTGCAAATTAATATGATGATTTTTTCACAAATGCAACATTCTGCAGATATAATTACTTATTTCGCTTGAAACCGTGATTTTAATCGCGATTCCAAAATTTCAGCACGATTGGCTCCAAATTGCCTGATAAAATGGCTTTTAAAGTTCGAAAAAAAGTCTTGCATTCGTACCCGTAAGAATGATGATTCTACCACAAATGCAACATTATACATATATTATTACTGATATCGCTTAAAACCGTGATTTTAATTGCGATTCCAAAATTTCAGACAGATGGCACCATAGAGCTTGAAAAAATGGCTTCTAAAGATCGAACCCAAGTCTTGAAATATTGCCCTTTAATAAGATGATTATTCCACAAATGAAACATTATGCAGATATTATAACTTGTTTCGGTTGAGACCGTGATTCTTACTACGAATCCGTAATGTCAGCCTGATTGGCACCAAAGAACCTGCAAAAATGACTTTAAATGATCGAACCCAAGTCTTGAAATAGTGCCCGTTAATATGTTGAATTTGTCACAAATGAAAGTTTATGCATAATTTTTTACTGATTTCTGATTTGCCTAATTGTCACCATAGAGCCTGAAAAAATGACTTTTAGAGATCGAACCCAAGTCTTAAAATAGTGCAAATTAATATGATGATTTTTTCACAAATGCAACATTCTGCAGATATAATTACTTATTTCGATTGAAACCGTGATTTTAATCGCGATTCCAAAATTTCAGCCCGATTGGCACCATAGAGCCAGAAAAAATGACTTTAAAAGATCGAACCCAAGTCTTGCAATAGTGCCCGTAAGAATGATGATTTTACCACAAATGAAACTTTATGCATATTTTTTTACTGATTTCGCTTGAGACTTCAAATCTTACTATGATTCTGATATTTCTGCTTGATTGGCGCCATAGAGCCTGAAAAAATGACTTTTAAATATCGAACACAAGTCTTGAAATAGTGCCCGTTAATAAGATGATTTTTCCAAAAATGCATCTATATGCAGATATTATTACTGATTTCGCTTGAGACTTCGAATCTTACGACGATTCAGAAAATTTCTGCCTGATTGGCACCATAGAGCCTGAAAAAATGATTTTAATGATCGAACCCAATGCAACATTATGCAGATATTATTACTGATTTCGCTTGAAACCTTGATTTTAAACGAGATTTCAAAATTTCAGCCCGATTGGCACCATAGAGCGAGAAAAAATGACTTTTAAAGATCGAACCCAAGTCTTGAAATAGTGCCCGTTAATAAGATGGTTTTTCAAAAATGCACCTATATGTAGATATTATTACTGATTTCCCTTGAAACAGTGATTTTAATCGTGATTCCAAAATTATAGCCCAAATGGCTCCATAGAACCAGAAAAAATGCCTTTTTAAGATCGAACCGAAGTCTTGCAATAGTGCCCGTAAGAATGATGATTTTACCACAAATGAAACTTAATGCATATTTTTTTACTGATTTCGCTTGAGACTTCAAATCTTACTACGATTCTGATATTTCTGCTGGATTGGCACCATAGAGCGTGAAAAAATGACTTTTAAATATCGAACGCAAGTCTTAAAATAGTACCGACTAATATGATGATTTTTTCACAAATGCAACTTTATGCAGATATTATTACTGATTTCGCTTAAGACCGTGATTCTTACTACGATTCCAAAATTTCAGTCTGAATGGCCCCATAGAGCCTGAAAAAATGACTTTTAAAGATCGAACCCAAGTCTTAAAATAGTGCCAATTAATATGATGATTTTTCCAAAAATGCAACTATATGCAGATATTATTACTGATTTCGCTTGAAACCTTGATTTTAAACGCGATTTCAAAATTTCAGCCCGATTGGCACCATAGAGCGAGAAAAAATGACTTTTAAAGATCGAACCCAAGTCTTGAAATAGTGCCCGTTAATAAGATGGTTTTTCAAAAATGCACCTATATGTAGATATTATTAATGATTTCCCTTAAAACAGTGATTTTAATCGTGATTCCAAAATTATAGCCCAAATGGCTCCATAGAACCAGAAAAAATGCCTTTTTAAGATCGAACCGAAGTCTTGCAATAGTGCCCGTAAGAATGATGATTTTACCACAAATGAAACTTAATGCATATTTTTTTACTGATTTCGCTTGAGACTTCAAATCTTACTACGATTCTGATATTTCTGCTGGATTGGCACCATAGAGCGTGAAAAAATGACTTTTAAATATCGAACGCAAGTCTTAAAATAGTACCGACTAATATGATGATTTTTTCACAAATGCAACTTTATGCAGATATTATTACTGATTTCGCTTAAGACCGTGATTCTTACTACGATTCCAAAATTTCAGTCTGAATGGCCCCATAGAGCCTGAAAAAATGACTTTTAAAGATCGAACCCAAGTCTTAAAATAGTGCCAATTAATATGATGATTTTTCCAAAAATGCAACTATATGCAGATATTATTACTGATTTCGCTTGAAACCTTGATTTTAAACGCGATTTCAAAATTTCAGCCCGATTGGCACCATAGAGCGAGAAAAAATGACTTTTAAAGATCGAACCCAAGTCTTGAAATAGTGCCCGTTAATAAGATGGTTTTTCAAAAATGCACCTATATGTAGATATTATTAATGATTTCCCTTAAAACAGTGATTTTAATCGTGATTCCAAAATTATAGCCCAAATGGCTCCATAGAACCAGAAAAAATGCCTTTTTAAGATCGAACCGAAGTCTTGCAATAGTGCCCGTAAGAATGATGATTTTACCACAAATGAAACTTAATGCATATTTTTTTACTGATTTCGCTTGAGACTTCAAATCTTACTACGATTCTGATATTTCTGCTGGATTGGCACCATAGAGCGTGAAAAAATGACTTTTAAATATCGAACGCAAGTCTTAAAATAGTACCGACTAATATGATGATTTTTTCACAAATGCAACTTTATGCAGATATTATTACTGATTTCGCTTAAGACCGTGATTCTTACTACGATTCCAAAATTTCAGTCTGAATGGCCCCATAGAGCCTGAAAAAATGACTTTTAAAGATCGAACCCAAGTCTTAAAATAGTGCCAATTAATATGATGATTTTTCCAAAAATGCAACTATATGCAGATATTATTACTGATTTCGCTTGAAACCTTGATTTTAATCGCGATTCCAAAATTTCAACCCGATTGGCACCATAGAGCCTGAAAAAATGACTTTTAGAGATCGAACCCAAGTCTTAAAATTGTGCAAATTAATATGATGATTTTTTCACAAATGCAACATTCTGCAGATATAATTACTTATTTCGCTTGAAACCGTGATTTTAATCGCGATTCCAAAATTTCAGCACGATTGGCTCCAAATTGCCTGATAAAATGGCTTTTAAAGTTCGAAAAAAAGTCTTGCATTCGTACCCGTAAGAATGATGATTCTACCACAAATGCAACATTATACATATATTATTACTGATATCGCTTAAAACCGTGATTTTAATTGCGATTCCAAAATTTCAGACAGATGGCACCATAGAGCTTGAAAAAATGGCTTCTAAAGATCGAACCCAAGTCTTGAAATATTGCCCTTTAATAAGATGATTATTCCACAAATGAAACATTATGCAGATATTATAACTTGTTTCGGTTGAGACCGTGATTCTTACTACGAATCCGTAATGTCAGCCTGATTGGCACCAAAGAACCTGCAAAAATGACTTTAAATGATCGAACCCAAGTCTTGAAATAGTGCCCGTTAATATGTTGAATTTGTCACAAATGAAAGTTTATGCATAATTTTTTACTGATTTCTGATTTGCCTAATTGTCACCATAGAGCCTGAAAAAATGACTTTTAGAGATCGAACCCAAGTCTTAAAATAGTGCAAATTAATATGATGATTTTTTCACAAATGCAACATTCTGCAGATATAATTACTTATTTCGATTGAAACCGTGATTTTAATCGCGATTCCAAAATTTCAGCCCGATTGGCACCATAGAGCCAGAAAAAATGACTTTAAAAGATCGAACCCAAGTCTTGCAATAGTGCCCGTAAGAATGATGATTTTACCACAAATGAAACTTTATGCATATTTTTTTACTGATTTCGCTTGAGACTTCAAATCTTACTATGATTCTGATATTTCTGCTTGATTGACGCCATAGAGCCTGAAAAAATGACTTTTAAATATCGAACACAAGTCTTGAAATAGTGCCCGTTAATAAGATGATTTTTCCAAAAATGCATCTATATGCAGATATTATTACTGATTTCGCTTGAGACTTCGAATCTTACGACGATTTAGAAAATTTCTGCCTGATTGGCACCATAGAGCCTGAAAAAATGATTTTAATGATCGAACCCAATGCAACATTATGCAGATATTATTACTGATTTCGCTTGAAACCTTGATTTTAAACGAGATTTCAAAATTTCAGCCCGATTGGCACCATAGAGCGAGAAAAAATGACTTTTAAAGATCGAACCCAAGTCTTGAAATAGTGCCCGTTAATAAGATGGTTTTTCAAAAATGCACCTATATGTAGATATTATTACTGATTTCCCTTGAAACAGTGATTTTAATCGTGATTCCAAAATTATAGCCCAAATGGCTCCATAGAACCAGAAAAAATGACTCTTAAATATCGAACACAAGTCTTGAAATAGTGCCCGTTAATAAGATGATTTTTCCAAAAATGCATCTATATGCAGATATTATTACTGATTTCGCTTGAGACTTCGAATCTTACGACGATTCAGAAAATTTCTGCCTGATTGGCACCATAGAGCCTGAAAAAATGACTTTTAAATATCGAACGCAAGTCTTAAAATAGTACCGACTAATATGATGATTTTTTCACAAATGCAACTTTATGCAGATATTATTACTGATTTTGCTTGAGACCGTGATTCTTACTACGATTCCGAAATTTCAGTCTGAATGGCACCATAGAGCCTGAAAAAATGACTTTTAAAGATCAAACCCAAGTATTAAAATATTGCCAAATTATATGATGATTTTTTCACAAATGCAACATTATGCAGATATTATTACTGATTTCGCATGAAACCTTGATTTTAATCGCGATTCCAAAATTTCAGCACGATTGGCTCCAAATTGCCTGATAAAATGGCTTTTAAAGTTCGAAAAAAAGTCTTGCATTCGTACCCGTAAGAATGATGATTCTACCACAAATGCAACTTTATACATATATTATTACTGATATCGCTTAAAACCGTGATTTTAATTGCGATTCCAAAATTTCAGACAGATGGCACCATAGAGCTTGAAAAAATGGCTTCTAAAGATCGAACCCAAGTCTTGAAATATTGCCCTTTAATAAGATGATTATTCCACAAATGAAACATTATGCAGATATTATAACTTGTTTCGGTTGAGACCGTGATTTTTACTACGAATCCGTAATGTCAGCCTGATTGGCACCAAAGAACCTGCAAAAATGACTTTAAATGATCGAACCCAAGTCTTGAAATAGTGCCCGTTAATATGTTGAATTTGTCACAAATGAAAGTTTATGCATAATTTTTTACTGATTTCTGATTTGCCTAATTGTCACCATAGAGCCTGAAAAAATGACTTTTAAAGATCGAACCCAAGTCTTAAAATGGTGCCAATTAATATGATGATTTTTTCACAAATGCAACATTATGCAGATATTATTACTGATTTCGCTTGAAACCTTGATTTTAAACGCGATTTCAAAATTTCAGCCCGATTGGCACCATAGAGCGAGAAAAAATGACTTTTAAAGATCGAACCCAAGTCTTGAAATAGTGCCCGTTAATAAGATGGTTTTTCAAAAATGCACCTATATGTAGATATTATTAATGATTTCCCTTAAAACAGTGATTTTAATCGTGATTCCAAAATTATAGCCCAAATGGCTCCATAGAACCAGAAAAAATGCCTTTTTAAGATCGAACCGAAGTCTTGCAATAGTGCCCGTAAGAATGATGATTTTACCACAAATGAAACTTAATGCATATTTTTTTACTGATTTCGCTTGAGACTTCAAATCTTACTACGATTCTGATATTTCTGCTGGATTGGCACCATAGAGCGTGAAAAAATGACTTTTAAATATCGAACGCAAGTCTTGAAATAGTGCCCGTTAATAAGATGATTTTTCCAAAAATGCATCTATATGCAGATATTATTACTGATTTCGCTTGAGACTTCGAATCTTACGACGATTCAGAAAATTTCTGCCTGATTGGCACCATAGAGCCTGAAAAAATGACTTTTAAATATCGAACGCAAGTCTTAAAATAGTACCGACTAATATGATGATTTTTTCACAAATGCAACTTTATGCAGATATTATTACTGATTTTGCTTGAGACCGTGATTCTTACTACGATTCCGAAATTTCAGTCTGAATGGCACCATAGAGCCTGAAAAAATGACTTTTAAAGATCAAACCCAAGTATTAAAATATTGCCAAATTATATGATGATTTTTTCACAAATGCAACATTATGCAGATATTATTACTGATTTCGCATGAAACCTTGATTTTAATCGCGATTCCAAAATTTCAGCACGATTGGCTCCAAATTGCCTGATAAAATGGCTTTTAAAGTTCGAAAAAAAGTCTTGCATTCGTACCCGTAAGAATGATGATTCTACCACAAATGCAACTTTATACATATATTATTACTGATATCGCTTAAAACCGTGATTTTAATTGCGATTCCAAAATTTCAGACAGATGGCACCATAGAGCTTGAAAAAATGGCTTCTAAAGATCGAACCCAAGTCTTGAAATATTGCCCTTTAATAAGATGATTATTCCACAAATGAAACATTATGCAGATATTATAACTTGTTTCGGTTGAGACCGTGATTCTTACTACGAATCCGTAATGTCAGCCTGATTGGCACCAAAGAACCTGCAAAAATGACTTTAAATGATCGAACCCAAGTCTTGAAATAGTGCCCGTTAATATGTTGAATTTGTCACAAATGAAAGTTTATGCATAATTTTTTACTGATTTCTGATTTGCCTAATTGTCACCATAGAGCCTGAAAAAATGACTTTTAATGATCGAACCCAAGTCTTGAAATAGTGCCGATTAATATGATGATTTTTTCACAAATGCAACTAAATGCAGATATTATTACTGATTTCGCTTGAGACCGTGATTCTTACTACGATTCCGAAATTTCAGTCTGAATGGCACCATAGAGCCTGAAAAAATGACTTTTCAAGATCAAACCCAAGTATTAAAATATTGCCAATTAATATGATGATTTTTTTCACAAATGCAACATTATGCAGATATTATTACTGATTTCGCATGAAACCTTGATTTTAATCGCGATTCCAAAATTTCAGCCGGATTGGCACCATAGAGCCCGAAAAAATGACTTTTAAATATCGAACCCAAGTCTTGAAATAGTGCCCGTTAATATGTTGAATTTGTCACAAATGAAAGTTTATGCATAATTTTTTACTGATTTCTGATTTGCCTAATTGTCACCATAGAGCCTGAAAAAATGGCTTTTAAAGATCGAACCCAAGTCTTAAAATGGTGCCAATTAATATGATGATTTTTTCACAAATGCAACATTATGCAGATATTATTACTGATTTCGCTTGAAACCTTGATTTTAAACGCGATTTCAAAATTTCAGCCCGATTGGCACCATAGAGCGAGAAAAAATGACTTTTAAAGATCGAACCCAAGTCTTGAAATAGTGCCCGTTAATAAGATGGTTTTTCAAAAATGCACCTATATGTAGATATTATTAATGATTTCCCTTAAAACAGTGATTTTAATCGTGATTCCAAAATTATAGCCCAAATGGCTCCATAGAACCAGAAAAAATGCCTTTTTAAGATCGAACCGAAGTCTTGCAATAGTGCCCGTAAGAATGATGATTTTACCACAAATGAAACTTAATGCATATTTTTTTACTGATTTCGCTTGAGACTTCAAATCTTACTACGATTCTGATATTTCTGCTGGATTGGCACCATAGAGCGTGAAAAAATGACTTTTAAATATCGAACGCAAGTCTTAAAATAGTACCGACTAATATGATGATTTTTTCACAAATGCAACTTTATGCAGATATTATTACTGATTTCGCTTAAGACCGTGATTCTTACTACGATTCCAAAATTTCAGTCTGAATGGCCCCATAGAGCCTGAAAAAATGACTTTTAAAGATCGAACCCAAGTCTTAAAATAGTGCCAATTAATATGATGATTTTTCCAAAAATGCAACTATATGCAGATATTATTACTGATTTCGCTTGAAACCTTGATTTTAATCGCGATTCCAAAATTTCAACCCGATTGGCACCATAGAGCCTGAAAAAATGACTTTTAGAGATCGAACCCAAGTCTTAAAATTGTGCAAATTAATATGATGATTTTTTCACAAATGCAATATTCTGCAGATATAATTACTTATTTCGCTTGAAACCGTGATTTCAATCGCGATTCCAAAATTTCAGCACGATTGGCTCCAAATTGCCTGATAAAATGGCTTTTAAAGTTCGAAAAAAAGTCTTGCATTCGTACCCGTAAGAATGATGATTCTACCACAAATGCAACATTATACATATATTATTACTGATATCGCTTAAAACCGTGATTTTAATTGCGATTCCAAAATTTCAGACAGATGGCACCATAGAGCTTGAAAAAATGGCTTCTAAAGATCGAACCCAAGTCTTGAAATATTGCCCTTTAATAAGATGATTATTCCACAAATGAAACATTATGCAGATATTATAACTTGTTTCGGTTGAGACCGTGATTTTTACTACGAATCCGTAATGTCAGCCTGATTGGCACCAAAGAACCTGCAAAAATGACTTTAAATGATCGAACCCAAGTCTTGAAATAGTGCCCGTTAATATGTTGAATTTGTCACAAATGAAAGTTTATGCATAATTTTTTACTGATTTCTGATTTGCCTAATTGTCACCATAGAGCCTGAAAAAATGACTTTTAATGATCGAACCCAAGTCTTGAAATAGTGCCGATTAATATGATGATTTTTTCACAAATGCAACTAAATGCAGATATTATTACTGATTTCGCTTGAGACCGTGATTCTTACTACGATTCCGAAATTTCAGTCTGAATGGCACCATAGAGCCTGAAAAAATGACTTTTCAAGATCAAACCCAAGTATTAAAATATTGCCAATTAATATGATGATTTTTTTCACAAATGCAACATTATGCAGATATTATTACTGATTTCGCATGAAACCTTGATTTTAATCGCGATTCCAAAATTTCAGCCGGATTGGCACCATAGAGCCCGAAAAAATGACTTTTAAATATCGAACCCAAGTCTTGAAATAGTGCCCGTTAATAAGATGATTTTTCCAAAAATGCACCTATATGCAGATATTATTACTGATTTCCCTTGAAACCGTGATTTTAATCGTGAATCCAAAATTATAGCCCAAATGGCTACATAGAACCAGAAAAAATGACTTTTTAAGATCGAACCCAAGTCTTGCAAAAGTGCCCGTAAGAATGATGATTTTACCACAAATGAAACTTGATGCATATTTTTTTACTGAATTCGCTTGAGACTTCAAATCTTACTACGATTCTGATATTTCTGCTTGATTGGCACCATAGAGCGTGAAAAAATGACTTTTAAATATCGAACCCAAGTCTTAAAATAGTGCCGATTAATATGATGATTTTTTTCACAAATGCAACTTTATGCAGATATTATTACTGATTTCGCATGAAACCTTGATTTTAATCGCAATTCCAAAATTTCAGCCCGATTGGCACCATAGAGCCTGAAAAAATGACTTTTAAATATCGAACCCAAGTCTTGAAAAAATGCCCGTTAATAAGAAGATTTTTCAAAGATGCATCTATATGCAGATATTATTACTGATTTCGCTTGAAACCTTGATTTTAATCGCGATTCCAAAATTTCAGCCCAATTGGCAACATAGAGCCAGAAAAAATGACTTTTAATGATCGAACCCAAGTCTTAAAATAGTGCCGATTAATATGATGATTTTTTCACAAATGCAACTTTATGCAGGGAGTCCGATTCGAGCCGCGGTCAACAGTGGTTGTGTGTACCTTACTATTGCTGAGTGCCGTTCGCCCGTTCCTGCGCTGCGTACAGATAAGAGATTATTGTTACATTTTATTTAATATTGTTTATCGTTTACCTATTTGTTTGCATTCCTGCTTACGGCTAATCCGTTTTTGTTTGTACAGTCAATGAAATAGACTGCGTATTATTTTTTCAGTTTAATTTTTAAAAGTTAAGTTTTTTTATATAATGGAGGAAGACGAAGATAGACCTCCCGACCCAGGGTCGATATTGGATTTTTCTGATTCGGAATCTAATACGAGCCAGGTTTCTATTACGCTCCCATCTCGTAAACGACGACCATCGCAAAGCCTTCACATTCCATCGAAAGTTAAATCTATACCGCCGGTTCAACAAACCTCGACCCTTAACGACCTTAACACCAATAGTAACATCCAGCCAAGTACTTTAACTAGCGATAATGCAAAAAGTACTGAATTACTTTATCCTGCTTCAGCTTCCGGTCCATTTACCGTTAATGTTCAGAGAACTGAACAGGGAAAACTTATTCATCCTTTAGATTTTGGAAAATTCGTATTTGACTCAAAAAATAATAACCTTGGTATTGTTAACGGTTCAATTAAACCGGAAGGGCGATATAAATTATCTATCGAGTTTAACACTGCCGCTTCCGCAAATGGATTTGTAAAAAAAATTGACTCGCTCTCAAATCATAAATATAAATCGTTCATCCCTACATTTAACCTTTCGAGAATGGGTCTTGTGCGAGGAATTCCCGCGGAGATCCCAGACGCTGAAATTGTTGATGCTTTGAATAATTCTCACGGAACCCCAAAAGTATTAAAAGTACGTCGACTGAACTACAAGGATTCTACTGACGGAAACACGATCTGGAAACCTTCCCAGTCTGTTGTTGTTACATTTGAGGGACAATCCCTACCGTCTCGTGTGTTAATTTACTATACCTCGCTTCCCGTCGAAGTTTATAAATTTCCAACAATTCAATGTTTCAACTGCTGCCGGTTCGGACATTCGAAATCTGTATGCCGCTCCCCCCCACGTTGTTACTATTGCGGAGAAGCTCACCCATTTGATCAATGTCCGAAATCTTCCAATGATCCCATTTGCATTAACTGTTCGGGTGCACATACCGCGGTCAGTCTAGCCTGTCCGGAATTAACAAGACAGAAGAACATAAAACATAAAATGGCTACCGACAACATTTCGTACTTCCAGGCCTCAAAGTTAATCTCTCCTGCGAAAAAATCATTCGCAGAGATGACATCGTCCTCAGCTCCTTTCCAAACAACCACCTTTTTAAATTCAACATCATCTTCTCACAGAGAAACCATTCTCAAGCCAGTCAAACCCAACCCAAAATATACACCTTACCTTGATAAAAAACAATTGAATAATATTTTGGCCAGCCCGAATGGGAATGCCAAATCCCAGACGCCCAATGGGTGTGCCATTAATGGTAATTCTTCCCCTCCTGCTCTCCCCGAAATAATGAATAATAATTCTTTTATACACACTTTAATTACCCTTTTAATTTCTATCCTTACAAACAACAATACTGTACCGTCCAACGCTGCCGATTACATTAAATCTTTATTATCCTGCCTCCCCAATGGCTTCGAAACTGAACAAAATCCTTCAGTGGAACAGTAGAAGCCTCTTCGCTAACAAATCTGACCTAATTCAATTACTCGACGAACACGACGTTTCAGTAGCCGCCATTTCTGAAACGTGGTTAAAACCCTCCTTTCACTTAAGAATTCCAGGTTATTATTGTCTCAGACACGACAGACCGGATGGTAAAGGCGGCTCGGCTCTGATAATCCAAAATTCTATCCCTTTTAAAGAAATTAATATTCATACTCCCTCCGACGATATCCAGATAATAGCAGCTGTCTTATGTGATATCACAATATTGTCAATATATATTCCTCCCTCTACGACTTTTATTGAAATTGAATGGACACCAATCTTAAGCCAGATTTGTTCACCTTATATGATCCTTGGAGATTTTAATGCACATTCCCCTTCTTGGGGTAGCGAAATAACAAATCGTTCTGGCCGCAATCTTTTAAATTTTATTGATACCCATAACCTATGTTTTTTAAATGACGGATCTCCAACCAGATTCACCCCCCCTCATCAACGGAAAAGTGCTGTTGATATATCTCTTTGTTCGTATTCGTTAGCATCTAAATGCTCTTGGGACATCCTAAACGATCCCCTCTCTAGTGATCATTTCCCAATTATAATCCGCTTTCACCATCAATTTAACACTTATTCCCCCCCAGTTAAAAATAATCTCAAATTTAGAACGAAAGATGCGAATTGGAGCACTTTCTCTTCTGAACTAGATAACCTTATTAATTTAACAAAATCGTCCCCGGGAGACATCAGAATGCAATGTGAGACGTTTCCTTCTATGGTTATAAATGCAGCAGAAAAATCCATCCCGAAACGCAAGGCGAACATTAAAATAAAACACTCTACTCCGTGGTGGGACGAGGAATGCACTCGCTCCGTCAACTCTCGAAAAATAGCAATTTCCTCTTTTCGTAAGTGTATGTCACTAGAAAATTTTTTATCAGTTAAAAAAGCCCAGGCAGAAACCAAACGAATTTTGAAAAATAAGAAGCGCGCTGGATGGCGGAAGTTCTGTGAGAACCTGTCTCCGGAAACTCCCCAGTCTTCAGTTTGGTCTAGCTTAAAAAAATTTGGATCATCGTATTCTCCGCCAAGAATCAAACATATATCAGAAGAAATTCTTATAGGATTTGCGGATAAAATAGCCCCCCCATCAGTTGCCGGATGTGAAGAAATGCCTTCTATTAAGCCGTATCCATCTCACTCTAACTGGCTAGATGCTCCTTTCTCCATTGATGAGATGAAACGAGTGATAAGAGCCCTTTCTGACTCTGCTCCGGGTCCCGATGGAATATTTTATAGTTTCATTAAATCATTTTCTGATATGGCGGTTGAATATTTCTTATCTCTTATTAATAATATGTTTGGAACAGGACTAATTCCGGATGTTTGGAAAACTCGAAAAATCATTCCCATTTTAAAACCTGGAAAAAATCCATCTGAAATTTCGTCTTATCGGCCTATTGCTCTTTCATCGTGTTTGATGAAAGTAGCGGAGCGTTTGATAAAAAACAGACTAGAGTGGTTTGTTGAAAGTCAAGATATTATCTCACCAAATCAGTATGGTTTTCGGAAAAAGAAATCTACAATGGATAATTTAAGTTTGTTCACAACTGATATCCGAGTTTCTCAATCCCTAAATTCTTATACATTGGCCACATTCCTTGACCTTTCATCAGCTTACGATGATGTTTTACTGAATGTTTTGAAAGAAAAGCTAATTAAAAAACAAATCCCCCCGAAACTAGTACAATTTATTATTAATTTGCTCACAGATAGGTCCATTATTATTGAGTCTTCCTCTAAGTGCTTAAGGCGCAAACTATGGAGAGGTTTACCCCAGGGTTCTGTTATCAGTCCTCTGTTGTTTAATATTTATATAAGCGACCTAGACTCAGTAATTCCTTTTTCTATCAAGCGACTTTACTTTGCGGATGATATCCTTATATATTTGTTACATAAAAATATTATTCTTGCAGCTAAGGAAATGAATTTGGCTTTACAATATATTAAAAGCTGGTTATCAATAAATGGGATGAATCTGGCAGCATCTAAAACAAGGGTCGTAGCTTTCACGCGCAAAAGAAAAATTCCCCACTTCTCAATCTCTTTTGATAATGTGCCTCTACAAACCGCTACTCAAATCAAATTCCTTGGTCTTCTTTTGAACCATAAACTTTCCTGGCTTCCACACATTCAGATAATTTCTACAAAGTGTGAAAAGGGACTTAATATGATGCGAGCAGTTTCCAGAGTATGGTGGGGATCTCATCCTACCACTCTTAAATTAATGTATAATTCCCTAGTTCGGAGCCACTTGGATTACGGCACATTCCTTTTTGACCCCCTCCCTAAATATTTAGATAAGAAAATGGAAAGAATTCAATCAAAAGCCCTCAGAATGATTATTGGAGCTATGAAGTCTTCTCCAATTAATGCGCTTCAGGTGGAATGTGGAGAGCCTCCATTATATTTCAGAAGGCAATTCCTTGCCAATAAATATATTTTCAAGGCTTTATCGTTATCACATCATCCTATTAAACAAAGTCTTAATCTGCTAAGTGTTAATTTGAAGTCTAACAAAAGATTGAGTGAAAAAAAATGTTTTCCTCTCCTAATTAAAAGTTTTCATCTCTATAATTCTCTGTCATCTTCCCTCCAATATCTTCAAGAAGTTCCCAATCTTCCTATATACAATATTCCATTTAAGGCAATCACTTTTATGCCGAACACAATAACATCAGACTTTCGGAAGAATATTTTATCTTCCCCAAATAAATTTCATAATTTGGATGACTGTTTTAAAAGCATTGTGGCTTCAAAATTCCCTGGATTTTCCATCCTTTACACTGATGGTTCCAAATTTGAAAATAAAAGATGTGGAGCGTCGATATATAGTCCAGAATTCAACATCAATCTCACTTATAAATTACCGAAAGAAGTTTCCATATTTACAGCTGAATGCTTTGCAATTGAACAAGCGCTAAATCAAATCCAGGTTCTCAACATTCATCGAGCCTTACTATGTACTGATTCGCTAAGTGCTCTAACTAAAATTATGTCAAATATTCTATGTTATCCGGAAGACAATATTATATGTAAAATAAAAAATCTTCTCAATTCTCTAAGTGAATCTGGGTTTGAGACGATATTGGCCTGGGTCCCTGCCCATTTGGGTATAGAGGGTAATGAGATGGCCGATTCTCTCGCCAAATCTGGTTCAGATTCCGGAACTATCCCACTAAATTTTAGAATCCCTATCTCCGATGTCTTCCCGATTCTTAAATCCAACATGACTCGTGCCTGGGAAGAAAATTGGGCAGGCTCCAAAATAAGAACTGGATCTTTCTATGCTGGAATTCAAAACCATATCCCTGCTAAGCCATGGTTTCACGGTAAAAAACTGTCAAAGCGATTCATTTCATGTATTTCGAGAATGAGAATTGGTCACTGTTCAATTGCATCCCACTTGGCTAGAATTAGAGTTTTGGATGATCCGGTCTGCCAGTGCGGTGTGGAAGAGGAAACCCTCGACCACGTTTTCTTTAACTGTAAAAATCATTCATCTTTCAAGAACATATACCGCCGTCTTATTAAAATCACACACCAGTCCCCCCTTAACATTTCATACCTTTTATCTCTTAACAATTCTCGTGTTCATACAGCTTTATGTAAGTTTATTAACCTGAATGAATTCAACATTTAATTTGTTTTAGCGATCTAAATGAGTCCAATGATTAATTTGTTTTATTATTCTCCCAATAGATTAAACGAATTTTTTTATCCACTTTAACTGTTACCGGCACAAAGCACTCTTTTCAGGGTGAAATGCCTAAAACCAAAAAAAAAAAAAACTTTATGCAGATATTATTACTGATTTCGCTTGAGACCGTGATTCTTACTACGATTCCGAAATTTCAGTCTGAATGGCATCAGAGAGCCTGCAAAAATGACTTCTAATGATCGAACCCAAGTCTTGAAATAGCGCCCGTTAATATGTTGAATTTTTCACAAATGAAAGTTTATGCATAATTTTTTACTGATTTCTGATTTGCCTTATTGTCACCATAGAGCCTGAAAAAATGACTTTTAATGATCGAACCCAAGTCTTGAAATAGTGCCCGTTAATAAGATGATTTTTCCAAAAATTCACCTATATGCAGATATTATTACTGATATCGCTTAAAACCGTGATTTTAATTGTGATTCCAAAATTATAGCCCAAATGGCTCCATAGAACCAGAAAAATGCCTTTTTAAGATCGAACCCAAGTCTTGCAATAGTGCCCGTAAGAATGATGATTTTACCACAAATGAAACTTTATGCATATTTTTTTACTGATTTCGCTTGAGACTTCAAATCTTACTACGATTCTGATATTTCTGCTTGATTGGCACCATAGAGCCTGAAAAAATGACTTTTAAATATCGAACCCAAGTCTTAAAATAGTGCCCGTTAATAAGATGATTTTTCCAAAAATGCAACTTTATACATATATTATTACTGATATCGCTTAAAACCGTGATTTTAATTGCGATTCCAAACTTTCAGACAGATGGCACCATAGAGCTTGAAAAAACGGCTTCTAAAGATCGAACCCAAGTCTTGAAATATTGCCCTTTAATAAGATGATTATTCCACAAATGTAACATAATGCAGATATTATAACTTGTTTCGGTTGAGACCGTGATTCTTACTACGATTCCGTAATTTCAGCCTGATTGGCATCAGAGAGCCTGCAAAAATGACTTTTACTGATCGAACCCAAGTCTTGAAATACCGCCCGTTAATATTTTGAATTTTTCTCAAATTAAAGTTTATGCATAATTTTTTACTGATTTCTGATTTGCCTTATTGTCACCATAGAGCCTGAAAAAATGACTTTTAATGATCGAACCCAAGTCTTAAAATAGTGCCGATTAATATGATGATTTTTTCACAAATGCAACTTTATGCAGATATTATTACTGATTTCGCTTGAGACCGTGATTCTTACTACGATTCCGAAATTTCAGTCTGAATGACATCAGAGAGCCTGCAAAAATGACTTCTAATGATCGAACCCAAGTCTTGAAATAGCGCCCGTTAATATGTTGAATTTTTCACAAATGAAAGTTTATGCATAATTTTTTACTGATTTCTGATTTGCCTTATTGTCACCATAGAGCCTGAAAAAATGACTTTTAATGATCGCACCCAAGTCTTGAAATAGTGCCCGTTAATAAGATGATTTTTCCAAAAATGCACCTATATTATTACTGATATCGCTTAAAACCGTGATTTTAATCGTGATTCCAAAATTATAGCCCAAATGGCTCCATAGAACCAGAAAAAATGCCTTTTTAAGATCGAACCCAAGTCTTTGCAATAGTGCCCGTAAGAATGATGATTTTACCACAAATGAAACTTTATGCATATTTTTTACTGATTTCGCTTGAGACTTCAAATCTTACTACGATTCTGATATTTCTGCTTGATTGGCACCATAGAGCCTGAAAAAATGACTTTTAAATATCCAACCCAAGTCTTGAAATAGTGCCCGTAAATAAGATGATTTTTCCAAAAATGCAACTATATGCAGATATTATTACTGATTTCGCTTGAGACTTCGAATCTTACGACGATTCAGAAAATTTCTGCCTGATTGGGACCATAGAGCCTGTAAAAATGACTTTTAAAGATCGAACCCAAGTCTTGAAATAGTGCCCGTAAATATGATTATTTTTTCACAAATGCAACATTATGCAGATATTATTACTGATTTCGCTTCAAACCTTGATTTTAATAGCGATTCCAAAATTTCAGCCCGATTGGCACCATAGAGCCTGAAAAAATGACTTTTAAAGATCGAACCCAAGTCTTAAAATAGTGCCAATTAATATGATGATTTTTTCAAGAAATGCAACATTCTGCAGATATTATTACTTATTTCGATTGAAACCGTGATTTTAATTGCGATTCCGAAATTTCAGCCCAATTGGCACCATAGAGCGAGAAAAAATGAATTTTTAAGATCGAACCCAAGTCTTGCAATAGTGCCCGTAAGAATGATGATTTTACCACAAATGAAACTTTATGCATATTTTTTTACTGATTTCACTTGAGATTTCAAATCTTACTACGATTCTGATATTTCTGCTTGATTGGCACCATAGAGCCGGAAAAAATGACTTTTAAATATCGAACCCAAGTCTTGAAATAGTGCCCGTAAATAAGATGATTTTTCCAAAAATGCAACTATATGCAGATATTATTACTGATTTCGCTTGAGACTTCGAATCTTACGACGATTCAGAAAATTTCTGCCTGATTGGCACCATAGAGCCTGAAAAAATGACTTTCAAAGATCGAACCCAAGTCTTGAAATAGTGCCCGTTAATAAAATGATTTTTCCAAAAATGCAACTATATGCAGATATTATTACTGATTTCGCTTGAGACTTCGAATCTTACTACGATTCTGATATTTCTGCTTGATTGGCACCATAGAGCCTGAAAAAATGACTTTTAAAGATCGAACCCAAGTCTTGAAATAGTGCCCGTTAATAAGATGATTTTTCCAAAAATGCAACTTTATACATATATTATTACTGATATCGCTTAAAACCGTGATTTTAATTGCGATTGCATACTTTCAGACAGATGGCACCATAGAGCTTGAAAAAATGGCTTCTAAAGATCGAACCCAAGTCTTGAAATATTGCCCTTTAATAAGATGATTATTCCACAAATGTAACATAATGCAGATATTATAACTTGTTTCGGTTGAGACCGTGATTCTTACTACGATTCCGTAATTTCAGCCTGATTGGCATCAGAGAGCCTGCAAAAATGACTTTTACTGATCGAACCCAAGTCTTGAAATAGTGCCTGTTAATAAGATGATTTTTCCAAAAATGCAACTATATGCAGATATTATAACTGATTTCCCTTGATACCTTGATTTTAATCGTGATTCCAAAATTATAGCCCAAATGGCTCCATAGAACCAGAAAAAATGCCTTTTTAAGATCGAACCCAAGACTTGCAATAGTGCCCGTAAGAATGATGATTTTACCACAAATGAAACTTTATGCATATTTTTTTACTGATTTCGCTTGAGACTTCAAATCTTACTACGATTCTGATATTTCTGCTTGATTGGCACCATAGAGCCTGAAAAAATGACTTTTAAATATCGAACCCAAGTCTTGAAATAGTGCCCGTAAATAAGATGATTTTTCCAAAAATGCAACATTATGCAGATATTATTACTGATTTCGCTTCAAACCTTGATTTTAATAGCGATTCCAAAATTTCAGCCCGATTGGCACCATAGAGCCTGAAAAAATGACTTTTAAAGATCGAACCCAAGTCTTGGGTCTCATATTAAAAACTAGTAAAAATAAACTAATTTTTAAAGGCGGTGATCATTCAATTATAAATAATTACAGAC
The DNA here is from genome assembly GCA_026573805.1 of Hesperophylax magnus. NCBI lineage: Eukaryota > Metazoa > Arthropoda > Insecta > Trichoptera > Limnephilidae > Hesperophylax > Hesperophylax magnus. The sequence continues at coordinate 8,292 of JAIUSX010000006.1, read as the reverse complement.
CTATTTCCCTATTACCTGCCTTGGAAAAAATTCTCGAAAAATATATAGCAATATACCTAGACGGATATTTAAATAAATTTGGAATCATTGACGAATATCAGTACGGGTTCCAAAAAAAAAAAAGCTGTGACGCACTACTTAATAATTTTTCTAATTTCATAAACACCCAGCTCAACTCTCAAAAACATGTACTTGTACTCTTTATTGATTTCTCTAAAGCCTTTGATACACTATGCCATAAACAAATAATAAAATTTCTACAAATTATTGGAATCCTTGGTAAACTGCTAACTTTTTTTAATAACTACTTATCAAATAGAAAAATGAGGGTAAAAATATTGAATGAGATGAGTAAATCTAAATTTATAAGGTCTGGTGTCCCACAGGGGTCAATTTTGGGTCCAAAATTGTATATTATATATGTCATAGCTATGTCGATACTATTTAGAAAAGCGCGCAGATTCATTTTCGCAGATGACACCGCACTTGTAGTATCTAATGAAAATCCTCAAATAGCGATTCAAGAATTGCAAACCGACTTCGATGAACTGCTAAAATGGGCACACGATGTAGGATTGGTTATAAATGTAAAGAAAACAAAATGCATGTATATCAGATCACCAAGTTTGAAAATGTGGAATATTCCCAAACTAACCGCACATAACTTTGAATGCATCCATAGAAAAATAATATCTAACTGCCAATGTGAGAAAATTGATTTTGTCAACGAGTATACTTATCTGGGATTAAAAGTAGATAACACATTTAAATGGGATAAGCAAGTTACTAAAATATGTAACCAGCTAAGAGCTCTAGCAAACAGTTTCTATAAATTAAAATTTGTCTTGCCTCATAGCACACTCAAACTATTATATTTCTCATTAGTAGAATCTATTCTTAGATATGGAATTAGAAGCTGGGGAAATACAAGCATGACATATATTAAGTATGTACAAAATTTGCAAACCTCTATCATAAAAAAAATTGTATCACCTAATATGTATAGACAAAGACACAATGTGCAACTGTTATATTGTGCTGAGGGCCTGCTCCCTATAAAAGGTTTATTTTGGTTTCTTACCATTAAAGATAACTGGGGGGATAGTACTTATAAAAAACCACTGGTACATAGTCACAGCACACGTCTTACAGAAAAAAAAGGGTTGATAATACCTAAAATAACAAATAAGTATGGAAGCCGAACGCTGGAGTACTGTGTACCAGTGATTTTTAATAAGTTCAAAAATGAATTTGTTTTTTCAGAAAATAAGAGTTTAAGCATGAAAACTGTAAAGATGTGGCTTATAAATGAAAAATCTGTATATCTACAAAAAATAGAGCAAACAAAGAAGAAAAGGAAAGACATTATTTGAAAGTTTTAATTCTAATATAAATTAATGTATTTTTTTTTTTTTTTTTCACTAACAAGCTTTTTATTTCCAGAAAAAAAAAATTAAAATAATATTTTTCACTTAGTTAACTAGAATTTTAATTCTATTACATTGTGTTACAGTACGATGTTATTCACTTTCAATGTGTGTTATCGTATATGTCTTATTTTTGAATGTGTGTTATCTGTGTGCTATATTGTCTTGTACTTATGAATGTACGTTATCGTATTGTCATTCAAAGTGTTAGTGTAGTTGTATGTAAGAGTCTGTTATTTATTTTATATAACGGGAGACTTATATTGTATTATAATTGTATATTGAGATAGAACCTGCAGACAAGCAGCCATGTGGCAGCTTCGTGGGACTATCTATACATTGTCTAAAAAAAAAAAAAATGTAAAATTTTCAGTCAATAAAGCTTATTTAAATAAAAAAAAAAAAAACCAAAGTCTTGAAATAGTGCCCGTTAATAAGATGATTTTTCCAAAAATGCATCTATATACAGATATTATTACTGATTTCCCTTTTAACCATGATTTTAATCGTGATTCCAAAATTATAGCCCAAATGGCTCCATAGAACCAGAAAAAATGACTTTTAAAGATCGAACCCAAGTCTTGAAATAGTGCCTGTTAATAAGATAATTTTTCCAAAAATGCAACTATATGCAGATATTATTACTGATTTCCCTTTTAACCGTGATTTTAATCGTGATTCCAAAATGGCTCCATAGAACCAGAAAAAATGACTTTTTAAGATCGAACCCAAGTCTTGCAATAGTGCCCCTAAGAATGATGATTTTACCACAAATGAAACTTTATGCATATTTTTTTACTGATTTCGCTTGAGACTTCAAATCTTACTACGATTCTGATATTTTTGCTTGATTGGCACCATAGAGACTGAAAAAATGACTTTAAAATATCGAACCCAAGTCTTGAAATAGTGCCCGTAAATAAGATGATTTTTCCAAAAATGCAACTATATGCAGATATTATTACTTATTTCGCTTGAGACTTCGAATCTTACGACGATTCAGAAAATTTCTGCCTGATTGGCACCATAGAGCCTGAAAAAATGACTTTTAAAGATCGAACCCAAGTCTTAAAATAGTGCCCGTTAATAAGATGATTTTTCCAAAAATGCAACTATATGCAGATATTATAACTGATTTCCCTTGATACCTTGATTTTAATCGTGATTCCAAAATTATAGCCCAAATGGCTCCATAGAACCAGAAAAAATGCATTTTAAGATCGAACCCAAGTCTTGCAATAGTGCCCGTAAGAATGATGATTTTACCACAAATGAAACTTTATGCATATTTTTTTACTGATTTCGCTTGAGACTTCAAATCTTACTACGATTCTGATATTTCTGCTTGATTGGCACCATAGAGCCTGAAAAAATGACTTTTAAATATCGAACCCAAGTCTTGAAATAGTGCCCGTAAATAAGATGATTTTTCCAAAAATGCAACATTATGCAGATATTATTACTGATTTCGCTTCAAACCTTGATTTTAATAGCGATTCCAAAATTTCAGCCCGATTGGCACCATAGAGCCTGAAAAAATGACTTTTAAATATCGAACCCAAGTCTTGAAATAGTGCCCGTAAATAAGATGATTTTTCCAAAAATGCAACTATATGCAGATATTATTACTGATTTCGCTTGAGACTTCGAATCTTACGACGATTCAGAAAATTTCTGCCTGATTGGCACCATAGAGCCTGAAAAAATGACTTTTAAAGATCGAACCCATGTCTTAAAATAGTGCCCTTAATAAGATGATTTTTCCAAAATGCAACTTTATACATATATTATTACTGATATCGCTTAAAACCGTGATTTTAATTGCGATTCCAAAATTTCAGACAGATGGCACCATAGAGCTTGAAAAAATGGCTTCTAAAGATCGAACCCAAGTCTTGAAATATTGCCCTTTAATAAAATGATTATTCCACAAATGTAACATAATGCAGATATTATAACTTGTTTCGGTTGAGACCGTGATTCTTACTACGATTCCGTAATTTCAGCCTGATTGGCATCAGAGAGCCTGCAAAAATGACTTTTAATGATCGAACCCAAGTCTTGAAATAGCGCCCGTTAATGTGTTGAATTTTTCACAAATGAAAGTTTATGCATAATTTTTTACTAATTTCTGATTTGCCTTATTGTCACCATAGAGCCTGAAAAAATGACTTTTAATGATCGAACCCAAGTCTTAAAATAGTGCCCGTTAATAAGATGATTTTTCCAAAAATGCAACTTTATACATATATTATTACTGATATCGCTTAAAACCGTGATTTTAATTGCGATTCCAAAATTTCAGACAGATGGCACCATAGAGCTTGAAAAAATGACTTTTAAATATCGAACCCAAGTCTTGAAATAGTGCCCGTAAATAAGATGATTTTTCCAAAAATGCAACTATATGCAGATATTATTACTGATTTCGCTTGAGACTTCGAATCTTACGACGATTCAGAAAATTTCTGCCTGATTGGCACCATAGAGCCTGAAAAAATGACTTTTAAAGATCGAACCCATGTCTTAAAATAGTGCCCTTAATAAGATGATTTTTCCAAAAATGCAACTTTATACATATATTATTACTGATATCGCTTAAAACCGTGATTTTAATTGCGATTCCAAAATTTCAGACCTATGGCACCATAGAGCTTGAAAAAATGGCTTCTAAAGATCGAACCCAAGTCTTGAAATATTGCCCTTTAATAAGATGATTATTCCACAAATGTAACATAATGCAGATATTATAACTTGTTTCGGTTGAGACCGTGATTCTTACTACGATTCCGTAATTTCAGCCTGATTGGCATCAGAGAGCCTGCAAAAATGACTTTTAATGATCGAACCCAAGTCTTGAAATAGCGCCCGTTAATGTGTTGAATTTTTCACAAATGAAAGTTTATGCATAATTTTTTACTAATTTCTGATTTGCCTTATTGTCACCATAGAGCCTGAAAAAATGACTTTTAATGATCGAACCCAAGTCTTAAAATAGTGCCCGTTAATAAGATGATTTTTCCAAAAATGCAACTTTATACATATATTATTACTGATATCGCTTAAAACCGTGATTTTAATTGCGATTCCAAAATTTCAGACAGATGGCACCATAGAGCTTGAAAAAATGGCTTCTAAAGATCGAACCCAAGTCTTGAAATAGTGCCCGTTAATAAGATGATTTTTCCAAAAATGCATCCATATGCAGATATTATTACTGATTTCGCTTAAGACTTCGAATCTTACTACGATTCTGAAATTTCTGCCTGATTGGCACCATAGAGCCTGAAAAAATGACTTTTAAAGATCGAACCCAAGTCTTGAAATAGTGCCTGTTAATAAGATGATTTTTCCAAAAATGCAACTATATGCAGATATTATTACTGATTTCCCTTTTAACCGTGATTTTAATCGTGATTCCAAAATTATAGCCAAAATGGCTCCATAGAACCAGAAAAAATGACTTTTAAAGATCGAAACCAAGTCTTGAAATAGTGCCTGTTAATAAGATGATTTTTCCCAAAATGCAAATATATGCAGATATTATTACTGATTTCCCTTTTAACCGTGATTTTAATCGTGATTCCAAAATTATAGCCAAAATGGCTCCATAGAACCAGAAAAAATGACTTTTTAAGATCGAACCCAAGTCTTGCAATAGTGCCCGTAAGAATGATGATTTTACCACAAATGAAACTTTATGCATATTTTTTTACTGATTTCGCTTGAGACTTCAAATCTTACTACGATTCTGATATTTTTGCTTGATTGGCACCATAGAGCCTGAAAAAATGACTTTTAAAGATCGAACCCAAGTCTTGAAATAGTGCCTGTTAATAAGATGATTTTTCCAAAAATGCATCTATATGCAGATATTATTACTGATTTCGCTTAAGACTTCGAATCTTACTACGATTCTGAAATTTCTGCCTGATTGGCACCATAGAGCCTGAAAAAATGACTTTTAAATATCGAACCCAAGTCTTGAAATAGTGCCCGTAAATAAGATGATTTTTCCAAAAATGCAACTATATGCAGATATTATTACTGATTTCGCTTGCAACTTCGAATCTTACGACGATTCAGAAAATTTCTGCCTGATTGGCACCATAGAGCCTGAAAAAATGACTTTTAAAGATCGAACCCATGTCTTAAAATAGTGCCCTTAATAAGATGATTTTTCCAAAAATGCAACTTTATACATATATTATTACTGATATCGCTTAAAACCGTGATTTTAATTGCGATTCCAAAATTTCAGACAGATGGCACCATAGAGCTTGAAAAAATGGCTTCTAAAGATCGAACCGAAGTCTTGAAATATTGCCCTTTAATAAAATGATTATTCCACAAATGTAACATAATGCAGATATTATAACTTGTTTCGGTTGAGACCGTGATTCTTACTACGATTCCGTAATTTCAGCCTGATTGGCATCAGAGAGCCTGCAAAAATGACTTTTAATGATCGAACCCAAGTCTTGAAATAGCGCCCGTTATGTGTTGAATTTTTCACAAATGAAAGTTTATGCATAATTTTTTACTAATTTCTGATTTGCCTTATTGTCACCATAGAGCCTGAAAAAATGACTTTTAATGATCGAACCCAAGTCTTAAAATAGTGCCCGTTAATAAGATGATTTTTCCAAAAATGCAACTTTATACATATATTATTACTGATATCGCTTAAAACCGTGATTTTAATTGCGATTCCAAAATTTCAGACAGATGGCACCATAGAGCTTGAAAAAATGACTTTTAAATATCGAACCCAAGTCTTGAAATAGTGCCCGTAAATAAGATGATTTTTCCAAAAATGCAACTATATGCAGATATTATTACTGATTTCGCTTGAGACTTCGAATCTTACGACGATTCAGAAAATTTCTGCCTGATTGGCACCATAGAGCCTGAAAAAATGACTTTTAAAGATCGAACCCATGTCTTAAAATAGTGCCCTTAATAAGATGATTTTTCCAAAAATGCAACTTTATACATATATTATTACTGATATCGCTTAAAACCGTGATTTTAATTGCGATTCCAAAATTTCAGACCTATGGCACCATAGAGCTTGAAAAAATGGCTTCTAAAGATCGAACCCAAGTCTTGAAATATTGCCCTTTAATAAGATGATTATTCCACAAATGTAACATAATGCAGATATTATAACTTGTTTCGGTTGAGACCGTGATTCTTACTACGATTCCGTAATTTCAGCCTGATTGGCATCAGAGAGCCTGCAAAAATGACTTTTAATGATCGAACCCAAGTCTTGAAATAGCGCCCGTTAATGTGTTGAATTTTTCACAAATGAAAGTTTATGCATAATTTTTTACTAATTTCTGATTTGCCTTATTGTCACCATAGAGCCTGAAAAAATGACTTTTAATGATCGAACCCAAGTCTTAAAATAGTGCCCGTTAATAAGATGATTTTTCCAAAAATGCAACTTTATACATATATTATTACTGATATCGCTTAAAACCGTGATTTTAATTGCGATTCCAAAATTTCAGACAGATGGCACCATAGAGCTTGAAAAAATGGCTTCTAAAGATCGAACCCAAGTCTTGAAATAGTGCCCGTTAATAAGATGATTTTTCCAAAAATGCATCCATATGCAGATATTATTACTGATTTCGCTTAAGACTTCGAATCTTACTACGATTCTGAAATTTCTGCCTGATTGGCACCATAGAGCCTGAAAAAATGACTTTTAAAGATCGAACCCAAGTCTTGAAATAGTGCCTGTTAATAAGATGATTTTTCCAAAAATGCAACTATATGCAGATATTATTACTGATTTCCCTTTTAACCGTGATTTTAATCGTGATTCCAAAATTATAGCCAAAATGGCTCCATAGAACCAGAAAAAATGACTTTTAAAGATCGAAACCAAGTCTTGAAATAGTGCCTGTTAATAAGATGATTTTTCCCAAAATGCAAATATATGCAGATATTATTACTGATTTCCCTTTTAACCGTGATTTTAATCGTGATTCCAAAATTATAGCCAAAATGGCTCCATAGAACCAGAAAAAATGACTTTTTAAGATCGAACCCAAGTCTTGCAATAGTGCCCGTAAGAATGATGATTTTACCACAAATGAAACTTTATGCATATTTTTTTACTGATTTCGCTTGAGACTTCAAATCTTACTACGATTCTGATATTTTTGCTTGATTGGCACCATAGAGCCTGAAAAAATGACTTTTAAAGATCGAACCCAAGTCTTGAAATAGTGCCTGTTAATAAGATGATTTTTCCAAAAATGCATCTATATGCAGATATTATTACTGAATTCGCTTAAGACTTCGAATCTTACTACGATTCTGAAATTTCTGCCTGATTGGCACCATAGAGCCTGAAAAAATGACTTTTAAATATCGAACCCAAGTTTTGAAATAGTGCCCGTAAATAAGATGATTTTTCCAAAAATGCAACTATATGCAGATATTATTACTGATTTCGCTTGAGACTTCGAATCTTACGACGATTCAGAAAATTTCTGCCTGATTGGCACCATAGAGCCTGAAAAAATGACTTTTAAAGATCGAACCCATGTCTTAAAATAGTGCCCTTAATAAGATGATTTTTCCAAAAATGCAACTTTATACATATATTATTACTGATATCGCTTAAAACCGTGATTTTAATTGCGATTCCAAAATTTCAGACAGATGGCACCATAGAGCTTGAAAAAATGGCTTATAAAGATCGAACCCAAGTCTTGAAATATTGCCCTTTAATAAGATGATTATTCCACAAATGTAACATAATGCAGATATTATAACTTGTTTCGGTTGAGACCGTGATTCTTACTACGATTCCGTAATTTCAGCCTGATTGGCATCAGAGAGC